>CM038557.1:19783140-20512515 GCA_021527575.1 Ensete glaucum | reverse complement strand
TAATAGTTAATAAGAGATAATTGGATAGAGATCTACTAATCTAAGAGGCTTGGGTAATTGGATATAGATCCAATACCCAATAGGATATGATCCATTAGGGTTCAGCTGTCATGCACCTCTATAAATAGGAAGGGGACATAGGCATGCCTCTCCTATTCTCCTCTGCCTCCTCTCCTCCTCAACCGATAGCCCTTGTTTGGGGCGTGTGGACAACAAGAAGGGCTAACCCCTTCTTGAAAATAAGTGCTACCTTATGGTGCATGTGGAGAGGAAAATCCTATAGTGATTTGAGGAGCATCGTCGCCCTATCTATCATGTTGTCACGAACTTAGTTGGTTTTGTCTAAGTAGTCCAACACCCTTGCATGTCCGTCCATAAAGGTCAGCCTCCCCGAAACCTCCTATAGTCCCTTAGGACCTATAAAAGAGAAAATGGGTCAAAAAAATATTTTATACAGGATCCATAAGCAACCATTTTAGCAAACACTTTACAGCTAATGTAAATTATAACTATGAACTTCATAAGTTCTAAACAATCACACACAAAGTATCATGGTCCATTACAGACCGAAATCCCCATAAGTGTTAACATGACAACTCTTATTTAGAAGCCGAAAATAACTACAAAAGCTAACCAAACTAGGACTGCCAAGCCTACTACTAGCCCACTATTTGCTAAATAAAACATTAACAAAACCCGAAAGACATAGATATATATGAGCATTACATCGATCATCCTATTTATATTTTTGTCCATAAAATTCTCCATCACTTATTCCTTTGACGTCCTTGTTGAAGCTGTTATAGACGTTGCATCTCAATACCTTTTGCCAATCTTCAATCTTCTACTTTAGCTACAACAAGTCTCTTGGCTCCTAGCTATTCTCCATCAGTGTTGTCAAGTAATCAAATTTTGATCCACTATGCTGCTTCAACTTGCCAATAACTGACTTTAGTGTGGGGTCGGTTGAGTTGTGCTGATCCTTGTTGATTCCTATGGATCCTTCTGATGAAGGAAAAAACCTTCCTTGTTATGCACCAATATCTTAATCATCTCATGTCACTTAAATTGGATAGATGCTTATTATAACTTTAACAAGTATCATCTTGTAGTCTTTGAAGTTTCTAAGATCATTCCTTCACAAAATTTGCTCATTGATTTTTTTTCTACTTAGTTGCCACTTACAAGTAGGTTCACACCAGTTTAACTTTTGATTATCATTCTATTAGGAAATAAAGTGAATAATCTACACTCAGTAGTATTGATCACCATTATTGAGGATTTTATAACTATTATCTTCCATTAGGTTTCTTCGAAGGGTTTTTGAACTTGTGCAAAGCTTCTCTGCTAGATAAATAAGAGAACTAGGATACTCGATTTCGCCCATTCTTTTAAGAGTTGAGAAGACAAATGTTACTTGATTTCGTTCATCTTCTTGATGTTGTACTTCATGCATCAAGCTGGTTACTAGCCTTCGCTTGCTTTTTGCTCATACTTCTAAAGCACTCAAAGTATTTGTACTCCTTGTGTTAAGTTAGCTATTGTGATTTATCTTCTTACTGCCATTGAACTTTTGGAATGTAAGAAGTCTTACCCGTAAAGAGCAAAATTTCACCCTAACTTGGAGCAAGTCTCTGATAGTTTTGGTCGCCTTTGGGATTATACTATCTTCTCCATCATCTTTGTACAACACCACGTATTACCTACTTTATTCCTTAATTGAGCACTCTTGCATCAACCTGAGGTCCTCTACTTTTAACTATCTTGAAGAGAAGCTTATTAACACCGATCTTATGAAGTTCACTGGCCTCGATCCTTCAACCTTGTCATAGTATTTTGAGTTTGCCTTTGCATTCTCTACCTTTTTGACCCCTTTCATGACCAATGCTCTCCCTCTATGAGAGCAAGAGATCGATGACTCCATATAAGTTCTGCCTTTATGGTACTATGGTAATGCCATGCTCATGGCACTACTATCCATTGCCTTATATTTGTGTCCATTTCATCCTGATCAGTAGATCTGCATCTATGGCACTCCTCCGAGTCCATCTCCATTTTAACCGATGCTTGGCTTTTGGGTAGTGGAGCCCCTTTAGACTCATCATTGCTTCCTTACCCCTTTTGACCAACTGCTTCAATACCTATGTGTTCTTTGAACAGTTCCCTTTGATCAATAGAAAGATAGACTGCAACTCCCAAGCATGGACTCCGCCATCTTATTATAGGGCTCGCATTGATTTTATTTTCTTTAGCTTCCTTGGTAGTAATGTTTGCTTACTTGGCCTTGTCCTTTGATTTGTCAGGCTCCCTTAAGCGAATATAAGCACTAGAACTATCCAAATCTCAAGCCGCTTTAGTCGTACCTTTGTATGATCAAATATCCCCCCCATGGGACTTGCTAGTACTTACACTCAAAATTCCTCCTTGGTGATACACAATCCCTATATATTGATGACCAAGGCTTTCATCTAATGCAAAATTTGATACATGCATGGAAGATCTGCCTCTGCGATACCATGACATTCACTCCTTGAACCATAGCCCTTCGTGCCATCGTGTTGTTCACCAAAATAGAGCTCCCAACATCTCTTAATTATACCTCCACATGATTAAGTCCCTCATGAGACTTCTCTTACATGTGTTGTATTGCTTTGAATTGTTCCATCATGATCCGCTACATCATGTCGCCTCTTGGTGACATCTCGATTGCATTTAGATTCTCGTGAGATGAGCTTGGACTATGATCTCTCTATGTGTGGCCTTTGTCGGCATATCATATAGCCTCTATTACCTTCGATTGCCTTTGCTCCTTTGGCAATTGATCTTCGTCCATCCATTCTCGGGTCACACTTGAACCAAATATCACTCTAGGATAGTTCATCCTCTAGTAGATATCGAAGTCCTTAGACTTTACTAAAATTGGTGCACTATTGTCTGAATCCTGGGCCTCTATCCTCCACCAATACAAACCGCATTGTGTATTACGTTTTTTATGACAATTCGAGTGGGAGCACTGTGGTATATTCTTAAGAGTACCCGCTTTTATTGAATCTCAGATTTTGATGAATAAAACCAATTGATAAAGTTATGATCTAATGTGCGTATGAGTGATGCAGGACTAACTTAAATCAAGGAGAGCCAAATTGATTAAAGTAGGGAGAATCAATTATTGGGCTGGAGTGAAACATGTTAGAAGATTGATTAATGTTCAACAGAAGGCTTCGTGCCATGAGTTCAGACATCAGGCTAGAAGGATTGGACATTGCACTAAGGAGATCAACTGTTGTAAAGGTTAATATGTCGATTAGGCAATACGCCACAAGAGAGGACAATGTGTCAAAGAGTTGGATGAAACATTGAATAAACCAATGATATGCCGGATAATATATGATTCATACTTTATAATAATTTATCTAGATCAAAGTAGTTTAGATCTTGATTGAGTTAGTCTTAGGTGTAACCAAGTTAACTAAATTGGGGAACCACTAGGCCTTAATTAGGACTGATTTGAGCATATTAGAAGGCTCATTTCATCGACATGGTCGATGGTACCACCAGGTCAGGCAGTGATATCACTCAGGGTACGAAAAGTATAGGTTTGTACTTTTTAAGGTTCCCGAGCTGTGGTACCATCAGTTACTAGCGATAGTACCACCTATTCCAGGTGGTGGTACCACCCATTGTTGGCGGTGGTACCACCAATACCTCAAAAACTCAAGGATTTGAATTTTGGCTCCAAGATTTGAAGCCATTTGAGGTCTATAAATACCCCAAATATTCTTGCTTGGAATAGCATGAACTAAGATCATAAACATAAGGTTTATAGTGAGAAAACCCTGTTACAAAGTTGAGTTCCCTTCTCCAAAAAATTAGAAGTTATTCTAAGGGAGATTGTGAGGGAATACTTGTAAAGGCTTGTAAAGGTTCTCTCCTGAGCCTAAGAAAAGGAGATAGTTGTAAGGGGTGGTTGATCTTCACTTGTTAGAAAAAGATCAGTAGTGGAAGCCGGTGGCCTCAAATGAAGAGGAATCGAGAGTGGAGTAGGTCACGTGGAAGGAAACACTATAAATCCAATGTGCATTTCTTTTTTGCTCTTTATTGCTATTGCTTTCAAGTTTAACTGATTATTACACTTACTCTAAGACAAGCACGCTTTCGATATTGGTTTTCATTGAACCAAAATTTTCAAACCGAGGTTTTTACAAAAACACTAATTCAACCCCCCCACCTCTCTTAGTACTAATTTGTTCCTAACAGTTGGTATTAGAGTTAAGTTTTTCTCATTTGGTTTAACACCCAAAAGAGATCAAATGACTTTTGCTGACAATCAAGAGGGTTTTTTTATCACTTATCCTCATATGCTCAATTATCAGACTACATTTATTGAAAAACTCGAATGAGAATTTTTTTGCTTTCTATGGATTTTAATTTATGGAATATCATTAAAGATGGTTTTCAAAAGTCTTCTAAACCAATGAATGAATGAAATGATTTGGAGAATAAGACTTTCTATTTAAATGCTAAAGTGATGAACATTTTGTTTTGTGCTCTAGATAAAAATGAATTTAATCATATTTTGACTTTGAAATAGCACATGAGATTTGGCAACTCTTGAAATTACACACAAATGCATAAGTAAAGTTAAAGATTCTAAAATTAATCTTTTGATACATAGTTTTGAATTGTTGCGAATAGAACAAAGTGAAACCATTATAGATATGTACACCCGGTTTACAGATGCCGTCAATGGTTTAAAAGCACTTGGTAAATTTTTTTTAAATTTTGAACTTATTAATAAAATACTAAGATTTGTTCTAAAAAGTTGGGATCATTAACTAACGATAATACAAGAAGCAAATGACCTAAACAATTTTCTACTTAAAGAATTTATTGGGTCTTTGATGACCTACATGATGGACATACAAATAAATGCAAGTGGTCGGCCATCTTGTATCAAAACGGCTCCGATTCCAACTCCAAATGCGTCAGCCTCAATGATGAAGGGTCGGCTAAAATCAGACAGCGCTAGGATCGACATTGTCATAATGGCTGCCTTGAGTGTATTAAAGGCTGTGGAAGCTTTGTCCAAGCACTAGGGCACTGATCTTTCCATAGCCCTTTACAAATTTTTGGTAGTAGCCCGTAAGCCCAAGGAAACTACACAGCAATTTTACGTTTGCAGGTCTTGACCAACCTTGCATCACTTCTATATTCGTTGGGTCTACCGCCACTCCATCTTCTGATATTATGTACCCCAGGTACTCCACTTTATATTGTAGAAAGCTGTACTTTGATTGTTTAACATAAAGAGTATTCTCATGAAGAATCGTTAGAACAATTCGTAAGTGCTGAAAATGAATCTCAAGAGTAGGGATGTAAATGAGAATGTCATTAAAGAATACCAGCACAAATTTCTATAAGAAGTTCCAGTAAATGTCATTCATTAGGCTTTGGAAGGTGGAAGGAGCATTAGTAAGTCTGAAAGACATTACCAAGAATTTGTAGTGTCTGTTATGCATACGGAATGTCGTTTTTAGAATATCTTCTAACACATACTTGAATTTGATGGTACTCGGAATGAAGTCCAATTTCGTGAAAACTCGAGCTCTTTTTAGTTCATCCAAGAATTCACCCACTACTGGTATGGGGTACTTATCCTTAACAGTGATGGTGTTTAAAGCGTAGTAATCAATGCACATCCGATAGGTTCCGTCCTTCTTGCGCACTAGCAACACCAGCTTGGAATAGGGGTTGCAGCTTGGCCGAATCACCCTGGTGTCAAGCATCTCTCTTACAATATTCTCAATCTTGTCCTTCTGTAGATGAGGGTAGCAGTGCGATCTTGAGTTTGTTGGTGGTTTGCCCGAAATAATAGGGATTCGGTGATCATGTTGCCGGGTAGGGGGAAGTCCCCGCGGTTCAGTAAAAACATTGACGAATTCATCTATCAATTAGGCGAGTTTTGGATCTATAATTTGCATATTTTTCTCCTCTGATGGGTACTGGATATGAATAAAAAACTACCATGTACACTATGTAGAACTTTCTCCATCTGTTGTGTTAAAATAGTGGAGATATGACTTTTGCTCTTGCCGCATAGGGTGACCTGTCTGCCTTTGCTAAAATTTCATAATTAGTTTATAGAAGTTCCAACAGATGTCACCTAGTATCGTTAACCACTCAATTTCGAGCATGGTTTCATAGTCATCAATGGGTAAGAGGAAGAATTAGGCTATAATCTCTTGATCTTGTAGAAGTAATTTCACCCGTGAGCACCGTTGGTCGCACTTTAGGATCCAGTTGTTGGTGACCTTTACATCAAATTTGTTGCAACCTTCAATGTGAAGTGTCATACGAGTAGCAACCTTGCTGTTGAGGAAATTATTTGTGCTCCCCGTGTCGATAGAACGGTGACGGGTTGTTGCTTGAGAAGGCCTCCCACTTTCATCGTTTGCGGGTTGGAGTAGCCGGCTAGTGCGTGCATCGTAAAGTCAATTGCTTGGGGTTCTTCCTCTGTAACTTCTTCTTTAGGTTTAAGGCTCTCTTCAGATGGTTCAATATCTTCATCCTCTACTAGTTCAATCACAAGAAGTCATCCCTTTTTGTAGTAGTGATCGTAACTCCATGGCTCATTGCAGTGCCAATATAAACCCTTGGTAGATTGCTCTTGAAGCACTTCTCTCATAAACTTTTTGGGTGCGGGAGCTCGGATGGTAGTAGAGGGGGCTGAGGGCTTCAATATTTCTAGTCAGGGAGTGACCTAGTCCTTTGGGCTTTATGGTTCAATCGCTTCTCTTATAATCGCGCGAAGGAGATGGCCACCATAAGCGTGTACAATTGTTGCACTTTCACCTCTCATCGGATCTCCGGCTTTAAACCCTCAATAGAAGTTCCCAAAAGCTTTTTCTCTGACCAATCATGAGTTTGGTTAAATAATCTTTTAACCTTGTTTGGTATTCTTGGATGGTAGAGGTTTATCAGATCTTTGCTAATTGTCTGTCGATGTTTTCATAGTCGATAGGTCCGAAGTGGATCGATAGTCCTTCCTTAAATTACCGCCAGGAAAGGCCTCAATTGGTCTACTTAAATTAATCAAACTACTGAATTGCATCCCCTTTAAGATAGATGGTCGCAATCTCCACCATAGAAATATTTATGGTTTGGTGAAATTGAAAGTAACGCTCCACACGCGAGATCCAACCGCGAAATCTAACTATGAGATCCAACTGATTGGGTCTCCTTCTCCCCATATAGGGAAGTCTACCCTCATGCATGGATTATATGGATCGGTCATAGTGGCTTCTCACTCCATGAAATCTTCTCTACGATTAGAAGTCTCCCCTTGGGGTGATTTCTTTAGGCTTGGTGGTCAGCCCAAACTGAGTTTAGCAAAGATAGTCCGTATTTTTTTCTCCATTCGGGTTTCAAAGGCTTCAAATTTTGTATTGATAGCCTCATCTGATGCCATGGTATAAGCCTCTAGATCTATAATATTGAGATATCTCTTTTGTTGATGGGTTAAGGGCATGAGTTGGTTCGGGAAAGTGGTGGCCGAAAGGTGGGTGGATCGTTGGAGAAGTAATCTACGGTTGGGGCTATTTTGGTGGCTGATTTGGATCAGGCTTTTGCTATGGTTTAGTAGGATTTTTTTGGATTGTGATGGCAGGGGTTGAAGATGAGGAAGAGGGAGTCTCAAATCCAGAAAAGATAGCAGCGAGAATCTGATAGACTTCATGAAAGATCACTACGTATGTTATGTTTTGCTGAACAAAATTTACATCAAGGAAGTAGTAGATTCTTGACATAAATTCTAGTAGAAACTCGAGGAAATTATGTAGAATCTCAATAGTAAAACCTCAGTTCAGATGAGAGTAGTAATAGCAATTCAGATCAAGAAAATTTTTACAGTGTAATGGAAGCAAAACCGATGCAAATTAAGAGGGCAGAATCCTCATCGTAAAAGTTCAACAATTTGTTATGATGATTTGCAATAGTATAAGATCAGTTTTAGGGAGTAGTTTTACAATAGATCAATCTTAGATGAAAGCCTTGTTGATATATAAGAATGTGTAAAATTTTATCCAAGAAAAATATTCAATAGATCGGTTTCAATAAGCCTCTTTATGGCTGAAAATTTTCTGCAGCAATTCCTCTTTCAGAATGATGATCACGTTTGTGACGGAGGGAATTCGTAGCAAGTAAGGATATGAAATTTTCTTTGGTGCATAAAGATAGAAAGCTTCAGTAGCAATAAGGTGCGGGTGGTAGGAATATTACTAGATCTTCAGTACAAACGATAGAGGCAGCAACAGGTTGATTTGATTTGTGGCATGGGGATAATAGTAGAGGTGACGTCTAAAGCAATTGTGGGAATTGCTTGGATGGGTGAGGTGGCAGAGATTACAATAGGGGCAGCAAGATCGCTACTCTGATACTAGATGATAGAACCCCAAGGGAGCTCTAAGGAGATTTAATTATTGAGGGGGATCAACCCTTGGAATGCTATAGGGGTTCCTCTCTCCTAGGGTCAGCCACAAGGCTGAAATAAAGTGGATACTTGCTTGATGAAAAAAGAGTGGATGCTACAAGCTTATATAGGGCTCAAAACCCTAGCCCTAGGGGGTGCTTTTTAGGTAAATTTCTCTCATTGCCCCTCCTATAACCACCCTGCCTAACTGGGGGGGCAACAACCTAAGTGGCTGCCCAAGCCGAGCCTACCTGCTAGAAACCCTAGCCGACTAGCCCAGTAACGGGCGCGACGACTAGTAAGTCCTAAGGCCCCAAAATAAACCCTAGCCATACTTCTTTATAGGATAGAGGTGACTAGGTGGGGTGTTATTATAATGTTGCAGAGTTTTATTAATTGCTACTTAGTTGAGTAGGACCCAACCCTGTTGGGGTCCTATCACTGACTTCCCCTGTTAAGGGGGGTGACGACCTAAGGGGCTACACAAACCATGCACCCATGCTAGAAACCATAGCCGACTAGCCCAATAAAAGGGGCGGTAACTAGGAATTCCTAAGGCCCCAAACATAAACCCTAGCCACTCTTCTTTATAGGATATATGCAGCTATATAGGGTTTATTATAATCTCACAGAGTTTTTATTTCTGATCCTTAGTTGAGTAGGACCCAACTCTACTAGGGTTATGTCAACCCCACCCTCTTTAAATCAGCCTTGTCCTCAAGGCTAAGGTTCCATGAACTCAGGGAACCAAGTCCTCAGCTCCTCATATGACTCCCATGTGACATCTTCAAGTGATAAATTATTTCAATGCACTAGTACTTCAGTAGAGGGACATCAATGACACATCACAATTATTTGGTCAAGAATGGCTTATGGTTGGGCTTGAATATCTCCATGGTATTCGATAGTTGAGTTTGGGCTAACTCGTGTTCTCCCAACTTGGGCTTCAAGCATGACACATGGAAGATAGGGTGAATTTTGGCATCCTTAGGCAATTTAATTTTATACGCCACAGCTCTAATACGCTCCGTGATTTGGTAAGGACCATAAAAGTGAGGGGATAGCTTCATGAAGACTCGTGTCTTGATGTATAGTTGCTTGTATGTCTGCAAGCAAAGGTAAACCCAATCTTATACTGAAAACTCTCTTTCACTCTGATGTGTGTTGAATTGCTGCTTCATCCTGGCTTGAGTAGCGAAGAGATTATCTTTTAGTAGCTGTAGGAGTTTGTTCCTTTTAGTCGACCTAATCCATTTTGGCCAAATCAATTACATATTTTGGAATCGCAGGGGTCAGTCAACCATACAATGCCTCATATGAGGTATATATAGTAGATGAATGATATGTAGTATTATACCACCATTCAGTCTAAGGGAGTCATTTTGTCCACTCCTTGGGCTGGTCATAAGTAAAACACCGAAGGTACATCTCGAGACACCTATTCACCACCTCTGTTTTGCTATCAGTTTATGGATGGTATGCTGTGCTCATCTTGAGTTTGGTACCCTGTAATTAAAATAACTTGGTCTAAAATTTACTGATGAGGACCTTGTCATGGTCGCTTACAATGGACCTTGGCATCTCATGCAGTTTAATAATATTTTCTATGAAAATCTGAGCAATCTTAGTAGTAATGTAGGGATTTTACATGACACAAAAATGAGCATATTTTGTCAATCGATCAACCACCATGAGGATTGTGCTTTTACCTTTGGAAGTTGGAAGCCCTTCGATGAAATCAATAGAGATGTCAGTCCACACTAAGTTAGGTATGGGTAGCGGTTGTAGCTTTTCGGGACTTGCCACTATTTCATCCTTTTGCTATTGACATATATCGTATTGTTCTACATATTCTGAAACAAATTTTTTCATCCTTCTCTAATAAAAATTTTACTTCACTCTTTTGTAGGTTCTTAAAAATCTAGAGTACCCTGCCGAAGGTGTAGAGTGCATTTCGTGCGGGATGATTTTGATGTAAGGGGAGTCGGATATAAGCATAATATAACATTTGTGGCATAGATCCCTCGAATCCTAAGTGTAGTGGGCTATTGTGCTCAGATCCTTCTTCAATTTTTCTATGATATTGTTGGTCTCTGGATCCTTCTTTCAATCCTCCCTAATGTCCTCGAGGAAGCCGGTGGAAGTAAGGGAGATAGCTTAAATTTTGACTTGCTCTGATAACCATGAGAGTGCATTTGTAACAATGTTTTCTTTTCATTTTCTATAAATAATTTTATAATCAAATTCAAGGAGTTTGATTACCCATTTTTGCTGCTCAGGGGATGATATCTTCTATTCTAAAATGTACTTGAAGCTTCGATGGTCAATTTTAATTTGAAACTGCTGGTCGATCAAGTAGGGTCTCCACTTTATTACGTGCATAATTACGAGCATCTACTTATCATATATTAATATTTTTTATGGGAGGGAGACAACGCTTTGCTAGTATATGTGAGTGGTCGACCCTCTTACATTAGGATGGCTCCAATTCTGATTCCAGATGTATTGGCCTTAATGATAAAGGGTCGATTGAAATCTGGTAGTGCTAGCACTAGCGTCGTCATCATGGCTGCCTTAAGTTTATCGAAGGTAGTGGAGGCTTTGTCTGACCATTGGAAGACATCCTTTTTCAGTAGAGAGGTGAGTGGTGCACTGATCTTCCAATAATCCCTTACAAACTTTCGGTAGTAGCCCGTTAGTCCAAGAAAATCACACAGTGATTTCAGATTTATAGGTTTTGGCCAGCCCTGGATTGCCTTAATTTTTGTCGGTTCTATTGCCACTCCTTCTGATATTATGTGCCCAAGGTACTATATGTTTTGCTGGAGGAAGCTACACTTTGATTGTTTAACAAAAAGAGTATTCTCCTGAAGGATCGTTAAAACAAATCGCAAGTGCTAAAAGTGAGTCTCAAGAGAAGGGCTATAAATGAGAATATCATTGAAAAACACTAGCACAAATTTTCATAGAAAGCTCTGAAAAATATCGTTTATCAGACTTTGGAAGGTGAAAGAAGCATTAGTGAGTCCAAAAGGTATTACCAAGAATTCATAATGTACGTCATGTGTTCGGAATGCAGTTTTTAGAATGTCTTCTTCACATATCTGAATTTGGTGATAACCGAATCGGAGATCCAACTTCGTGAAGACTTAGCTCCTTTTAATTCATTTAAGAGTTCATTTACCATTGGTATTGGGTATTTGTCCTTGATGATGATGGCATTTAAAGCTCGGTAGTCGATACACCTCCGCCAAGTTTCGTCCTTCTTACGCACAAATAACACTAGCGAAGAATAGGGGCTGCAGCTTGGCTGAATCACTCCTGTGTTAATCATCTCTTTTATAATATTTTTAATTTCATCTTTCTGGAGGTGAGGATAGTGGTATGGCTGAGAGTTCACTGGTGGTTTGCCCGAAAGAATAAGAATTATGTGATCATATTGTCAGGTAGGAAGATCGCGCGATTCAACAAAGACAACGATGAATTTAGTAAGCAATTGAGTGAGGTTTTGATCTTCAATTTTCATGTTCTCCTCCTCTGATTGCTATTAGAGATGCATAAAAGAACTATAGTGTGCCTTGTGTAGGACTTTCTCTATTTGTTGTGTTGAAATGGTGGAGATGTGGCTTCCGCGCTTATCGTGTAGGGTGACCTATTTGCCTTTGTAATAGAATTTCATAATCAATTTGGAAAAGTTTTAGGAGACATCACCTAGCATTGTCAGCCCCTCTATGCCGAGGATGGCTTTAAAATTATCAGTAGGTAGGAGGAAGAAGTCGATAATGATCTTTTGGTCTTGCAGCAATAGTTTCACATATGGGTATCTTTGATTGCACTTTAGGATTGGCCGTCGATGACCTTTACGTCAAACTTGCTATAATCTTTGATGTGGAGTGCCATTCGAGCAGCAACCTTACTGTTTAAGAAGTTATTAGTGCTACCCGTGTCGATAAGAATAGCGATCGGTTGTTGTTTAAGAAGGCCTCCAACTTTCATCGTTTGCGGATTAGAGTAGCTAGCTAGTGCATGCACCATAAAGTCGATCGGTTATGGCTCTTCTTCTATAACTTTTTCTTCGTGTTCGAGGCTCTCTTCTGAAGGTTCAATGATTTCTTCTTCTATTGGTTCAATCATGAGAAGTCGTCCCTTTTTCCAGTGGTGTTCACGGCTCCACAGCTTATTGTAATACTAACAGAAACCCTTATCAGTAGTAGAGGGGACTGAGGGCTTCGGTATTGCTGGTCGGGGAGTGACCCTAGTCCTCCGAGCTTCATGGTTCAATCACTCCTCTTGAAGTCGCACGAAAGAGATGGTTGTCATAAGCGTGTACGATTGTCGCGCTTTAACTTCTCCTCGGATCTCTAGCTTTAAGCCCTCATTAAAAGTCCCTAATAGCTATTTTTTAGATCAACCATGAGTTTGATTAAATAATCTTTCAAATCTTGTTTGATACTCTTTGATGGTAGAGGTTTGTCGGATCTTTGCTAGTTGTCCATCAACATTTTCATAGTCGGTTGGTCTGAAGTGGATCAACAACCCTTCTTTGAATTTTCACCATGAGAGGACTCTATAGGTGTGCTCAAACTAATCAAACCATTGTATGGCATCCCCTTCAAGATAAATAGCCGCAATTTCCACCATAGATGCATCCACAATTTTGTGGTACTGAAAATAATGCTTCGTGTGTGAGATCCAACCAATTGGGTCTCCTTCTTCCTATCTAGGGAAGTCCACCCTCATACGTGGATTGTAAGGGCTAGTCATAGAGCCTCCCCTCTCCTAGAAGTTATCTCTTTGGGCTCGATGGTCTGCCAAACTGAGTTCAGCAAAAAGAGATCGTATCTTCTCCTCCATTCAGGTCTCAAAGGCTTCAAATTTTGTAGATGGTCTCCTTTGATGCCATAGTGTAAGCCTCCAGATCTATAATGTTAAGATCTTTTTTTTGTTGATAGGTTAAGGGCATGTATTGGTTTGGGAAAGTAGTGGCTGAAAAGTGGGTAGATCGGTGGATGTATAGGCTACGGTTTTGGGCTATTTTATGGTTGATTTGGGTGCAGTTTTGGCTATAGTATGGTAGAGTTTTGGGGCTATGATGGTAGGGTATAAAGGTTAGGAAAAGAATGTTTCAGATTTAGAAGATATGGCAGCGAAGATCTGATAGAATTCATTGAAGTTCACTGTAGTATATGTTGCCTTGTAGAAGCAGAATTACCGTTGAAGAAGCAATAGTTTCTTGATGTAAATTCCAGCAAAAACCTAAGAAAATTATAGAGAATTTTGATAGCAAAATCTTGGTTTAGAGGATAGCAGCAATACCAATTTGGATCACAAAAATTTTGGTAGCATAATAGTAAGGAAACCGGTGCAAGATGCCAAGGTAGAATTCTCATCAAAAAATTTCAGCAGTTTGTGATGAAAATTTGTAGTAGCATAAGAATTATTTTAGAGATGAATTCCATAATAGATTATTTACAGATGATAGCCGCAATGATCTATGAGACATGTAAAAAAATTTGTCCAAAAAAGATGCCAAATAGATCGATTCAAGCACTATATGCGGCTGAAATTTTCTGCAGTAATTCTTTATTTGCAAAGATGATCACTTTTATGATGGAAAGAATTCATAGCAAGGGATAGATAGGAAGTTCATTTTGGTCTTTTGTAGATGGAAAATTATAGTAGCAAAAGGTATTGGTGATAGGAAAATATCAGATTTCTAATACAATTAGTGGTGGCAGCAATAGATTGATTTGATCTACAGTAGGAGATGACGATGGAGACGACAATATCAAAAGCAATTATGAGAATTACTTGGCTGATAGAGGCAACAGAGATGGTAGCAAGAGCAGCAAGATCGCTGCTCTGATACCAGATAATAGAACTCCAGAGGAATTTTATGTAGATTGATCTTTGAGGGGGTCAACCCTTAGAATGCTATAGGGGTTCCACCCTCCTATAAGTCGGCTAGATAGCTAAAATTGTAGGTTGATATTCATTATTCAAAATAAGTGGAGACTATAAGCTTATATAAGACTCCAAACCCTAGCCCTAGAGGGGTGCTTCATAAGCGAATTCCCCCTTTTACCTTATATCTAGTGACTTCCCTTGTTAAGGGGGGCAGTGGCCTAAGGGGCTACACAAACCATGCGCCCTTGCTAAAAATCCTAGCCGACCAGCCCAGTAAAAGGGGCGATGGCTAGGAAGCCCTAAGGCTCCAAACATAAACCATAGTCACTCTTCTTTATAGGATAGAGACAACTAGGTGGGGTTTATTATAATCTCACAGGGTTTTTATTGCTGCTACTTGGTTGAGCAAGACCCGACCCAGCTAGGGTCCTATCAGAGAACTACCTTAGATGCTTCACCAGTGAAAGGCCAAAGGAGTGGACTAAAAATGGCTTCCCTGTCTGAATGGTGGTACAATATAACCTATCACTTATATATCAAAAGTACCCCATTTGAAATTATCTATGGTCGGCCTTGTCCAACAATCACAAAATATGTGATCGACACATCAAAGGTGGATCAAGTAGACAAGGAGTTAATTGACAGGGATAAAATTTTTTAGCTATTGAAAGACAACCTTATAGCAGTCCAAGAAAAGATGAAATAGTAAGCCGACAAACACAAGAGCGGAAGGAAATTTGTCGTAAGAGATCGGGTCTTCCTTTGCCTTCAGCCGTACAAGCAAATGTTCCTAAAGACCCGAGCCTCAATGAAGCTGTCTCCTTGCTTTTTTGGACCGTACAAAATATTGGAGCGTATTGGGTCGTTGCTTACCAATTGGATCTACCAGCTGAATCAAAGATACATTCAATTTTCTATGTTTCCTACAGTGAACTGAATCTAGGAGAAGATGAATTGGCACAACATCATCTCCCCGACATCTCTACTAACGGAGAAGTCCAGGTCCAACCGTTGGCTATATTGGATTGTAGGATCGTAATACATTACAAACATCCTTTAACTGAAGTATTGGTACAGTAGATGTATCTGCAGGTTGAGGATGCTACTTGGGAGTCCTATGATGAGTTAAAGACAATGTTCCCAGAGTTCATGGAAGCTCAACCTTGACGACAAGGCTATTTTGAAGAGGGCGGGTCTGAACATCGAGTCATGATATATTGGTCAGTCTAGTCAAATCAATTAGGAGTCTGTTCGAATAAGGAATCCAAGCCCAATAGAGAGTTAGACTCGGCTAAGAATTTAATGGAGTAAGAGTCCAAGTAAGAGTCTAAGTAGGAGTCCAATTAGGAGTTGGATTGGAGTCCCTATAAATAAGGGTGTAACACTTTTGTTTTAATCAATGAAAGTTATTTAATTTTAGCTTTTGGTTGAAACCCTAGGAGTGTCGATCCCCTAAAGAGATTAAGGAGGTTCGATCCTTTACGGCAATCATTTATCTTTGATAGAAACCTTTAGGTTCCTATCAGTGTTCATCTTTAGTTCTCAATGTAATGTCCTTTGGAAGGTGTTCTTCAAGTTTATCATGAGCTTTGTGTTGAATCTCGAATTTTGATGATGTGATCTATTGATGAGTATTTATCTAACATATGTGTTAGAGGATGATTTACAGGTCTAACTGTGACAGGAGCAATGAAGTTACAACCAGATAATGGGCCAAGATCAAGCTTAGGCATCTGGCCGGGTTTGGATAATGCAGTGGGACCTCGTCGGGAGTTCGCTAGGAGATTCACCGAAGCGATCTGGAAGCTCGCTGGCAGTATGTCGAGAGATCACCAGAAGAAGACCGGATAACTTACCGCAAGAATACCAGAGGTTATTAAGCATTGTAATAAGTTTGTGATCTTTAAGCATTGTAATCGTTGAGTCATAGTTAGAAGTGAGTCCTAATTGAGTTGGATTTGGATGAAATCCAAATCAACTCAATAAAGCAATCAAGTCCACTATTGGGGTTTGATTAAGCTCAAGTTGAGCTCAAGTGGTTGACCAGAGAGTTGGTCAACATCAGGTTCAAGCTGAAATTCGAAAAGTGGAGGGAACCACTTTTGCGAAAATTTTGACGAGTAAACTGCTAGTGAGCGGTAGGTGTACCGCCACTGCCCAGGCTTTCGGACGACTGACCTGCTCAGACTGGGCTATTGAACTGCCCATACCCAGGAATCTAGGTACTTTCGATGGTTGACCCACCCAGGACCATAGGTAAACTGCCCATACCCTAGTGTTCGGGTGGCTAAGTTGCCCAGATCGACGGAAAACCGCCTGAACCCAAGTTTTTCAGGTATGATTTTTGGCTTAAAAAATCTGAAGCCACTTGGGGCCTATAAATACCCCAAGTTTACTTGCATTCTACACAACAATTCTGGGGATTATATTCTGTGATAAAATTATGTGTGATTAATAAGAAAAAGAAAAGGGGAAGGGAGAGAGAGCTTAGAGTAGAAAATTCTCAAGTCTCCTTGTAAGCTCAAGTGTAAGGGTTTGATCTTCACCCAAAGAAGGTTGGTAGTAGACGTCGGTGTGCCTCAAGAAGGAGGACTCAGGAGTGGACGTAGGCCTTTAGTGCCGAACCACTATAAAAATTGTGAGTTCATCTTTTGCTTTGCTTATTAACGCTTCCAATCTTATTTGCTCTTTGAAAACAAATATTTCAAACGACATTTCTTATTAGATTTCCTTGCTCTTTCTTAAGTAATTAGTAAGTAACTTAACAATCTTCTTATCATCCACTTACTTTATTTGAATAATAAGCTTCGAATCTTCCTATTTTTCTTAAAGCTGAAATATTTTTTTTAAAAAATAAAAAACTTGCACTCATTCACCCCCCCTCTTAGTGCCAATTGATCATAACAATTGGTATCAGAGTGAGGTAGTTACTCATTGGATTAACACTCACTTGAGTAAATAGCTTATTTTAGCATGAATGAGGGATATTCCATCTCACGTCCTCTCATGTTCAATGGGACAGATTACACATATTGGAAGATTCAGATGTAATTTTTTTTTATCTCTTTGAACCTTGAGTTATAGAACATAGTAGAAAATGGATTTGAAAAATCTTCCAATCCAATGAATTAGTGGAATGATTTAGAAAAGAAATATTTTTCTTTAAATGCAAAAGCTATGAATGCCTTATTTTGCGCACTTGACAAAAACGAGTTTAATCGAGTTTCTGTTTGTGAATCGGCTTTTGATATTTGGCACACAGTAGAAATCACACACGAGGGGACTAGTAGAGTAAATGAATTAAAGATTAATATTTTAGTTCATAACTATGAGTTATTTCGAATGAAATTAAGTGAATCCACTGGAGACATATACATACATTTCACAGATATCGTCAATGACATTAAAGCACTTGAAAAATATTTTTTGAATTTTGAATTAGTTAGTAAAATTTTGAGAATTTTACCTAAGAATTGGGATACTAAAGTAATCGCTATTCAAAAGGCCAAAGACTTAAATAACTTATCTCTTGAAGAACTAATTGGCTCTTTTATGACATATGAACCAAATTGTAAAGCTCATGATGAGTTTGATGAACCCCTTCCAAAGAATATGAAGGATGTAGCACCTCAGACAATAAATGACTCCTCGAGTGATGAGGACCATGATATTGCTTTGTTATTAAAATATTTTAAAAAATTATAAGAAAATAAAAAAATAAAAAAATTGAAGAAGGACAATCTCATATGCTATAAATGTAAAAAATCAAGACATTTTAAAAATAAATATCCTCATTTAAAGAAGAAGCCAACACACAAAAAGAAAGCACTTTCAATTAATTGGGATGATCTAAGCTCTTTGGATGAAGAAGATAACTCCGAACAAGAAGTGGCTAACTATGCCTTAATGGTGATCAAAGATGAGATTAGTGAATATTTAAATATTTCTTTTTCAAAATTATTAAATATGTTTCATGATTTATTCAATGAGTTTAGAAAACCTAGCAAGTCTTTTAAGTTGTTTAAAATTGATCATGATTTGTTAGTTAAAAGACTTGATAAAATGTATGATTCATTAGTTTCACATAAACCATGTTCTAAATGTGATATTCTAGATAATGTTAAAGAAGAGAATATTATGCTTAAAACCATATTAGAAAAATTTGAAATATGGAACAAATACCTAAATATGTTCCTCGTAAATAAGGGTCATACTAATAGAAAAAATGACATAGGCTTCATTGGTAATGTCCAACAAAAGTCAACCATATTTGTAAAAGGACTTACATTAAACATATCATTAAGAAGCATATGTAATTTTTATGGTAAACTAGGATACAAGATAAACAAATGCCTATTTAGAAAATGTAGTCCACATCAACTTGTATGGGTTCCAAAGAAAACTTTATACAATAAAAATCAATTAGAAAAGAAAGAAAGAGTTCTTTATGAAGGACCCAATGTAAAATGGGTGCCTAAATCAAATATATCCTTCCTATAAGTTTTTCTCCAAACTAAAGCTAGGAGCACCAAATGGTTTCTTGATAGTGGATGTTCAAGGCATATGATCGGAGATCCATCTTATTTTTCTAAGCTCACTAGTTTAAGTGAAGGAATGATTACCTTCGGAGACAACAACAAGGGTAAAATCATTGGAAAAGGAATAATAGGTAACACATCATACCTCTTGATTGAAGATATGTTATTAGTTGATGGCTTGAAACATAACTTGCATAGCATTAGTTAATTATGTGATAAAGGATATATGGTTAAATTTCAACCTAATACTTGCATAATTGAATTGCCACATAAAAACAAATCCTTAATTGCCTTGAGAAATAACGATGTATACACCATATATATTGAAAAATTTTATGATGAAACTTATTTTTCGACTTTGAATGATGATGCTTGGATTTGGTATAAAAGATTAGGTCATGCTAGCATGAAACTTTTAAACCAAATCTCTACCAGGTTCACCTAATCTTAAGTTTATTAAAGACAAAGTATGTGACACTTGTCAATTAGAAAAATAAATAAAGAGTAGCTTTAAGTTGAAAAATCAAATTAGCACTTCTAGACCACTTCAATCGATCCATATAGATCTATTTAGACTAATTGACATTACAAGTTTAGGTGGTAGCAAATATGCATTTGTTTTAGTGGATGACTTTAGTAGATATACTTGGACCTATTTCTTTGCACATAAAAGTGATACATTTAAATATTTTATAAAATTTTGTAAAGTTATTTAAAATAAAAAGGGATGCATGATTTTTTTAATACAAAGTGATCATGGTGGAGAATTTTAAAATAATGATTTTTAAAATTTTTGTGATTCAAATAGATATGTCCATAACTTCTCTACGCTCTAAGAAATCCACAACAAAATGGAGTAGTAGAAAAAAAAATAGGAGCTTTAAGAAATAGGTAGAACAATGTTGAATGAACATAGTCTTTATAAATAGTTTTGGGTCAAAGCCATTAATATGACATGCTATGTTTTAAATAGGGTTCTAGTAAGATCATTACTTACTAAAACTCTTTATGAGTTATGGAATGGTAAAAAGCCCAATATTTCTTATTTTAAAATATTTGGTTGTAAATATTTTATTTTGAATGAAAATGATGCTTTATGTAAATTTGATGCAAAATTTGATAAAGGCATTTTTCTAGGTTATTCTTCTATTTCAAAAGCTTATCGTGTTTTTAATAAAAGAACATTAGTAATAGAAGAATCCATTCATGTTGTTTTTAATGAGTTTTTTGAATTTAGAAAGATTGATTTTGATGATGAAATTGATTTTGATACTTTGAATTTAAAATATAACACTCCTAAAAGTAACTTTGATGTATCTATTTCCAATATCTTACCCAAGGAATGGAAGTATATGAATGATTATCCTAAAGAGCTTATAATAGGAGAAACTTCAAAAGGAATTCAAACTCGGTCTTCCTTTAGAAATTTTTTTGTAAATGCCAAGTTTCTTTCTTAAATCGAGCCAAAGTGTATTGATGACCTAAGATATGATTCTTGGGTTAATGGAATGCATGAAGAGCTTAATCAATTTGAGAGAAATGAAGTATGAGAGCTTGTTTCTAGACCTAGTGACCATTTAGTGATTGGTAGTAAATGGGTATTTAGAAACAAACAAGATCAAAATGACATCATGGTTAGAAATAAGGCTAGATTAGTAGCCAAAGGTTTCAACCAAGAAAATGACATCATGATAATGACATCATGATAAAACATTTGCTCTCGTAGCTAGACTTAAAGCCATAAGGATGCTCATTGCCTTTACTTCTTTTAAAAATTTTAAGTTGTTTCAAATGGATGTTAAAAGTATTTTTCTAAATGATTTTATTTTCGAAGAAGTGTATGTTAAACAACCACCTGACTTTGGAAATAATCTTCTTCCTAATCATGTTTTCAAACTTACAAAAGCTCTTTGTAGATTAAAACAAGCCCCTCAGGCTTGGTATGAGAGACTTAGTTCTTTTATTATTTTAAATAAAGTTTCAAAAGGCAAGGTTGATACCACATTATTTTTTAAGTATTTTAAAAATAATTTACTTGTTATTCAAATTTATGTTGAGCAAATGAATCTTTATATGAGTCTTTTGCTAAAGAAATGAGCCAAAAATTTAAAATTAGTCTAATGGGTGAGTTAATATTCTTCTTAAGATTACAAATAAAATAACTTGATGATGGTATTTTTATTAGTCAAAATAAGTACATATTGAATTGATAAAATAATTTGGGATAGAAAATACTAAAGCATTAAACACTCCCATGAGCACATCTATAAAGTTGGACTTAGTGAAGGAAAAAACTTTGATGAAAAAACTTATAGAGGTATGATAGGAAGTTTATTATATTTAACTACTATAAGATCGGATATCATGTTTAGTGTTGGATTGTATGCAAAGTATCAATCTAACCCAAAACTCTCTTATTTGAAAGTAGTTAAATGAATTTTTATATACTTGAAAGGAATATCTAAACTAGGATTATGGTATTCTAAATCAAAGAATTTTGACTTGATTACCTATTCTGATGCAGATTTTGGTAGATGTACAATAGATAGAAAAAGTACTATAGGAACATGTCAATTTTTAGGGCATGTACTTATTTCTTGGACTTCCAAGAAATAAAATTTAGTAGTTTTATCTACTGCGGAAACATAATACATTACAATTAGTGCACATTGTGCCCAAGTCATTAGGATGAAAAACACACTAGAAGACTATGGAATAAAATTAAAAAATATTCCTATAAAGTGTGATAATACAAGTGCTATTTGTCTAACCAAAAATCCCATTTAATATTCAAGAATCAAATATATTAATATTAGATATCATTTTATAAGGGATAATATAAATTATCAAGATATCTCTTTGAAATTTATTGACACTAAGCATCAATTAGCGGATATTTTTACAAAACCCTTAAATGAAGAATAATTTAATTTTCTTAGAAGAGAACTTGTAATGCTAAATTATGAAAATATATGAATTACTTGATTTCATGAGAATGAGTCATTTTTGTGATAATATTTTATTGTTCCCATGAGACATTTATCTTATTATTCACAAAAAGAAGAAAAAAGTTGCATGATGATAATTTTGTTATTTTACAGATTTATTTGCTATATTTACTTGAAATTATATAAAATAATTTTTAAATGTATGAGTAGCTCTTAAACCTTTGAATCTCCTTAAATATTTTATATTTTTGAACTTATTTTTAAAATTTTACCTCTATAAAATTGAAAGCTCTTCTTAATGATGTTTTGCCCCTTGTTTTCTTTCCTTCTTTTTCACAAGAGGAAGAACTTTCTTTATGAATGATATCATATTTTAAAAAGGGGGAGCAAAAATTTATTTTAGCCTCACATTTCACTTTTTGTTGATGACAAAGGGGGAGAAAAAGATGTTGATGACTTATGTAATCAAATGGATATTGATGACTTATGTAATAATTTAAGGTAAAATTTTTAAATATTTAAATTCATGAAAGTCTAATGACATGTAATAATTTAAGGAAAAATTTTCAAATGTTTGAAATTCATGAAAATCCTTGATGCATTGATAACTTGATGAAAAATTTTCAAATGTTTAAAATTCATGAAAATCCTTGATGCATTGATGACTTGATGGAAAATTTTTAAATGTTTGAACTTCATGAAAATCCTTGATGCATTGATGACTTGATATTTTAAAAACAAATTATTATTGATATATACAAGTCTTATTGCTATTCTTGAAATATGATTTTCTTGAAGTATTGATTGTCATAATTCACTTGAATTCAAGAGCGAGTGATTCTCTTGAATTTAAGTCCTTTTTATCATGGCATGAATTTAGGGAGAGTTAGGATAACTCCCGTCATTAATTGATTGTCATTATATAAAAGGGGGAGATTGTTAAATCTTATATTTTGATAATGAGATCAATTGATGAGTCTTTATCTAACATGTGTGTCAGAGGAAGATTTACAGGTCGAACTATGACAAGAGCAATAAAGTTATAACCAAATAATGGGCCAAGATCAAGCTTAGGCATCAGGCTGGGTTTGGACAATATAGTGGGACCTCGCCAGGAGTTCGCTAGGAGATTCACCGAAGAGATTAAGAACCTCGTTGGGAGCACGCCGGGAGATCATAGGAAGAAGACCACTTGCCACAAGAATATCGGAGGTTATCGGATTAGCGGAAGTTAGGTCTTAGTTTAAGCTTGTGGTCTTTAAACATTGTAATCGTTGAGTCATAGTTAAAAGTGAGTTCTAATTAAGTTAGATTTGGATGAAATCTAAATCAACCCAAAAAGGTAACTGGGTCCACTATTGGGGTTTGATTGAGCTCAGGTTGAGCTCAATTGATTGACCAGAGGGTTGGTCAAAATCAGATTCAAGCCGAAATTCAAAAAGTGGAGTGAACCACTTTTACGAAAATTCTGATAGGTAAACCGCTGGTGAGTGATGGGTGTACCATTGTCGCTCAGGCTTTCGGGTGGCTGACCTACTCAGACTAGGTGGTTGAACCATCCATACCTAAGAATCTGGGTATTTTTGACGGTTGAGCCGCCTAGGATCGACGGGTAAATCGCCCGTATCTTGGTGTTCAGGTGGTTGAGCTACCTAGGTCGATGGGTAAACCACCCGTACCCAATTTTTTTGGGTATGTTTAATTTTTGGCTCTAAAAATTTGAAGTCACTTGGGGCCTATAAATACCCCAAGTTTTCTTGCATTCAAGATAACAATTATAGGGATTAAATTCTGTGATAAAATTGTGTGTGATTTGTAAGAAAAAGAAAAGAGGAAGGGAAAGAGAGCTTAGAGTAGAAATTCTTAAGTCTCCATTATAAGCTCAAGTGTAAGGGTTTGGTCTTCACCCAAAGAAGATCAGTAGTGGATGTCGGTGTGCCTCAAGAAGGAGGACTCGGGAGTGGACGTAGGCCTTTGATGTTGAACCACTGTAAAAATTATGAGTTCATCTTTTACTTTGCTTATTAACGCTTCCAATCTTGTTTACTTTTTGAAAGCAAAAATTTCACTTACAACGTTTCTTATCGGATTTCCTTGATTTTTCTTAAGTAATTAGTAAGCAAGTAATTTATCAATCTTCTTGTCATTCACTTACTTTATTTGAACAACAAGCTTCAAATCTTCCTATTTTTCTTAAAACTGAAATATTTTTAAAAATAAAATAAAAAACTTGCACTAATTCACCCCCCCCCCCCCGTGCCAATTAATAGAGAAACTATAAAGAATATCTTGTAGAGAAGGTGAAATAGAAGCTTAGAGAAGATTTAGGTACATTCATTATTAGTTTCCATTTATAAGATTCTTATGATAACAAATGAGTATTGGATACCGGGAGTGATTGTCATATCTGTAATTTGTTATAGGTTCTGGTAAAGCCTAGAAGATTGGTGAAGGTGAGATGAACCTTAAGATGGGTAATGGAGAAACAGTTGTTGTAGTAGTTGTTGGTGAGGTCATCCTGCATTTACCAGCCAGAACTACTATTACATTAGCTACATGTTATTATGTTTCTTCTATTATCAAAAAATATTATTTTCATTTCATGTTTGACAGTTAGTAGATATACATTAATTTATGTGAACAATAGTTATTCATTAATTTTGGATGATAAGATCATTACTAGAGCTGAGAACAATAATTGTTCATTAATTTTGGATAATAAGATCATCACTAGAGAAACGTTGTATAATGGTTTAGTTATGCTAGATATTACTCCACATATCGTGAATGTAAATGTGCCCAAGAGGAAATAAGATGAGATAAACAATATATACCTATGACATTGTAGGCTAGGTCATATCCATGAGGGAAGAGTTCAAAAGTTGTTGAAGGATAAATACTTAGGTTTATTCAACTATGAGTCATATGCAACTAGTGAACCTTACCTTCTTAGAAATTGACTAACTCTCCATTTAGTGTAACTAAAGAGACACCAATTGAGTTATTATAACTCATATATAGTAATGTGTGTGGTCCCATGTAGACTCAGGCCATTGGTAATCATTCGTACTTTATTACTTTCATTAACAATTTTTTTAGGTACAACCATATGTACTTAATGAAGTACAAGTCTAAAGTTTTTGAGAAATGTAGGGAATATAAAAATAAAATAGAGAACTAGACTAGAATGAGTATTAAGACTTTTTGATTGGATCGAAGAGGAGAGTACTTAAGTACAGAGTTCACTCATTTCCTCAGGGACCATGAGATTCTATCCCAATGGATACCTCCTTATACACCTTAACTCAGTGGAGTATCAAAAAAGATAAATCACATGCTATTAGACATGGTGCGGTCTATGATAAGTTTCATCAACCTACTTACCTAATTCTCGGGATATACCATGGAGACCACAGCTTACCTTCTAAACAAAATTTTATCTAAGTTGATAGTGTCTACACTATATGAGATATAGAAACGAAAAAAGTTTGATATTAAAATTGTTAAGATTTGGGGCTGACTTTTTCACACTAGAAGACACAACCTCGATGAATTGGAATCAAGGATAGAGCGGTACAAATTCATGGGATGCCCCAAGAAAAAATATGGGTATTATTTCTATCATCCTAAGGACCGCAAGGTCTTTAATTTCAAGAGGGTAGTGTTCCTTGAGAAGGAGCACATTCTTGGTGGAAATAATAAGAGTATGATAGAGTTGAGCAAGGTTGGAGAACCTAGCTCAAGCACTATTCCGGAGGCCGAGTCTGTTTAGAAATCTAGCACACAGGTTCCAGCTTACATGAGTCGAGTAGAGTGTCCTACCCTCCTAAAAGATATGTGAGATATATCAGTGAAAAAAAGATACTTAAAATGTTAATCCACAGACCTACGAGAAGGCTATTACGAGTATAGAATTCAAGAAGTGGCAAGAAACCATGAATATTGAGATACAATTCCATATACTCCAATAATGTTTGGAACCTTGTTGATGCACTTGAGGGTATCGTACCCATCGGCTGCAAATGAATCTTCAAGAAGAAGATTAAAGCAGATAGAAAGGTGGGGACCTACAAGGCAATGCTAGTGGCTAACGAGCATCGTCAAAGATAATGTGTTAACTATGATGAAACCTTCTCACCGATAGCTATATTAAAATCCATCAGAATTCTTTTAACCATTGAGCATATTATGATTATGAGATCTGACAAATGGACATGAAAATCATGTTCATGACTATCTAGATGTCACGGACTTAGCTTGTTTTACCTAAGTCATGCGGCACCCCCTTGTTTGTCCGTCCACAAAGGTCAGTCTCTCCGAAACCTCATAGGGTCCCTTAGAACCTACAAAAGAGAAAATGAGTTAGAGAAATCATTTCCCATAGGATCCACAAGCTATCACTTTAGAAAATACTTTATATAGCCAATACAAATTATAACCATAGACTTTACAAGGTCTAAATGGTTGCACACGAAGGATCAAGGTCCATTATAGACGAAGTCTCCACAAAGTGTCCACACAACATGACTCTCATTTACAAGCCAAAACTGGCTATGAAAGCTAATCAAACAAGGGCTATCAAGACTACTACAAGCCTACTACTTATTGTATAAAGCATGTATAAAAATTAAAAGACTCGGACAAACATGAGCATTACATCGAACACCTTCTTTATATTTTTGTCCATGACATTCTCCCCAAGTTATTCCTTTGACATCCTCGTCGAAGCCACTGTAGACGCTGCATCTCCTTGCTTTTTGCTGAATCTTTAATCTTTTGCTTTGACTTAAACACGCTCCTTGGCTCCCAGTTGCTCTATGCTATTGTTGTTGAGTAGTCGAACTCTAATCTACCATGCTGCTTCAACTCACTAATGATTGACTCTTGTGTGGGGTTAGCTGAGCTGTGTTGATACTTATTGATTTCTATGGATCCTTCTGATGAAGTAAAAGATATTCCTTTGTTATGCGCAAGTATTACAATAGTCTCATATTACTTAAACTGGATGGATGCTTGTTGGAGCTTTAACAAGCATCGCTTTGCAGACTTTAAAGTTTTTGAGGTCCTTCCTCTACAAGATTCGCTCATTGATCCTTCTTCAAATTTAGTTATCACTTCCAAGTAGGTTCATGTCACTCCTACTTTTGATTGACATTCTATTGGGAAATGAAGCGGACAATCTACTCTCAGTAGTACTGATCACCAACGGTGAGGATTTGATAACTATTGTCTTCCATAAGCTTTCCTTGAAGGGTCACTGAACTTGTGTATAGCTCCTCTACTGGATAAATAAGAGAAAAGAGGTACTCAATTTCGCCTACTCTCTTTGAGTTAAGAAGACAATGTTACTTGATTTCGCTCATTCCCCTGAGATAAGAGAACTAGGATACTTAGTTTCGCCCATTCTCTTGATTTAAGAAGGCAAAGGTTACTTGATTTCACCCACCTCCTCGAGGTTGTGTTTCATGCATCACGCTGGTTACTAGTATTTTGTCTACTCTTTGTTTACACTTCCGAAGCACTCGAAGTGTTTACACTCCTTGCATTGAGTTAGCTACTATAATTCACCTTCTTATTACCATCAAACTTTCAGAATGTAAGAAGTTTTGCCTGAAAAAAACAAAAAAGGTTTATCCTAACTTGGAGTCCCCCAACTTAGAGTAAGTCTTTGATAATTATGGTTGCCTATGGGATTGTACTATTTTCTCCATCTTTGTCGCCTACTTCTCTGAGTAGAAAAGGTATAGCACCACATATTGCTTACTTTGTTTCTTGGTCAAGTACTCCTGCATCAACCTGAAGTCCCTCACTTTCAGCTAAGAAGCCCGTCGACACCGGTCTTATGAAGTTCCATGGCCTTTGCCCTTCCACCCTGTCTTAGTACTTGGAGTTTGTCTCTGCATTCTCCACCTCCTCAGCCCCTTTTACGACCAATACTCTCCCTCTATGAGAGCAAGGGATCGATGACTCCATAGAAGTCCTACCTCTACAGTACCATCCGTTGCCTTGCACTTGCATCTCTTTCTTCGCAATCGATAAATCAGCCTCTGCGGCACTATGGCACTCCTCTGAGTCCACCTTTTTTCTAATGACGCTATTCTTTTGGCTAACTAAGCCCCTCTGGACTCGTTGTCGCTTCCTCACCCCTTTTAACCACCTACTTCAACACCTCTATGTTCTCCAAGTAGCTTCCCTTGGTCATTGAAAAGACAGACTGTATGTAATTCTCATGCATGGCCTTTGCCATCTTATTGTAGGGCTCGCACCGATTATATTCTCCTTAGCTTCCTTGGTAGCAACATTCGCTTACTCAGCTTTGTCCTTTGACTTACCGAGCTCCCTTAAGCGAATATAAACACTAGAGCTGTCCAACTCTCCAGTCACTCTAATCATATCTCTGTATGATCAAGTCTCCTATATGCTATGACTAAGGCTTTTATCCGATGCAAGATTCGATGCACACACATGAAAGACCCACCTCTGTGGTACCATGGAATTCACTCCTTGAATCTATAGCCCTTCTTGTTGTTGTGTTGTTCATCGAAGTGGAGCTCCTAGTAGCTCCTTATCATACCTCCACATGATCGTGTCCCTCATGGGATATTTTCGCATGTGTTGTATTGCCGTGAACTATTCGATTACGATTCGCTACACCATGTCATCTCTTGGTAACATCTCCATTGCATTCAAATTCTTATGTGATGAAGCCTTTGGCAGCACATCATAGGGCCTTCGCCACCTCTGATTACATTCGCTCATTTGACAATTCACCTTCGCCCACCCATTCTCGGGTCACTCCCGGACGAAGCATCGCTCTAGGATAGTCTGTTGCCTAGTAGCTCTTGAAGTCCCCAGACTTCACTAAAATTAGTGTATCATTGTCTGGATCCTGAGCCTCTATCCTCTACTAGCACAATCTCTACTATGCACTACTTTTTTTTTCATAATAACTCGAATGGCAGCACTATGATATATTCTTTAAGAGTACCCGCCTCTATATCCTCTTGCCCCGTGCTAAGGACTTATGATCCCAACTTCACCTCCGTAAGTTGAATCACCTTAGTTCCTCTATCAAATGCTTCTCTTAGATAAGGTGCATGTGCCTCGAAGCTCCTTTCGTCTTGACACATGCAAAATGAGTTCGCCCTATTAGAATGAAGAACCCATGGAACGACATAATCCCACTCTTGCCTCTACAAGAGCTCATATCCTTGACCTTTGTCCAAGGAAAGCTCTGTGCTTCCGCTCCATGTTTTCATCTTCTACATTGACTCCCTTCATGCAGCTTAGATACTTCACTAAGTTTCACCTAAGTTGCTCCGTCTCTCAATTTGCATTGAGTTGATGGTGGCCCTTACGTCCATTCCACGGGTCAGCCCTCTATTGAGTTAGATTTCCATATCGACTCTAAGTGTGCCTTTGCATGATGTTGCCATGGTTGCTCCCCCACTTGATCTCACAATGCATCCACCAATACATTACTTCATTTGAGATCATGCAATGACTCCTCACTGCTCACTTGATTTGTTGAGCTTTATAGAGATACTGTCTTGAGGTACTCTTCCTCAACATGTGCAGTCTACTACATATGATTCTCCCTCTGAGAACCAGGACTTATCCTTCTGGGACATTTATCCTATTGGAATAACTTTTCTCTTTTTATTCTTCTCTCTAGAAGTTTCAGAGACCACCATCCTCTTGGACTATATTTTACCGAATAATCTGTGCATTATTCTATCCCATAAATGCGTTTGTTAGATTGTGACTCTTCATCACTATAGCCCCCGCTGCACCCTTCAAGGCCTAGTAACATGCTGAATTTATTGCACACTTCAGTCTTCTATGGGCGTATCTATTCCATGCCGAAGAGGAAGTTTCAGTGCTCCATGATGCCATGTTCTGATCGCCTTGGGATGGCTATAAACACTCCATTATTCACATACAAGCCCTAGCATGGGTACTAAATTCTTTGAGTTAACAATTTCCCTCACCTCGTGAGCTTTACCTAACTCTTTCAGTAATTGAGCAACACATCCCATTTTGCATGATCTCGTCTTTTACCAAGCACCTCGCTTACCTTGAGCACCGTCAAGTTTGGTTGCAAATGTCGAGCCAAAGCTTGAACTCAACCATCCTAACCTTTGTGCGCTACATATTCTTCCTAGCTTACTTGTCCTTATGGCGCCTCTCGCGCAAAGGGTTGGTCATTCCTCTGAATGCCAATCATGGATGTCCACTTCTCTGAGTGACTCCTTTCTCTACATCTCAATATATATTTTCCTATATAGTTATGCATGCTGGCTGCTCTCCATGCAGCCCAGCTAGGTCCCCTATGTTTGTATGACAAGTGTTTCTACGTGTGCTTATCCTGCTCTGATACCAAAATATCATGGACTTAGCTGGTCTTGCCTAAGTCAAATAACACCCTTACGTGTCCATCCGTAAAGGTCAGTCTCCTTGAAACCTCCTAGGGTCTCTTAGGACCTACAAAAGAGAAAATGAGTTAGAGGAAGCATTTCCCACGAGATCCACAAACAATCACTTTAGAAAACACTTTATATAGCCAATATAAATTACAACTGTAGACTTTACAATCTCTGAATGGTTGAACACGAAGGATCAAAGTCTATTACAAACCGAAGTCCCCATAAGTGTCCACACGACATGACTCTCATTTACAAGCCAAAACTAGCCATGAAAGCTAACCAAACAATGGCTGCCAAGCCTACTGCAAGCCGACTACTTTCTATATAAAATATGTACAAAAATTGAAAGACACGGACAAGCATGAGCATTACGTCGAACACCTTCTTTATATTTTTATCTGTGACATAGGGGAGGAGATGTATATGATATAGCCTGAGAGATATGTTACTTAGGTCTATCTATGGATTAAAGCAAGTTTCTCGAAGTTGAAACATAAGATTTGATGAGGCAATCAAATCGTATGACTTTATTAAGAACAAAGATAAGCCTTATATGTATATGAAGATAGGTAGAGCTTTATCACCTTCTTGGTATTGTTTGTGGATAACATCCTGATCATTAGGAATGATGTAGGAATACTCTCTACAGTTAAGGTTTGGCTATTTAAACACTTCTCTATAAAGGACATAGGGGAAGCATTCTACATCTTGAGGATTTAAATCTATAAAGATAAATCCAAGAGGATGTTTGGCTTATTTCAGTCTAGGTACATAGACATCATTGTCAAAAGGTCTGATATGAAAAATTTCAAGAGAGGTCTCATATTGATGAGACATGAAATATCACTTTCTAGGAGTACATCCCCAAAGACTCCTAAAGGAAGGACAAACATAGATAGGATACCCTATGTATTAGCGATAGAATTTATTATGTATGTTATGCTATGTACCAGGCATCATATAGCACATGCTTTAAGTGTTCACAAGCAAGTATCAGGCGGATCTAGGTTTGGCACTAGAAGGCAGTAAAGTGCATCTTTAAGTATTTGAGAAGGACTAAAAATCTTTTACTGGTATACGGAGGAGGTAGCCTCCAAGTTGAGGGCTATATAGACTTGAGTTTTTAATTCGATGTCAATGATAGCAAGTCGAACTCAAGGTATATCTTCACCCTGAATGGAGGAGCAATAAGTTTGAAGAGTTCTAAGCAAGATACTACTACTAACTTGACCATAGGGATGGAGTACATTGCTGTGGCAAAAGCAACAAAGAAGGAAATTTTGATAAAGAAGTTTATCGCAGATTTGGGAGTGGTATCAAGTAATAAGGAGCTGATTCTCATATATTGTGACAACAACTAGGTGATTAATCAAGTAAAGGAACCCATGTCTCATCAAAAGCATTTTATGAGAAGGTTCCACTTAATTAGAGAGATCATAGCTCGTGGTGATGTAGCAATGGTAAGAGTTCCATCCGAAGATAACATTGCATATCCATAGACGAAGCCATTATCTCATATTTTGTTTGAGTATCATAGGGGTCTAATAGAGATCAGACACATAGGTGACTAGTTTTATGTCATGTGAGAGATTGCTAATTATAGGTGCCATACAAGCCAATCATATGAGTGATGATATGTGTGACAAACTGCATAATCTTTTAATATATTATTATTAGTATTTTCTCACTTTATGTTGCTTATTACATATATTGTGATGTTCTTAGATCTATGTAATAAGAATTGAATCATGATGATATTATAATAATGAGACCAATTCACCATTAAACGTGGACTCTAAATAATCTCGATCGTAGGTTAGTCGAGGAGGGCATTAAGTTAACTAGATAGACCAAAATATTATACATATGTCCATATGATAGAGGTAACTGGTCTCATAGTCGCTTGTATGAGAATAATAAGGGTACAATACAGGTGCTCATTGGAGAATGAGTTCACTAATTGATCTACTTTTGGAATGATCGATGGTCAATGATACATGATGTTAGACAACGATTCCATAGCCCTAGTTATGTGTCTGGTCCTTAGACTTAAGATACCAAAGATCCCTTGTTTGAGTACTTACAAGTTTATAAGTTTCAAATCTGGTACAATCAATTATCAGGATTGGTAGCCAATCTTAAGAAGATAATTTAGTGTCAAAAGAGGATCGTCCACTCTTAATATTATGAGAGAAATATCACATGTGTTCTCACTGAGGCAAATCCCTAACTAGGGTCCTTCGGATTGAGAGATAAAAGTTCTCCGGGAGAATCTGATTAAAACGAGACTCTGATTGATTTCGTATAAGGCCTGCAAATAGCATTCCCAATATATGATCTCTGGGATATTAAATAGATGACGGACTATAAATACATAATAAATATAGATTGACAGGTCCAACAGATTAGATCTCTTATACAGTTTGGGGACTATGGCGTAGTGGCTTAGCATGTCTATAATCAATGAGTTGAGTGAATTGTTATGGGATAATAATTCCCTGAGCTAGAAGGAAATCTAATTTAAAAGGAGTTCTGACATGTGTAACTCATGGTCGACTTAGTATTGAGCCTAGAGGGTCACACATATGGTAGATATTGTAACAAGTAGAAGTTCGAATATGGGATATCCGCTAAGCCTCTATTTTATTAGATATCCAATAAGCCGCTATATTATTAGATCATATGGATGAGATCCAATAAGAGCTTTTAAGAGATTATGTGATAGACATCCACTAATCTAAGAGGCTTGGATAGTTGGATAGAGATCCAGTACCCAATTTGGTAGTATCTATTAGGGTTAAGCTATCATGCATCTCTATAAATAGGATGGGGCCGACCATATGGCTTATTGGCTAGAGCTTTCAATGATTGCCCCTCATATTCTCCTTTGCCTCCTCTCCTCCTTAGCCAACAACCCCTATTTGGGGCATATGGATAACAAGAAGCACCGACCCCTTCTTAAAGAAAAGTGCTACCTTGTGGTGCACGTGGTGAGAAAGATCTGATTTGAAGAGCATCATCGCCCCATCTGTCATGTGGATTACCACTAGAGGGGAGGACATTTGACCTCCTTCATCTACGTAATAGGATCTATGTAATAAGATCTAAAATTTCCAGTGATATACGATCTCTATAAGTAAAACATCTAGCACATGATACATATTTTTTGGTTTTATGATTTTTCACGAACCAATCATTGCATAATGATTTAATAAGATATGGGAAATTAGTTTTATTTTTATTTTCTATTATGCATTTGATGCTCCTATCATGTTTCCCAACAAAATGGTCATAGGCTGAGCCCTAGAGTCATCGACCTCCTAAACTCCTCCCATCTTCCTCCTATCGTTAGCCAACTGGTTACAGGTGCCCTACAAGCTAATCACATGAGTGATGACATGTGTGACATACTGCACAATCATTTTGCTTATTATTATTATTGATATATTCACACTTTATGTTACATGTTGTATAAATTGTGATGTTCTTGGATCTATGCAATGACACTTTATGTTACCTGTTATATAATAGGGACTTCGTATTAACTAGACAGACCAGTCTACTATATATCCATTCATATGATGGAGATGTTAGGATCAATTGGCAATAAGGAGGAGGAGGGGGTTGGGGCGGGGGGCGGGGGGGTAGGGTGGTGGGGGTTGAATTAGTGCAAAAGTAAAGTTACAGTTTAAAGAAAACTTTTCGTTTGGAGCAAAACCAAAATTGGAAGCGTTTCTTTATGTATTTCGTTAGAACCAATTTAAAAGCCGATTTCAGAGTAGTTGCAAAAATGATGCTCGAATCTTTTTATAAACTAATTGAGAGTAATAGAAAGTAGCAAGTAAAGCAAATAAGGAACACTCACAATTATAATGGTTCGGCCTTAACCAAGCCTATGTCTACTCCCGAGTCCTCTTCTCCGAGGTCAATCAGCGTTCACTATCAATCTTCTTTGGGTGAAGATCAAATCTTTATACTTCCTACTCTCCTTTTCACAGGCTCAAGAGAGGAACCTTATAAACTCGCAAGAGAGACTTTATAAGAATACAACTCTTCTCCTCCCTCCCTTGCCCCTTTTCTTTTTCTTATAATTTTAGCACACTATTTTTTTATAGAATTTCTAGCCTAAAGTGTTGTGCTAAATGCAAGAAATCTTGAGTATTTATAGACCCCAATTGGCTTTAGAAATCTTTTCTTAAATTTTACGTACGGGCGGTATCACCACCGACATTGGTGGTACCACCGCCGTCAAGCACCCGAAAATAGGGCTACGGTGGTACTACTACCACCTAGGCAGTACCATCTCCACTAGGTGCTACCACTGGGAATCTCACAAAAGCCAATTTTTCTATACTTTTGTGTACCTGATTTATACCTCATATTGACCCCTTCCTAGGTCAACGAAATAAGCTTAACCTGAGCTTAAATCCAACCCAAAGTGGACCCGATTTGTCTCACTTGAGTTAATTTGGATTCCTTCTAAATCTAACTCAAGTTGGTCTCAAACCCAAACCGATGCTAACTATGACTTAATCAATTATCATCATGTAACCATCAAGTCCAACAAGACCATCCTAACTCCTAGCAAGCTTTTTGGTAACCCTCAACGATCTTCCAGCAAGTCTCTTGGGCTTCTTCCGATGAACTCTCAACGCCATCCTGGCAAGCTCCTGATTACCTTCAGCATGCTCCTGGCGAACTCCCAACAAGCTTCCGATACTTTTAGTAAACTTCCGACGAACTCCTAGCAAGCCTCCAATCCTTTCAACGAGCTCCCAATAAGCATCTAATCCCTTCAGCGAGCTCCCGACAAGCTTCCAATACCTTCAGCAAGCTTCTGGCGAGTCTCTCGATGAGTTCTCACTGCATCGTCTGAATCCCGGCCGGTGCCTCGAACTTAAATCTGGCCCAACATTTGATTGTAACTTTCTCTCTCTGTCATAGTTAATCCTGCATCAATTATCTGTAACACACATGTTAGATCAATAACCCATCAATTGATTTCATCATCAAAATCTGAGATTCAACAATCTCTCCCTTTTTGATGATGATAATCAATTGATAATAGGAGTTAACCTTAACTCTCCCTAAATCCATGTTATAATCCAAACAAGTAAAACATGTCATTACTCCCTCTTAGTAAAATAGGATATGTGCAATAATTTTCTCATGAAAAATTTTCTTTCCCTTTGTCATATATGTATTATTTTTCATATATGTGTCATCAACATACTATTTCTCCACTTTTGTCATTAATAAAAAGAGGTGAAATATTGAGCAAATAATTTTATGATACAAAAACTCATCAAGTGTCAACATTTTTAATATTTGTACAGAATAAATATGATTAAATATTTAATTGCTTCATTGCTCCCCCTTAGTAAAATCGGATAAAAACCAAATTTTCTCATGAAAATTTTTCTTCCCCTTTTTGTGAATAAGAAAGAAAAAAAAAATGAAGGGGAGGGGGTGTTAATGATTCAAAATTTTGATATATATATATATAATAGTACATTCATAAAAAATTTAATATAAAAATCTCATATCAAGCATCATAAACATTCTTATCATATATTCTTCTTTTGTAAACATTCATCAAGATTCATGAACCAAGAATAATCTTTAAAAATATATCATCACAAAAATTTGAATCCCCTTCTTATGTTTATTTTAATGAGAATCATTTCAAAAGTGAGCTAAAAAATATAAGAAATCCAAGAGGAATTAAGAGCTACTCATGCATTTAAATTATATAATCTTCAAACACAAATAACAAATCATGTTTTTGAAGATCATCTTCATGTAATTTTTTTTTCCTTTTTTGTAAACAAGAAAGTAGAAACAAGAAAGGAGAGTGAAAAACATCATCATAAAAATAGAGCTTAATCTAGTAAATTCCAAAATTCAAGAGTTAAGAACTACCCATGCAATTTAATTCATTATATATATATATATATATATATATATATATATATATATATATATATATATATATATATATATATATATATATATATATATTTCAAACAAGAGTAGCAAATCAAGAAATTTAAGCATTCTCATGATTTAGCATTCCTAGCTCTCAATCTCAATCTTATAGATGTAAATTTTGAAATAATTATTTTAAAGATAAGCTAAAAAATCTGAGAAATCCAAGATCCACTTGTGCATTGATCTTATGTAGAATTTAAAAAATAATAGCAAATCAAGAAATCCGAAATATAGTAAATCATGCATTTTGAAAATCATCTCATGTAAATTTTGGTAAGAAGCTCAATTTGTATAGGTCAAGAAATCCAAAAGAAAATATGATAATATATCAAGCTCAAATTGTAAATTATGCATTTCACATATATTTAGAAAATTCTAGATTTTCTTCTAAGCAAATTATTTCTCATTCAATGTTATCATATCCAATTTACTTCTAATCATATTAGTAATTTTATCTGCCACTTTTTGTCATTGTCAAGAAATATGATAGTATGAATTTTCTTTTTCCATCAATGTTCTAATTATACCGAAAAGTATAAGGGTATCATATCATTAAAAATAAAAATTCAAATCTAAAAGACATGATTTCTTTTAATAAATCTCTCTCTCTTTTTTTTAGAAAATAATGAGTCATAGAATAATCTTAATTCATTTAAGATAAATCTTAAGATATATAATTAATTTAGATAATTCTTCTTAATAAAATAGAAGAACAATTTTTATAAAAAGTTTTAACTTATAATTGTCAAGATCATAAACCTCTTTTTTATTTAAAAAAAATAATAGAGATCAAGCATGATTCCCTTAAAGGATAAGTCAAGTTAAGAAATCAAGGAAATGATAATGATAAAACAAATCTCACATAATTTACCACTTATCACAATTTCGAGACATATTAATTTGGTGATAAGTTTGATAGAACTCCAGCAGAGTTGAGCCCTAATCATCTCAGTAGTAGCCAATAGAAAATCCTGCTAGATTATAATAAAGTCACTCCTATCTTATAAAGGAGTATGACTAGGGTTTAGATTAGCCCTTAGGGCTTAGTGGCCGTTGCCCCCATTACTGGGCTGGTCGGCCAGGGTTTCCCTTGCATAGGTCGACTATAGAGCCAACCTAGCCACCCCTTATTCCTATTAAGGTAGGTCGGCTATAGAAAGGGCAAAGGGATAATTTTATTTAGGCAAGCACCCCTTTAGGCTAGGGTTTTGATTCCTATTTAAAGATGTAGCTGCCCTCCTCTTTAATCAAGCAATTATTAACTTTTATTTAGCCTTGTGTTGAGTCTAGAAGGGAGGAACCCCTACATCGTTCCATGGGTTGATCTCCCTCAAGGGTCAAAATCTATAAAAGCTCCTTCTAGGGTTTTATAATCTGGTATCAAAGCCATGATCTTGCTGCTCCTGTAGCCATCATCCATACCTCCATCTTCCAAGCAATTCTCACAATTGCTTTTGACGTCGCCTCCATCCATCATCGCTAACCAAGCCACAGATCCATCTATCTGCTGTCGCCCCCTACGTGATCTGGAAATCTGCTATAAATTTTGACCCTTATTTTACATGTTACAGCCACAGATCAATTCCTTACTTTATATGTTAAAGATTTTTTTCAAATTTTATCTGCTGCAAATTTCATTTGTTGCAAACATTATTATTGTTGTGAAGGTGAAATGTTGTAGAAATTTTCAATCGCTTATTTTCTTCTTGAAACTAGTTTATTTCTTCTCCTTTCTGACCAAAATTTTATAGAATTCTAAAGATTAACATGGCTTTCATTTGAAATTAATTTTTAGAAAAAACTCCTTTTGGAACTGGTTTTCTTATGTAATATTTCACCATCATGCAGTACTAGAATTTTACGATGAAGGATCTGCCTTTCGTCTTTTGCCCTATTTCCCTACTATTATGCTACCAAAATTTTATCAAACTTTTTACTGGTATTAATAACATCTGAATCAAGGGTTTCTTTATTAATTTTCTTAAACTTTCCTCTGGAATTTATATCGAGAAGTCATCATTTCTCCGATGTAAAATTTGTTCGGTAGGACAGCACATCGCAGCACCTTTTTTTGCTAAATTCAATCAGATGTGAGTGCTATTTTTTGTGGGATTTCAGACTCTCTTTTCTTCATCTCCAAACCCTACCATCCTTACTAAAAAATCTTTTTAAACCTTTCCCTAAACTGAACCAAACAGCCACCCAAATCAGCCCTAAACCGTAGCCTACTCTCATCCAAACTGATTCACCTTCCAATTGGCCAACCCCTTCTATAAAATTCTTATGCTACTAACCTGACAACAGAAAAAAGACCTCAATATTATAGATCTAGAGACATATACTATGGGATCAGAGGAGGCTATCAATGCAAAGTTTGAAGCCTTTGAAAGCTGAATGGAAGAGAAGATGTGATCCCTTTTCGTCAAATTCAACATAAGCCGACCATCGAGCTCGAGGAAATCTCAGCAAGGAGAAACTTCAGATCAGTGAAATAATCTTGAAAAATGTGGCCACATCACTTTAGATCCCAACAATCCATGCATGAGGGTTGATTTCCCTAGATGGGAAGAGGGAGACCTTATCGGGTGGATCTTGCATGTGGAGCGTTATTTTTGGTTCTACCGAACTGATGATGCTACATTGGTGGAGATTGCTGCTATCCACCACGAGGGAGATGCTATTTAGTGGTTCAATTGGTTTGAGTACACCCATGGAGGTCTTTCTTAGCAGCGATTCAATGAAGGACTACTAAACCGCTTCGGACCAACCGATTTTGACATCGATGGACAATTGACAAAGAGTCATCAAACCTCCACAATACAAGAATACCAAATAAGGTTTGAATGTTTATGTAATCAAACTATGGATTCGTCTAAAAAATAACTTTTAGGAACTTCCATCGAGGGCCTAAAGCCGGAGGTTTGGGGAGAAGTAAAGGTGCGACAATCGTACACTCTTATGATGGCGATTTCCTTTGCACGTATTTAAGAAGAATGATTGAACCAAGAGGTACGAAGGACAAGGGTCACTCCCTGACCAGCCATATTGAGGTCTACAGCCCCCTCTACTGCCATACGAGCCTCGCACCAAAAAAATTGACGAGGGATGAGCTTCGTAAACGATCGGCCAAAGGATTATGTTGGCACTATGATGAACCATGGAGCCAAGAACATCGCTGCAAAAAGAGTTGGCTCCTTGTGATTGAACTAGTGGAGGATGAGGACAATGAACCATCTAAAGAATCCCTTGAACTTGAAGAAGAAGCCATGGAGGAAGAGTCCCAACGAGCTGACTATGCAGTGCACGCATTGGCTGGCTACTCCAACCCGCAAACGATGAAAGTTGGAGTACTTCTAAAACAATAAACCATCACCATTCTTATCGACACATGCATCACACATAACTTTCTCAATAGTAAGGTTGCTGCAATTTGGTACTTCAAATTGAAGGTTACAACAAGTTTGACATAAAGATCATCGACGGCCGAATCCTCAATTACGACCAACGGTGCTCGCAGGTAAAACTACTCCTCCAAGACCAAGAAGTGATAGCTGATTTCTTCCTCCTACCCATTGCTGATTATGAAGCCATACTCAGGATCGAATGGCTCACAACGCTAGGTGATACCTCTTGAAATTTTTCTAAATTAATCATGAAATTTTATTGCAAAGGGAGACAGGTCATATTATAAGGCAAGCGCGAGAGCCATATTTCCACTGTTTCGTCACAACGAATGGAGAAAGTTTTGCATAAAGCACATGGTGGATTCTTGATGCATATCTAGTAGCCATCTAAGGGGGAGAATATATAAAACACAAATCCTAAGCTTGCCCTTTTGCTGGATGAATTCACAGATGTTTTCTCGGAGCCACGCGGGCTACCCTCTAACCGATCGTATGACCACCGCATTCCTATTTTTTCAAGCAAACCGCCAGCAAATTTATGACCGTACCACTATCCTCACTTACAGAAGGATGAGATTGAGAACATTGTTAAATAGATGCTTGATACCGGGGTGATTCTACTGAGTTGTAGCCCTTACTCCTCACCAGTGTTGGCAGTGCACAAGAAGGATGGTACATGGTGGATGTGCGTTGACCACCGAGCTCTAAACGCCATCACTGTCAATGATAAATATCCTATTCTAGTCATAGATGAATACTTAGATGAATTAAAAGGAGTCTGAGTTTTCACTAAATTGGATCTTCGATCTGAATACCATCAGATTCGAGTATACACAGAAGATATTCCAAAAATTATATTCCGCACGTATAACGGCCACTACGAGTTTTTGGTAATGCCTTTTGAACTTACAAATGCTCCCTCTACCTTTCAAAGCTTGATGAATGATATCTTCCAAAGGTTGCTACATAAGTTCGTATTGGTATTCTTTGATGATATTCTCATTTATAGCCCTACGCTTGATATATATTTTGAGCACTTACAAACTGTTCTAACCATTCTTCAAGAGAATACTCTTTATGTTAAATAGTCAAAGAATAGCTTCTTATAGCATAAAGTGGAGTATCTAGGACATATTATATCAGAGGATAGAGTGGTGATAGACCCGACAAAGATTGAGGTAATGCAAGGATGGCCGAGACCTACAAACATAAAATCACTATGCGACTTTCTTGGACTCACGAGCTACTACCAGAAGTTTGTGAGAGATTATGGCAAGATCAGTGCCCCACTCACATCCCTACTCAAGGACTCCCTTTCATGGTCAGATGAAGCCTCCATAGGCTTTGAAAGACTCAAGGCCGCCATGATGATGACGCCAGTCCTAGTGCTACCCGATTTCAGACTTTCATGATTGAGGTCGATGCATCTGGAGTTGAAATTGGGACTGTTCTAATGCAAGATGACCAACCCCTTGCCTACACCAGCAAAGCTTTATCTCCTTCACATCTTAAAGTGTCCATGTATGATAAAGAAATGCTTGCCATCGTACACGCAGTTATAAAGTGGAGACCCTACCTGATCAGCCGACGGTTCCAGATTAAGACCGACCACTGAAGCCTTAAATATTTTTTAGAGTAGAAAATATCCTCCCTAAAGCAGCAATGATGGGTAAATAAATTCCTTGGCTTTGATTATAAAATTACTTACTAAAAAGGAAAAGAGAATATGGTTGCCGATGCCCTATCTCGGCTATTGGGACAAGTCAAAATTTTAGCCATCACCCTTCCCTCCATCGACTTCCTCGACAACATTAGGGAGGAATGGAAGAATGATCCAGAAGCCCGAGCCATCATAGAAAAGTTGGAGAAATGGAAGAATGATCCAGAAGCCCGAGCCATCATAGAAAAGTTGGAGAAGGACCCGGGGTCCATGGGTCACTACTCGTGGGATTCGAAGGACTTATGCTACAAAGATCGAATTATTATTGTTCCTTCTTCACCCTGCATTCAAATTATTTTATACAAGATGCATTCTTCACCCTGAACAGGGCACTTTGGATTTCTGAGGACTTACAAAAGGGTGAAGCAAAACTTCTTTTGGAAAGGCATCAAAAAATTAATTTATGATTATATATCCAAATGTGATGTATGTCAGCAGCAGAAAGGAGAAAGAGTAGCAAGCCCGGAGAAACTACAGCCAGTACCCATATCGGACTCAGCATGGACTCACATTTCTTTGGATTTCATCGAGGGACTGCCACTATCCCAAGGTAAAAGTATGATCTTTATGGTGATAGATCGCCTAACCAAGTATGTTCACTTTTGTGCTGTGAAACATCCCTATACTACTGCTAGTATTGCTCAACTTTGTGGAATATATAGTAAAACTTAATGGGATACCAAGGTCGATTGTGAGTGGTCGTGATAGGGTATTCACGAGTAAATTTTGGACAGAGCTCTTTCATCTATAAGGGCACTCAGTTGAAGATGAGCACAGCCTATCATCTCTAAATATACGGCTAAATAAAAGTAGTGAATAGATGCCTTGAGACATACCTATGGTGCTTCACTAGTGATCGGCCCAAAGAGTGGACAAGATGGCTTCCTTGGGCAGAATGGTGGTACAATACGACATTTCATTCATCAACTAAATGTACCTCTTTTAAGGCATTGTATAGCCAACCGACCCCTATAATACCCAGATATGTGCTTGGTTCGGCTAAAGTAGATCAGGTCGACCAAAATTTGATTAATAGAGACAAATTGCTGCAACTGCTGAAAGACAACTTGAATGCCGCTCAAGCCCGCATGAAGCAACAAGTAAACAACCACCGGGTGAGCGTGGAATTCACAATGGGAGATTGGGTCTACTATCGGCTCCAACCATATAAGCAGCTATTAATCAACGCAAGAGTATCAATGAAGTTGTCTCCATGATTTTATGAACCATACCAGATCTTAGAGCGCGTTGGGGCCGTGGCATACAAATTAAAGCTTCTAGATGACATTAAGATATATCTCGTCTTCCACGTATCCTTATTGAAATTAAAGTTGAGAGAACATGAGAAGGCCCAGACTCAGCTACCGAGCACCATAAATGATGATGAAATCAAAGCCCAACCTTAAGCTATACATGATTGGAGGATTATAATGTGATGACAATGCCCTTCAACTAAAGTACTTGTAAAGTATACTAACTTACTATCCGAAGATACAATATGGGAGTCATATGAGGAGTTAAAGATCTAGTTTCTAGAGTTTATGGACCCTCAGCCTCGAGAACAAGACTGATTTGAAGAGGGCAGACTTGATAGGACTCCAGTAGGGTTGAGTCCTAATTATCTCAGTAGTAGCCAATAAAAAATCCTACTAGATTGTACTAAAGCCACTCCTATCTTATAAAGGAGTATGATTATGGTTTAGATTAGTCCTTAGGGCTTAGTGGTCGTCGCCCCCCTTGCTGGGCTGGTCGGTCAGGGTTTCCCCGGCTTAGGTCGGCTATAGAGCCAACCTAGCCACCTCTGTTCCTATTAAGGCAAGTCGGCTATAGGAGGGGCAAAGGGATAATTTTACTTAGGTAAGCACTTCCTTAGGCTAGGGTTTTGATCCCTACTTAAAGATGTAGTCGCCCCCCTCTTTAATCAAGTAATTATCAATTTTTATCCAATCTTGTGCCGAGTCTAGGAGGGAGGAACCCCTATAGCGTTCCAAAGGTTGATCCCCCTCAAGGGTCAAAATTTATAGAGCTCCTTTTGGGGCTCTATTAAAGGTGTATCATTTATGAATAAAAGTTAAGGATAAATCATGACATAAAGGATATCAAATTGTGAATACCAAAGGTCATGATTCAATTTAACAAAATTCTTCTTAGATAAGATTCAAAGCTTTAGAAATATTTAGGAGATCAAGTAAGAAGAGTGTTCATTTATAAAAATATCAAATTATAGATATTAAGATTATGAATAAATTATAAAGAAGAAATGATAGAAGATCTTGATATATATATATAGTAAACTTCAAGTTATCAAGAATATAGTTTATAAGTAGATTTTCAAGTTATTGTTCCGAAGAGAAATTATGATTCATTTATATGATTTTCTTTGAATGAACTTGATTTATAGGATTTTAAGTTTTAATTTCTCAAGATGTCAATATCTTGATAATAACTTATTCAAGTTCAAATTATCAAAATCAGTTTTATAGTTTAAGAGATTCAACAATAAAGGTATCATTTTATCTCTTGTTGAAGGATTGATAGGATAAGAATATTTTCAAGAAGAAATATCCTTTTTTTTAGTTGTTTTATATGATTTGTTTCAAGAATGCCTTTATAAATTATCATAAAAAATTGAGTTTCATTTATGAAAAAAAACATCAAGATCATAATAAATATTTTTAATCAAGTAAAATATTTTTAAATATTTTAAAACTAAAAAATAAGTATTATTTCCAAAATAAATCATCAAATTTATTATAATAAAATATTTTTAAATAAGAGCTTTGATTTATTTTAATTCCATTGATTTTTCATTCTTAAGTGAGTCTAACTTTATAGACTTATTAAAATGAGTTATGATGCTCATTCCATTCTCATTTCAAGAATATTTTTATTTTTTAAAAACTACTAGAAAATAAAATATGATCTTTCTCTCTTGTTTTAATTTTATTCTATACTAAAATTCTGATATTCAACCATTCAATCATATTTCAAGTTACTTCTATAATATTATCAAGGTCATTACAATAACACATCAAGATGATAAAATATCTTTAAAGCAAAAATTCAATCTATCTCAAATTCAACATTTAAATGAGTCTAACTTTTTACACATAGTGCAAGGAGTTGACAAACTCATTTCCAAATTTTTATTTATTTCAAGTCTCAATTTAAGAATAATCTAAAATTCAATGAGGCAACATATTTTAAGTCCATCTAATATAACATTCAAATCAATCATTAAATGTACTTTTCATGATTTATTTAGAAAGATCTTTAGTCATAACCATGATTAAAAAATTTAGACTTATATAAAAAGGGTTTTGTTTGAATAAATATCTTTAAGAGTCAAGAGGATTGTTTTATATAAAATACCTTTTAAATCATAGAAACTAATAAATCATCAACAAAATCTCATTTTCATAAATTTTAATATAAATATTTTTTATTAATAATAACTAAATTCTTTAGTTCTAGTTCATTTTCATACTAATATGCTCTAGCTATGTATTATTAAGATTAATTGTAAAATGATGAACCATCAAAAGATTCATTGTTAATAAACTTAATTCTAATAATTTTTCTTATTATTGTTATTTAGGCTAGCAAGATTGAAAGGAGTTTAGATCTTAAGTCATGTGGCTTGAGCATCCAGTTTCAAGATACCATTTAGTGCTCCTAGCCTTAGTTTGGTGACAAACCTACAAGAACAATTTAGGTACCCATTTTACATTGGGACCTATATGAAGAACTTTATCTTTCTTATCTAATAGTTTTTGGTTGTTTGTTATTCCATTAGGAATCTAAACTAATTTGAGAACTATAATTTCTAAATAAACATTTGTTGGCTTTATGTCCTAATTTTTCATAAAAATTATATTTAACTTTGATGGTAAATTTAAGGTGGTCCTTTAAATGGTTGACTTTTGTTGAGTGTTACCAACAAAGCCTATATGCTTTCTTCTATTAGCATGACCCTTATTAGCAAGGATCATATTAAGAGATTTATTCCTTATGTCAAAATTTTCTAATGTTTATTTAAGTATGATATTTTTCTCTTTAACATCATTTAGCATTTCACATTTAGAGCAAAGATTATATGATGATAATGTATTATGCACTTGATCAAATATACAAACTAATGAATCATCTTCATTTTTAAGTAACTCATAAGATTTACTAAATTTTTTAAATTTATTAAACAATTCATGAAACATCAATAATTTAGAAAAGTAATACTTGAACATTCACTAATCTCGTATTGGATGGTCATTAGAGCGTAGTTAGTTACTTCTTTCTTGCTTTGATTTTCTTCTTTGGAGTGCTTTGGCTTCTTGCGTTCATAGCAAGAGGTTTTGTCTATCTTAAGATTATTTATATTATTCATTTTCATTAATTTATCTAGTTCTTTGGTCAATAATTTAAGTTCAAGGTTCTTATCACTTGAGGTTTCACTTGAGGAGTCATATATCATTCTCAATTCACAATCTTTCCTGTTCTTTGGAAGGAGTTTTTCAAGTTCATTGTCATAGATCATTTCATTTAATGATTCACTTGATTTAGTTGTGCTTTCATATGTGATTTTTAATATATGTCAAATCTCAAATGCCAAATCATTTGTAGAAACCCGATCAAAATCATTTTTATTTAAATCACAGAACAAAACATTCATAGATTTGATATTTAAATAAAATATATATTTTTCATAATCACTCCAATCATTTATTAGATTTGATGACTTTTGAAAACCTTTTTCAATAATACACCACAAATCAAAATCTATCGAAATAAAAAAGATACACTTCGAATTTTCTAAGATATATAGTTTGTCCTATTGAATATAAGAGGACTTGTGATGCATTGACCTTTATTTATGTCAAACAAAGCCATTTACTCAACGGGGTGTTAGTCCAATAAGTAAGACCTTACTCTGATACCAATTGTTATGATCAATTGGCATTAAGAGGAGGAGAGGGGAGGGGAGGAGGGAGAGGGTGGGGAGGGTGTGGATGGGGACGGGGTGGGGTTGTGAGGGGTTTGGGCAGCGTGAATTAGTGCAAAAGTAAAAAAAAATACGATTTAAAGAAAACTTTTTATTTGGAGCAAAATCGGAATCAGAAGCATTTCTTTGTGTATTTCATTAGAACTAATTTAAAAGTCAATTTAAGAGAAGTTGCAAAAATGAAGCTCGAATCCTTCTATAAACTAATTGAGAGCAATAAAAAGCAGCAAGTAAAGCAAATAAGGAACACTCATAATTATAGTGGTTCGGCCTCATCCTGGCCTACATCCACTCCCAAGTCCTTTTCTCGAAGGTCCACTGGCATCTACTATCAATCTGATTTGGGTGTAGATCGAACTCTTATACTTCTCACTCTTCTTTTCATAGGCTCAGGAGAGGAACTTTATAAACTCACAAGGGAGACTTGACAAGAATACAACTGTTCTCCTCACTTCCTTGCCCCTTTTCCTTTTCTTACAATTTTAGCACACTATTTTTTCATAAAATTTCTAGCCCAAAGTGTTATGCTAAATGTAAGAAATCTTGGGGTATTTATAGATCCCAATTGGCTTTAGAAATGGAGCAAAAAATTCTTAAATCTTTTCGTAAATTTTGCGTACGGGTGGTACCACCACCGGCACCAACGGTACCACCCTTGTCAGCCACCCAAAAACAATGCTACAATGGTGGTACTACCCACCGCTTGGGTGGTACCACCACTAGCTTGGGTAGTACTATCATCACCCACTAGTGGTACTACTGTTGGGAATCCTGCAAAGCCACTTTTTTCATACTTTTGCATACTAGACTTGTACCTCCTATTGTCCCCTTCCTAGGTCAATAAAATGAGCTCAACCTGAGCTCAAATTTGACCCAAAGTGGATCTGATTTATCTCATTTGAGTTAATTTACATTCCTTCCATATCTAACTTAAGTTGGACTCAAACCCAAACCGGTATTAACTATGACTCAATCAATTACAATCATGTGACCATCAAGTCTAGCAATACCATCCTAACTCTAGGCAAGCTTTTTTGTAACCCCCGATGATCTTCTGGTGAGTCTCTTAGTCTTCTTCTGGTGAACTCCTAATGCCATCCTGACAAGCTCTCTATTACCTTCGGCAAGGTCCCGACGAACTCTCAACAAGCTTTTGATACCTTTGACAAGCTTCTAACAAACTCTGGCAAGCCTCTGATCCCTTTAGTGAGCTCCCGACGAACACTCGATAAGCTTCCAATACCTTCGATAAGCTTCCGAGGAGTCTCGTAGTGAGTTCCCACTACATCGTCTGAACTCCGACCCGATGCCTCGGACTTGACTCTAGCCCAACATCTGATTATAACTTTCTCTCTATGTCATAGTTAATCCTGTATCAATTATCTCTAACACACATGTTAGATTAATAATCCATTAATTGATTTCATCATCAAAATCTGAGATTCAATAGGAGGCAGTTGATCTCATAGCCATTTGTGTGGAGATACTAAGGGTACAATATATGTGCTCAATAAAGAATGAGTTCACTGATTGATCTACTTATAGAATGTTAGATGGTTAGTGATATCTAACATCAGACAGTGATTCTGTAGTCCAAGTTATGTATTTGGTCCTTAAGGATATCTTGTTTGAGTACTCTTTTCTTTGATGTCAAACTTACAAGTCTTGAAGTTTCAGATTTAATACAATCGATTATCGGGATTGATAGCCAACCTTACAAAGGCAATTGAGTGTCAATAAAGGATCATCCACTCTTAATATCATGAGAGAAATATCCTATGTGTTTTTGCTCTAGCAAATCCCTGACCAATATCGTTTAGATTGAGAGAGAAGGAATTCTCCGCAAGAACCCAATTAGAGTGAGACTCGGGTGGATTCCATATGAGCCATAATAGTACCATACTCAATATACGATCTCTAAGATATTAGATGAAAGAGAAACTATAGATACACGATAATTATGGATATATAGGTCCAATAGATTTGATCCTTATGTATCGTTTGGGGACTATGACGTTGTGGCCTAGTACGTCCATAGTCGAAGAGTTGCATAAATTATTATGGGATAATAATTCACTATGTCAAAAAGAGTTATGAGTCAAAAGGAGTTCTGATAGGTGTAACTCATGTCTAGCTCGATATTGGGCCTAGATGATCACACACATAAGATGGATGTTACGATATGTAGAGGTTCAAAAATAAGATATACGTAGACTCATATTTTATTGGATATCCAATAAGCTTCTATATTATTGGATCATATGCATGAGATCCCAAAAATACTAATAAGAGATTATTAGATAGAGATCCATTAATCTAAGAGGCTTGTGTAATTTAATAGAGATCCAGTACCCAATAAGGTAAGATCCATTAGGGTTAAGTTGATAGGAACCTCTATAAATAGCAAGGGGCTAAAGAGTTAATATCCTAGAGCTTTTGGTGGTCGCCCCTCCTATTCTCCTTAGCCCTCTCTCCTCCTTGGCTAATAGCTCTTATGTACTACACATAGAGAGGGAGATCTTGTAATAATATGGGGAGCATCGTCACTGCATCCAATATGTTAATACCATTAGAGAGGAGGACATCTGACTTCCTTCATCCTCTCCTTTGGATATAGTTTTTTAGGGATATATAATCTTCCTATGTAAAACAACTAACACGTGTTACATAGTTTTCGATTTTGTGGTTTTTTATATACCAATCATTGCATGATGATTTGATAAATGCAGGAAACCAATTTTGTTTTTGTTTTCTACTTTGCATGTGAGTTCCTATCAAGTTTCCTAACAAAGTATCCCTGGTATAAGAGGGTAGCAAGAGGGCCAACCCCTCTCTTGACTGCTACTGCATGGTGGTGCACTATCACGGGGAGAGAACCTACTACGAGGAGGAAATGCGTCATCATAGCTGTCCATCATTTAGATTACCACTAATGAGGTGTTAGTGAGAGCTCCTTTATCCAATAGATTAGGATATGCAATTTAGGAGATATATGAGTTCCCTTATGTGAGAACATCTCACCCCTTTGATGTAGTTTTATCTTTTCGAGTTCTATGCTCCTAGTCATCACACAACAATCTGATAATATTTATTTTGGGAAAATATGTTTGTTTTTATTTTCTACTATGCATATGATGCTTCTCTTTGGTTTCCCAATAGAGACTTTCAATAGTTTGGGTCGATAACGTCTCGACTAATCGTTGGCCTCCTCTAAAGCTCAACTAGAGGCTAACCTAGCGCGTACATTAGCTTAGGCATTTTCTACATGAGGGACCCGTAACATATTGAATCAAGATACTCTATGAGCTAACCATCACACCTCAATGAGTTACCTTTCCATAGTTATATCTCGGGCCTCGTAGCTCATCTCTGCTTAGCTCACAACTAAATTTGAGTCACTGAACATCGTTAAGTCTTGGACCTAAAGCTCTCGGGTGAGTTAGAGCCCTGAGAGAAGTGCTTTATATTCAGTATCCTTGTTGAAGATTTTGAATTTGAACTAGAGAGCTAATTCACAACTCTTTGGGTTCTTCAACACCTAAAAGAAGGGTAGGCACTCGTCACCAAATCGGAATATGAACTAGCTAAGTGCCCCTATTTGCCCTGTTAATTATTGTACTTTCTTTATCGACTAATATGGGTGCATCTCTAATACGTTTTGCACCCTCTTAGGGTTTGCATCTATTTCTCTAGTGAACAATGAATTCAAGAAATTTTCTCAAGCTGGCTCTGAAAGCATGCTTGGATGAATTAATGCATAGGTTGAATCTTTTCAAAACTTGAAATGTCTCGATCAAGTCCACCATATATGAGTTTGTCATTTAGCTTTTGACTATCATGTTATCTACAAACACCTTGATATTCATCTTGATCTCATGCTTGAACATCTTGTTCACCATTCTTTGGTATGTCATACACATTCTTCAATTCGAATGGCATGACTTAGTAATAATATATGCCTTGATTTGTGATAAAGGAGGTGTGTTTCTCAATCTTATGGTGACATCCTTATTTGATTATATCCCAAGAATACATTCATAAAGATAAGGAGGTTGTGGCTCGAGGTAGCATCAATCAACTGATAAATACAGGGGAGAAGTTAGTTATCCTTTGTACATTCCTTGTTGAGATTGGTATAAGTAATGTACATCCTCCAATTTTCATTAGACTTTTTAACCAATATAACGTTAGTCAACCATCGAGATACTGCACTTTGGCAATAAGCCCCACTCCTAACAATTTGTCTACTTCATTTCTAATCACCTGCTGATGATCCGGAGCAAACTTGCAAGGTTTTTACTTCACCAACCGAGCCTTCGAAGAGATGTTTAAATAGTGTTGGGCCACATCTGGGCCGATTTCGACATGTCTCTAGGTGACCATTCAAATATCTCAGCTTTCTCCTTGAGAAAATTTATGAGTTGCACCTGCTTTTCCTCAAAAAGTGTTGCTCCAACATTAATGACCTCATTGGGATGAGCCTTGTCTAGAGATGCCTCAATCAGGGACTCCAAAAACTCCAGATGTATGAAGGACTGAGTGAAATTTCGAGGATTTGTTGGTGGTGCCTCGGGCCAAGCCTTCTTTGGTAGGGTGATTATCATTAGATAGCACTAGTGTGACTCTCTCAAGTTGCTTCTCAGTTCTTCGACACTGGTTCTTGTTGAGAATTTCATCACTATATGATGGGTCAACACCACTGCACTTAACGTGTTGCACATGGTTCGGCCTATAATCATATAATATACTGAGGGGATGTCGACTACCATGAATTTGGTTATCATCATTTTAGAATAAAGCTCGTCCTCGAATGTGATGTGTAGGCTCATAATCACAAGATAGGAGATGAAGTTACTAGTGAACCCCATTGGTGAAGAAACATAGGGGTGAGATTATCAGTCGAGAGCCCAAGCTTTTGAAAAATATCAAAGTAGAGGATATCAATAGAGCTACCTATGTCAATCATGACCCTCTTTGCATAAGCATTAATCATCTCATGGAAACCACTAATGCATCATCATGTTTTGGGTCAAGGTACTCTATCTCTTCTTCCTTAAAGGTTATTTCTGAGTAGTCTTTGGATTTCAGATGCTTCTCGATGGTAGCTCGGGTGTAGGCTTTATAACTTGAGGAGCTATTTCCTCACAAGGCAGGTTCACCGACGATGCTATCAATCTACCTCTCCCCTCGCCCCCAAGATTAGGGTGAAAGTTCTCGGTGCTAGTTACAAGTGCTTTGCAAGCCAATCATGTGAGTGATGACATGTGTGACATGCTGCGCGATCTTTTTACATGCTATTATTATTGGTATATTTTCACTTTACTTTATGTTGTATGTTGCATATACTATGATGTTCTTGGATCTGTGCAATGAAAATCAGGTTGAGATGAGATCATGATAATGAGACTGATTCACCTTTAAATAAAGACCACAAATAATCCTGGTCATAGGTTACTCGAGAAAGAGACATCGAGATAACTGGACAGACCGGTGTATTATATACACATCCATATGATGGAGGCGGCCGATCTCATAGCCACTCATGTGGGGACACTAAGCGTACAATAGAGGTGCTCATTAGAGAATGAGTTCAATGATTGATCCGCTTACGGAATATTATATAGTTAATGATACCTAACGTTAAAGAGCGATTCGATAGTCCCAGTTGTATGTCTGGTCCTTAGATTTTAGACATCAAGGATGCTTTGTTTGAGTACTCCTTTCTTTGACACTAGACTTATAGGTCTAGAAAGTTTTAGATTTAGTACAATCTATTGATCTAACATGTGTATTAGAGATGATTGATGTAGGATTAACTACAACAGAGAAAAAAAAAATACAATCAAATGTTGGGCTAGAGTCATTCTGGGCATTAGGCCGAGGTTCGGACAATGTAGTGAGAACTCACCGAAAACTCACCGAAGGTATCAGAGGTTTGTTAGGAGTTCGTTGGGAGCTCGGTGAAGATGATCAGGAGCTTGCCAGGAAGATGTCGGGAGTTCACCAGAAGAAGATAAAAAGACTCGATGAAAGATCGTCGGAGGTTGCCAGGAAGATGTTGGACTTGATAGTTATAATGATTGTAATTAATTAATCATAGTTAGCATCGATTAGTGTTAGGACCTTAGCTGAGTTGGGTCCTAATTGATTGAGTCAAGTCCTTAAATTAGGCCTTGTTGGCTAACCTAGACCTAACGTTAGGTCAGCTAGGAGAAGATTTGAGTCCATTGTAATAAATCAGCCCAAATCCTAGTAGGGTTAGGATTTAAATGAACTAGAGTCGGGTTAGGAGTCGGAGTTAGAAACAAATTAAAGTTAATTATATCATGAATGTAATAAACTTTAATCTAGCTGCCACCCCCTAATAAAGAAGTGGTTAGCTAGAGTTAGGGAAGAGTCCTTATAGGATGGGAGACTCCTAGCCCCTCCTCCTCTTAAGAGAGGTCGGCTAGGATGAGAGATTGAGTTAGGAGTTGGGGTGTATGTAAACCCTAGCTAGCCGCCCCCTATTTTAGTAAAAGGGACCAACTGCGGTTAGGGTTAACTTAGAGGAGGATTAGGAGTCTAATGTATCCAGCCTCTCCTAGTTAGGGTCGGCTAGAAGGTTGCTTCTTAGGGAAGTAATTTGAGTTGTTAGAAGTAGGAGTTGTTTCTTAGAGTTGGAGTTGCAGTTGTTAGGAGTAAACGTCTTGAGTAGGAATCCTATTAAGAGTTAGGGTTTAGAATCTCTATAAATAGATTGTATTCTCTCCTCTTTTCATTATCAATAGATCAATTATTTTCAGCCATTGGACAGAATACCAAGGAGAGAGGAACCCCTATAGAGTTCCAAGGAGCCGATCCACCCAAGCTTTGAATTCGCAAGAGTTATATCACTTGGTATCAAAGTAGCATTCTTTGGCATCTCATTGCCCTTTCACCGCCACCCATCATCCTTCCATAGCCGCTCAAACAATTCCTACAATTGCTTAGATCATCGTCAAATTCCGCCATCATCTTCATTATCGCAGATCATATTTTGATCTCCCCATGAATTGCAACAAGTTCTAGTTTCCTACCTTACTACTACTATAATTTAGTTATCTTTATTCTAAAAACCTAAAAAAAAAATGTTCTTATCTCGCTGCATAAATTTTTCATCGTAAAATCTCCATCTTTATGATGAATGTTGTACTGCAGAATTCAGCTGTATAACACTAACTTTTTTGATATTACTACTGTGATTTTTGTATCCAATTTCAATGAGTTTTTTATGATGGCTTTGGAACTCCTTAACAGCGGATTTTCTTATGGTATGGTTAAAAATTTTTTGGTATAAACTGCTAATCTTTTACGTCCAAGCTGCTGCTTTTCAGATATAAAAATCTACTGCAGCACTTCTCGTAATCTTTGATCTTGCTGAATCTTCTACTGCCATATTCTTCAATGAAATTTTTGTCAACATTGCTTTTCTCTAGCCAGTGGATTCCCATTAAGTTTTACTCAAATCCTTATTTCAAACCACTGGAAAAACTTGCATCTATACTACTGAAGTTTTTTGATGAAAAATTCTACTACTATACCTTTTGTCGTTTTTCTTTTCACAACCCACCAAAACCCTACCAATCTTACTACCACCAACTATGTTATATTTAGAGCACCCCTCTAGTCTTAAGATGCAACCATTATAACCTATTTTTAGAATCCATAGCCAAAACTGCAGCCCAAACAGTGGTCTTTCGTAGTCACCGAACCTTCTACCAATCCTTATCTTTCGCAGCTACTGAACCTTGCCAAATCGGTTGCTGCCCCCAACAATAACCCTAAACCTTCCTTCCCAACCTCAAACCACTACAACAAAAATCCTTTGTAGCCTCCACAGCATCCTCAAACTGCAGCACCAATAGCAACATGAACCGTAAGCTATCAACCCCAAATTGCAACCTTGATCTATCATCTTTTTGGCCACCAATCCCTATCAAAATGGTTGCTGCTATCAATAGCGACCCTAAGCCACCATTCCAACCTTAAACCTCTATCATCAAACCCTCCTTACACACTCTACAACAACTCCAAACAGTTGCATCAACAACACCCTCTTTGATAAAAATTTTTGCTGCACTACCTTCGGTACTACTTACTGCATCCACACCCGATCCCCACCAAATCCATTGTTCTCATCAATAGCAACCCAAAATCATTCCTCTAATCTTAAACCTCAATCATCATACCCCCTATACAACCCCTATAGCAACTCTGAACCGTAGCCCCAACTGTAATAAAAAATAATAACCTTTCAGCCCCAAACTACAACCATCTACCCTTGATCCACCATCTCTTTTGACCATCAATCCACCAAACCATTTCATACCATTGATCCAACAACAGGAGAAGGATCTTAACACCATAGATCTGATGGGTGCCAAGTTGGAGGTGCTTGAGTCACGGATTGAATCACTTATGGAGGACAGATTACGCGCCTTATTCGTCGAATTCAAAATTGGACGATCTCTGAGTCCAACAAAATTCTAGTAAGGAAAAAGTTCATAGAGGCCTCTCAAAAAAGAAGAACAACCCTCAGATGTGATGCAGCCATGCATGAGGGTGGACTTCCCTTGGTGGGAAGGAGACCTGACGGGATGAATTTTACGCGCCGAACATTACTTCCACTACTATCGAACACCGGAGGATTCCATAGTAGACACTGTTGTAACCTTGAAGGAGATGCTATACGATAGTACAATTGCCTTGAATACAATCATGGAGCCCTAACATGGATACAATTCAAGAATCGCTTTGGGCTGACCAAGTACAAGAATATCAATAGACAACTTGCCAAGATCCGATAAACCTCTATGATCCAAGAATACCAAACCAGGTTTGAGGAATTATCTTACCTAACTTATGATTAGTCTGATAGATAATTATTATGGATATTTATTGAAGGACTCAAGCCAAAAATTAAAGGAGAGGTTAAAGCATGGCAATCCCACACCATGATGGTCGCAATCTCCTTCGCCCGAATCCAAGAAGAACAAATCAACCAAGGTGCTCGGAGGATGAGAACCACTCCTAGACCAACAGCATATAAACCTCTATCTACTCCCACCCATCCTTCGCTACCAAAAAAAGTGATGTTAGAAGAGCTACATGACAAATCGGCGAAGGGACTTTATTGGTATTGCGATGAACATTGGATCTGCAACCATCCCTGCGAAAAAGGGAAGTTTTCCATAATAAAACCTATTGAAGAATCTAAAGAAGAGGTCTAGGAACCTAAGAAGAAGAACATAAAGGAAGAACCGTAGTTGGCCGATTGTATGACTCCCGCTTTAGCTAGCCATACGAACCTGCAAGCAGCAAAAGTTGAAGAATCTCTTAAGCTGCAGCTCATCACCATCCTCATTAAGACTAGGAGCACCAACAACTTTATGAATAATAAGTTTGCTGCCCAATTGATGCTCTACAATAAAGATTGTAGTAGGTTTGACATTGAGGTCACCGACGACCAAATTTTGAAGTGCTACCAAAGCTGCTAGCGGGTGAAATTATTGTGATAGGACTAAGAAATACTTGCTAATTTCTTCCTCCTTCCTCTTGATGATTATTAGACTATGCTCGTCATCAAATGGCTGACTATACTAGGTGATGTTTCCTGAAATTTTTTCTAATTTATCATAAAATTTTTCAGCCATGAGAAATAGAAGATCCTATGTGGGAAACACAAGAGCGATGTAGCGGTGATCTGCACGCAGTAAACAGAGACAGCTATGAACAAAGTGAATAGTGGCTTCCTGATACAACTTCAACAGCACTCTATGGGGGAGCCAACAAAAATTGAAGACCCAAACCTTCTCCAATTGCTTACTGAATTTTTAGATATTTTTACGGAACCGCGCAGCCTACCTCCTACCCGACGACATGATCATCGAGTTCCAATTCTTTTGGGTAAACCATCAGCAAAAACTTAGCTGTATCATTATCCTCACCTCCAAAAAGATGAATTATAGAGGTTTGTAAAAGAGATGCTTGAAACAGGGGTCATCCGGCCAAGTTGCAGCCCCTACTCTTCACCGGTGCTAGCTTTATCCGACTTTAACAAAGTATTTGTGATTAAGGCATTGGGAGCTAGAATTTATGTTATCCACATGTAAGATGGTCGACCCTTAAAATGCACTGAGCCTCTCCCTATACTTCATATAATGCTTCCGATATGTAAAGAGATACTAATTGCTATTGAATTTGATGTTTGACATGATACATGTTAACAACACTAAGGAGAGATGAAAATAGGCTCAGTAAAATTACAGCTCCTATCCACCTAAGACTCAGAACGGGCTCACACCACCATGGACCATATCAAAGGGCAACCATTATTCCAAAAGAAGACTCAGTTACTATTAAAAAATAACAAAGTTATAGCCCATGCAAGAAGGAAACAGCCTCCTAACAAATACTGGAGTAGAAAAAAGTTTACTATTGAAGATCGAGTTTCCCTTAATCTCTAGCGCTATTAGCAAGCAGGAAATTCGAGCCTCAAGGAACTGGTCCCCTCTACTACTTTGGCCCTTGCAAAATTGGAGATTACATTGGAGTCGTGCAATATGGATCAGATTATTGCACTAAAATATAATTGATCCTCCAAGTATCTCATCGCAAATGAAAGTTTAGAGAGGATGACTCAGTCCAGATCCATCCACCTGACATCCCAACTGATGAGAAGATTCAAGTTCAGCTAATGATCTCGTGGGATCATAGGTTCATGATGCACCACGATCCAGGTACTACTACCCTTGATGAAGAGATACAAAACAATGCTGGATCGCCGGACCATGGTGTGCTTACCGTAGAAACCACGAGGAAGCTTCAAGAAGAATTGCAGACCAGGACCCAAAGATCATGGAGCCTCATCCTCGAGGACAAGGCTGATTTAAAGAGGGCGGGTCTGTTATGACCCTAGCTAAGTCGGGTCCTAGTCGATTGAGTCAAGTCCTTAAATTAAGCTTTGTTGGCCAACCTAGATCTGACATTAGCTTGGCTAGGAGAAGATTTGAGTCCATTGTAACAAATCAGCCCAAATCCTAGTAGTGTTAGGATTTGATTACACTGGAGTCGGAGTTAGGAGTCGGAGTTAGAAATGGGATAAAGTTGCTAGTTATAGGTGCCCTGCAAGCCAGTCACGTGAGTGATGACATGTGTGACACGCTGTATAATCTTTTTATTTATAATTAATATTGACATATTCTCATATTATATTGTTTGTTATATATATATTGTGATGTCCTTGGTTCTGTGCAATAGGATCGGATCATGATGAGATCATGATAATGAGATTGATTCACCTTTAAACACATATCATAAATAATTTTGGTTATAGGTTACTCGAGAGGGACATCGAGATAACCGGATAGATCGGTGTACTATATACCCATCCATATTATGTAGGCGGCTGGTCTCATAGCCACTTGTGTGGAGACACTAAAGATATAGTACAGGTGCTCATTAGAGAATGAGTTCACTAATTGATCCGTTTATGAAATGTTGTATGGTTAATGATTCCTAATGTTATATAGTGATTCCATAGTCCCAGTTGTATATCTGGTCCTTAGAGTTGAACACCAAGGATGCCTTGTATAAGTACTCCTTTCTTTGACGCCAGACTTACAGGTTTGAAAAGTTTCAGATCTGGTATAACTGGTTATCAGGATTGGTAGCCAATCTTATGAAGGCAATTAAGTGTTAATAGAGGATTATCCACTCTCGGTATCATGAGAGAAATATTCCATATGTGCTTGTTCAAACAAATCCCTGACCATGGTCATTCGGATTGAGAGAGGAGTTCTTCGGTAGAATCCGAATAGAGCAAGACAAATCGATTTCGTATGTGACTTGACAGTACCATGTCCAATATATGGTCTCTGGGATATTATTTGAATGAGGGATTATAGATACATGATAACTGTGGACAGATAGGTCCAATGGATTCAATCCCCCTATATTGTTTGGGGACTATGACATAGTGGCCTAGTACGTCCATAGTCGATGAGTCGAGTGAATTATTATGAGGATAATAATTCACTATATTAGAAGGAGTTCTGATGGGAGTGACTCATGGCCAACTCAGTATCGGGCCTAGAGGGTCACACACATATGGTGGATACTTCAGCGAATAGAGGATTGGATGAAGATTCAATTAGCCCCTATTCTCATTAGATGAGACCCTATGCTGATGGGCTCCTTACTTAAGGCACAATTAGAGGCTAAGGAGATTATTGGATAAAGATCTAATAATACAAGGTTAATGGGTTATTGGATGGAGATCCAACACCCACTAAGGCAGGAGCCCTAGGATTTTTGGTGGCTCTCTATAAATAGGAGGGGAGACTCATGGTTGATAGGCTGCAACTTTAACCATCACCTCCTATTCTCATCCCTCTGAGCAAGAGTTATGAGATCAAATTAGAGGAGTTTCATTACAGAGATCCATCGTGTGGATACCGCTAGAGGGGAGGACGTTTGACCTCCTCATCTTCTCCATCCAGATCTAGAATACAGGGATATACGATCTCCCTAGGTAAAATCAATCTCTCACACATCGTGATTTTTTTGGTTTTTATGATTTTTCTCGCGACCCTAATCTCTTGCATGATAATTTAATCTGCATGGGAAATCAGTTTTTGTTTTGATTTTCGTTGCGTATGTGATGCACCCGCTGAGATTTCCTAACAGTGGTATTAGAGCCAAGGTTTTCATGCGAAAGATTGGTTTTAAACTACGTGTGATAAGATTAAATCACGTAGAATCGTTCTACGCATTCTAGCTGCATTTTCACAGTGAAGGCAATGAGGAGGAGGGGCAGTAGGGCATGGCCTGGCCACCTACAAGGGGGCGGTTGCGCCAAGCCCCTACAAGGCGGCGATCGCGACTAGGCCCCGCAAGGGACGCACCGCAGGGCAAGAACCGGAGCGGCCACCAGGGGCGCAGACGGGCATGACCGGCCGCAACTAGCACGCAAGCCGCCGAGCGCCGCAGGCGACTACGCGGCGTGCAAGGGGGCAATGACCCGCTAGTGGCCACGCCTGCAGGCGGCCGTGGTGGCTAGGGGCTAAGAGAGGGCTAGGGCATCCTTTTGAAAAAGAATGATCCTGCCCTTCTGAATTTTAAAATTCTACGGACCGTCCTCATGTACAGAATTTCAAAAATACCCTCAACGATTTTAGAAATTTTGAGGACTGTCTTCATGTATATAATTCTAAAAATACCCTTAATAATTTTGAAAATTCTGAGGACTATCCTCTTATCCAGAATTATGAAAATGTCCTTGACAATTTTGGAAATTCTGAGCATGTCCTGATTTCCAAAAAATAATTAATTATTATATATATCTAGTAATCCTACATATGATGTGATATACATGTGATGTATGATGTGGATGGATGATCGTGAGCCATGTATTGTGATGTGTGTTATTGTGATTATTATTATTATTGGGGCCTGCGAGCCTGCGTTTTTCTCATTTATTGTTGGGCCTGCATGCTTGTGATTATTTGTAATTACATAGAGAGGCACAGCGGGAGCGTGGAGGTGATAGCAGGATCCACGATACCATAACGGGAGATTACAAAGCATGGTGATATGATGATCCGACGGACCGATGATGACGAGATCAACAATCACAGGGCATGGAAATACGCCAATGCACACATAGATCCTATTGTGAGTGATTAGACCCATTGACTCGGGCTTAATCATATTAGGTGATGACTCATTATCATCTGGCATGGCTTGCATATGTGATGTGTTATACACCTACTAGATGTATATATATATTTACATATGATATAAATATATATTAAATATGTATGTGTGTGACACGACATATTAGGAGACCGATACGAAACAAAAACCCCTCCTAATATAATATTAAGTCGGTAAGCGTGAGGCAATAAGATTGACCCACATGACCTTCAATCATTATAGGAAGAAATTGAATCACAACATAGGTTGAGTTGGTCGAGTCCCTTAAGGCTCACCTATCTATGTGATCGAGTTCTTACCTAAGACATAAAGGTCACTGGTGACCTAAGAACATGGTATGCTTGGTTGAGTCCCTCGAGGGCATATCATTAAATTAAACTCATCTTGTAACGATGGTGATGACTTAACTAAATATCATGGTTGATCGAGTCCCTCTAGACCATGATGGTTCATAGGCCAAACATGACGGGAATCACAAATAGTTGTTATTGGTAAGAGTTACCTACCTTTTGGGCTTAGTGTAATTGGTCGAGTCCCTCAAGATTGTACTAAGATGCCAATTGGATCTCGATCCCCACTAGAAGTCTGCCAGAGACTTCCATCTCACGTGTCGAGGGTGTCGCGTGATTTGCTAAGAAAATAGTGGGACTACATTAAGATAGAAGTTTATATCTTAATTAGTATTTTTTGTAAAATATGCATGTTATTTATTTTTGCTATATCTTATTTTGTCTGAAACATGTCGCTCATAAATCCTCTACGTGGCATAGTTGATGCCAACCACTTCACTGGTCTAAACTATACAAATTAGCTCCATAATTTGAGAATTATTCTCACGACGGAGAAAATCACATATGTCCTTGATACAATTCTACCCATGCCGGAAGAAGGGGCAAGTGAGGATGAGATCGCTCACTATGTGAAGTATATAGATGATTTCACGTTGGTAAAATGTTACATGTTGGCCTCCATGACTCTTGAGTTACAAATACAATATAAGAGCATGGATACAGATTATATCCTTCTTCATCTCCTCCAACTGTTTGAGAAATAGGGAAGAACTCAAAGATATAAGATATCTAAGAAACTCTTCTAAGCTAGGATGACAGAAGGGATATCAGTTGAGAACCATATCCTAAAGATGATAGATTGGATTGAGAAACTCACAAGTCTAAGAATAGTCCTGGATGATAACCTATGCGTTGATCTTATACTTCAGTCCCTATGAAATTTCTTTTCTCACTTCATCATGAATTTTAACATGAGTAAGTTTGAGGTGACTCTCCCTAAGCTCCTCAATATATTGAGGGAAGCTGAGAGTGCCATCAAGAAGGAGAAGCCAGTTCTCTATGTTAGTGAGACCAAAAAGAAAAGGAAAGCCAACAAGACCCTTAAGAAGAGCAAGGGCAAAGAAAAATCAGGTAAGACAAAAGTTGCCAAGAAATACTCAGAAAAGGATAAAGGATAATACTTCCACTAGGGCTAAGATGGACATTGGAAGAGGAATTGCAAGGACTACCTTGCAGAGAAGGTGAGACAGAAGCTTGGAGAAGCTTCAGGTATATTCATGATCAGTCTCAACTTGTCAGATTTTCATGATAACACATGGGTATTGGATAGCGGTAGTGTTTATCATATCTGTAAATCATTGCAGGTTCTGGCAAGACCTAGGAGATTGGCTAGAGGTGAGATGGACCTCAAGATGAGCAATGGAGCAAGAGTTGCTGTAGTTGCCGTTAGAGAGGTCACTCTACATCTGCTTGGTGAAGCTATTATTACATTAGATGCATGCTATTTTGTTCCGTCTATTATCAAAAATATTATTTATATCTCTTGTTTGATAATTAATGGATATAAATTAATTTTTGAGAATAATAGTTGTTCAATAATTATGGATGATGAGATCATCACTAGAAAGACTCTTATAAATGGCTTATATATGTTAGACACTTCTCCACATATCATGAATATAAATATGTCTAAGAAAAAAAGAGATGAGGTGAATAATGCATACCTATGGCATTGTAGGCTAGGTGGTCATATACATGAGGGAAGGATTCAAAAGTTACTGAAAGATGGATACTTAGATCCATTTGACTATGAGACATATGCAACTTACGAACCTTATCTTCGTGGGGAGATGACAAACTCCCCTTTTAGTGAAATTGGAGAGAGAGCCACCGAGTTATTGGAACTCATACATAGTGATGTATGTGGTCCTATGTCGACTCAGGCTATAGGTGGTTGCTCATACTTCATTACATTCGTTGATGATTTCTCTAGGTATGGATACGTGTACTTAATGAAATAGAAATCTGAGGCCTTCGAGAAATTCAGGGAATATAAGAATGAGGTAGAGAATTAGATTGGAAAGAGTATTAAGACTCTTCGATCAGATTGAGGACGAGAGTACTTGAGTACGGAGTTCACCTATTTCCTCAAGGACAATGAGATTCTATCCCAATAGACACCTCCTTATACACCTCAACTCAATGGTGTATCAGAAAGGAGGAATCACACGCTGTTAGACATGATGCGGTCCATGATAAGTTTCGTTGACCTACCCATTTCATTTTGGGTTTACACCCTAGAGATTGCAGCTTACCTTCTGAACAGAGTTCCATCAAAGTCGGTAGTGTCTACACCATATGAGATATGAAAAGGAAAGAAGTTCGATCTTAAGATTGTTAAGATTTGGAGCTGTCCTGCCCACGTTAGAAGACACAACCCCGATAAGTTGGAATCAAGGACAGAATGATGCACATTCATAGGATACCCAAAAGAAACTTTTGGGTATTATTTCTCTCATACTGAGGACCGAAAGGTCTTTGTTGCCAAGAGAATTGTATTCCTTGAGAAGGAACACATTCTTGGTGGAAACAGTAGGGTTGAGATATAATTGAGCGAGGTTGGTGAACCTAGCTCAAGCACCATTCTAGAGCCCAAGTCTGTTTAGGTACCTAACACACAAGTTCCAACTTTATGTAGGTCTAATAGAGTATCTTACTCTTATGAAAGATATGTGGGACATATCAGTGGAGATGACTATCGGGATGTTGATCCTTTGATCTACGAAGAGGCTATTATGAGTATAGACTCCAGGAAGTGGCAAAAAGCCATGAATTCTGAGATGGATTCTATGTACTCTAACAAGGTTTGGAACCCTATGGATGCACCTGAGGGTATTGTATCCATGGACTGCAAATGGATCTTTAAGAAGAAGATCGGAGTGTACGGAAAGGTAGAGACCTATAAAGCAAGGCTGGTAGCTAAAGGATATCGTCAAAGACAAGGAGTTGACTATGATTAAACCTTTTTACCTATAGCCATGCTTAAGTTCATTAGAATTATTTTGGCCATTGCAGCACACTATAACTATGAGATCTGGCAGATGGATGTCAAAATGGCATTCCTGAATGGCAACCTCGAGAAAGAGGTGTATATGATACAACCAGAGGGATTCGTATCCAAAGAGAGTCCAGATTTGTGCAGGTTGCTTAGATCCATTTATGGATTGAAGTAAGCTTCCCGGAGTTGTAACATAAGATTTGATGAGGTGATCAGATCTTATGACTCCAATAAGAATGAAGATGAGCCTTGTATGTATAAGAAGGTAAGTGGAAGCGCTATCACTTTCTTGGTGCTATATATGGATGGCATCCTAATCATTGGGAATGATGTAGGAATGCTCTCTATAATAAAGCTTGACAATTTAGAAACTTCTCCATGAAAGACTTAGGGGAAGCATCCTAAATTTTGGGGATCCGGATCTATATAGATAGATCGAAAAGGATGCTTGGCTTGTCCTAGTCTAGGTACATAGACTCCATTGTCAAAATATTTGGCATGGAAAATTCCAAGAGAGGTCTCATACCAATGAGACATGGAATATCACTTTCTAGGAGTATGTCCTTAAAGACTCCTGAAGAAATGACAAACATGAATAAGATACCTTATGCCTCAGCGATAGGGTCTATTATGTATGTGATACTATGTACTAGGCCTAATATAGCACATGCTCTGAGTGTCACGAGCAGGTATTAGGCAGATCCAGGTTTAGAACACTGGAAGGCAATAAAGTGTATCCTTAAGTACTTGAAAAGGACTAACGATCTTTTACTGGTACATGGAGGAGGTAGCCTCCAAGTTGAGGGCTACACAGACTTAAGTTTTCAGTCTAACATTGATGATAGCAAATCAAATTTAGGATATATTTTTACCATGAATGAAGGAGCAGTAAGCTGAAAGAGTTCCAAGCAAGATACTACTGCTAACTCCACCATAGAGGCAGAATACATTCTTGCAGCAGAAGCAGCAAAGGAAGGGGTATGGATGAAGAAGTTCATCAAAGATTTGGGAGTCGTACCAAGTAGCATAGAACCAATTCCCATATACTGCGACAATAATAGGGTGATAGCTCAAGCGAAGGAACCTAGGTCTTATCAGAAGTCTAAGCATATTCTGAGGAGGTTCCATCTAATAAGAGAGATCATAGCCCGCAAAGATATAGCAATGGAAAGAGTTCCATCCGAAGATAACATTGTAGATTCATTGACGAAGCTATTGGCTCAAATTATATCTGAGCATCACAGGGGTCTGATGAGGATCAGACACATAGGTGATTGGCTTTCGATCAAGTGGGAGATTACTGGTTACGAGTGCCCTGCAAGCCAATCACGTGAGTGATGGCACGTGTGACACGCTATGCAATCTTTTGCTTATGATTAATATTGACATATTCTTATATTATATTATTTGTTATATATATATATTGTGATGCCCTTGGTTCTATGTAATGAGAATCGGATCGTGATGAGATCATGATAATGAGATCGATTCACCTTTAAATACAGATCCTAAATAATTTCGGTCATAGGTTACTCGAGAGGGACATCGAGATAATCGGATAGACCGGTGTACTATATACCCATCCATATGATGTAGGCGGCTGGTCTTATAGCCACTTGTGTGGAGATACTGAGGATACAGTACAGGTGCTGATTGGAGAATGAGATCACTGATTGATTCGCTTATGGAATGTTGTATGGTTAATGATACCTAATATTAGACAATGATTCCATAGTCCCAGTTGTGTATCTAGTCCTTAGACTTGAGACACCAAGGATTCCTTGTATGAGTACTCCTTTCTTTGACGCCAGACTTACAGGTTTAGAAAGTTCTAGATCTGGTACAACTGGTTATCGGGATTGGTAGCCAACCTTATGAAGGCAATTGAGTATCAATAGAGGATCATCCACTCTCGGTATCACGAGAGGAATATCTCATATGTGCTTGCTCAAACAAATCCCTGGCTAGGGTTATTCAGATTGAGAGAGGTAGAAATCAGAATAGAGTAAGACAAACTAATTCTGTATGTGACCTGACAGTACCATGTCTAAAATATGATCTCTGGGATATTATTTGGATGAGGGATTATAGATACATGGTAATTGTAGACAAACAGGTCCGACGAATTCGATCCCCCTATACTGTTTGGGGACTATGGCGTAGTGGCCTAATACACCAATAGTCGATGAGTCGAGTGAATTATTATGAGGATAATAATTTACTATATCAGAAGGAGTTCTGATGGGAGTGACTCACAACCAGCTCAGTATTGGGCCTAGAGGGTCACACACATATGGTGGATGCTTCAACGAATAGAGGATTGGATGAAGACCTAATTAGCCCCTATTCTCATTAGATGAGACCCTATGCTGATGAGCTCCTTGCTTAAGGCCCAATTAGAGGCCTAATGAGATTATTGGATAAAGGTCAAATAATACAAAGTTAGTGGGTTATTGGATGGAGATCCAACACCCATTACGGTAGGAGCCCTAAGGTTTTTGGTAGCTCTCTATAAATAGGAGGGGAGACTCATAGTTGATAGGCTGTAGCTTTAGCCACCACATCCTATTCTCCTCCCTTTGAGCAAGAGTTACAAAATCAGATTGGAGGAGTTTCGCTGCAGAGATCCATCATGTGGATACTGCTAGAGAGGAGGACACTTGACCTCCTTTATCTTCTCCATCCGAATCTAGAATACAGAGATATACGATCTTCCTAGGTAAAATCAATCTCTCACACATCGCAGTTCTTTCAATTTTTGTGATTTTTCTCGTGACCCCAATCTTTTGCATGACGATTTGATCTGTGAGGGAAATCGATTTTTGTTTTGATTTTACGCTGTGCATGTGATGCACCCGCTGAGGTTTCCCAACAAAAGTCAATGACATCATAAATGTAATAAACCGTAATGTAGCTGGCACATCCTAATAAAGAAGTCGTTGGCTAGGGTTAGGAAGGAGTCATTATGGGATAGGAGTCTCCTAGCCCTTCCTTATTTTAAGAGAGGCCAACTATGATGAGGGATTGAGTTAGGAGTTGAGGCATATGTAAACCCGAGCTAGCCGCCCCCTTACTTTAGTAAAAGGGGCCGGTTGGGGTTAGGGTTAAGTTAGAGGAGGATTAGGAGTCTAATATAGCCAGTCTCTCCTAGTTAGGTCCGGCTAAGCGGTTGCTTCTTAGAGATCAATTGGAGTTGTTAGAAGTAGGAGTTACTTCTTAGGGTTAGAGTTGGGGTTGTTAGGAGTAGGAGACTTGAGTAGGAATCCTATTAGAAGTTAGGGTTTAGAAGCCCTATAAATAGCTTGTATTCTCCCCTCTTTTTATCATCAATAGAATACCGAGGAGGGAGGAACTCTTACAGAGTTCCAAGGAGGTTGATCCCCTATAGAGATCACCCCAAGCTTAGAATCTACAAGGGTTCTATCAGTTAGGTTTGAGTACTACTTGAGTTAGATTTGGAAAGAATCCAAATTAACTCAAGTGACGCAAACCAGGTCCACACTTGGGTTTGGACTGAGCTCAGGTTGAGCTCAATTGGTTAACCTCGAAAGGGGTCAACTAGAGGTACAAGTCGAGATTAGAAAAGTAGAGAAAATACTTTTTTGGGATTTCTAACGGTTGTACCACCAGTGGGTGATGGTTATACCACCTAGGTTGATAGTTGTACCTTCGTGGTCCTATTTTTAGGGTAGCTTTATGTGATAGTACTATCGGTGCCAGTGGTTGTACCACCCATACCTAGATTTTTCGGATATAGTTGAATTTTTAGCTCTAATTTCTAAAGCCAATTAGGGCCTTTAAATACCCTAATTCTTCTTGCATTGAGTACAACATTTGGGCTAGAAATTATGTGTTAAAATTATGCAAGAAAAAAGAAAAGGGGCAAGGGAGTGAGCAAAAAGTCTTGTAATTTATGTAAATGTCTCCCTTCTAAGTTGAAGTGTAAAGCTTATAAGGTTTCTCTCTTTAGCCCATGAAAAGGAGAGTGGGAGGTGTAAGGGTTTGGTCTTTACCTGAAGAAAATCGGTAGTGGACACTAGTGGACCTTGAGGAAGAGGACTCGGGAAGTGGACATAGGCCAAGTTGTGGCCGAACCACTATAAACTGTGAGTGTCTCTTATCTTTCCTTTTGGATTTACGTGTTCGTACTTAAGCCTTCTTTAAGCAAGAAACTTAGCATCGTTTTATAAGATTAAATTGCTCACTTACTCTACTTGAACAAAACACTTCTGACATCCTTTTTTACTTTAAGGGTCATATTTATAAGAAAGAATGTATATGCTTTATTGGCAATACTCAATAAAAGCCAACTATCTTTGTCAAAGGACCCACTCTAAACTTGCCACCAAAAATTAAATATAACTTTTGTGGTAGATTAGGACATAAAGCCTACAAATGTTCATTTAGTAAGTATAGTCCATATAAATTAATTTAAGTTCCTAAAAGAACCATAAACAACCAAAAATGTCTAGATAAATTTGTATAACTCTTCGTGAGAGACCCAAAGTAAAATGGATACCTAAATTAAAACCATATTTTTTGTAGGATTGTCTCCAAACTAAGGCTAGGAGCACTAAATAATGTTTTGGAAGTTGATTGACATACAACACTTCTTCAAGCTCACTAGTGTAAACAATGATAACTAAAATATATATATTGAGTTAAAACTATTGACAACAAATCTTCTAATGCTTCATTATCATACAATAAATCTTGATTTATTTTTGATGATGCATGACTAGAGTATATTAGAACTATAGAACCTTAGTGGTTTTCAATGAAAAATTATTAAAAATTATGAAAAATGTATTTTGATGATTGAATATTAGTTTGGATGTAACATTGATTTAAAATGCTATAATGATTGAAATATTGGATATGTTATATATTGACCTAAAGAATGTTGTATACTTGAATGATAGATCACTTTCGAATTTGAACAAAGAATTTGGAAATGAGTTTGTCAACTTCTTGCACTATATTTAAAGAGTAAGACTCATTTAAATATTAGAATTGAGATAGGTTGAATTTTTATTTTAAATATATTTTTATTATTTTGATGTGTTATAGTAATGACCTTAATGATTTCTTCTAGAATGAAATTTGGTTTTCGATCTTAAACGGTAAGTCATTGATTTGAAAAGCATTCTTGAAAAGATCACATGAAACAACAAAAAATGAGGATAATTCTTCTTGAAAATATTTTTATCCTATCAACCCTTCAACAAAGATAAAATGATACCATTATTGTTGAATATCTTAAACTACAAAAACAAATTGATGATTTAAAATTAAAAAGATTATTATCCACATCATGACCTTGAAATCTTGAAAATTATAATTTGAAATCTTTATATAAACTAAGATTGTTTACTAAGATTTCTTCCCTTTATTAAAGATAATTTTATAAATGAATCATAAGTTTATCTTTTTGGAACTATAACATGAATCTTTTTATAAATAAATCTTTTTATAAACAATGATCTTGATTATTTGAAATCACTAATACATAAATTGAGATCATGTATTTTCATATCTCATTTTGCAAAATCATGATCTTAATTTTTTGATATTTATAACTTGATAAATGAAGACCCTACTTATTATTTGATCTCCTAAGAATTTTTTTATTATCTAAGAAGAGATTTATCAAAATAAGTCATGTTGTTTAGTATTCATGATGTGATATTAATATCCTTCATGACACAATTATTTATGACTTCTTTCTTAGTATAACTTATCACCAAAATTAATATTTCTTAAATTTGTAATAAGTTGAAAATTATATGAGATTTGTTTTATCATGAACATTCCCTTGATTTCTTGACTTGACTTATCATTTTTGGGAATCATGCTTAATCTCTATGATTTTTTCTTTTTAATAAAAAGAAGATTAATGATATTAATAATTATAATTGAGATTTTTGTCAAGATAATTCTTCTATTTTATTAAAAAATTTATCTAAATGAATTGGCTATCTTAAGATTTATCTTGGATGAATTAAGATTATTTAATCCTCTAAGACTTATTATTTATAAAAGAAAAAGAAATAAAATTATCAATAGGATAAAAAATTGGATATTATGAAAAATCTTCGAACATTAGATGAGGAGTGATTTGCTTAAAAGAAAATTAGGAATACATGAGATTTGCATGATCTTATTTCTATTTTACTTGAAATTTTAGATACATAAGATTTCTTGATTACTTGTGTGAAATTCTTAAACAAGAAAAGGAGGGGCAAATTTATTAATTCATGTCTTTTGGTACTTAAAGATTTGATTTTTCATCTTTAATGGCATGATCCCCTTATACTTTTGGGTGTAATTAGAACATCGATGTAAAAAGAAAATTTATGTTATTATATTATTTTTGACAATAACCAAATTGGAAGATATAGTTATCAATATGATTAAAAGAAAATTGGATATGATGAATCTTATAATATTGAATGAGGAACAAGTTACTTAGAAGAAAATTCAAAATTTTAAATTTTCTAAATGTATGAGAAATGCATGATTTACAATTTGAGCTTAATGATTTTTTGACCTTTACAAATTGAGCCTCTTATCAACTTTTACATGAGATGATCTTCAAAATACATGATTTTCTATTTTTCAGATTTCTTGATTTGCTATTTGTGTTTAAAATTTAAATAAGTTGAATGCATAAGTAGCTCTTAGATTTCTCATATTTTTGAGCTCACCTCAAAATGGTTCTCATTAAAATTGACATTTATAAGAAAGAGTTTTAAGATTTTCTTTGAAATATTTTTTCTCAAAGATTATTTTGTTTCATGAATCTTAATAAATATTTACAAAAGAAAAATATATGACGTAAACTTTTATGATGTTTGATATGAGCTCTCTTTTGTATCCTCTCTAAAAAATTATTCTGATTCATGGAGCTTTTATCTTGATAAATACATTCGACTATATCCCTCACTACTTAATATTTATTCTTTTGGATACTAAAGTTTTGGATTCATGACTCCCCTCCCTTGTTTCTACTTCTTTTTTATTTATAAAAGGGAAGAAAAATTTTCATGATAAAATTATGTCTTTTATTCTATTTTACTAAGGGGAAGCAATGAAGCACTAAATATTTAATCAATATTTATTTTATACAAATATAAAAATTTTGACATATGATGAGTTTATAAATCTTGAAATTATTTGATCATCATTTCACCTCTTTTTGTTGATGACAAAGGGGGAGAAATAGCATATTGATGACACATACATGGAAAATGATTGATGACTTAAGGGGGAGAATTTAAAATTGATTTAAAATTAATGTTGTTTCACAATGTACTATTATATACTTCAAATTTTTTGATGATTTGGTGATTGATGGTTTAAAGTAAAAATGCTTGATATTGATGATATATAATTTTTATATTTGATAAATAAATATTACTACTTGAATTCAAGAGTGTTTGATTCTCTTGAATTTAAGTTTTTCCTTATTTGGATTATGGCATGGATTTAGAGGGAGTAAAAGTTAACTCCTATAATCAATTGATTATTATCATAACAAAGGGGGAGATTGTTGAATCTCATATTTTGATGATGAAATCAATTAATGGTTTGTTGATCTAACATGTGTGTTAGATATTACTGATGCATGATTAACTATGACAGAGAAAGAAAATTATAATCAGATGTTGGGTCAAAGTCAAGTCAAGGTATCGGGCCAAGGTTTGGACAATGTAGTGGAAACTCGCTGAGAGACTCACCGAAAGCTCATTGAAGGTATCAGAGGCTTGTCGGGATTTCACCGGAAGCTCAAGAAAGGTGATCGGAAGCTTACCAGGAAGGCATCAGGAGTTCATCGGAAGAAAACTAAGAGACTCGCTGGAAGATCGTCGGAGGTTGCCGAAAAGCTTATCGGGAGTTAGGAGGGTTTTGTTAAACTTGATGGTCATAATGATTGTAATTAATTAGTCATAGTTAGTATCAATTAGGTTTGAGTCCTACTTAAGTTAGATTTAGAAGGAATCCAAATTAACTCAAGTGAGGCAAACCAGATCTACACTTGGATTATGATTAAGCTTAGGTTGAGCTCAATTGTCTGACTTGGAAAGGGTCAACTAAAGGTATAAGTGGAGGAAACACTTTTTGGGGATTCTTGGTGATTGTACCACCAGTGGGTGGTGGTTGTACCACCCAAGTCAATGATTTTCAGGCCAGCTTTCGATGGTAGTATCACCGGCACCGGCGGTTATACCACCTGTACTCAGATTTTTTAAATATGTTTAAATTTTTTGCTCCAATTTCTGAAGCTAATTGGGGCCTATAAATACCCCAAGTCTTCTTGCATTTAGTACAACAATTGGGCTAAAAATTCTATAAAAAATTATGTGCTAAAATTATACAAGAAAAAAAAAGGAGGCAAGGGAGTGAGCAAAAAGTCTTGTAATTTTTGGAAAGGTCTCCCTTGTGAGTTGAAGTGTAAAGCTTGCAAGGTTTTTTTCCTAAGCCCGTGAAAAAGAGAGTGGAAAGTGTAAGGGTTTGGTCTTCACCCAAAAAAGATCGATAGTGGACACTGGTGGACCTCGAGGAAGAGGACTCGGGAAGTGGATGTAGGCCAAGTTGTGGCTGAATCGCTATAAACTGTGAGTGTCTCTTATCTTTCCTTTTGGATTTGCATGTTCTTACTTGAGCCTTCTTTAAGCAAGAAACTTAGCATCATTCTATAAGATAAAATTGCTCACTTACTATACTTGAACGAAATGCTTCCGACATCATTTTTACTTTGAGCAAAAGTTTTCCTTAAACTGAAATTTTCATCACTTGCACTAATTCACCCCCCACCCCCCCTCTTAGTGTCAATTGATCCTAATACAATCAATTATTAAAATTAGTAGATAACCTTATAAAGGTAATTATATTAATAGAGGATCATCCACTCTCGGTATCATGAGAGGAATATCTTATGTGTTATCGCACAAGCAAATCCCTAGCCAGGATCATTCCGATTGTGAGAAAATAAGCTCTTCGGGAGAATCCAATTAGAGTGAGACTTGGATAGATTCCATATGTGGTCTGACAATACCATGTCCAATGTAAGGGTCTAGGGTCACACACATATAATGGATATTTCAATAAGTAGAGGATTGGATATGATTTATCCAGTTAGTCTCTGTTCTCATTGGATGAGAACCACCATTAATAGGCTCCTTGCACGAGGTCCAATTAGAGGTCAATTGAGATTATTAGATAAAGATACAATAATCTAAAAGGAGTGGGTAATTGGATATAGATCCAATACCCACTAAGGTAGGATCCATTAGGCTTTTGGTGGCCCTCTATAAATAGTAGGCATGGGTGACACAATAGTGATAGGCTGCACCGTTGGTCACCCCTATTGAATCTTAGATTTTGATGATGAAATCAATTAATAGATTTATGATCTAACCTTTGCGTTGGAGATAATTGATGTAGAATTAACTATAATAAAAAAAGGTAAAATAATTAAGGAAGATTCGATCGTTGGGTCGAAGACAAGATTAGGCATTTGGCGGGGATTCGAACGATGTGGCAGGAGCTTGCTGGGAATTCATCGGAGGTTTTCAGGAGTTCACCGATAGGTGGTTAGGAGCTGGCTAGGGGTTCACTGAAAGTTGCTAGGAGTTTACTGACAAGTTGTTGGGAGCTCACTAAGAGTTCATCGAAAGGATGCCGGGAGTTCGCCGGAAGGAGATCGGGAGCTAGCTAGGAGTTCGCCAGAAGGATGTCAAGAGTTCGTCGAAAAATCAATTGACGTGTCGGATAATGAAGATTGTATTTGTAATTGTTTATCTTAAGTGTTGTAGTTTGCATCATGATTAGTGTTAGTTTCACTAACTCAATTAAGAGCCAATGGGTCTAATTTAAGCTTGATTTGAGCTCATGATAGAGCTTATTTCGTTGACCTAGAAAGGTGTTAATAGAAGATATGCTCGGGTATGAAATAATACTTAAAGGTACTATTCACAGATTACCTAGATTTTTCAGAGAAAGTTAAATTTTAACTCCAATTTTTAAAGACAATTAAGATCTATAAATGCCCTTGCATGGAAGAGCAAGAATGTAAAAGAAAATCTTGATAAAATTATGTTAAATTGGGTTGAGAGCTTCACTTTTTTTTTCAATAATGAATTATGTAAGGGAAGGGTTGAATTGAGTAGAAAAGGTTGACCTCCTGAGCCTAAAAAAAGGAGAGTGTAAAGGTTGTTCTCTTGAGCCTGTGAAAAAGAGAACGGTGTAAGGGGTGTTTGATGTTCGCCCGTGAAAGAAGATCAATAGTAGACATCGGTTGGCCTCGGGCGAAGAGGGATCAAGAGTGGACGTAAGTCAAAGTTTTGACCGAACCACTATAAAATCTGTGAGCATCTCTACCCTTACCTCTATTTAATATAGTGTTCGAATTTGATTGTTCTTAATTAGTTATAAGAAAAGCTTGAGTATCTTCTTTTGGTTTTCTCTTTACTATTGTTCTCGAACTTTATAGGTCTCAACTACTTCTAAGAAAAGAACTTACGATTTTGCTTTTAGTTCGAGCAAAATTTTTCAAACTAAGATTTTTAGCACTTGTACTAATTCACAGCCCCGCCCACCCCCTCTTAGTGCTAATTCAATCCTAACAATTGGTATCAAAGCCACATTCAACTCAATTGAATTAACACCCAAGCGAGTCTAATGGTTGATTTTGGCATGAACGAGGGTCATTTAATCATATGTCCTCCTATGTTTAATGGAATAGACTACACATATTGGAAAACTACAATATGAATTTTTTTATTTTGATTAATTTTAAATTATAAAATATTATTGAAAATAGATTTATGAAGTCATCCAATCCTAAAAATGATTGGAATGATCATGAAAGAATGATTTTTTTTTTAAATACTAAAGCTATGAATACTTTGTTTTGTACTTTAGACAAAAACAAATTTAATTGGATTTCTACTTATGATTCAGCTTTTGATAAATGACACACATTAGAAGTTACACATGAAAGAACAAGTAAATTCGAGCAATAAAAAATAAATAAAATAACTTGCAAAGAAGAGCATAAGAACAATCTTTACAAAGAACAGGAAGGATTTGATACTGAGAACACAAGAAGAACACCTTCCAAAGAATAGGAACATTAAACTTAGAATAGTAGATGACTCATCGAGTAACACCTCGAGTGATGTGGACTATGACTTTGAACTTATGATATAAGAACCTAAATAATTCATAAAAATAATAAAAAATATAAAAATAAACTAAAAAGGATATAACCTTTTGCTATGAACGTAAAAAGCTAGGGCACTCTAAAGATCAAGAGGACAACCAAGAAGAAGTGGCAAACTAAATGCTCATGGCCATCCATGATGAGGTAAGTAACTCTTCCAAAGCCTCCTTTATTTTTGAAGAGTTGTTAAATGACTTTCATGAATTATTTGATGAGTATAAAAAGATTAACAAAATTTTTTAACCACTTAAAAAAGATTATACATTAATTTCAAATACATGTTGTTTGAGATTTTTATCATGTGATACCAAAAAAGATGAATGTTTGTTATTAAAAATTTTATCATGTATGGTATCATGGTGATGAATGATTAAATTATTAAAATTTCAATGTTTAGTCAATATGGTCAAATCGCTACCTTGAATTTATAATTGTTTTTCTTAAATATCGTAGTTAGCATCATGATTAGAGTTAGTTTTACTAACTCAATTAGGGGCCAACGGGTCTCTTTGGGCTTGATTTGAGCTCATAATAGGGCTCATTTCATTGACCATAAAAGGTGTCAATATAATGTATGCTCGGGTATGAAACAATACTTAAAATGTACTATTCTGGGTATCTCGACGGTAGTATTGCTAATGTAGTTTTCTGAGGCACTTTTGTCGATAGTACTGTTGGTGTCGATGGTAGTACCATCTGTACCCAGATTTTTTAGAGAATGTTAAATTTTGGCTCCAATTTTTTAAGCCAATTGAGGTTTATAAATGCCCCAAGTATTCTTGTATAGAAGAGAAAGAATGTAAAAGACAAATTTGATAAAATTATGTTGAATTGAGTCAAGAGCTTCCCTTTTTCTTCTAAGAGTGAATTGTGTAAGGGAAGGGCTGAAATTGAGTTGAAAATATTAATCTCCTAAGCCTAAGAAAAGGAGAGTATAAAAGTTGTTCTCCTGAGCCTGTGAATAGGAGAAAGGTGTAAGGGGTGTTTGATATTCGCCTGTGAAAGAAGATCGCTAGGCAACACCAGTTGGCCTTGAGTGAAGAGGGATCGGGAGTGGACGTAGGTCAAAGTTTTAACTTAACCACTATAAAATCTGAGCATCTCTACCCTTGCCTCTCTTTACTATTGTATTTGAATTTGATTATTTTTAATTAGTTCTAAGAAAAGCATGAGCATCTTCTTTTGGATTTCTCTTAACTATTATTCTCGAACTTTGTCACTCTCAACTACTTCCAATAAAAGAACTTATGATTCAGTTTTACTTCAAGTAAAGTTTTTCAAACCAAGTTTTTAGCACTTGCACTAATTCACTGCACCCCCTCTTAGTACTTCGATCATAACAGTTAGTATTAGAGCCACGTTCGACTTAATTGAATTAATACCAAAGTGAGTTTAATGGTTGTTTTTTAACATAAATGAGGGTCATTCTATCACACGACCTCTTATATTTAATGGGATGAACTGCACATATTGAAAAACTAAAATATAGATTTTCCTAATTTTGATCAGTTTTGAATTATGAAATTTATCGAAAATAGATTTCAGAAGTCATCCAATTCTATAAATGATTAGAATGATCATGAAAAAAAGATGTTTTCTTTAAATGCCAAAGATATGAATATTTTCTTTTATGCTTTAGATAAAAATAAATTTAATCAGGTTTCTACTTGTGATTTGACTTCTGATATATGGCACATATTAGAAGTTACACATGAAAGTACAAGTAAATTAAAATAATAAAAAATAAATGAAATAACTTGTAAAGAAGAACATAAAAATAACCTTCCAAAGAACATGAAAATTTTGATACTGAAAATATAAGAAGAACATCTTTCAAAGAACACGAAGGACATTGAATTGAGAACAACATATGACTCCTTGAGTGACACCTCGAGTAACGAGGACTATGACTTTGAACTTATAACAAAAAACATAAAAAATAATAAAAAATAATAAAAAACATAAAAATAAACATAAAAATGACACAATCTCTTGCTATGAATGCAAGAAGCCAGGGCACTCCGAAAATTAGGAGGACAACTGAGAAGAAGCGATAAACTATACGCTCATAGCCATCCATGATGAGGTAAATAACTCTTCCAAAACCTCCTTTACTTTTGAAAAGTTGTTAAATGCCTTTGGTAAATTATTTGATGAGTATAAAAAGATTAGCAAAACTTACAAATCACTCAAAGAGGATTATGTATTACTTTCTAGTAAACTTGAAACTTTGCATGATGCATCAAGACCATGTACTTCTTACTCAAAATGTAAAATGTTAGATAAAATTAAAAAGAAAAATATTGTATTAGAAGAAACCTTAGAAAAGTTTAAGATGGACTACAAATCTCTATTCATAATCCTTGCCAATAAGGATTATGTTCATAGGAAGGAAGGTATTGGCTTTGTGAGTAACACTCAACAAAAGTGAATTATATTTGTTAAAGGACCTACATTACATTCATCACCCGAAAACAAATATAAGTTTTGCAGTAGACTTGTTTATTTTGCCTATAGATGCTCATTTAGAAGGTATAGTTGACACAATTTGATTTGGGTTTATAAAAGAACTATAAACAACTCAAAGCTATCAATAAAAATGGGTGTAACTTTTCATGAAGGACTCAAAGTCAAATGGGTACCTAAAAAACCCTCTTCATTATAGTTTTATCTCCAAACAAAGGCTAGGAGCATAAAATTATATTATAATAGTGGATGCTCAAGGCACGTGACTTAAGGTCTAACATACTTTTCAAGCTCACTAGCCTAAATAAATAATAAAAAAGTTATTGAAATTAGAATTATTGGCAACAAAACTTTTGATGATTCATGATTATACAATTAATCTTGATTGCTTTTTGATGATGCATGGCTTATGCATAGCTAGAGCATGCTAGTACAAAAATAAATTAGAACTAAAGAACTTTAGCTATTTTAATGTGAAATTATCTACATTGAAATTTTTCAAAAAGGGGATTTTGATGATGGTTGAATGTTAGATGGGTTGTATGTTAGATAGGATTGATAAGTTGAAGATTATTGGCTTGGATGGTGGCTGATTTAAATATAAATATTATTGTTAAATGATTCAAAGGTTATGTTAACGGGTTGACTTGAAATAAATTGTACGTTGTATGGATTGTTATTGAATGATTGATTTGAAAATTAGATGGGTGATATGATTGAATGTTTGGTTGTTCTTAAATCGAGGCTTGAAATAAAATAAAAAAATCATGCTTTTCTTCCTAGTGTTTTTGGAAAATTAATTTTTTTTAAATGAGAATAACAATTGCATGTTAACTCCTTGTACTAAGTATAAAGAGTTAGACTCACTTGGAAATATCGTTATAATTAAAATAAATTGAAAGTATTATTTCTAAATGTTTTATTATTGATCTTGATGATTTCTTTTGAAATGATACTTGGGTTTCATTTTAAAACGATAATACATGGATTTGGCATAAAAGATAAAGGCATTCTTGTATGAAATAAATTACATAAATTGAAACACAAAAGTGAAATGCATTTTTTTTAAAATGTCTCTATTGTATCAAGTTTTCAATAAGAAATAAAAGTGATGAATCTATGTATATCATTATTTATGAATCACTTCAACTATGAAACAGATTTTGATGATTTGATGAACTTGAATAAGTTATTATCCAAATCATGATCTTAATATTTTGATCGTTCACTATGATTCTTTTATTTTTATTAAAAAATTATCCAAATCAATCAAGATTATTTTCCATCTCCTAAGACCCATTTTCATTATTTACCAAAAAGGAGAGTTTTGTTAAAATAAATAATATCTTTTGGTACTTATGAATTGATCATTCATATTATATCCTTGATGACATGATTTTCATCATATAATCCCTTTATACTTATGGTTATAATTAGAACATCGATGTAAAAAAAAAATTGTACCCTTCTTTTTGACAATAACAAAGGGAGAGAAAATTGCTTAGAATAAAATTAGGAATGTTAAACCTTCCAAATGCATGATTTGCTATCATATTATTTTCTTTTCGATTTCTCATTTTGAGCCTCTTCTTGAATCTACATGAAATGATTTTAATCTTCTAAATGCATGAGTAGCTCTTATATTTTTCTTGGACTTTTTGGCCTTTGCAAATTGAGCTCTCTTTCGAAATGATTTCACATCATTCTTTCCTCTTAAAATTTACACAAGAAAAAAATGATTCAAGAACTTTTTTGTGATGCTTGATATGTGATTCATGAGCTCTCTTTCAAATCCTCCCTCTTAAGAAAAAATATTTTGATTCTTGGATTTATGAATCTTTGAATCAATGCTTTCAAATGTATCTCCCCTCTTGATATTTAATATTTTTTTTGGGATACTTGATCTTTGATTCACGAACTCTTTGATATATTTAACACGCTCCCTTTCTTCTTCTTCTTACAAAGGAGGAGAAAGAAATTTGATATGGCATTTATGATTTCAATGTTTGAAATTTCTTACTAATCACTCAAAAAGGATTATGCATTAATTTTAAACATATATTGTTTGAAATTTTTATCATGCGATACCAAAAAAGATGAATATTTGTTATTGAAAATTTGATCATGTATGGTATCATGGTGATGAATGGTTAACTTGTTAAAATTTTAATGTTTAGTCAATATGATCAAATTACTACCTTGAATTTAAAGGCAATTAGTTTTTTGAATTCAAGTTTACCTTATTTTAAATATGGCATGTAGACAGGGGGAGTTAAGGTTAACTCCGTTATCAATTGGTTGTCATCGTCAAAAAGAGGAAGATTGTTGAATCTTAAATTTTAATGATAAAATCAATTGATAGATTTATGATCTAATCTTTATGTTAAAGAATAGTGTTGCAGGATTAAGTATGACTGGGAAAAGATAAAATAATTAAGGAAGAATCTATCGTTGGACTGAAGTCAAGATCGGGCATCGAGCCGGGGTTCAAACGATGTGGCTGGAGCTCGCTGGGAGCTAGAGGTTACCGGGAGTTCGCTGAAGGTGGTCGGGAGCTCGTTGGGGGTTCGACGGAGGTTATTGGGTGTTCGTCAATAGGTTGTCAATCCAGAAGGATGCCAAAAGTTCACTGAGAGATCGTCAAGAGTTCACTAGAAGGAGATCAAGAGCTCACCGGGGGTTCGCCGAAAGGATGTTGGGAGTTCGCCGAAAGATCGATTGACATGCCAGACAATAAAGATTATATTTGTAGTTGTTTGTCTTAAATATCGTAGTTAGCATCATGATTACAGTTAGTTTTAATAACTCAATTAGGGGCCAACCTGGTCTAATTTGGGCTTAATTTGAGATCATGATAGAGCTCGTTTCATTGACTTGGAAACGGGTCAACATAAGGTATACTCGGGTACGAAACAATACTTAAAAGGTACTATTCTAGGTATCCTGATGGTAGTACTACCTAGGCGATGGTGATATCGCCATTGCCCAATTTTTCTAAGCACTTTCGGTGGTAGTACCATCGGTGCCAGTGGTAGTACCACTCGTACCTGGATTTTCTAGAGAAGATTGAATTTTGGCTCTAATTTTTTAAGCCAATTGTGGTCTATAAATACCCCAAGTTTTCTTGCATGAAAGAGCAAGAATGTGAAAGAAAAATTTAGTAAAATTCTGCTGAATTGGTTTGAGAGCTTCCCTTTTCCTTTCAAGAATGGATTGTGAAAGGGAAGGGCTGAAATTTAGTTGAAAAGGTTGATTTCCTAAGTCTGAGAAAAGGAAAGTATAAAGATTGTTCTCCTGAGCCTGTGAAAAGGAGAAAGGTGTAAGGTGTGTTTGATCTTCGCCTATGAAAGATGATCGACAGTGGATACTAATTGGCCTTGAGTGAAGAGGGATTGGGAGTAGACGTAGGTTAAAGTTTTGACTGAACCACTATAAAATCTGTGAGCATCTCTACCCTTGCCTCTCTTTAATATTACATAAGAATTTGATTATTCTTAATTAGTTCTAAAAAAAGCATGAGCATCATCTTTCGGTTTTCTGTTTACAATTGTTCTCGAACTTTATCGCTCTCAACTACTTCCAAAAAAGAACATATGATTCTAATTTTACTTCGAGCAAAGTTTTTCAAACCGAGTTTTTCAGCACTTGCACTAATTCCCCACCCACCTCCCCCCTCCTATTCTCCTTCCTCCCTCATCTTCTAAGTTGACTAGCCCTTTCTTGTTATGAGAGGCTTCCATAAGGGCATCGAGAAGCTATACAAGAGTTGCATGTTTTTGGGTCGTGATTAGAGGAGCATCACTATACTAATCCATCATATGGTTATAGCTAAAGAAGTAGACATTTGACCTCCTTCAACCTCTCTATCGGGATCTAAATTTCAGGGATATACGATCTCCCTACGTAATCAATCTTACATTAGTGATAGTTTTTTTATTTTTATAGTTTTTGTGCACTAATCGTTGTACGACGACATGATAATTGTGGGAAACTGATTTTGCTTGTTCTTCCATTGTGCATTTTGTGGTTTCCTAACACTCCATGCCTCCAAACAAACCTCCTAAGGTGACCCTAACGAATGAGTTTCTTGATTTGCTCCTTCAAATCATGATAGTCTTTTGTGTTGTGGTTATAATCACAATGGAAGCGATATTACTTGGATTTGTTCTTTCTCTATAAAGATGTCTTCATTGATTGAAGGTTTTTCAAGGGCTCTTTTTTTTTATCTATAAAAAGACTTTGGTTTTAGACATGTTTAAGGGATTTGACTTAGACTTAAGACAAGGCAGCTCGGGTCAATCATTTCTTCTTAGCCGTGGTGACCTCAGAGTCAGGGCTAATGGTAGTTGATCTTGTTTCGACCTTTTGTATGTCTTCTCATGCTTACTCGAGACCATTGCCTTTTCATAACAATGTATTGATTGACCCTCTAAAATATCATAGGCACTATCGCTAGTTACCTCTCCACTAACTACTAGAAAAAGTAAGAAGGTTGAGCCCCATCATGAAGGCCTATATTACAACCAGTGGATGAGCTTCTTGCATACTTCAGATGTTGTTAGTGAATCGGGTGATGAAGTTGAAGAGTGTTTCTTTCTCCCCTTGCTTGAGTCTAAGAAGCATTGCTAGTGATGGCCTCGAGTGCACATTTCTAAGGAAGTAAAACTTAAACTCCTTTATGAGCTGAGCAAAGGAGCGAGAGCAACTTGAAGCGAGTATACCATTCTCATGTCGAGCGCCTATATTACAACCAGTGGATGAGCTTCTTGCATACCTCAGATGTTGTTAGTGAATCGGGTGATGAAGTTGAAGAGTGTTTCTTTCTCCTGTTGCTTGAGTCTAAGCAGCATTGCCAGTGATGGCCTCGAGTGCATATTTCTAAGGAAGTAAAACTTAAACTCCTTTATGAGCTGAGTAAAGGAGCGAGAGCAACTTGAAGTGAGTATACCATTCTCATGTCGAGCCTCTTAGCATTGTTAGGAAGGCAAGACACATCAGGGCATACGAGATGCCTATTGGTTACAAGTGTCCTACAAGCCAATCACGTGAGTGATGACATGTGTGATATGATGCACAGTCTTTTTGCTTATTATTATTATTATTATTTTCTCACTTTATATTGCTCGTTACATATATTTCGATGTCTTTAGTTCTACATAATGAGAATTAGATCATGATGGGATCATGATAATGAGACCAATTCACTTTTAAACTTATACCCTAAATAATCTCGATCATAGGTTACTCAAGAGGGATATTGGGATAACCAGATAGACCGATGTATTATTGGTAGAACCCTAAAGGAATTCTTTATAGATTAATCTTTTGAATGGGGGTCAACCCTTTGGAATGCTGTAGGGGTTCGTCTCTCTAGACAGTCGGTCGCAAGGCTGAAATAAACTGATCTCTTGATTAAATAAAAAATGGTAGAGGCTACATACTTATATAGGACTTCAAACCCCAACCTTAGAGAGGCTCCTCCCCTAAGTCAAATGCCTCTTGTACCCCTCTACCCTAGCCGGCTTGCCCTATAAGGGGTGGCGGCTTAGGAGGCTGCAACAATCTAAACGCCCCTTGCTCAAACCCTAGCTGACTTGCCCAGTAAGGGAGGCAATGACTAGGAAACCCTAAAACCCCCTATATTAAAAGCTAGCCAACTTGCTTTATAAGATAGTAGATGGCTAGGTGGGGGTTTATTACAATCTCTCGGGGTTTTTATTAGTTGCTACTTAATTGAATAGGACCTAACCCTGCTAGGGTCCTATCAAACCTGGCCTCTTCAGATCAGCCTTGTCCTCAAGGCTGAGGTTCCATGAACTTAGGGAACTTAATCTTCAGATCTTCATATGATTCTCATATGGCATCTTTAATAGGTAAATTACTTTAGTGTACTAGTACTTCAGTAAAGGGACATTGATGACGCATCACAACCTTGTGATCAAGTGTGGCTTGGGGTTGGACTAGAATATCTCCATCAGCGGTAGTGTTGGATAGTTGAATCTAGACTGATTCGTTCTCTCCTAGCTTGGTCATTAGGCAGGATATGTGGAAGACAAGATGAATTTTTGCATCAATAGGTAAGTTTAGTCTATACGCCACAGCTCCAATACGCTCTATGATCTAGTAGGGCCTATAAAAGTGTGGGGATAATTTCATGGAGGCTCGTGTATTGATGGATATCTGCTTGTATGGCTGGAGTAGAAGAAAAACCCAATCTCCTACGAAAAACTCTCTTTCCCTTCGATATGTGCCTGTTTGCTGTTTCATTCTAGCTTGAGCGGTTGAGAGATAATCCTTCGATGGCTGTAGAATTTGTCCCTATTAACTCTTACTCAATCTGATCTATTTTGGCTGAGCCAATTACATATTTTGGTATTACAGGGGCCGGTTGACCATATAATGCTTCATATGGAGTATATTTAGTACAGGAATGATATGTCATATTGTACCACCATTCGGCCCAAGGGAGCAATTTTGTTCATTCCTTTTAGTCGGTCACTGGTGAAACATCTGAGGTATGTCTCTAAGCACTTGTTCACTACTTAAGTTTTGCCATCGATCTGTGGATGGTATGTTATGCTTATCTTTAGCTTGGTGCCCTACATCTAGAATACCTTAGTCCAAAATTTATTAGTAAAGACCTTATCATGATTACTTAAAATGGATCTCAGCATCCCATGTAGTTTTATAATATTTTTCATAAAAAATTGGCCAATGCTAGAACTGGTGTAGGGATTTCAGATAGCACAAAAATGAGTATACTTTGTAAGTCAGTCGACCACTATGAGAATGGTGTTTTTACCTTGGGATGATAGTAGTTCTTCAATGAAATCCATAGATATGTCAATCCACACTAAGTCTGGTATAGGTAGTGGTTGTAGTTTCCCAGGACTTGCCACTGTTTCACCCTTTTATTGTTGGCATATGTTGCATTGTGCTAGAAATTTAGAAATAACTTTATTCATCCCTCTCTAATAAAAATTTTACTTAATTCTTTTATAGTTTCTCAGGAATCCGGAGTTCCCTACTGATGGTGTGGAGTGCATCTCTTGCAGGATAGTTTTTATGCAAGGGAAGTCAGGTACAAATATGATGCAACCTTTGTAGCACAAATCTTTCGAATCCCAACTATAGTGAGCTATGGAGTTTGGTTCCTCCTTCAAATTTTTTTAATGATATTGTTAGTCTCTGGATTCTTCCTCCATTCCTCCCTAATGTCCTTAAGAAAACTACTAGTTGGAAGGGAGATTGCCAAAAATCCTACTTGCTCGGGTAGCCGTGAGAGTGCATCTGCAACAATATTTTTCTTGCCTTTTTTGTAAGTAATTTCATATTCAAACCTAAGAAGCTTCATTACCCATATTTATTGTTTAGGGGAGGATATCTTCTACTTTAAGAAATATTTAAGGCTTCTATGGTCAATTTTTATTTGGAAGTGCTAGTCGATCAGGTAAGATCTCCATTTCGTTACTACGTGCACAATTGCGAGCATATCTTTATCGTATATTGATATTTTTTTATGAGAGGGAGACAATGCCTTGCTGGTGTATGCGAATGGTTGGCCATCTTGCATGAGAATGGTGCCAATCCCAATTCCGGATGCATTGGCCTCAATGACAAAGGTTCGGTTGAAATCGAGTAGCGCTAGCACGGGCGTTATCGTCATGGCTGCCTTGAGTTTGTCGAAGGCAGTGGAGGCTTTGTTCGATTAATGAAAAATATCTTTCTTCAGTAGGGAGGTGAAGGGTGCACTGATCTTCCCATAATCTTTAACAAATGTTTAGTAGTAGCCCATCAATCCAAGGAAACTGCGTAGCGATTTTACGTTCTTCGGTTTCGGCCAACCTTACATCGCCTCATTTTTGTAGGGTCTACTGCCACTCCTTCTGATATGAGGTACTCAAGATATTTCACTTTTTGTTTGAGAAAGCTGCACTTTGATTGTTTAACAAAAAGGACATTCTCCTGAAGGATCGTTAAAACAAGTCATAGGTGCTGAAAATGACCATCAAAGGAAGGGTTGTAAATGAGAATATCGTAAAAAAATACCAGTATAAACTTGCCAAGAAAACTCAGGAAAATATCATTCATAAGGCTTTGGAAGGTAGAATGAGCATTGGTGAGTCTAAAAGTCATTACCAAAAATTTGTAGTGGTTATTGTGTATTCGGAAGGTAGTTTTTGAAACATCGTCTTCATATACCTGAATTTGATGATACCCAGATCGAAGATCCAACTTCGTGAAGACTCGAGCTCCCCATAATTCATCAAGGAGTTCATCTAACATTGGAATTGGGTATTTATCTTTGATGGTGATATCATTGAGAGCTCATAATCGACACACATTCGCTATGTTTCATTATTCTTTCGTACGAGAAGCATCGGCGAAGAGTAGGGGTTGCAACTTGGCCGAATGATCCCTGTTTCAAGCATCTCATTCATAATCTTTTCTATTTCATCCTTCTAGAGGTGGGGATAGTAGTATAACAGAGTGTTTGATGGTGGTTTGCCTAAAAGAATTGGAATCCAATAATCATGTCGTTGGGTAGGAGGTATGCTGTATGGTTCGACGAATAGATTGGAGAATTCATCAAGCAGTTGTAGGAGATTTTGGCCTTCAATTTTTGTTGGCTCCTTCTTAGGTTGCTGCTGGAGTTGCATCACAAAGCCACTATATACTTTATGTAAAACTTTCTTCATTCGTTGGGTCAAAACCGTTGTCACGTTGCCTCTGCACTTCCCATGTAGGATCACTTGTTTTCCTTTACAATAAAATTTTATAATTAACTTTGAAAAATTTCAGGAAACATCACCTAGCATCATCAGCCACTCTATGCCAAGCATGACCACATAATCTTCAATTGGGAGGAGGAAGAAATCAACAATTATTTCCTGGTCCTACAGCAACAGTTTCATCGGCGGGCATCTTTGGTCACATTTTAAGATCCGACCATCGTTGACCTTAACATCAAATTTATTTTACTCCTCGATGTGAAGCACTATCCAAATAGCAACCTTATTTTTAAAAAGTTATTGGTGCTACTCATGTTAATGAGGATAGTGATTAATTGCTGTTTGAGTAGGCCCCCAACTTTTATTATCTGCAGATTCACATAGACGACAAGAACATGTACCATGCAATCGGTTGATTGTAGCTCTTCTTTCGCATCCTCCTCTTCATGATCAAGGTTCTCTTCTGCATGCTCAATGTTCTCCTTTTCAACGGGTTCAATCACAAGAAGTCTCCCATTTTTGCAATGATGATCGCGGCTCCAAGGCTCATCATAATGCCAACATAAACCCTTCATAGATCATTCTCGAAGCTCCTCTCTTGTTAATTTTTTTGGTGTAGAGGGTCAGCTTACAGTGTGTGTGTGGGGGGGGGGGGAAGGGTTTGAAGGCCTCGGTGCTATTGGTCGAGGGATGACCATAATCCTCTGGGCATCATGGTTCAATCGCTCCTCTTGGCCACACAAAAGAGATGGTTGCCATTAGTGTGTATGGTTGTCATGCTTTAACTTCTCCCTAAACCTGATATGGTATTCTTGGACAGTAGAAGTTTGACAGATCTCGGCTAGTTGGCCATCAATGTTTTCATATTCGATTGATCCGAAGTGGACCAGCAATCCCTCTTTAAATTGCCTCCATGTGAGGACTTTGTGAGTATGTTCGAATCAACCAAACTATTGTATAGTATCTCTTTTAAAGTGAATATCAACAACTCCCACCATGGATGTGTCCAGGGTCTTGTAGTATCGAAAATAGCACTCTGCACATGAGATACAATCGATCAAGTCTCCTTCTTCCCATCTAGGGAAGTCCACCCTCATGTGTGGATAGTGTGGATCTATCATCGGTCCTCCCTTCTCTTGAAAATATTCTTTATGATCTGAGCTTTCTCCTTGTTGGGATCTTCTTGGGCTCGATGGTCGACCCAAACTGAATTCAACAAAGATGGTGTGAATTTTGTCCTCCATTCGCATCTCAAGAGCTTCTATCGATTGCCTCCTCAGATACCATGGCATATGTCTCCAGATATGTAATGTGAAGATCCTTCTTTTGCTGTCAGGTTAAGGGTATGTATAGGTCAAGATATTTATGGCCGAAAGGATTGGTGGATCAAAGGATAAAGGTTACGGTTTTAGGCTTAATAGGTTATTGTTTAGAGTGCAGTTTGGGCTATTGTTTCATGGTATTTTAGGGCTATGATGGTAGTGGATGAAGGTTGGGAAGGTGGTCTAGATTTGCTATTGATGGCAGCAATAGGTTTGTTAGGAATCGGTGGGGGTGTGGCAGCGAATAGATGCTAATTTGTAAAAGCAAAATTTTTCATCGAAGAGATAGCGGTTTCTCGATGAAATTTCCAGCAGTAAACCAAGGTTCTTTGGAGAGAATTGATAGCAAAATCTCAATGTTGATAATAGCAAGGATGACAAAAGTATATTAGAAGGCTTCAACAGCAAAAATAACGACGAAAGCTTCCGTAGCAAAATTCTCATCGAAAAATTAGCAATTTACAATGAAAAGTTACAGCAATATAAGAACGTTTTTAGAGATGATTTCAATAATAGATCAAACACATATCAAATCCAAGAAAATGTAGAAAGTATGTAAAATTTTTGTTCAAAAATGTGGTACTAAGATCGACTTTTAGGTAGTAAATATACGACTGAAAATTTCTGTAGTGTTCTTTCGTTCGCAAAGATTATGACTTTACGACGATAAGAGTTCGCAGCAAGGAATAGATGACAACTTCCTTTTTGGGTTTTTGGATATGAAATTGTAGTAGCAATAAGGTACTTGTGATAGAAATAATACCATATTTAATACAATTGATGATAGTAGCAGCAAATTGATATATCTATGGCAGGGGAGATGATGGTAGAGATGGCGTTGATAATAGCAATTTTGGGAATTGCTTGACTGATGGTGGGTGGCAGGAAGGGCAGCAAAAGCAGCAAGATCGCTGCTTTGCTACCAAGATGATTGAATCCTAGAAGAATTCTACTGTAGATTGATCTTTTGAAGGGGGATCAACCCTTTGGAATGTTGTAGGGGTTCCTCCCTCCTAAGTAGTCGACCACAAGGCTGAAATAAACTGATCTCTTGATTGACTAAAAAGTGGTGGAGGCTATATGCTTATATAGGGCTTTAAATCCTAACCCTAGAGAGGCTCCTCCCCTAAGTCAAATACCTTTTGTACCCCTCCACCCTAGCTAGCTTGCCCTATAAGGAGTGACGGCTTAGGAGGCTGCAACAACCCAAGCACCTCCTGCTCAAACCCTAGCCGCCCTACCCAATAAGGGGAGTGGCAACTAGGAAGCCCTAAGGCCCCTAGATTAAAACCCTAGCTAACTTGCTTTATAAGATAGTAGGTGGCTAGTCTTATAAACCCTAAGGTCTATATAATGGAGGCAACTAGTCTTATAGCCTCTTATGTGGGACAACACTAAGGGTATAATACAAGTGATCATTGGAGAATGAGTTTACTTATTAATCTACTTATGAAATGTTAGATGGTTAATGATACCTAATCGTCAAACAGTGATTTCGTATTCCTAGTTGTGTATATGATCCATAGACTTGAGACACCAATGATACCTTATTTATGTACTCCATTCTTTGGTATTAGATTTATAATCGAGAAGTTTCAAATCTAGTATAATCAGTTATTAGGAATGATAGCCAAGTTTATAAAGGCAACTGTGTGTCAATAGAGTATCATCCACTCTCGATATCATGAGAGATATATCTCGTGTACTCTCGCTGGGGCGATCTTTGGCTAGGGTTGTTTGGATTAAAATAAAAGAAATTCTTTAGGAGAATTCGATTAGAGCAAGACTCAGATATATTCCATATAAGGCTTGATAATATCATATCTAATATATGATCTCTAGGATATTAGACAGATTGGCAACTATAGATACGCAGTAATTGAGGACAGACAGGTCCAGTAGATTATATCCCCCTATATTGTCTAGGGACTATAATGTAGTGACCTAGTACATTCATAGTTGATCAATTGAGTGCATTGTTATGAGATAACAATTCACTTAGTCAGAAGAAATTCTAATAGGTGTAACTCACGGCCAACTTAGTATTGAGCATAGAGGGTCATACATATATGGTATATGTTGTGACATAGAGGTTAATGTGAGATATCCATGGAGCCCTTGTTTTATTAGATATCCAATAAGCTCATGTATTATTGGATTCTATGGATGAGATCCAACAAGAGTTAATAAGAGATTATTAGATAGAGATCCAATAATCTAATAGACTTGGGTAGTTGGATAGATCTAGTACCCAATATGGTAGGATCCATTAGGGTTAAGTTGTCATGAACATCTATAAATAGGAAGGGGCCATAAGGCTTATAGGCTAGAGCTTTTTGTGGTTGCCCCTCCTATTTTCCTCTGCCTCCTCTCCTCCTTAGTCACCAGCCCCTATTTGGTGCGAGCGGACAACAAAAAGGGCTGAACCCTTCTTAAAGAAAAGTGCTCCCTTATGATGCATATGGAGAGGAAGATCCTGTAGCAATTTAAGGAGCATCATCACTCCATCTATCATGTGGATTACTGCTAGAGAGGAAGACATCTAATCTTCTTCATCTTCTCTTTTAGAACTAGCTTTTTAGGGATATATGATCTCGCCATGTAAAACATCTAACACATAATATGCAGATTTTTTGGTTTTGTAATTTTTCACGCACTAATCTTTGCATGATAATTTTATAAGACATGGCAAACCAATTTAATTTTATTTTTCACTACACATATGATGCTCCTATTAGGTTTCCCAACAGTGATGTCAAAGCTAGGTTCATCGTGCAAGATAATTGGCTTTTAAATTACGTGTGTTGTGTGATGAATCATGTGGATTATTTTCTATATAACTTACTATGTTTTTGTCTTTAATCTAATTTTTTGATAGCACATATTTATGTGATTGATAGGCACTATAGATGAATGTTTTGCCACCAAAATTATTGATATAAAACATAGGAAAAAGAGCAGTAATTGTTGCTGCCCTATGGTTTGGCCGAAGGCTGCTTACAGGCTTGGCCCAGAGCATAAGATGTTGCTCTCGGCTTGGCCAAGGGCTACCTAGCCGGGAGCAGTAAGCTCTCAACCATGGTTGTGATTCACCATGAGGCCAAGGAGTCTTGGCTGCATGGGCAACCCCTGTGACTAGGGTTTCCTAGTCTAGATGGTGTCCTTACGTAGGGGACTCATAGCCACAAGGGGAAGCCTGGAGGCTAGGACTTTGCTAGCCGCCCATGGCAAGTTGTAGCCATGGTTCATGGCTGCAAGGGGAACCTAAGGAGGCAGGGTTTCTTGGTCGCCTAAGGCTACCCTATGGCCAGGGACTCCTAACTGCAAAGGCATCCCTAGCGACTAGGGTTTCCTAACTGCATAGGGGTCTTTCCTACCATGTGGAGGTACCCTATGGTAGGATTATCTAAATAATACATATAATTAATTAAATAAATTAATTAATTGTAATTATTGGGCCTTGCGAATCTCTAATTTTTTTACATTTATTGTTGAGCCTGCATGCCTGTGATTATGTTGTAATTATACAAGAAGGCACGCAGGAGCGTGGAGGTGCTAACGAGACCCATGAGGCTGATTCAGATGATTGCAACACATGGAGATACGTCGAGGTATCAGCAAAATCAATGATGATGAGATAGACGATCACATGGTATGGAGATATGCTGATGCACACATAGATCATGATGTGAATGATTAGGCCCACTAGTTCTAGCCTGATCACATTAGGCTATGGTCCATTATCATCAGTGCGATTGCTCATATGTGATATGTGGATGTATGTGCATCTACTAAATACTTAAATATATTTATATATAGTGTAAATATATATTAGATATGTATATGTGTGATAGTCATATAAGGTGACCAAATCGAAACCTCCTCCTACAATAATATTAAGCCGATAAACATGAGGCAATTAGATTAGCCCACATGGCATTCCATCATTATAGAATGAAATTGAATCCCAATGTAGTTTGAGTTGGTCGAGTCCCTCGAGGCTCACCTATATTATGATTCAAGATATTTCCTATAACATAGAGATATCATCGGTGACTTGAGAATAAGGTATACTTAGTCGAGTCCCTCGAGGACATATCATCAAATTAGACTCATCTTGGAATGATTGTGATGACTTAATCGAATATTATGGTTAGTCGAGTCCCTTGAGGCTATGATGATTCGAAGGTCGAATAGGATGAAAATCACAGAGTTATGATTGGCAATAGTTAAATACCTTATTGGGCTTAGTGTGATTGGTTGGGTCACTTAGACAACAATTAGATCTCGATTCCCCACTAGAAATCTACCAGAGATTTTCGTTTCATGTGTCATGAGTGTCGCATGATTTACTACTAAAATAATGGGAGTAGATTAAGATAGAAGTTTGTATTATAATAGTTTATTTTTATAAAATCTATATGTTATTTATTTGTGCTACATCTCTTTGTCAGAAACATGTCACTTGCAAATCCCTTACGTGGCATACTTGATACCAACTACCTCACTAGTCCCAACTACATGAATTGGCTCCACAACCTGAGAATTGTTCTTATAGTGGAGAAAATTGCATATATCCTTAACATAATATTGCCCACATCAGAGAAAGGGGCAAGTGAGGACGAGATCAATCGCTACGTGAAGTACATAGATGATTCCACTCTTACTGAGTGATACATATTAGCCTCAATGGCTCCTGAGCTACAAAGGTAGCATGAAAGCATGGATGTCAATTTTATCCTCATTCATATTTGCCAACTATTTGAGGAACAAGGAAGAACTCAGAGATATTTAAGAGTCTCTTTCACCCCAAGATGATAAAGGGGTTATCGATCCAGAACCATATCCTGAGGATGATTGAGTGGATTGAGAAATTCATAGGTCTATGAATAGTCCTAGAGGATAACATATGTGTGAACCTTACTTCAGTCCCTCCTAGATTCTTTTTCATAATTTATCATGAATTTTAATAGAAATAGACTTTAGATGACTCTCACTGAGCTCCTCAATATGTTAAGGGATGCAGAAAGCACCGTTAATAGAATAAAACGAGTTCTCTATATTGGTAAGACCAAAAAGAAAATGAAGGCTGACATATCTCTTAAGAAAGACAAGGGCAAAGGCAAACCAGGTAATACAAAGGTTGCTAAGAAAAATCCATCAAAGAAAAAATGATAGTGCTTCCACTATGGCAAAGACAGATACTAGAAGAAGAACTACAAGGAGTACCTTGCAGACAAGGTGAAGCAGAAGCTTGGAGAAGCATTAAGTACATTTTGATAAAACCCTAGAAGGAGCTCTATAGATTTTGATCTTTGAGGGGGATCAACCCTTGGAATGCTATAGGGGTTCCTCCCTCCTATAACTCAGCACAAGGCTGAATAAAATCGATCTTGCTTGATAAAGAGAGGGGGTGGCTACATCATTATATAGGATTCTAAACCCTAGCCCATGGGGTGCTTGCCTAAGTAAAATTATTCTTTTCCTCTTCTATAGCTGACCTAGCTGAAGGAAACTCCGTCGACTAGCCCAGTAAAGGGGGCGATGGCCACTAAGCCCTAAGGCCCCAATCTAAACCCTAGCCACATTTCTTTATATGATAGAAGTGGCTAGATGAGGTTTTATTACAATCCCATAAGGTTTTTTATTGACTACTTCTAGGGTGATTAGGACTCAACCCTGCTAGAGTCCTATCAAGCCCACCCTCTTTGAATCAGCCTTGTCCTCAAGGCTGAGGTCCATAAACTCTGGGAACTGGGTCTTCAGCTCCTCGTAAGATTCCCACGTTACATCTTCGGATGGTAGATTATTCAACTTCACTAGTACTTCAGTTGAAGGGCGTCGCTGGCCTATCACAATTCTTCGATCGAGTATAACTTCAAGTTGAGCTTGAATCTCACCATCATTAGTAGTGCTCGACAGCCGAGTCTGAGCCAACTCACGTTCTTCTAATTTTAGCTTTAGCAAGGATATGTGGAAGATGGAATAGATCTTAGCATCATCTGGAAGCTTTAATCTATTTGCCACGACCCTAATATGCTCCAAAATCTGATATGGTCTATAAAATCGTGGAGATGGTTTCATCGACGCTATGGTGTTGATTGACAACTACTTGTATGGTTATAGGCAAAGGTAGACCAAATCTCCTATCGAAAATTCTCACTCACTCCGGTGAGTGTCTGCTTGTTGCTTCATGTGGGCTTGGGCAGTAGTTAGGTTGTCTTTCAGCAGCTGTAGAAGCTTGTCCCTATCAATTAAGCTTTGGTCAACCTGATCTACTTTGGCCACACCAATTACATATTTATGTATTACAGGGGGCGATCGGTCATATAAGGCCTCATAGGGGGTACATTTAGTTAATGAATGATAAGTTATGTTGTACCACCGTTCGGCCCAAGGAAGCAACTTTATCTACTCTTTGGGTCGATCGTTAGTGAAGCATCGTAAGTCTCAAGGCATCTGTTCACTACTTTTGTTTGGTCGTTCATCTGTGGATGATAGGTTGTGCTCATCTTCAATTGAGTGTCTTATAGTTGGAAGAGCTCGGTCCAAAATTTACTTGTAAACACCTTGTCATAGTCGTTCACAATCGACCTTGGCATTCTATATAATTTTATAATATTTTCATAAAAAGTTGAGCAATACTGGTAACGGTATAAGGATGTCTCATAACACAGAAATGAGCATATTTGGTTAGATAATCTACGACCACAAAAATCATGCTTTTACCTTGAGATGGTGGCAGCCCTTTGATAAGGTCCATGGAGATGTCAGTCCATGCTGAGTACGATATAGGTAGTGGGTGTAGTTTTCTTGGACTTGCCACCGTTTCACCTTTTTGTTGTTGGCATACATCAGATTTAGATACATAATCATAAATAATTTTTTTATGCCTCTCCAAAAGAAGTCTTGCTTCACCCTCTTATATGTTCTTGGAAATCCAGAGTGCCCTACTGAAGGTGAAGAGTGCAACTCATGCAAAATAATTTTGATGCAAGGGGAAAAGGAATAATCACAATTCAGTCTTTGTAGCGCAGGTCCTTCGAATCCCAAGTGTAGTGGCCCATGGAATCTGAATTCATCTCCAATTTTTCTATGATGCCTCAAGTTTCTGGGTCGCTTGTCCACTCCTCTCTAATGTCTTTGAGCATCTATAACAATATTATCTTTCCCTTATCGATAAATAATTTCATAATCAAAGCCAAGAAGTTTAGTTTCCCATCATTGTTGTTCTAGAGAATATTTTTTGCCCCAGAAAATACTTGAGGCTTCAGTGGTCGGTCTTAATCTGCAAGTGTCGACCGATCAAGTAGGGTCTCCACTTCGTGACGGCGTGTTCGATGGCAAGCATTTCTTTATCATACACAGATATTTTAAGATGAGAGGGAGACAAAGCCTTGCTGGTGTAAGTAAGAGGTCGGCATCTTGCATTAGAACAACCCTAATTCCAACTCCAGACACATCAGTTGCAATCACAAAGATGCAATTGAAATCGGGTAGTGCTAGGACTAGCGTCATCGTCATGGCTGCCTTGAGTCATTCAAAGGCTATGGAAGCTTTATTCGACCATAAGAAGGAGTATTTCTTTAGTAGAGACGTGAGTGGGGCACTGATCTTGCCATAATCTTTCATGAATTTCCGATAGTAGCCCGTGAGTCCAAGGAAACCTCATAGCAATTTTATGTTCGTAGGTTTCAGCCATCCTTGCATTGCTTTGATCTTTATCAGGTCTATCGCTACTCCATCCTCTGATATAATGTGCCCTGGATACTCCACTTTACATTATAAAAAGCTACACTTTATTGTTTAATATAAGGGGTATTCTCCCGAAGGATTATTAGAATAATTCATAAGTGCTGAAAATGCATATCAAGTGTAAGGCTATAAATGAGGATATCATCAAAAAATACCAACACAAACTTATGTAAAAACCTCTAAAAAATGTCGTTCATCAAGTTTTAAAAAGTAAAATAAGCATTCATAAGTCTGAAGGGTATTACCAAAAACTCGTAATGGTCGTTATGTGTACAGAATACAGTTTTTGGAACATCTTCAGTGCATACTCGAATTTGATGGTATCCGAAACGGAGATCCAATTTAGTGAAGACTTAGGCTCCTTTTAGTTCATCCAAGAGCTAATCTTCTCCTGGTATAGGGTATTTGTCTTTGATGGTGATAGCGTTCAAAGCTCGGTAATCAATGCATATCCGCCACATACTATCCTTCTTATACACTTACAACACTGATGAGGAGTAAGGGTTGCAGCTTGGTCGAATCACTCTAGTGTTGAGCATCTCTTTAATAATATTCTTAATCTTATCCTTCTACAAGTGAGTATAATGGTACGGTCTCAAATTTACTAGAGGTTTACCCGACAATATAGGGATATGATGGTCATGTGGCCAGTTAGGGGGCAATCCATGCGGCTCCGTGAAAATATCTATGATTCATCCAGCAATAGGGCAAGCTTAGGATATGAATTTTACACTTTTTCTTCCTTTGATAGCTATTAGATATGCATCAAAAATCTACCATTTGTTTTATGTAGCACCTTCTCCATTCGCTGCATCAAAACGGTGGAGATATGACTCCCACACTTGTCTCGCAATGTGACTTGTCTCCCTTTATAATAAAACTTCATGATTAATTTAGAAAAATTTCAGGAGATATCACCTAATGTTGTGAGTCATTCAATCCCAAACATGACTTCATAGTCATCGATGGGTAGGAGAAAGAAATCGACTACCACTTCTTGGTCTTGTAGGAGCAATTTTACCTACGGGCACCATTCGACGTAATTGAGGATTGAGCCGTCGGCAACCTTTATATCAAACTTGTTACAACCTTCAATTTGAAGTACCATAAGTGCAGCAAAGAAGTTATTGGTGCTACCCGTACCTATAAGAACGGTGGTGGGTTGCTGTTTAAGGAGTCCTCCAACTTTCATCATCTGCAGGTTGGAGTAGCAGGTCAGTGCATGCATTAGATAGTTGGCCAGTTGGGGCTCTTCCTTTGTGGCTTCATCTTCGGATTCGAGACTTTCTTCAGATGGTTCATTATCCTCATCCTCTACTAGTTCAATCACGAGGAGCTGACCCTTTTTATAGCGATGTTCTCGGCTCTATGATTCATCACAGTGCCAACACAACCCCTTGGCCGATTGTTTATAAAGCTCATCTCTTATTTATTTTTTTGGTGTGAGGCTAGCATAATAGTAGAGGGGACTGAAAGCTTTGGTATGGCTAGTTGCGGAGTGACCCTTGTCCTTCATACTTCATGGTTCAATCGTTCTTCTTGGATTCTTGTGATGGAAATCACCGCATAAGAGTGTACGATTATCGTACCTTTACTTCTCCTCAAATCTCCGGCTTTGGACCCTCAATAGAAGTCCCTAAAAGTTCTTTTTAAACCAACCCATGGTTTGGTTAGATAAATATTTAAACCTTGTTTGGTATTCATGTATTATAGAGGTTTGCTGAATCTTTGCCAACTGTCCATCGATGTTGTCAAAATCGGTTAGTCCAAAATGATTTATTAGTCCTTCCTTGAATCACTGTCAAGAGAGACCTCCATGGGTGTGCTCAAACCAATTAAACCACTGAATAGCATCTCCATCAAGGTGGATGACAGCAATCTCCACCCTTATAGCATCAGCGGTTCGATATAACCAAAAATAGCATTCTGTACGCGAGATCCATCCGATCGGGTCTCCTTCTTCCCATCTAAAGAAGTCAACCTTCATGTGTGGATTGTTTGGATTAGGGATGATGTAACCATGCTCTTGAGGATCATCTCACTAATCTGAAGTTTCTCCTTGTTGTAATTTCTTTGGGCTAAGTGGTCGACCCATGCTGAATTCGATGAAAAGGGATTGCATCTTCTCCTCCATGCGACTTTCAAACTTGGTGTTAATGGCCTTCTCTAATGCCATGGTGTAGGCCTATAGATCTGTAATATTGAGGTCTTTTTTCTATTATTGTGTTAGGGGCATGAGAGGTTTTGAGGAAGAGGTTGCCGGTTAGGTTGGTGGATCGATTTGATGGAAGTAGGCTACGGTTTAGGGCTAATTTGGGTGGCTATTTGGGATCGGTTTAAGGTGTAGTTTAGAGGGGTTCTTAGTGAGGATGATAGGGTTTGTAGATGAGAGAAAGATTATCCAAAAACCTGCAAAATATAGCACTTAAATTCGATGGAATTCGATAAAGAAAGGTACTGCGATGTGCTATCCTGGCAAACATATTTTACGTTCGAGAAATGATAAATTCTAGACATAAATCTCAGAGGAAAACTTGAGGAAAATATGCAAAACTCCTCAATTTAGATGTGGTTAATATCAATAAAATGTTTGACAAAATTTTGGCAGAGTAACGATAAGGAAATAGGGGAAAAGGCGGAGGTCAGATTCTTCATCATAAAAATTCCAATAATATATGACGAAGAATTAGAGCACAATAGAACTGGTTTTAAAGAGAATTCTTTTCAGAGATCAATCTTAGATGAGGACTAAGATGATTTATGAAATCATATAAAATTTTTGGCCAAAATAAGGAAGCATAAAACCGATTTCAAGATGCAAATAGATGACGAAAAACTTCTGCAGCATTTTACATTCGTAATAATAAAAACATTTGCGACGGTTAAAATTTATAGTATTGAAAGTCTGATAAATCCTCTTCAACATATAAGATAAAGGAATAGTAGTAGCAAATAGGCATGGGTGATGAAAATATACCTGATCTCCAATTTCAAACGCAGGGGGCAGCAGTAGATTGATTTGATCTGCAGCTTGGGTGGAAAGTGGAGGCGCATGTCATAGTAATTGTAGAAATTATTTGGGAAGATGGGAACAGCAGAGATGGAGGCGACTACATCATTATGTAAGTTTCCAAACCCTAGCCCATAGGGTGCTTGCCTAAGTAAAATTATCCCTTTGCCCTCATATAGCCAACCTAGCTGAGAGAAACCCTGGCCGACCAGCCTAGTAAAGGAGGCAACGGTCACTAAGCCCTAAGGCCTCAATCTAAGCCCTAGCCACACTTTTTATAGGATAGAAGTGATTAGGTGAGATTTTATTACAATCCCACAGGGTTTTCTATTGACTACTTCTAGGGTAATTAGGATTCAACCCTACTGGAGTCCTATCATATTTATGACCAGCCTTCATATGCCAGATCCTTGTGATAACACATAGATATTAGATACCTGAAGTGCTTATCATATTTATAATTTGTTGCAGCATCTAGTAAGTCCTACAAGATTGGCAAGAGACAAGATGGACCTCAAAATGAGCGATGGAGTAAGAGTTACTATAGTTGCTATTAATGATATCATCCTACATCTGCTTGGTGGAGCTAGTATTGCATCAGATGCATATTATTACATTCCTTCTATTATCAAAAATATTATTTCTATTTCATGTTTAATAGTTAATGTATATAAATTAGTTTTTAAGAATAATAGTTGTTCATTAATTTTGGATGTTAATATCATTGCTAGAGGAATATTGCATAATGGTTTATTTATGCTAGATATTAATTACTCCACATATCATGAATGTAAATGTGCCTAAGAGGAAATGAGATAAAGTATATAATACATATATATGGCATTGTAGGCTTGGTTATATCCACAAAGAAAGAATTCAAAAGTTACTGAAAGATAGATATTTAGATCTATTCGACTATAAGTCATATATAACTTGCAAACCTTACATTCATGGAAAGTTAACTAACTCTCCATTTAATGGAACTAGAGAGAGAGTCACTGAGTTATTAAAATTCATACATAGTGATGTATGTGGTCCTATGTTGACTCAAGTCATAGGTGATTACTCATACTTCATTATTTTCACTAACAATTTCTCTAGGTATGGACACATGTACTAATGAAGTATAAGTCTGAAGCCATCCAAAAATCTAGGGAACATAAAAATAAAGTAGAGGACTAAACTAGAGATAATATTAAGGTTCTTCAATTGGATCGAGGAGGAGTGTACATGAGTACAAAGTTTCCTCATTTTCTCAATGACCATGGGATTCTATCCCAATGAACACTTCCTTATACACCTCAAATCAATGGTGTATCAGAAAGGAAAAATCAAACAATGTTAGGTATTGTATGGTCTATGATGAGTTTCGTCGACATACCCGTCTCATTCTAAGGATATGCCCTAGAGACCACAACTTACCTTTTAAATAGAGTTTTATCTAAGTCAGTAATATCTACACCATATGAGATATAGAAAGGGAAGAAGCTCGATCTTAAGGTTGTTATGATTTGGGGCTGTCCTGCCCACATTAGAAGACATAACCTCGATACATTAAAATCAAGGATGGAGCTGTGCAAGTTTATGGGATATCCCAAGGAAACTTATGGGTATTATTTTTATAATCTCGAGGACCAAAAGATCTTTGTTGCCAAGAGGGCAGTATTTCTTGAGAAGAAATGCATTCTTAGTGAAAACAGTGGGAGTGTGATAGAGTTGAATAAGGTTGGAGAAACTAACTCAAGCACCATTACGGAGGCCAAGTCTGTTCAAGTACCTCATATATAAGTTCCAACTTTACATAGGCTAGGTAGAGTTTCTCACCCTCCTAAGAAATATGTGAGATATATCAATGGAGAGACACTCAGGATGTTGATCCTCAGACCTACAAGGAGGCTATTATAAGCATAGACTTCGAGAAGTGGTAAGAAGGGATGATTTTGAGATGGATTCCATGTGCTCCAATAAGATTTGTAACCTTGTTAATGCAATTGAGGGTATCATACCCATCGGCTACAAATGGATCTTCAAGAAAAAGATCAAAATAAATGAAAAGGTAGGAGACCCATAAGGTGAGGTTGGTGGCTAAGGGGTATCATCAAAAGCAATGAGTTGACTATGATGAAACCTTCTCACTCATGATTATGCTGAAATCCATCAAAATTCTCTTAGCCATTACAGCACACTATGACTTTGAGATCTGACAGATAACCATGAAACCATGTTCCTTAACAACAACCTCAAGGAGGAGATGTATATAATATAGCCTAAGGGATTCATGTTATAGAAAGTCCAAACAAGGTGAAAGTTACTTAGGTCCATCTACAGACTGAAGCAATCTTCCCAAAGTTGGAACATAATATTTGATAAGGTAACCAGATCTTATGACTTCATTAAGAACGAAGATAAGCCTTCTATGTACAGGAAGGTAAGTAGGAGCGCTATCACCTTTTAGGTATTGTATGTGGATGATATCCTGATCATTGGGAATTATGTAAAAATGTTCTCCATAGTTAAGGTTGTGTGCTATTTAAACACTTCTCCATGAAGGACTGAGAGGAAGTATCATACATATTAGGGATTTGGATCTATAAAGATAGATATAAGATGATCTTTGTCTTATGCCAATCTAGGTACATAAATACCATTGTCGAAATATTTGGCATGAAAAAATTCAGCGAGATGTCTTATACCGATAAGACATAAAATATCACTTTCTAGGAGTATGTTTACAAAGACTTCTGAAGAAAGGACAGACATAAATAGCATATCCTATGCATTAGTAATAGGCTCTATCATGTATGTTATGTTATATACTAAGCCTAACATAGTGCATGCTCTAAGTGTCATAAGCATGTATTAGACAAATCTAGGTTTGGAATATTAAAAAATAGTAAAGTGCATCCTTAAGTACTTGAGAAGGACTAATAATTTTTTACTGGTATACAGAGGAGATAGCCTCCAGGTTGAGGGCTACATGGACTCAAGTTTCCAGTCCAATGTCGATGATAGCAAGTCGAACTCAAGGCATGTCTCCACCTTGAATGGAGGAGCAGTAAGCAAGAAGAATTTTAAATAAGATATTACTGTTGACTCAACCATAGAGGTAGAGTATATTGTTACAATAGAAGTAACAAAGGAGGGAGTTTGAATGAAGTTTATCATGGATTTGTGACCTGTACCAAGTAGCAAGAAACTGATTCCCATATATTATGACAATAGTGAGGCAATTGCTCAAGCAAAGGAAATCACGTCTTATCAGAAATCCAAGTATATTCTGAGGATATTCTACCTTATCAGAGAAATTATTATTGGGAAACCATCAGAGAATCACATGCGCAGGGAAATAAACAAAAGATAAAACATATTTCCCACATGTATCAAGTCGCCATGCAAAGATTAGTGCATAAAAAACCTACAAAATCAAAAATTATGATACGTGAGAGATTGATTATATATGGAGATCATATATCCCTGAAAATCCAAATCCAGATAGAGAGGATGAAGGAGCTTAAATGTACTCCTCTCTAGCGGTATCCACACGATGGATCATTACAGTGATGCTCCTCCAATTGCAGCCAAAATCTCGTAACTCTTGCGTAGAAGATGAGGGAGGGAGGAGATAAGAGGGGGCGATTAAAGGTATAGCCTATCACTAATATGCCACCCTACCTCTTATTTATAGAGAGCCACCAAGAAACCCTAGTGGATCCTACCTTAGAGAGTATTGGATCTCCATCCATTTACCCACTAATCTTATATTATTGGATCTCTATCCAATAATCTTAATTAACCTTCAATTGAGCCTCATGTAGTGATCCATCAATTTTGGGTCTCATCCAATGAGAAGAAGGATAAATTGGATAACTCATATTCAATCCTCTACTCGCTAAAACATCTACCATAAGTGTATGACCCTCTAAGCCTAATATCGAGCTAGCCGTGAGTCTTACACGTCAGAACTCCTTTTGACTCACTGAATTATTATCCCATAATAATTTTCTTAACTCATCGACTATGGCTGTACTAGGCTATTACGCCATAGTCCTTAGATGGTATAGGGGATCTTATCTAGTGGACTTGTATGTCCTCGTTTACCATATATTCATAGTCTCTCATTTAACTAATATCCCAAAGATCATATATCAGGCATAGTATTATCAAGCCACATACAAAATTCATTTGATTCTCGCTCTAATCAGATTCTCCCGAAGAACTCCTTCTCTCTCAATCTGAACGACCCTAGCCAGGGATTTATCCGAGCAAGAACACATGAGATATTCCTCTCATGATACCAGAATGTATGATCCTCTATTGACACTCAATTGCCTTCGTAAAGTTGGCTAGCAATCCTGATAACCAGTTATACCAGATTTGGAGCTTTCCAAATATGTAAGTCCGGCATGAAAGAAATGAGTACTCAAACAAGGCATCATTGATGTCTCAAGTCCAAGGACCAGACACACAATTGGAACTATGGAACCACTGTCTAACGTTATGTATCATTAACTATATAGCATTCAATAAGTGGATCAATTAATGAACTCATTCTCTAATGAGTACTTTACTGTTCCCTTAGTATTCCCACATAAATGGCTATGAGATCAACCGCCTCCATCATATGGATAGGTATATAGTATACAGGTCTTTCTGGTTATCCCGATGTCCCTCTCGAATAATATATGACCAAGATTATGTAGGATCTATATGTTATGATCATTTGGCACTTGGGGGGGTTTTAATTAGTGTAAGAATGAAAGTGATTGATTAAAAACCTTTGCTTTCATAAATTAAAGAGTGAACAATGGAAGCTTCTCTTATTAAAACTGATTAGAAACTGATTTAAGGAAGTTGAGAGATTGAAACTTCGAATCCAACTATTAAGTGTTTAAGAGCAATTAAGAGTAAAATGAAAGCAATTAAAGCACACTCATAGTTATAGTGGTTCAACCTTAACTAGCCTACATCCACTCCCCGTGTCTTCTTCTTCGAGGCCCACTAGCCTCCACTATCGATCTTCTTTGGGTGAAGACCAAACTCTTACAACCTTTCAACTTACAAGGGAGATAAGATTACAGCACTTGGATCACTCCCTTACCCCTTTTCTTTTTCTTATAATTTTCATACATAATTTATCATAGAATTTCTAGCCCAAAATTTATTGTTTGAAATGCAAGAAAACTTAGGGTATTTATAGGCCCCAAATGGCTTCAAAATTTGGAGCAAAAATTTAAATGTATTCGAAAAATCTGTGTACAAGTAGTTCAACTACTAGTGTCGGTAGTGTAGCCGTCGAAAGCACCCTGAAAACAGGGTGTGGGCGGTTCAACCGCCATCTTAGGCAGTTCAGCCACCCAAAAACCTTGGTAGTTCAACCGTCGTTAACCACCTGAAAACTTGGGCGACGGTTGTACTGTCGCTCACCGGTGGTTCAGTCGCTGGGAATCCCGAAAAAGTGATTCACTTCACGTTCTCAATCCTCACTTGACTCTTATGTTGACCAATTCTCTGGTCAACTAATTGAGCTCAACCTGAGCTCAATTAATCCCCTTTAGTGGACCTGGTTGCCTCTTTGAGTTGACTTAAATTTTTTCTAAATCACACTTAATTTGGACTCAAACTTAACCTATGACTAAAAGATTACAACCATACATGACCACCAAGCTTAACTTAACAACCTCACTCCCGCAATATAGCAACCTTCGACATTCCTAGTGGCGAGTTTTACGATCTTCTTCCGGCTATCTCCCGACGTATTCCTAGCAATCTTCTCGATACCTTTGGCGAAGTCCTAGTGAACTCTCGATGAACTCCCACAGCATCGTCCAAACCTTGGCCCAATGCTTAAGCTTGATCCTGGGTCTATGTCTGGTCTATAACTCCTTTTCACTATCGTGGATAAACCTGCATCACTTTCTCTAACAACACATGTTAGATTAAATACTCATCAATTGATTTTATCATCAAAATCCATGATTCAACACTATATTTAAAGGTAAATCGATCTCATTATTGTGTTCTCATCATGATCTAATTTTCATTGCATAGAACTAAGAATATCACAATATATATATTTAATAAATAATATAATGTAAGAATATACCAATAATAATCATAAGCAAAAAGATCATGTAAAGTGCCATCACTCACGTGATTAGCTTATAGGGCACCTATAACCAGTAATCTTCCATTTGACCTAAAGTCAATCACCTATGTGTCTGATCCCCATCAGAACCCTGTGACGCTCAAAGACAATCTAAGCCAATGACTTTGTCAGTGGATCTACAATGTTATCTTCAAATAAAACTCTTTCCATTGCTACATCTCTATAGGCCATGATCTCTCTAGTCAGTTGGAACCTCCTCAAAATAATTCTGATAAGACCTGGGTTCCCCACTAGAGTTATCACCCTGTTGGTGTCGCTATGTATGGGAATCGACTCCACGCTACTTGGTACAGCTCCTAAATCCCTAATAAACTTCTTTATCCACACCCCTTCCTTTGCAGCTTGTATTACAGCAATGTACTCCGCCTTTGTGGCAGAATCAGTAGTAGTATCTTGCTTAGAACTCTTCTAGTTTACTGCTCCTCCATTCAAGGTAAAGACATGCCATGAGTTTGACTTACTATCATCGATATCAGATTGGAAACTCGAGTCATGTAGCCCTCAACTTGGAGGCTACCTTCTCTATATACCAGTAAAAGATCTTTAATCCTTCTCAAGTACTTAAGAATGCACTTTACTGCCTTCCAAACCTAGATCCGCCTGATACTTGCTCATGACACTCAAAGCATAAGCTATACCAGGTCTGATACATAGCATATTATACATGATAGACCCTATCATTGAGGCACAGGGTATCATATTCATATCTTTCCTTTCTTCAAGAGTCTTTAGGGATATACTCCTAGAAAGTGGTATTTCATGTCTTATCGATATGAGATCTCTCATGATATTTTTTATACTAAACTTTTTGACAATTGAGTCTATGTACCTGGACTGGGACAACTCCATCCTCTTGAATCTATCTCTATAAATCTGGATCCTCAAAATATAGGATGCTTCCCCTAAGTCCATTGAAAAGTCTCTAGATATCCAAGCCTTAACTGTGGAGAGCATTCATACATCATTCTCAATTATTAGGATGTCATCCACATACAACACCAAGAAGGTGATAGCACTCTGACTTGCATCGTTCTATCCTTGATTTGAACTTATCGGTGTTGTGTCTTCTAATGTAGGCAAAGCAGTCCCAAAACTTAACAACTATAAGATCGGGCTTCTTCCTTTTTCATATATTATATGGTGTACAATATCAACCTAGATGGAACTCTGTTCAAAAGGTAAGCTGCAGTCTCCAAGGCCTATCCCCAGAATGAGTAGCATATTAGCAAAACTCATCATGGACCGTACCATATCTAATAGTGTGTGATTCCTCCGTCCTCATATACTATTTGTATAAAGAGGTGTCCATTGGGACAGAATCCTATAATCCCTAAGGAAATGGGTGAACTCTGTACTCAAGTACTCTCCTCCTCAATCTAATCAAAGAGTCTTAATAATCTTTCTAATATGATTCTCCACTTCATTCTTATATTTTCTAAATTTCTCGAAGGCCTCAGACTTGTACTTCATCAAGTACATATGTCAAAACCTAGAGAAATCGATAGTGAATATAATGAAATAAGAATAGCCACCTATAGCTTGAGTCGACATAAGACTACATATATCACTATGTATGAGTTCCAATAACTTAATGTGTCTCTCTCTAGTTCCACTAAAGGGAGAGTTGGTCAACTTTGCACGAAGGCAAGGTTCATAAGTTGCATACAACACATAGTCGAATGGATCTAAGTATCTATCTTTTTAGCTATTTTTGAATTCTTCCCTCATGGATATGACCTAGCCTACAATATTATATGTATGTCTCATTCATCTCATCTCATTTCCTCTTGGACGTACTTATATTCATGATATGTTAAAGAAGTGTCTAACACATATAAGCCATTATTCAAAGTCCCTCTTATGATGATCTCATCATCCAAAATTATTGAACAACTATTATTCTTAGAACCTAATATATATCCACTAATTGTCAAACAAGAAATAAAAATAATATTTTCTATAATAGAGGGAACATAATAGCATACATCTAATATAATGGTAGCTCCACCAAGTAGAGGTAGTGTTTGTGACATTACGAATAGCAACTGTAGCAACTTTGCTCCATTGCCCATCTTAAGGTCCATCTCACCTCTTTCAGTCTCTTAAGCTCTGCCAAAGCTTGCAACAAATTACAGATATGATAAGCACTCCCTGTATCCAATACCTATGTGCTAACATAAAAATCTGATAAATAGAGATTGATCATGAATGATACCTAAAACTTCTTCAAGCTTCTATTTCACCTTCTATGCAAGATAATCATTGCAGTTCTTCTTCTAGTGTCAATCTTTGTCGTAGTGGAAGCATTTGCCTTTATCCTTTATCGGGTCTTTCTTGATAACTTTTGCCTCACCCGATCTACCCTTGCCCTTGCCCTTGCCCTTTTTAAGGGACTTATCAACTTTCTTTTTTCTTTTTGGTCTCATCAACATAGAAAACTAGCTTCTCTTTCTAGGGTAGAGTCATGTCAAGGACATACGAGATTTTCTCCATCATAAGAACAATTCTCAAATTGTGGAGCTAATCCTTATAGTTTTGACCAGTGAGGCAGTTGGCTTCAAGTATGCCACGTAAGGGTTTACAAGCAACATGTTTCTAACAAATAAGATGTAGCATAAATAACATGTATATTTTATAAAAATTAATAATTAAGATACAGACTTTTATCTTAATCTACTCTCACTATTTTCTTGACAAATCACATGACACCCTCGACACATGAAACGTAGGTCTCTGACAGACTTCTAATAAGGATTAGGATCTAATCGACATCTTAGTGTAACCTCGAGGGACTCAACCAATCACACTAAGCCCAAAAAGGTAGGTAATTTTTGCCAATCACAACTTATGATTCCTATCATGTTCGGTCTCCGAAGCATCATGGCCTCGAGACTCGACCAACCATGATATTCAATTAAGTCATCACCATCATTACAAGATGAGCCTAATTTTATGATATGCCCTCGAGATACTCGACCAAGCATATAATGTCCTCAAGTCACTAGTGACATCTCTACATCGCATGCAGAGATATATATGTATATTCTTTTTTTTTACATATGATGTAGATATATATTAAATATGTATATGTGTGGCATGATATATCAGGAGTCTGAAACAAAATCTCCTCCTATGATAATATTAAGTCGGTAAGCATGAGATAATTAGATTGACCCACGTAGCCTTCCATCATTATAGGAAGAAATTGAATCCCAACATAGGATGATGGTCGAGGCCTTCGAGGCCCACCTATATTTGCGATTTGAGATCTTGCCTATGATATAGAGATGTTACTAGTGACTTGAGGACATAGTATGCCTAGTCGAATCTCTCGAGGGCATATCATAAAATCATACTCATCTTATAACGATGGTGATAACTTTAACTGAACATCATGGTTGGTTGAGTCCTTCAAGACTATGATAGTTCGAAGGTTGAATAGGATAGGAATCATAATGAGTTGTGATTGGCAAGAGCTGCCTATCTTTTTAGGCTTAGTGTGATTGGTCAAGTCCCTTGAGGTTACACTAAGACATTGATTGGATCTCGATACACACTAAAAGTCTATTAGAGACTTCTATTTCATGTGTCGAGGGTGTCACATGATTCGCTTGAAAAATAGTGGGAGTTGATTAAGATAGAAGTTCATATCTTTAATTAGTTTTTCTGTAAAATCTGTATGTTATTCATTTATGCTATATCTTGTTTGTTAGAAATATGTCGTTTACAAACCCCCTACATGCAATACTTGATGTCAACCGCCTCACTAGTCTAAATTATACAGATTAGCTATACAATTTGAGAATTATTTTCATATGAAGAATATCATGTATGTCATTAACACGATTCTACCCACCAGAGGAAGGGGTAAGCGAGGATGAGATCACTCGTTATGTATATAGATGATTCCACTTTGGCAAAGTGCTATATGTTGGCCTCTATGACACCTGAGCTATAGAGGCAACATGAGAGCATGGATGCTAATTCCATCCTTCTTCATCTTCGTCAGTTGTTTAAGGAAAAAGGAATAACTCAAAGATATGGGATATCCAAGAGTCTCTTTTAAGCCAAGATGATAGAGGGGGTATCAGATCAGAATCATGTCCTAAGGAGGATAGAGTGGATTGAGAAACTCATAGGTCAAAGAATGGTCCTCAAGGACAACCTACGTGTTGATCCTATACTTTAATCCTTGTAAAATTCTTTTTCTCCATTCATTATAAACTTTAATATGATAAGTTTGAGATGACTCTTCCTGAGCTCCTCAATATGTTGAGGAAAACTGCGAGCACCATCAAGAAAGAGAAGGCAGTCTCTTCATTGATGAGACCAAGAGGAAAAGGAAACCTGATAAGTTCCTTAAGAAAGGCAAGGATAAACCAGGTAAGGAAAAGGTCGCCAAGAAAGATTAGGAAAAGGACAAAGGCTAGTGCTTCCACTGTGACAAAGATGGGCATTGAAAGAGGCACTACAAAGATTACCTTATAGAGAAGGTGAAACAAAAACTTAGAGAAGCTTCAGGTACATTTATGATCAGTATCTATTTGTTAGATTTTTATGATAGCACATGATTATTAGATATCGGGAGTACTTATCATATCTATAATTTATTACAGGTGTTAGGATTGAATCGGCACTAAGAGAAGGGGGGTGGGGGTGCGAATTAGTGCTTTTGAAAAACTTTTATCAACTTGAAGATTCATTCAATAAAGCTTGTATCAGAAAAGTATTTAAACTTGAAAATGATCATAGGACTACAATAAGCAAGTAAAGGAATTTGTAAAGTAATTAAATAGAAAAGAAGAGAATGCACATCAATTTTATAGTGGTTCGGTCATGTCCTACTCCACGCCCAATTCCTCTTCACTCAAGACCATTGGCTTCCACTATTGATCTTTTTCCAACGGGCAAACATCAACCACCCCATACAACACTTTCTCCTTTTATCAGGCTTAGAAGAGAACCTTTATAACCCTTTACAAGTATTCCGTCACACTCTCCCTTGGAACAACCTCTAAGCTTTTGGAGAAGGGAACTCAACTTTCTAATAGGGTTTTCTCACTATAAACCTCAAGTTTATAATTTTAGTTCTTGATTTTCCAAACAAGAATACTTGGGGTATTTATAGACCTAAATAGTTTCAAAAGTTGGAGCCAAAAATTTAAATCATCGATATTTTGAGATACGGGCGGTACCACCGTAAGCATCGGGCGATACCACCGTCAAACAAAGCCCGAGAATCTAGGCTCTAGCGGTATCATCACCAGTAATATCTAGTACTACCATTGATAACCGATAGTCCACCACCTAGAGACTTGAAAAAAGCACAACATGGCCTTTCGTACCCTGGGCAGTACCATCACTTTACCTGGCGATACCACCGCCCAGGCCAATGAAGTGAGCCTCCCAATAGGCCTAAATAAGGCCTAATTTAGGCCCAATGAACCCTTAATTTTGTGTTGGCCTCATTATATTCAAAACTAACTCAATTAGAACTCTAAACTACTTCGATCTAGATAAATTATTATAAAGCATGAATCACATGTTGTCCGATATGTCATTAGTTCATCCAATGCTTTGTCCGACTTCTCGACGCATCGTCCTCTCTTGTAGCGTATTACTTAATCAGCATGTTGACCTCCGCAATATCCTATCTCCTTAGTATAATGTCCAATCCTTCTGGCTTGATGCCAGAACTCATGGCACGAAGCTTTTAGCCTACACATCGGTCAATCATTTGACATGTTCTACTCCGACCCAATAATTGATTATTTCTACTTTAATTAATTTGTCTCTCCTTAATTGAAGCTAGTCCTGCATCACTCATATACACATTAGATCATAACTTTATTAATTAATTTTTTTATCAAAATCTAAGATTTAATAATCTCTCTCTTTTTTATGATGACAACCAATTGATGACGGAATTTAACTAGACTCCTCCTATCAATATAATAGAAATTTTGAATTTAGAACAATATAAGTATTTCATCATTACATGCATCATAAAATCATGAGTATTTTATACATAATCATAATTTCAAAAATATCAAAGTATATCTTACCATGCATGATTCAAATTTTAAGTTATCATCATAACTTCCCTCTCTTAAAGTACATCATATCATGCATGATTAAATCATTATTATAACATCTCCTCCTTTGTCATTAACAAAAAGGAGAAAAGTGCAACTAGCAGGATTATCAAACATACAAGCTAGTAAATTTTAAGATGTGCAGGTTAGCAATTTTTGCTATTCTTGAGATGTGCAACTAGCAAATTCTTTCTTCTCTTTTGAGAAGTGCAAGCTAGCGATTTTGATTTTTCTTGAAATGTGTAAGTTAGCAAATTCTTTGCTTTCCTTTATGATATACAAGCTAGCAAAGTCTTGAGAATGTGAAGCTGCACAAAATTTTTGATTTATCTTGAAATAGCGACCTTTTACTTATCCTCACAATGTGTATGCTAGCTAATTTTCTCTCCTTACAATGTGCATGCTAGCAATACTTTCTCCCCCTTTGTCATTGTAAAAAAGAATGGAATAATACATTGTTGTAATATTTTTCCTTTTACATCAATTTTCAAATCATGACAAATATTAATAACACAGATAAATTTACATTAATATTTTAATCATCAAAAATGAAAAACCAATTCATGAATACCAAAAGACCATAAGTCATTTTTTACAAATATCTTCTTTTATAAATAGAAGAAATAGTAGGAAATAATCTTAATTTAAAAAGAGAACTCAAGTCATAAAAATCGAGTAATCAAGATAATGGTCCAAAAAATGTATAAGAAGAATTTATGCATTTGGGAGTTTTAACATGCCTAAGTTTTAACATTCAAGCTAGCACATTTACTTTCTTTTGTATCATTGTTCTAATTGTAATATAAGATATACAAACATAAATACAAATGAGTCATATGAAAATCATGACATGAAAGATATTAATATAAAAGATCAAGAAAGAGCAATTTGTGAATACCAAAAGACATGATTCATTTTGATAAATCTCCTCTTAAATAACAAAAAGAAATCTTAGAAGATTAGTTAATAAAAAAATCTTGATTCATATAAAATTTCATGTATCAAGTATAAGATTTGGATAAAACACATTCAAAACCATGACTAAGGATTTCTAGTTGAAAAATCGAAAAGCTTTTAGAAATAGAGAAATTTTTTAACAAAAGTTCATTCCCTTTTAGTTATGATTGATTTCACACAAGCATGCCTGAGCCTTCTAAAAATATGCATTATTGTTTACAACAAAAAAATAAGCTTTATCATGAAAATCCTAAATATTTAGGCATAAACCATCTTTGATCAAAAGATTTATTAAAACAAAAAAATCATTAAGATTCAATGATATTTTTTTATTATTTTTTAGAAATTTAAAATTGTTACTACCCTTTTTCATCAAATAATTTATGAAAAGTATCAACTAATTCATTATAAGGTAAAGAAGATTTGCTTGAATTGCTTACCTTATATTGTGAGCCTCATCGTCACTTGTTTGCTTCTCATCTTCAAATGCGCTTTATTCGTCCAAGGTCACCTTGAGTGTGTTCTTCTTCTATTGTAGCTTCTTCTTCAATTTGGGACATTTACTTTTAAAGTGCCCCAGTCGATTATACTCATAGCAAGTTATTGTGTTCTTTTTTAGTTTATTTTCTCTCTTACATTCATGTTTTATAAATTTTTTTAAAGAGTTAAAGGTCATCCTCGTCACTTGAGTTTTCGCCCGAGTGGTCTTCCTTTGTTCTAAGTGTCAAGTCCTTCCTATTCTTTATAAGGTTGTCCGTATTCTATCATATGTCATATATGTCATTTCATAGGTCATCAATGACTAGATAAGTTTTTCAGGTAGAAAACGGTTTAAGTATTTTGCTTCTTGTATGAGAGTGACTTTTGGATCCCGATTTTTAGGAAGGGGTCTTATAATTTTATTAATGAGTTCAAGGTTAGAAAAGCTTTTACCAAGTGCTTTCAAACCATCAATGACATCCATAAAATAGGTGTACATGTCTCTAATAGTTTCGCTTTCACTTAAAATAATTCAAAACTATGCATCAAAAGATTAGTTTTAGAATCTTTAACTCTACTTGTGTCTTCATGTGTAATTTCAAGAGTGTGTCAAATGTCATGTGCAATTTCACAAGTCAAAATACAATTAAATTTATTTTTATTAAGAGCACAAAATGAAGCATTCATCGCTTTAGCACTTAACGAGAAAGTCTTCTTCTCTAAATCATTCCATTTGTTTATTAGTTTAGAAGACTTTTGAAAACTGCTTTCAACAATATTTGTTAGGACTCTAGCTAGGGGAGTCCTAATTTAGTTTCATTGAAGAGGGCAAATATGTAAATCCCAAGGGCATTCATGTAAATTTTATCTAGCCGACCCCCATTAAAGAGGTGAGGAGGCTGGCTAGGTTAGGATTAGTTTGGAGGAAGATATTTTGAGAGAAAAATAAGATACATGTCACCCTAATTAATCACGTCTTATCCTAGTTAAAGAGGGGTTGGTTGAGGTAGGGTTAAGTTAGAATAGGATTAGGATTAGTTTCGAGGTTGTTACTTAGAGTTGCGTTAGGAGTTGTTAGGAGTAGAAGTCTTGGAGCGAAGTCCAATTAGGAGTTAGGGTTTAGAAGGCCTATAAATAGCCTTATAATCATCCACTTTTCTTGATGAATAGACAAATATTTTCTACATCCTTTGAGTAGCAATTTGGAGGAGGGAACCCTATAGGGTTCTAAGGAGATCAATCCCCTATAAAGATCACCCCAAGCTTAAAATCCATCCAATACTTCATAGCCATCCAAAGCAATTACAACAATTGCTAGAAGATTTGTCACCAAATTCCATCATCATCTCCACTACCGCAGATCATCCTTTGATCTTCTCATGAATTGCAATATGTTCTGGTTTCCTACCTTACTGCTGCTACAATTTAATTATCCCTATTTAAAAATTCAAAAAAATTTGTTCAAATTTACTGCATACACATTTCATCATAAAGTTTCCATCTTTACGATGAAAGTTATGATGTAGAATTTCAGTTGCATAACCTTGCATAATTTATCTTACTGCTGTGTTTGTATTAACCAAATCTCTACAACATTTTTACGATGACTTTACCACTTCCTATCTTTGGATTTCCCTTTGGTTTTGTCAAAAAATTATCAATACAACCCCTGCTGATCTTTTACGTCCGAATTGTTGTACTTTAGACATAAAAATTTACTGTAGTACCTTTTCGTGATCTTTGATTTTGCTGAACCTCTTGCTATCATTTCCTTCCACCAAAATTTTTATCAGCATCATCTTTCCCTTATCAGTAGATTCTCCTTAATTTTTTCTCGAATCCTTGTTTTGAACTGCTAGAAAAAATTTCATCTATACTATTGAAATCTTTCGATGAAAAAAATTCTACCGCAACACCTTCTCGCAATCTTTCGATGAAATTGACCTTTCCCTTACTAGTGGATTCCCATTAATTTTTACTTGATTCCTTGTTATGAACTGCTGCAAAAAATTTTAACTATACTACTAAAATCTTTCATTGAAAAAATTCTATAGTAACACCTTTTTGCAATCTATGATTTTTCTGAAACTTTTGCCGTTGTTTCTTTCCACAAAATTTTTTGATGATATTACCTCTCCCTTGCTAGTAGATTTCCCTTGAGTTTTGCTCAAATTTTTGTTGAGAATTTTTGAAAAAAATTATGTCTTCACTGCTAAAATTTTTTCAATGAAAAATATGCTACTGCACCTTTGTCTTTCTTCTTCTCCTTAACCCATTGAAACCCAACTATCTTGCTACCACCACCCAAGATGTCTTTAAGGCATCCCTTAAGATACAACCATCATAACATAACCTATTTTCATAACCCTAACAGCACCCAAAACTGCAGCCCAAAATAGTAAACCCTTGTATCCACAATCTTCTACCACCGATCTTTCGTCCGAACATTCCATCACCCCATGTCATTGACCCATCAATAGAAAAAAAACAAAGACATCACTAATCTACAGGCATACGCTATGGCTTCTCATGATCCAATTGATGCCAAATTTGAGGCATTGGAATCTTGGCTTGAATCACGCTTGGAGGACAAACTACGTGCTTTGTTCGTAGAATTCAAAATTGGACATCCACCAAGCCCAACCAAATTTCAACAAGGGGAGAGCTCAAAGAGGCCTCTCAAAAAGAAAGAATGAGCCACTAATATAAGGTAGCCATGCATGAGGGTGGACTTCCCTTGATGGGAAGAAGGAGACCCAACGGGATAGATTTCATACGCTGAACGTTACTTTGGTCATCACCAAACACCGAATGATTCCATGGTGGACACCACTATCATCCACCTTGAAGGAGATGCTATACGATGGTATAATTAGCTTGAATACAACTATAAGACTTCGACATGGATACGATTCAAGTATGCGTTGCTAAATCGCTTTGGGCCGACCAAGTACGAGAACATCAACAAACAACTTGTCAAGATCCGACAAACTCTATGATCCAAGAATATCATACTAGGTTTGAGGAATTATCTTACCTTGCTCATGATTGGTCTGGTAAATAATTATTAGGGATATTCATCGAAGGACTCAAGCTGAAAATTAAAGGAGAGGTTAAAGCGCAACAGCCTCGCACTATGAAGGCTGCAATCTCTTTCGCTTAAATCCAAGAAGAATGGCTCAACTAAGATGCTCGAAGGATGAGAACCACTCCTAAATCCATGGCATATGAACCTCCTTCTGCTTTCAACTATCTTTTGTTGCCAAAAAAATTGACAAGAGAAGAACTACACACCTAATCGACAAAGGGTCTTTGTTGGCATTATGACAAATCGTGGGGCCACGATCATCGTTGCAGAAAGGGCCACCTCCTACTGATTGAACCTCTTGAAACATGAAGGAGGAGTCCAGAAGCATAAGGAAGAGGTCATGGATGAAGAATAGTAGCCGGTTGATTTTACGATACATACTCTTACCAGCTATCCAAACCCGTAAATGTTGAAAGTGGGAGGACTTCTGAAGCAACAATCGATCACCATTCTTATTGACACCACGAGCACTAACAACTTTATGAATAGCAACATTGCTACCCAATTAATGCTCCAAAATAAAGACTACAACATGTTAGATGTTGAGGTCGCCAACGACCAAATTTTTAAGTGCAACGAAAGATGTCCACGGGTGAAATTGTTACAATAGGACCAAGAGATACTTGTTGATTTCTTCCTACTTCCTATTGATGATTATGAGGACATGCTTGACATTAAATGACTGACTACACTATGTGATGTTCTTTAAAATTTTTCTAAATTTATTATAAAATTTTTAGCCATGAGAAATAGGAGATCTTATGTGAGAAACGTGGGAGTGATGTAACGATGTCTTGCACGTAGCAAACAGAGAAAGTTATAAATAAAGAAAATAATGGCTTCCTAATGCAACTTTAGCAACACTCTATGGGGGAGCCAACAAAATTGAAAGACCCAAACATACTCTAATTATTTAATGAATTTTTAGATATTTTCGTCGAACTACGTAGCCTACTTCTTAATCATCGGCATGACCACCGAATTCTAATTCTCCGAGAAAACTAGTAGCAAACTCTTAGTCATATCATTATTCTCACCTCCAAAATATTGAAATAGAGAGGACTGAAGATGAGATGCTTTAAATAGAGGTCATTTAGCCAAGTTGCAGCCCTTACTCTTCGTCGGTGCTAGCTTTACCTGACTTCGACAAAGTGTTTATTATTGATGCATTGGGAGCTAGAAATTATGTTATCCACATGCAAGATGGTCAACTCCTAACATACATCAGCAAAGCCCTCACTCTAAATCACTTGAAGCTACCAATCAACGACGAGGGAATGCTAATCTTTCCTGAATTTGTGGCTTAGTATGATACAGGGCAACAGCACGAAGAGGAGATGAAAGTAAGTCCTGAATAATTGAATCTTCTACTCCCTCCAAACTCAGGCCAAGATCAACTTACTATGGACTTTACTAGAAGGGAGCTACCATCATAGAGGAAGGCCTGGCTATCATTAAAGAACAATCATATGCCAGCCTGCACAACAAAGAAACAACTGCTCGACAAACGCCGGAGTAGAAGGAAGTTTGTTATTAAAGATCGAGTCTTTCTCCATATCCATCCCTACCAGTAGGAATTAATGAAGACTCGAGCCTCACGAAAGTGGTCTCCCAGTTTCTTTGGACCCTACAAAATTGGAGATCACATTGGAGCCATAAATTATGGATTAGATTTGCACACTAATTTAAAATTATAACTCATCCTCAAGGAATCTCATTGCAAATGAAAGTATAGATAGGATAATTCAACCCCGATTTATCCACCTGACATCTAAGTCGATAAGGAGGCCTAGGTTCAGCTGATGATTATATGGGATCACCGGATCATAACACATCACCATCCAGTCACTACTGTTGATGCTGAACCACAGGAGCAAGATGTGCCTACTATAGGGCCACGAGGGACCATTGTGAGAAATTACAAATCATGACCCAGAGACATGGAGCTCAGCCTTGAGGACAAGGCTGATTTAAAGAGGGCGGCGGGTCTGTTAGGACTATAGCTAAGGGAGTCCTAATTTGATTTCATTAAAAAGAGTAAACATGTAAATCCTAAGGATATTCATGTAAATCATATCTAGCCAACCCTAATTAGTTTGGAGGAAGATATTTTGAGGAAAGAATAAGATACATGTCACCCTAATTAACCACCCCTTATCTTGAGGAGGGGTTAAGTTAGAATGAGATTAGGATTAGTTTGGAGGTTGCTACTTAGATTTACATTAGGAGTTGTTAAGAGTATAAGTCTTAGAGTGGGAGTCTCATTAGGAGTTAGGGTTTAGAAGACCTATAAATAGCCTTGTAATCATCCACTTTTCTTCATGAATAAATGAATATTTTCTACAGTCTTTAAGGAACAATTTGGAGGAGGAAACCCCCTATAAAGTTTCAAGGAGGCCAATTCTTTATAGAGATCACCCCAAGCTTAGAATCCACAAGGGTTCTAACATATTCCATAAATCAAAGTTCATATAAAGTAAGAAAATTCTCATTTGAGTTTTTCAATATGTGTAGTCTATCCCATTGAAGATAAGAGGACAAGTGATAGAAAGACCCTCTTGATTGATTGCAATAGTTATCTCTCTTAGGTTTTAAACCAAATAAAGAGAAACATTGTTATGATACCAATTGTTAATATTGAATTAGTACTAAGAGATAGGGGTGTGAATTAGTGCTTTTGAAAGACTTTCATCGATTTGAAGATACATTTGTTAAAGCTTGTATCAAAAATGTGTTTAAAGTTGAAAACTATCATAGGACTGTAATAAGCAAGTAAAACAATTTGTAAAGTAATTAAATAGAAAAAAAGAGAAGGCACACCAATTTTATAGTGGTTCGGTCGTTTTGACCTACTCTACTCTTGATTCCTCTTCACTCGAGGCCATCGGCTTCTACTACTGATTTTTTTCCAACGGACAAAGATTAACCACCCCTTACAACTCTTTCTCCTTTTCTCAGACTCAGGAGACAACGTTTACAACCCTTTACAAGTATTCCCTCACACTCTCCCTGATAACAACCTCTAAGCTTCTAGAGAAGGGAGCTTAATTTTCTAATAAGATTTTCTCACTATAAACCTCAAGTTTATTATCTTAGTTTTTAGTTTTCTAAGCAAGAATACTTAGGGTATTTATAGACCCTAAATGGTTTTAAAAGTTGGAGCCAAAAATTCAAATCCTTGAGATTTTGGGGTACAAGCGGTACCACCGCTGGCACCGAGCAGTACCACTATTGAACAGAGTATAGGAATTTGAGCTCTAATAGTACCATCACTTGAAGTAGGTGGTACTACCATCGACTGGCGATACTACAACTAGTAGCCAAAGGTACCTCACCTGGAAACCTAAAAAAGGTACAACATGGTTTTTCATACCCTAGGCGATACCACCACTTGACCTAGTGATACCACCACCTAAGCCAATGAAGTGAGTCTCCCAATAGGCCCAAATCAGTCCTAAATAAGGCATAGTTAAGGCCCAATGGGCCCTTAATTAAGTTAGCCTAATTACATTCAAAACTATCTTAGTTAGAACTTTAAACTACTTCAATCTGGATAAATTATTATAAATCATGAATCATATGTTATCTGACATGTCATTGGTTCATTGATAAGACCCCCGAAGGAGCCCTATAGATTTTGATCCTTGAGGGGGATCAACCCTTGGAACGCTATAGAGGTTCCTCCCTCCTAGACTCAGCACAAAGGCTGAATTGAATATGATAATTTCTTGATTAAAAGATGAGGGCAGCTACATCTTAAATAGAGATCAAAGTCCCAGCCTAAGGGGGCACTTATCTAAGTAAAATTATCCTTTTGCCCCTCCTATAGTCATCCTGCCTTAATGGGAACAAGAGGTGGCTAGGTTGGCTCTATAGCCGACCTAAGCAGGGGGATACCCTGGCCGACTTGCCTAGTAAGGGGGGCGATGACTACTAAGCCATAAGGGACAATCTAAACCCTAAACATACTCCTTTATAAGATAGGAGTGCTTTATTACAATCTAACAAGGTTTTTATTGACTAGTACTAAGATGATTAGGACTCAATCTTGTTGGAGTCCTATCAAGTCCACCCTCTTCAAATCAGCCTTATCCTCATGGTTGAGGGTCCATAAACTCTGGAAACTGGATCTTCAGCTCCTCATATGACTCTCATGCTATCATTAACTGAACTTTGGCCTCCTTATCAGCTGGGATGTTAGTTGGAAGGATTTGAGCTGAGTCATCTTCTTTAAATTTCCATTTGAGATGGGATACTTAGCGGATCAACTACAATCTTGATTTGGTGCATAAATTTGATCTCCAGATTAGGGCCTCAATGTGATCCTCAATTTTGTAAGGCCCAAAGAAATAAGGAGACCACTTCATTAAGGCTTGAGTTTCCTGTTGATCGGGCTGGAGGTGTAGAAAAACTCGATCTTCAATTTTTCATCTATTCTGAAGTTTGTCGGGATGTCATTTCTTCTTTACATGTGCTGCCAAATGGTTAGTCTTTAGTGATAGCTAATCTTTCTTCTGAAATGGTGATTGCCCTCTAGTATGGTTCAGGATGATGAGAGCCCAATCTAACATGAGCATGGATTGCAATTCTTCTAGTTTTACTCCTTTTTCGTGCCATGGACCTGTATCCAATCACATTTTAAATTTTGTAGTAATTAGTATCTCTTGTAAAAACCTCGTATAAAGTGTGGGGGAAGCCTCGGTGTAAATTAGGAGTCGGTCATCTTGCATAAGAATAGTCCCAATTCCAACTCCTGACGTATCAGCCTCAATAACCAAAGTGCGGTCAAAATCGAGCAGCGCTAGGACCGATGTCATCATCATGGCTGCCTTGAGTCGTTCAAAGTCTACGGAGGCTTTATTTGACCATAAGAATGAGTCTTTCTTCAGTAAGGATGTGAGCGGGGCACTGATCTTGTCATAATCTTTCATAAAATTTTGGTAGTAGCTTGTGAGTCCAAGGAAACCACATAATGATTATATGTTTATAGGTCTCGGCCATCCTTGCATTGCCTCAATCTTTATCGGGTCCATCGCTACTCCATCATCTAATATAATGTACCCAAGATACTCCACTTTATGCTGTAATAAGCTGCACTTTGACTATTTAACATAAGAAGTATTCTCCCGAAGAATCATTAGAATAGTTTGTAAGTGCTGAAAATGTATATCAAGCGTAGGGCTATAAATGAGAATATCATTAAAGAATACCAATACAAATTTACATAGAAAACTCCAGAAAATGTCATTCATCAGGCTTTAGAAAGTAGGAGCTTTCATAAGTCTGAAAGGCATTACCAGAAACTCATAGTGGTCATTATACATGCGGAATGCAGTTTTTAGAATATCTTCAATGCATACCCGAATCTGATGGTATTCGGATCAGAGATCCAATTTAGTGAAGACTCGAGCTCCTTTTAATTCATCCAAGAGTTCCTCTACAAATGGGATAGGATATTTATCCTTGATGGTGATAGCATTTAGAGCCCAGTAGTCAATGCACATCCACCACATACCATCTTTCTTGCGCACTAGCAACACCAGTGAGGAGTATGGGCTACAGCTCGGTCAAATCACCCCGGTGTCAAGCATCTCTTTAACAATATTCTTGATCTTGTCCTTTTACAAGTGAGGATAGTGGAACGGTCACAAATTTGCTAGAGGTTTGCCTGGCAAAATAGGAATGTGGTGGTCATGCGGCCGGTTAGGCGATAGCTTGTGCGGCTCCAAGAAAACATCCGTCAATTCATTTAGGCAAAGGGCAAGCTTAGGATCTGAGTTTTGTACATTCTCTCCCATAGATGGTTGCTAAATATGCATCAAGAATCCACCATGTGCTTTATACAAAACTTTCTCCATTTGTTGCGATGCAATGGTAGAAATTTGGCTCATGCGCTTGCCTCGTAACGTGACATGTCTCCCTTTGTAATAAAATTTCATAATTAATTTAGAAAAATCCCAGGAGATATCACCTAGTGTTATGAGCCATTCGATCCCGAGTAAGGCTTCATAATCATCAATGGGTAGGAGGAAGAAATTAACTACCACTTCTTATTCTTGGAGGAGTAGTTTCACCTGTGGGCACCGTTGGTCGTAATTAAAGATTCGGTCGTCGATGACCTTTACGTCAAACTTGTTGCAACCTTTGATTTGAAATGTCAAACGTGCAGTAACCTTACTATTGAAAAAATTATTGGTGATGCCCATGTTAATGAGAATGGTGATGAAATACTATTTTAGAAGTCCTCCAACTTTCATCATCTACGGGTTGGAATAACCGGCCAATGCGTGCACTGCGTAGTTGGCCAGTTGGGACTCTTCCTCCACGGCTTCTTCTTTAGGTTCAAGAGCTTCTTCATATGTTTCATTGTCCTCATCCTCCACTAATTCAATCATGAGGAGCCGACTCTTTTTGCAGTGATGTTCGCGACTCCACAGTTCGTCGCAATACCAACATAACTCCTTGGCTGATCATTCACGAAGTTCATCTTTTGTCAACTTTTTTGGTGCAGGGGCTTGGATGGTAGTAGAGGGGGCAGTAGGCCTCAGCATTGCTGGTCAAGGAGCAATTTTTGTCCTTCGTACCTTGTGGTTCAATTGTTCTTCCTGGATATGCGCGAAGGAAATAGCCACCATAAGAGTGTATGGTTGTCGCGCCTTTACTTCTCCTCGGATCTTCGGCTTTAAACCCTCGATAAAAGTACCTAAAAGTTGTTTCTCAAACCAATTCTCAGTTTGGTTAGATAAATACACAAACCTTTTTTGGTATTCTTTTATTGTAGAGGTTTGACGAATCTTTGCCAATTTTTCGTCGATGTTATTGAAATCATTTGGTCTAAAGCGGTCTAGTAGTCCTTCCTTGAATCACTACCAAGAGAGTCCTTCATGGGTGTGCTTAAACTAATTAAACCATTGAATAGCATCTCCCTCAAGGTGGATGGCAGCAATCTCCACCCGTGTGGCGTCGGCGGTTCGGTAGAACCGAAAATAGCGCTCCACGCACGAGATCCACCCAATCGGGTCTCGTTCTTCCCATCTAGGGAAGTCAACCTTTATGCATGGATTATTGAGATCAGAAATGATATGAACATATTCTTGAGGATCATCTCGCCAATCTGAAGTTTCTCCATGTTGTGATTTCCTCGGGTTCGACAATCGGCCAATGCTGAATTCGGCGAAAAGGGATCGCATCTTCTCTTCCATGTAGTTTTCAAAGGCTTCAAGCTTTGCATCGATAGCCTTCTCTGATGCCATAGTATATGCCTCAAGATCTATAATATTGAGATCTTTTTTCTATTATCGGGTTAGTGGCATAAGAATTTTGGAGAAGAGGTGGCCGGTTGGAAGGTAGATCTGTTTTGGTGGAAGTAGACTATAGTTTAGGACAGATTTGGGGCTACGATTTTATAAAGTTTAGGCTACAAATTGATGTGGTTTTAGGGCTGTGATGGTGGTAGATGAAGGTTAGGAAAATAGATTTTAGATCTGGGATAGATGGTAGCAAAGGTAGGTGTCTCGGTAAGGAAAGTTTTCTAAAAAGTTAAGTGGATCGATAAGTAGGCAGATTTGGGTGGCTGATTTAGGGGCTGTTTGGATTTGGTTTAGGGTAATATTTGGAAGAGTTTTTGGTGAGAATGGTAGGGTTTGGTGGTGAGGAAAGGAGAATCTGAAATCCCACAAAAAATAGCACTCAAATCTGATATAATTCGGTGAAAAGAAGTGTTGTGATGTGCTATCCTGCTGAACCGATTTTTACGTTGGAGAAATGATGATTTCTCAACATAAATTCCAAGGAAAAGTTTAAGAAAATTATGCAAAAACCCTTGGTTAGATGTTGTCAATATCAGTAAGAATTTTGACAAAATTTTGGTAGCATAACGGTAGAAAAATAGGGCAAAAGATGCAAGGCCAATTCCTTCATCGTAAAATTCCAGAACTATGTGATGGTGAAAGATCATGCAAGAAAATTGGTTCCAGAAGGAATTTTTTTATAAAATCAAATCCAGATGAAAGCCAACTTAATCTTAAAAATTGTGTAAAGATTTCAGCTAAAAAGGATGAACAAAAGTTCAGTTTCAAGAGGCCAATCAACAGAAGGCAGACTCTACACTGTAAAATTTTAGTACTATGCAATGAAAAATCACAGTGCTATAAGTCCAGATCCAGAACGAGTTTTTTCAAGAGATTAGTCTTGATAAAAGCTAAGATGATCTATGAAATTGTATAAAATTTTCAGCTAAAAAGGATAATTAAAAGTTTAGTTTCAAGAAGCAATAGTCGACTAAAAATTTCTGCAGTGTTTAACCTTTACAATAATGATAACATTTACGACGATAAAAAATTACAGCAAGAACACTTTGGAAAACTTCTCCCACATATAATATGAAGGGTCTTGCAGTATTGAAGAGGTGTGGGTTATAAAAATATACCAAAATTCTAAATCAAACGCAAGGGGCAGCGGCAAACTGATTTGATCTGCGGTTGGGGTGGAAGGTGGAGGCGCGTGTCACAGCAATTATGGGAATTGCTTAGGAAGGTGGAGGTGTAGATGATGGCTACAGGGGTACCCATGCCGAAAGAAGGGATAAGCGAGAATTAGATCACTCGCTATGTGAAGTATATAGATGATTCCATATTAGCAAAATGTTACATGTTGGCCTCCATAACTCCTAAGTTGCAGAGGCAACATGAGAGCATGGATGTAGGTTCTATTATTCTTCATCTTTACCAGTTGTTTGAGAAACAAGGAAGAACTCAAAGATATGAGATATCCAAGAGACTCTTCTAAACTAGGATGACAGAAGGGACATCAGTTGAGAACCATATCCTAAAGATGATATAGTAGATCGAGAAACCCATAGGTCTAGAAATAGTCCAGAGGATAACATATATGTTGATCTATATTTTAGTCCCTATTAGATTCCTTTTCTAACTTCATCATGAATTTTAACATAAGTAAGTTTGAGGTGACTCTCCCTGAGCTCCTCAATATGTTGAGGGAAGCTGAGATTGTCATCAAGAAAGAGAAGTTAGACCAAGAAGGAAAGGAAGGCCAGTAAGACCCTTAAGAAGGGCAAGGGCAAAGAAAGACTGGGTAACGCAAAAGATGCCAAGAAATACTTGGCAAAAGATAAAGGACAGTACTTCTACTATGGCCAAGACGTGCACTAGAAGAGGAACTATAAGGACTACCTTGCAGATAAGGTGAAACAAAAGCTTGGAAAAGCTTTAGGTATATTCAAGATCAGTCTCCACTTATCAGATTTTCATGATAACAAGTGGGTATTAAATACCTAGAGTGCTTATCATATTTATAATTTATTGCAAGTTCTAGCAAGACCTAGGAGATTGGCCAAAGGCGAGATGGACCTCAAGATGGATAATATAGCAAGAGTTGTTGCAGTTGCCAATGGGAAGGTCACCCTACATCTACTTGGTGGAGCTATCATTACATTAGATGAATGATATTTTGTTCTTTATATTATCAAAAATATTATTTTCATCTCTTGTTTGACAATTAGTGAATATAAATTAGTTTTTATAACAATAATTGTAATAATTATGGATGATGAGATCATCACTAGAGGGACTCTGATAAATATCTTATATATGTTAAACACTTCTCCATACATCATGAATATAAATACGTCTAAAAGGAAAAAAGATGAGGTAAATAGTGCATACCTATGGTATTATACGCTAGGTCATATACATGAGGGGAGGATTCAAACGTTGATGAAATATTGATATTTAGATCCATTTGACTATGAGTCGTATGTAACTTATGAACCTTGCCTTCATGGGAAAATGACCAACTCTCCTTTTAATGGAATTAGAGAGAGAGAGCCATTGAGTTATTGGAACTTGTACACAGTGATGTATATGGTCCCATGTAGACTCAGGCTATAGGTTATTACTCATACTTCATTACATTCACTGATGATTTTTCTAAGTATGAACACATGTACTTAATTAAGTATAAGTTCGAGACCTTCGAAAAATTTAGGAAATATAAGGATGAGGTAGAGAACTATATTGGAAAGAGTATTAAGACTCTTCGATCAAATCGAGGAAGAGAGTACTTGAGTATGGAGTTCACCAATTTTCACAGGAACAATGAGATTAAACACCTCCTTATACACCTCAAATTAATGGTATATCAAAAAGGAGGAATCGAACATTGTTAGACATGATGCAGTCTAAGATGAGTTTTATTGTCCTACCCATCTCATTCTAGGAATACGCCCTAATGACTATAGCTTACCTTCTGAACAGAGTTCCATCAAAGTCGACAGTATCTATACTATATGAGATATGGAAAGGACAGAAGCCCAATCTTAAGGTGGTTAAGATTTGGGGTTATCCTGCCCACGTTAAAAGATACAATTCCGATAAGTTAGAATCAAGGACGAAATGGTGCATATTCGTGGGATACCCTAAGGAGACTTTGGGATATTATTTTTGTCATCCCGAGGATCGAAAGGTTTTTTTTGCTAAGAGAGTTGTGTTCCTTAAGAAGGAACACATTAGTGGAAACAGTGGGAGTGAGATAGAGTTGAGCGAGGCTAGAGAACTTAGCTTAAACACCATTCTAGAATCCGAGTATGTTCAGGTACCTAGCACACAAGTTCCAACTTTGCATAAGTCTAGTAGAGTATCTTACCCTCTTGAAAGATATGTGAGATATATTAGTGAAGAGGACTCTCAAGATATTGATCCTCAAACCTACGAGGCTATTATGAGTATAGACTCTGAGAAGTGGCAAGAAGCCATGAATTCTAAGATGGATTCCATATACTCTAACAAGGTTTGGAACCTTGTGGATATACCTAAGGGTGATATACCCATCGGCTGTAAATGGATCTTCAAGCAGAAGATCGATGTGGATGGAAAGGTACAGACCTATAAGGCAAGGCTAGTAGCTAAAGGATGTTGTCAAAGGCAAGGAGTTGACTATAACGAAACCTTTTCACCAGTAGCCATGCTTAAATTCATCAGAATTCTTTTGGCTATTGTAGTACACTATGACTATGAGATCTAATTGATGGATGTGAAAATAATATTCCTTAATGGCAATCTTAAGGAGTAGGTGTATATGATACAGCCAGAGGGATTCGTATCTAGAGAGATTCCAGATAAATTGTATAGGTTGCTTAAGTCCATATATAGATTTGATGAGGCGATCATATCTTATGACTTTGTTAAGAACGAAGATAAGTCCTGTGCGTACAAAAAGATAAATGAGAGCACTATCACCTTTTTGGTGTTATATGTGGATGACATCCTAATTATTATGAATGATATAGGAATGCTCTCCACAGTAAAGGCTTGGCCATCTAAAAACTTCTCCCTGAAGGACTTAGGAGAAGCATCTTAAATTTTGGGGATCCAGATCTATAGAGATAGATCCAAAAGGATGCTTGGCTTATCTCAATTCAAGTACATAAACTCCATTGTCAAAAGGTTTGGCGTGGAGAATTATAAGAGAGGTCTCATACCAATGAGACATAGAATATCACTTTCTAGGAGTATATCCCTAAGGACTCCTGAAGAAAGGGGAAGCATGGATAGGATACCTTATGCCTTAGTGATAGGATCCATCATATATGTTATGCTATGTACGAGGCCTGATATTGTAACACCACTTAGTCCCACATATGTACCAGGCCTGATATTGTAACACCCCTTAGTCCCACATATGAATACCTTATAAGGGTTTATGAGTGTACTACTATTAACTTCCGGCTCGAGCATTTGGCCAGTATATTTTTACCCTGAATAGAGGAACAGTAAGCTGGAAGAGTTCCAAGCAAGATACTACTACTGACTCGACCACAGAGGCGGTGTACATTATTATAGCAGAAGCAGCAAACCAAGACTCATCGGAAGATTTTCGAGGGTAATCGAAAGGCTTGACGGGAGTTGAAAAGGTCTTGAAGTGGACTTATAGCTATTATGATTAAAATTAATTAAATCGTAGTTATCATCATGTAGGTTTAACCACGATGGGAGAAAGAGTTACATATTAGATTCAAGCTGGAATTCAAAAAGTGAAGGGAACCACTTTTGTTAAGATTTCGGTGGGTAAACCGCTGGTAAGCGATGGTTGTACTACCATACCCAGATTTCTGGGTGATTATCAGCAGCTAAACTGCCCAGGCTAAGCGGCTGAACCACCCGTACCCAAGAATCTAAGCACTTTTGGCAGTTGACGCACCCAGGCCGGTGGGTGAACCGCCCATACCCAGATTTTTCGGATACTATTAGATTTTGGCTCCGGTTTTGAAGCTAATTTGGAGCCTATAAATACCCCAAGTTTTCATACATTCCATATAACAATTTTTGGAGATTATATTCTGAGAAAATATTATGTGAGAATTGTAAGAAAAAAAAAAGGGGTAAGGGAGTGATCAAAGAGTATAATCTTGTCTCCCTTGTAAGCAAAGTATAAGGGTTTGGTATTCACCCAAAGAAGATCAGTAGTGGGCGCCGGTGTGCCTCAAGAAGGAGAACTCGAGAGTGGATGTAGGCCATTGGCACCGAACCACTATAAAAATTGTGAGTGTTTCCTTGCTTTCATTACTTACATATTTTTGCATTGACGTTTCCAATTTAATTTAACTCTTTGAAAGCAAAGTTTTCATAATGAGTTATTTCCTTCAAACGTTGCTTATCTTTCTAGTTTGTTTATTAACTTAGCAACTTTCTTTTAATCACTCACTCATTTCACTAAGAATAAAAAGCTTCGGATTTCCTATCTTGGTTTAATTAAAAAGTTTTCATCTAAATTGAAAATTTATGCTTATACTAATTCACACCCCCCCCATTAGTGTCAATTGATCCTAACAATCCTAATAATTAGTATCAGAGCCACATTTTTTTCATTTGGTTTAACACCTAAGAGAATAGCTCTTTTTGGTTTTCAAGAGGATTTTTCTATCATTCACCCTCCAATATTCAATGGGACAAACTACACTTATTAAAAAACTCCGATGAGAGTTTTCTTACTTTCTTTAGACCTTGATTTATGGATTATTATTGAAAACGGATTCAAAAAGTCTTCTCTTCCAATGAACGATTGGAATGATTTGGAGAAGAAGACTTTATCTTTAAATGCCAAGGCTATGACTGTCTTGTTTTACGCCTTAGCTTAGCTAAAAATAAATTTGATCGGGTTGCTTGTTGTGATTCAACTTTTGAATTTTGACTTACATTAGAATTGACACATAACAACACAATTTAAATGACTTATTAAATGAAATGCCGCATAAAAATAAACATGAAGAACACCTTCCAAAGAACAGAAAGGATTATGAACTAAGAATGACATATGACTCATCGAGTGAAATCTCGAGTGATGAGAACATTGGATATGAACTTTTGATAAATGAATCGAAAAAATTAATAAACTTGAGCCTTAAAATTAATCTAAATATGGACAAAACCTCTTCCTATAAACATAAGAAGTCAAGACACTCTGAAGATGAATAACATAATCAAGAAGAAGTGGAAGATCTCATGCTCGTGGCCAACCACGATCAGATAAGTAACCACCCCGAAAGCTCTTTTACTTTTAATAAGTTATTACTTTCTTTTCATAAGCTTTATGATAAATTTAGAAAGATTAGTAAATCTTATAAATTACTTAAGGAAGAGCATGCATCATTAGTTAGTAAACTTGATGAAATGCATGAAATGGCACCATTATACAATTTATGCACCAAACATGAAACCTTGTATGATATTTTATCATCACACAATTTTTGCTCTAAATATGGAATGCTAGATGATGTTAAAAAGGAAAATATCATGCTTAAATAAAGATTAAAAAATTTTAAAATAGGAAATAAATCCCTAAATATGATCCTTGCCAGTAAGGATCATTTTAATAGAAGAAATGATATAAGCTTTGTTGGTAACATTCAACAAAAGCCAACCATGTTTGTGAAAGGACCTACATTAAATTTGTCACCTAAAAACAAATGTAATTTTTGTGATAGATTAGGACATAAAGCTTACAAATATTTATTCAAAAATTATAGTCTACATAAATTAATTTAGGTTTCTAAATGAACCATAGACAAACTTAAGCCATTAGAAAAAATGGGAAGAACATACCATGAATGACCTAAACTCAAATGGGTGCCTAAATCAAAACTTCCAATAATATAAAGTTGTATCCTAACAAAGCTAGGAGCAATAATTAATGTTTCGAAAGTAGATGCTCAAGGCACATGACTTGAGATCTAATGCTCTTTCAAAGCTCACTAGCCTAAGCAAATAACAAGAAAAATTATTAAAAATAAAATTATTGGTAATGAATGTTAAGGATGATTCGTTGTTATAATTAATCTTGATTACTTTTAATGATGCATAATCTTTACATAACTAGAGCATGCTAGAATTAGAAAGAAGAAAATATAGTTAACTTAAATAAAAGTCATATGTATAAAAGAAATAATGATGATTATTGTTTTGATGTGTATTAACTTATGTTGATGATTTATGTTGTCTTTGAACCTAAAAATCATATATGAAATCATCTTTCTTTAAAAGAAAAACTTCTTGATAACATGATAGAATCTTCCACCATACAAAAATCATTGGATTTAAAATGAATTAAAGCTTTTGTTTGAAAATATTTTTACAATAATCATAATGAATTTTTTTTACTTTAAATGCCAATGCATTCTTTAAATAAATTTTAAAAGAAGGATAATTCTTCTTGAAAGAATATTTATCCCATGAATCCTTCAACAAAGATAAAATGATATATTTATTGTTGAATCTCTTTAACTACAAAAATAAATAGAAAACTTTAGCTATTTTCTTTTGGAAAACAATTTATGATGACTTTATTGAAATTTTTTGAAAAGTGATTTTTGATAAGGATTTTGGATAAGTTTTCAAATTATTTTATTTTAAAAAAGATTAAGAAATTGATTATGTTATTTTTATGACTCTCTTGAATTATGAAACTAATTTTTAATGATTTGATGATTTGAACTTGAATAAATTATTATTATGATTTTGATAAGTTTAGAAAATAAAACTTAAAAATATTCTTATGAACCATATTCTTGAAAACTGAAAGTTTTATATATATAAATCAAGATCTTCTACTTTTTTCTTCCTTAAAATTAACTCATGATCTTACTATCTATAATATAATATCTTTATGAGATGAAGACTCTTCTTTGTTCTCTTATGGTTCTATTTTATTATCTAAGAAGATATTTATTAAATTAAATTATGTGTTTAATATTCATGAATATCTTTTGATATCAATATTTATCTTGACATGATTTATTTTAAAACTTATGAATGACATAATTTATCACTAAAATTAGTATTTTTTAAATTTGTGATAAGTTGAAAATTAAAAAAGATTTGTATTATCATGAATATTTCTTTAATTTCTTAACTTGACTTTTACGTTATGGGAATCACGTTATTGATCTCTATAATTTTTACATTTTAATAAAAATAAGATTTATTATCTTAACAATTATAATTAAAAATTTATCAAGATCATTCTTCTATTTTATTAAAAAAATTTATCTTGGATAAATTAAGATAAACCCCTAAGACTCATTGTTATTATTTACAAAAATGGAGAAAGAAACTTATTAAACGAAATCATGTCTTTTGATATTCAAAATTTTGATTATCTTTAATGAGATGATCTACTACATTTTGGCATAAATTTAATATGGATGTTAAAAAGAAATTATGCAATCATATTTCTTTTTGATGTTTACAAAGGGGGAGATAAAATTATCAATATGACTAGAAACAAATTAGATATGATAACCTTGAATGAGAAACAATATGCTTAGAAGAAAATTTAGAATTTTCTAAATACATACGAAATGCATATTTCATAATTTGAGCTTGATATATTATCATATTTTTCTTTGAATTTCTTGGATTTTATAAATTATACTACTTATCAAAATATACATACAAAATTCTTGATTAACAATTTAAGCTATCATGTTTCCTTTTGGATTTTTTGATACTTATTATCAAAATATAAATGAAAGGTGATCTACAAAAATACATGATTTGATATTTATGTTAGAAAATCTCACAATTTAAATGCATGAGTGACTCTTAATTCTTCTTGGAAATCACTCTAGTTAAAATGAACATAAGAAGAGAATTCAAATTTTTGTGATAAGATAGTTTTAAAAGATTATTCTTATTTCATGAATCTTGATGAATGTTTACAAAGGAAAATATATATAACAGAAACTTATTTGATGCTTGAAATAAGTCTTTGATTTTAAATCTTTAATGAATCATTTGATGTGCTACTCTTAATTTAAATGAATTAAATTGCATGGGTATATATCAATTCTTAGATTTTAAAATTTACATCTAAAAAATTGAGCCATATTTTTGTGATACAATGTCTCTCACCCCATTCCTTTGTTTCTTATTTATTATTCAAAGAAAATGAAGAAAATTCTTTCATAAGAAAATGATCAGGGGGGGCAAAACTTGTTTGCTTGCATGATGTAAATTGCTAACTTGAATATTACAAAGAAAGTAAAAATTTGCTAGCTTGTACTTCTTAAAAGATAAAAAAGAACTCACTAGCTTTATTTTCTATGTTTTCTTGAAATTTATATAAGATGGATTTGTTGAGCTCATATTCAAAATTTTTAAAATCTTATATCCACAAGATTGAGGTTGAGAATTAAAAATGCTAAATCATAAAAATATATAAATTGATAATCTAGATTTCATGATATTAAGCCTTTTGTGATAAATATTTTTTTAAAACATTCTCCATGTTTTTATCTTATTACTTACAAAAACAAAAAAAGGAAGAAAATTTGCATGATGTTACCCTACAAATTTATTTGCTACCCTTGCTTGAAATTACATGAGATGTTTTTAAATGCATGAGTAGCTCCTAAATTCTTGAATCTTCTTGAATATCTTGGATCCTTGAGCTTATTTTCAAAATTCATCTCTACAAATTGAAAGCTATTCATAATGATATTTTATACTCCTCCCTCATTTTCTTTCGTTCTTATTTACAAGAGAAAAAAAATTCTTTAAGACTCATATCGTATTTTCATAAAGGGGGAGCAAAAACTCGTGTGTTTTAAAATTATAGGCCCTATATTTCACCTTTTTATTGATGACAAAGGGGGAGAAATATACATTAATGACATATGATATTAATGATATACATTAATATGAATATGGATTGATATATCTTAAATATGGATATGAGTGCATAATTTCTTTTTACTCATGATTTGATATCTTGGATATATAAATTTGTGTTTAAATTTACATAGAATTTTGATTGCTTTAATTTAAGAGTATGTGATTCTCTTAAATTTAAGTGACATGAATTTAGGAGGAATTAGGATTAACTCCTGTCATCAATTGATTATCATCATCAAAAAGGGGGAGATTGTTGAATCTCATATTTTGATGATGAAATCAATTGATGGGTTATTAATCTAACATGGATTGTTAGAAGTGGCTTAATGCAGGATTGGCTAGAGTTTGGGTTGGGATTCGAACGGTGTGGTTGGGAATTCGCCATACGTCAGAAGCATGTCGAGAGTATCGGGAGCTTGCCTGGATGACGTAAGGGAGTTCGCCAGAAGAAGATCGAGACTCGCTAGACGATTATCGGGGGTAGCCAAAAGGCTTACTAGGAGTTGGAAAGGTCTTGAAGTAGACTTGTGGCTATTATGATTAAAATTAATTAAGTCACAGTTAGTATCATGTAGGTTTAACCATGATGGGAGGAGTTACAGATCAGATATGGACCTAGGATTAAGCTTAGACATCGGGTCAAGGATTGGACGATGTGATGGGAGCTCGTCGGGAGTTCGCTAGGAGATTCGCCGAAGGGATCGAGAAGCTCGCTAGGAACACACCAAGAGATTGCCAGAAAAGACGATGAGACTCGCCGCTGGAGATTCCGAAGGTTGCCAGAATGCGAAAGTAAGGTCATTAAGCTTGGTGGTCATGTTTGATTGTAATCTTCAAGTCGTAGGTTAAGAGTAAGTCTGATTTGAGTATGATTTGGAAATCAACTCAAAGAGTCAATTAGGTCCATATAGGGTTTGGTTGAGCTCAGTTTAAGCTCAATTAATTGACCAAAGAATTAGTCAACATCAGGTTCAAGCCATAATTTGAAAAGTGGAGGGAACTAATTTTATGGAGATTCCTATGGGTAAATCGCTGGTAAGCGGTGGTTGTACCATCGTACCTAGGATTCCAAGTGACTGTCAACGGTTGAGCCACCCAGGCTGGGCGACTGAATCGCCTGCACCCAGGAATCTGGGCACTTTCAGCGGTTGACCTGCTGCCCAGGCCGGCCGATGAATCACCCGTACCTAGATTTTCCAGATATAGTTAGATTTTGGCTCCGGTTTTGAAGCCAATTTGGGGCTTATATATACCCCAAGTTTTCCTACATTCTATACAATAATTTTTGGGGATTATATTTTGAAAAAATATTATGTGAGAATTGTAAGAAAAAGAAAAAGGGTAAGGGATTGATCAAAGAGTGTAATTTTGTCTCCCTTGTAAGCAAAGTGTAAGTGTTTGGTCTTCACCTAAAGAAGATTGGTAGTGGACTCTGGTGTGCCTCAAGAATCAGGACTCGGGAGTGGACAAAGGTCATTGGCATTGAACTACTATAAAAATTGTGAGTGTTTCCTTGCTTTCATTGCTTACATATTTTTTATATTGACGCTTCTGATTTAACTCAACTCTCTGAAAGCAAAGTTTTCACGGTAAGTTCTTTCCTTCAAACGTTACTTATCTTTCTGGTTTGCTTATTAACTTAGAAATTTTCTTTTAATTACTCGCTCATTTCATTAAGAACGAAAAGCTTCGGATTTCCTATCTTAGTTTAATCAAAAAGTTTTCATATAAACTAAAAATTTACACTTGCACTAATTCACCCACCCCCCTAGTGCCAATTGATCCTAACAATAGCAACAGATGCTTTGTAAGCCAATCACGTGAGTGATGGCATGTGTGACACGCTACGTAATCTTTTTTGCTTATGATTATTATTAAAATATTCTCATATTATATTATCTATGGCATATATATATATATATATATATATTATGATGTCTTTAGTTCTATGCAATGGGAATCTGATCGTGATGAGATCACAATAATGAGACAGGTTCACCTTTAAACATAGATCCTAAATAATTCTGGTCATATGTGATGACTCGTGATCATCTAGTGTGGCTTGCATATATGACGTATTATACACCTACTAGATATATGTATATATATTTGCATGCGATGTAGATATATATTAAATATGTATGTGTGTGACACGACATATTAGGAGACCAATACAAAACAAAAAAAACCCTATTATGTTAATATTAAGTTGGTAAGCATGAGATAATAAGATTGACCCATGTGGCCTTCCATCGTTATGGTAAGCGTGAATCATGACATAGATTGAGTTGGTCGAGTCATTTGAGGCTCACATATCTTCGTGATCAAGTTCTTGCCTACGACATATAGATGCCACCAATAACCTGAGGACATGGTATGACTTAGTCAAGCAATCGAGAGCATATCCATTGAATCAGACTCATCTGATGATGATTTAACTCAACTTCATGGTTGGTCGAGCAGTTGAGACCATGATGATTCTAAGGCCGAACATGACGGTAATCACAAGGAGTTTTGATTAGCAAGAGTTGCCTACCTTTTGGGCTTAGTATAATTGGTTGAGTCCCTAGAGGTTGCACTAACATATCACATATAACTAGGATTATTTAGGATTTGTGTTTAAAGGTGAATCGATCTCATTATCGTGATCTCATCATGATCTGATTCTCATTATATAGAACCAAAGACATCACAATATATATGCTATAAATAATATAATATGAGAATATACCAATATTAATCATAAGCAAAAAGATAGCACAGCATATCACACATGCCATCATTCACATGATTGGCTTGTAAGGCACCTATAAAGATGTAGGTTCCACCTAATTAAAGAGATCATAGCTCGTAAAGATATAGCATTGAAAAGAGTTTCATCCAAAGATAAGATTACAAATCGACTAACGAAGCCATTATCTTAAATTGTCTTTGAGCATCACAAAGTTATGATGAGGATCAGACACGCGAGTGATTGTCTTTACATTAAGTAAGAGATTACTAGTCACAAGTACCCTACAAGCTAATTGTGTAAGTGATGGCATGTATAACATGTTGCACGATCTTTTTGCTTATTATTATTATCTATATATTCTCACTTTATGTTGCCCGTCACATATATTATGATGTCCTTAGATCTATGCAATGGGAATCGGATCGTGATGATATCATGATAATGGAACTAATTCACCTTTAAACATAGATCCTAAAAAATCTTGATCATAGATTACTCGAGAGGGACATTGAGATAATGAAAAGATTGATGTACTATATTCTCATCCATGTGATAGAGGTGGTTGGTCTCATAGCCGCTCATGTTGGGACACTGAGGATATAGTACATTTGCTCATTGGAGAATGAGTTCACTGATTGATCTACTTATAGAATGCTGGATATCTAGCGTCAAACAATGATTCCGTAGTCTCAATTGTGTGTCTGATCATTAGACTTAAGATATCAAGGATGCCTTATTTGAGTACTCCTTTCTTTGACATTAGACGTACATGTATGGAAAGTTTTAGATTTGGTACTATCGGTTATCGGATTGGTAATCAACTTTACAAAGACTATTGAGTGTCAATAAAGGATCATCCACTCTCGGTATCATGAGAGGAATATACCGTGTGCTCTTACTTAGACAAATCCCTCGTCAGGCTTGTTCGGATTGAGAGAGTTCTCTAGAAGAATCTCATTAGAGTGAGACTCAGATGGATTTCATATGTGGCATAATTGTACCATACCCAATATATGATATTTAAGATATTAGATGGATGAGGGACAATAGATACAAAGTAATTGAGGATAGACAGGTCCAATAAATTAGATCTCCTATACCATTTGGGGACTATGGTATAGGCTAGAGCTTTCAGTACCACCCCTCCTATTCTTCTCTGCTTCCACTTCTCCTCAACTAGCAACCCCTATTTGGTGCATGTGGACAGCAAGAAGGGTCTGCCCCTTCTTGAAGAAAATGCTCCCTTGTGGTCCATATCGAGAAGAAGATTCTGTAGCAATTTAAGGAACATCATCACCCCATCTGTTGTGTGGATCACCCCTAGGAGATTGGCTTCTCCTAGATGTTTAAAGTGAATAGGGATTGAACCGAGGTTAAATTTTTCAACTTTTCCCCTCTAGATCGTTGAAACTCTCCATGCATCTCTTCTAAGCATTAATTTATTTATCATAGTTGGATCCTCAATGAGTCATCCATCGAATCTATTAATTAAGACTCAAATTCAAGCAAAGCAAATAGTGGTGCTAGGACACACTAAATTCCACAATTTGGGGGAGGGGTGCTCCCTCCTTCGGCAATTCCATGGGCCTTTGGCGATCCTAGGATGTTAGCATCACATTGGGTAGGGGGATCCCGATGATCGTTAGAGCTAGTGGAGGTTGAGGTATTGATCATAGTTGAGATGATGACATTGTTTATTGGGCCAGTTGAGACAAGAGTAGGGTGATAGCCTGCATTATGCCCGTTAGCGTATTTACCTACTAGGTGAGGTTCAGGAACACCTTAACAGGGAAAAGTAGATGGCTCAAGGTAATCCCTAAGGACAAACGACCTAGGTCATTGAATAGATGCTAGTATCATGCCAATGTTTATATTAAAGTGGACGCATCTAACACATGTTGCAAAGTTTTTGGTTTTATATATTTTTACACACTAATCATCGAATGACGATTTGACAAATGTTAGAGACCTTTTTATTTTATTTTTTTTCATTGCACATGTGATGCTTCTGATATGGTTTTCCAACACCTTCTAGTGCCAAAATATTGGGGAAAATTATCATCGACATCTAACTTAACCCGATGTAGTTTAAACTTGAGGTCATAGGAGTGTTTAAAGTGACTCTCAAGTGGAAGCATTGAGCTCCCGAGGTGCCACCTACACTATGTTAGGATCAATTGGCACTAAGAGGGGGGGTGAATTAGTGCAAGTGTAAATTTTTTATTTTAACTAAAAACGTTTCGGTTTAAGCATGATAGGAAGATCCAAAGCTTGTTGTTCAAATAAAGCAAGTAAATGATAAGAAGACTACTAAGTTACTTGCTTACTAATTACTTAAGAAAGAGCAAGGAAATCTGATAAGAAACATCATAAGTGAAATGTTTGCTTTCAAAGAGTAAACAAGATCAAAAGCGTTAATAAAGAAAGTAAAAGATAAACTCACAATTTTTATAGTAATTCGACACCAACGACCTACGTCCACTCCCAAGTCCTCCTTCTTGAGGCACACTGGCGTCCACTGCCGATCTTCTTTGGGTTGAAGACCAAACCCTTACACTTTGCTTACAAGGGAGACAAGATTACACTCTTTGATCATTCCCTTACCTCTTTTCTTTTTCTTACAATTCTCATACAATATTTTCTTAGAATATGATCCCCAAAATTCTTGTATTAAATGTAAGAAAACTTGGGGGTATTTATAGGCCCCAAATTGGCTTCAAAATCGAAGCCAAAATCCAACATACCCGAAAAAATTGAGTCGGGCGGTTTACCCACAGGCCCTGGGTGGGTCAACCATCCAAAGTACCTAGATTCCTGGTTACGGGCAATACAACTACCCAGCCTAAGCGGGTGTACCGCCATCGATGGGTCAACCGCCCAAAGTACCCAGATTCCTATGTACAAGTGTTTCAACCACCCAACCTGGGTGGGTCAGCCGTCGCCAGCCACCCGAAAACCTGAGCGATGGTGGTACACCCGTTGCTCACCATCAGTTTACTTGCCAGAATTTTTGTAAAAGTGGTTCCCTCCACTTTTCAAATTCTAGCTTGAACCTTATGTTGATCAACACTTTGGTCAACCAATTGAGCTCAACCTGAACTCAATCAAACCCCAATAGTGGACCCGATTGTCTTATTGAGTTGATTTGGATTCCTTCCAAATCCAACTCAATTTGGACTCAAACCCTAACTATGACTCAATGATTACAATATTTAATGATCAATCAAGATAATCAAGACCTAACTCCCTCCAATCCAGCAGCCTTTGGCATTCTTGCGATGAGTCTTCTGGTCTTCTTCCGGCGATCTCTCAACATATTCCCAGTGAGCTTCCTGATCCCTTTGGCGAATCTCCTAGCGAATTTCGGTGAGATCCCATTACATCATCCGAACCCGGTCCAATGCCCAAGCTTAATCTTAGCCCATCATCTGATTGTAACTCCATTGCTCCTGTCATAGTTAGTCATGCATGATGCTAATTACAACTTAATTGAATACAATCATAATTGTCAAACAGCCATTACAAGACAATCCTAACTACCGGCAAGCTTTTCGGCTACCCCTGATAATCTTCTAGTGAGTCTCGATCTTCTTCTTGTGAACTCCCTTGCGCCATCCTAGCAAACTCCCGATACCCTCAGCGAGCTCCCGATGCACTCCTGGCAAGTTTCCAACCACATCGACCCGATGCATGGACCTGACCTTGGCCAATCCTGATTGTAATAATCATTCTGTCATAATTAATCCTGCATCAATCAATTTCTCACAATCCATGTTAGATCAATAACCATCAATTGATTTCATCATTAAAATCCGAGATTTAACAATCTCCCCCTTTTTAATGATGACAATCAATTGATGATACTAGTTAATCCTAACTCCCCATAAATCCATGCCACTTAAATTTAAGAGAAGCACACACTCTTAAATTCAAGCAATCAACATTTTATGTAAATTTTAACATAAATTTATATTAAATCATCAACTCATGAGTAAAAAGGAATTAAGCATCTATCTCTAAGATGTCCAATTCATATCCTTATCCAAGATATCTATATATTTCAATAAGATCATGTGTCATCAATGTATTCATCATGTGTCATCAATATATATTTTTCCCCTTTTGTCATCAACAAAAACGTGAAATATAGCTAATAATTTCAAAGCACGGGATGACATTACTCCCCCTTAGTACATGCATTATAAAATTTTCTTCCCCTTTAATAAGGAGAGAAATAAGGGAGGTATTATTGAATCATTTCATCATAGAGAAGAGCTCTTAATAAATTTTAAAAGTAATACTAAGATAAGCTCAAAAGTTCAAGACATGTAATGATTATTTGTATATTTCAAATATAGCAAAAGTCATCTCTTGTTATCAAAAATTATCTCTTGTAAATTTCAAATATGGCACATCTTCATATAATTTTTTTTTAAACAATAAGATAAAATCATGGAGAAAGTTTTTAAAAAAATATTATCACAAAAAGGCTTCATTTCATGAGATATATATTAGTAATTTATATATTTTCATGATTTAATATTTCTAGGTCTCAACCTCAATCTTGTATATATAAAATTTTGAATATGAGCTCAACAAATTTTTCTCATGTAACTTTCAAGAAAATATAGTAAATAAATCTGAACAATAATAAATCATTATCTTTATATAGATTTTCAAAATCATTATTACATGCATGATCATCATACATGATTTTACATCATTATACCTTCTCCCTCTTTGTCATCAACAAAAGGAGAAGTGCAATTAGTAAGTTTTTGATATATGAAAGCTTATCAATTTAACAAATTTTTTATTACTTTAGAACATGCAAGCTAGTGAATTCATTCTTCTCTTTTGAGAAGTGCAAGCTAGCAAATATTTGCTTTCTTTGTATTATTCAAGCTAGCAATTTTATAAGCTAACAAGTTTTACTCTCCCTTTATCATTGTCAAAAAGAAGGGATGGTTAGAATAGTGTAAAACTTTTCTCATTACATCATTTTTCAAGAAATAAATCAAGAAATATATCATTCATCACATGAGATATATCAAGAAAAATTAACATAATGATGAGATATTCAATTTATGAAAACAAATTATAAATATCAAGAGACAAGTCATTGGAAAAACAAATAAAATCTCTTGATTTATTCATAAGAAATCTTAAGTTGTCAAGTTCATAATTTATATAAAAATCTCATTTTAAATAATATGAAAATACATAACAAAAGATTTTGATTCATAAAAGATTTCAAGTTATAATTCCAAGAAATCAAAACCACGATATAGATAAATCACTCATTCAATTTTAAAATCATCAAAATCACTTTCAAGAGATTCAAAATGTAATTAATAGACTTATTAGTCTCTTGAAATGCTAGTGATTTATTTTCTCCACATGTATGAGCAAGAAGGTAGAATCAAGGTAGAGTAATGAAAAATATCATATCACAAAAATATTTTATTTTAAAGATGTAAATTTTATAGATGTGAATTTCAAAATTAAGCTCAAAACTTCAATGTATTCAACGAGATTCAAAAGTTTAAGAGCTACTCATGCATTTTAGAGCTACTCATGCATTTTAAATCATCTCATGTAATTTCAAGTATAGCAAAAAAGCATCTATTGTAAATTTTGATAAAAGGCATCAAAAATTTCATAAGAAGGCAGGATAGTAAATCAAGCTCAAATTGTAAATAAAGTATTTTGCATGTATTTATAAAATTCTAAATTTTCTTCCAAGCAAATTATTTCTTATTCAAGGTTATCATATCCAATTTACTTCTAATCATATTAATAATTTTATCTCTCCTTTTTTTGTTATTGTCAAGAAAGAAATATAATGGCATAATTTATTCTTAGCATTCATATTCAAATTATTCAACAAAGTATAAGGAGATCATGTCATTAAAGATAAAATCAAATTTTTTAATATCGAAAGATATGATTTCGTTTAATAAGTTTCTTTCCCCTTTTTTTGTGAATAATAAAATGAGTCTTAGGGGATAATCTCAATTCATCCAAGATAAATCTTTTTAATAAAGAATAATAATCTTGATAATAATTTTAATTAATATTGTTAAGATCATAAATCATATTTTTTATTTTAAAGAGAAAATTATAGAGATCAATAACGTGATTCCTATAACATATAAGTCAAGTCAAGAAATTAAGGAAATATTTATGATAATACAAATCTCTTTCAATTTTCAACTTATCATAAATTTAAGAAATACTAATTTTGGTAATAAGTTATGTGAATTTTAAAATAAATCATGTCAAGGTAAATATTGATAACAAAAGACATTAATGAATATTAAAGACATGATTTAATTTAATAAATCTTTTCTTATATGATAAAATAGAAGATTTTTAAGTTTTATTTTCTAAACTTGCCAAAATTATGATAATAATTTATTCAAGTTCAGATCATCATATCGTTAAAATCACTTTTATAATTCAAGAAAGTCGTAAAAATAACATAATCGATTCATTAATCTCTTTTTAAAATAACATCATTTGAAAACTTATCCAAAATTATTATCAAAATTCATTTTTTGAAAAATTCAATGAAAGCATCATAGATTATTTTTCAATAACTAAAATTCTTTTATCCATTTTTGTAGTTTAAGAGATTCAACAATAATATTATCATTTTGTCTCTCGTTGAAGGATTAATAGAATAAAAATTCTTTCAAGAATAATTATCTTTTTTCAAAATTAATTTCAAGAATGTAATGTCATTTAAAGTCAAAACAAAATTTCATCAACATTATTGTAATAAAATATTTTCAAATAAAAACCTTGATTTATTTTGATTTCAATGACTTTTGGACTTAGAGTAATGAATTACCATGCTCATTTCATTCTTATTAAATATATTTTTAATTTATAAAAATACTAGACAATAAAGCATGATTTTTTTTCTCCCTTTTCGATACTGTTCTATGCTAAAATTCTATCCTTCAACACAATCATTCGATCATAGCATTTCAATCAATGTAACATTTAAATCAATTATTTCATAGACTTTATTAATATTTGAACCATTTAACAATAGTCTTTATATTTAAACAAGCCAATGATTTTAGCATTCACTCAAAATCTTATTTTTGTAAGTTTTAATATAAATATGTTTCCCAATAACTAAGGTTCTTTGGTTCAAATTCATTTTCATACTTATATATTTTAGCTATGTATCATCAATATTAATTATATAAATAATAAATCATTAAAAGATTCATCGTCAATAATTTTAATTTTAATAATTTTTTTATTATTAATTAGGCTAATAAGCTTGAAGGAGTATTAGATCTAAAGTAATCTGACTTGAACTTCTACTTTAAAAATATTTTCATTGCTCCTAGCCTTGTTAGGAAACAACTTTATATTATGGGAGGTCTTTATTTTGGTACCCATTTAACATTGGGTCCTTCTTGACATATTCTTTCCATTTTCTCTAATGGCATAAGATTGTTTATGATTCCTTTAGGAACCCAAACTAACTTATGAAGATTATAATTTTTAAATGGATATTTATAAGCCATATATCCTAATCTTCTACAAAAATTACACTTGATTTTTGGTGGTACATTTAATGTAGGTCCTTTTGTAAAGATTATTGGCTTTTGTTGAATATTACTAACAAAGCCTATGTCATTTCTACTATTAATATAACCCTTATTGGAAAGAATCATATTTAGAGGTTTGTTCCCTATTTGAAATTTTTCTAGTGTTGATTTAAGCATGATGCTTTCTTCTTTAACACTATATAGTATCTTATATTTAGAGCATGTGTGTTATGTGATACTAGTGAGTCATACATTTCATCAAGTCTACTAACTAAAAATTTATAATTATTCTTAAGCAGTTTAAATGATTTTCTAAGTTTTCTAAACTCATAAAATAGATCAGGAAACATGCTTAATAATTTAGAAAAAGAAATATTTAAAGATTCACTAACCTCATCTTTGATGGCCATAAGAGCGAGGTTCTCCACTTCTTGGTTGTGTATTTCATTTTCGAAGCTCATCGGCTTCTTGCGTTCATAGCAAGAGGTTTTGTTCATCTTTACATTATCTTTAAGGTTCAAGTTCGTTAATTTTTTTGGTTCATTTGTCAAAAGTTCAAGGTCGTCATCACTCGAGATTTCACTCGAGGAGTCATGTGTTCTTCTCGGTTCATATTCCTTCCGGTTCTTAGAAAGGTGTTCTTCTTATTTATTTTTAGAAGTATTTTTATTTAATTATTCATTTATATTAGATGTACTTTCATATGTTATTTCTAATGCATGTCATATATCAAAAGCTTAATCAAAACAAGAAACCCGATCAAATTCATTTTTATCAAGAGCACAAAGCAAGATAAACTTTTCAAATCTGTTTTCAATAATAGTCCATAAATCAAGGTCTAAAGAAAGCAAGAAAACTCTCATCCAAGTTTTTCAATAAGTGTAGTCCATCTCATTGAATATGGGAGGACGAATAATATAAAAGTCCTCTTGAAAGCTAATAAGAGTCATTTCTCTTAGGTGTTAAACCAAATGAGAAATACTCAGGCTCTGATACCAATTGTTAGGATCAATTGGCACTAAGAAGGGCGGCTGAATTAGTGCAAGTGTAATTTTTTTGTTTTAAATAAATATATTTCAGTTTAAGCACGATAGTGCTGGTTATAGGTGCCCTGCAAGCCAATCACGTGAGTGATATCACGCGTGACATGCTGTGTGAACTTTTTACTTATGATTAATATTGACATATTCTCACATTATATTACCTGTTACATATATATTGTGATGTCCTTGGTTATGTGCAATGAGAATCAGATCTTGATGAGATCATGATAATGAGATTGATTTACCTTTAAACACAAATCCTAAATAATCTCGGTCATAGGTTACTCGAGAGGGACATCGAGATAACCGGACATATCGGTGTACTACATGTCTATATAATTGAGGCAACTGGTCTCATAGCCACTTGTGTAGAGACACTAAGGATATAGTACAGGTGCTCATTAGAGAATGAGTTCACTAATTGATCCGCTTATAGAATGTTGTATGGTTAATTATATCTAATGTTAGACAACGATTCTATAATCTCAATTGTATATCTGGTCTTTAGACTTAAGACACCAAGGATGTCTTGTATGAGTACTCCTTTCTTTGACGCTAGACTTATAGGTTTAGAAAGTTTCAGATCTGGTACAATTGGTTATCGGGATTGGTGGCTAACCTTATGAAGGCAATTGAGTGTCAATAGAGGATCATCCACTCTTGGTATCATGAGGAAAATATCTCATATGTGCTTGCTCAGAGAAATCCCTAGCTAGGGTCATTCGGATTGAGAGAGAAAGAGTTCTCCGGAAGAATCTGATTAGAGTGAGACTATGACGGATTCCGTATATGATCTGACAGTACCATGTCCAATATATGGCCTCTAGGATATTAATTGGATGAGGGATTATAGATACACAATAATTGTGGACAGACAGATCTGATAGATACGATCTCCCTGTAAGGTCTGGGGATTATAGTGTAGTGGCCTAGTACGTCCATAGTCGATGAGTCGAGTGAATTATTATGGGGATAATAATTTACTATATCAGAAGGAGTTCTGATGAGAGTGACTCACGACCAGTTCGGTATCGAGCCTAGAGGGTCACATATATATGGTGGATGCTTCAGCGAATAGAAGATTGGATGGAGATTCAATTAGCCCCTGTTCTCATTAGATGAGACCCTATGCTGATGGGCTCCTTGATTAAGGCCCAAGTAGAGGCCTAAGGAGATTATTGGATATAGATCCAATAATGTAAGGTTAGTGGGTAATTGGATGAAGATCCAATACCCACTAAAGAAGGAGCCCTAGGGTTTCTGATGGCTCTCTAAAAATAAGAGGGGAGACTCATAGTTGATAGGCTGCAGCTTTAGCCACCACCTCATATTCTCCTCTCTCCCTCTGTGCAAGAGTTGCTAGATCAGATTGGAGAAGTTTCACTATAGAGATCCATCGTATGGATACCGTTAGAGAGGAGGACGCTTGACCTCCTTCATCTTTTCCATCCGGATCTTGAATATAGGGATATATGATCTCCCTAGGTAAAATCAATCTCTCACACATCATGGGTTTTCGATTTTTATGATTTTTCTCGCGACCCCAATATTTTACACGATGATTTGATCTACGTGAAAAACTGATTTTTGTTTTGATTTCCGCTGTGCATGTGATGCTCCCGCTGAGGTTTCCTAATAGATAGGAAGATCCAAAGCTTATTATTCAAATAAAGCAAGTGAATGATAAGAAGATTGCTAAGTTACTTACTAACTAATTAATTAAGAAAGAGTAAGGAAATCTAAAAGATAAGAAACGTCGTAAGTGAAATATTTGCTTTCAAAGAGTAAACAAAATCGAAAGCGTTAATAAAGAAAGTAAAAGATGAACTCACAATTTTTATAGTGGTTCGGCACCAACGGCCTACAACCACTCCCAAGTCCTCCTTCTTGAGGTACACCAGTGTTCATTACTGATCTTCTTTGGGTGAAGACCAAACCCTTACACTTTGCTTACAAGAGAGACAAGATTATACTCGTTAATCACTCCTTTATCATTTTTCTTTTTCTTATAATTCTCACATAATATTTTCTCATAATATAATCACCAAAATTATTGTATTAAATATAAGAAAATTTGGGATATTTATAGGCCCCAAATTGGCTTCAAAATTGGAGCCAAAATCCAACATATCTTAAAAAATCGGGTACGGGCGGTTTACTCACCGGCCTTAGGTAGGTCAATCGCCCAAAGTACCTAGATTCCTAGGTACGAGCAACTCAACCACCCATCCTGGGCGGCGGTACACCCGCTGCTCACTAGCGGTTTACCCACCGGAATTTTCGCAAGAGTCGTTCCCTTCACTTTTCGAATTCTGGTTTGAACCTTATGTTGACCAACCCTTTGGTCAACCAATTAAGCTCAATCAAACCCCAATAGTAGACCCAATTGCCTTATTGAGTTGATTTGGATTCCTTCCAAATCCAACTCAATTTGGACTCAAACCCTAATTGACTCAATGATGACAACACTTAATGACCAATCAAGATAATCAAGACCTAACTCCCGCCAATCCGACAGCCTCCGACATTCTTGCAGCGAGTCTTCCGGCCTTCTTCTAACGATCTCCCGACATATTTCCAGCAAGCTTCCTGATCCCTTCCGACGATCTCCCGACATATTTCCAGCAAGCTTCTCGATCCCTTTAGCGAATCTCTTAGCGAACTTCAGCAAGATCCCACTGCATCGTCCGAACCCGGCTCGATGCCGAGCTTGATCTTAGCCCATCATCTGGTTGTAACTTCATTGCTCCTGTTATAGTTAGTCCTGCACAATGCTAATTATGACTTAATTAACTATAATCATAATTACTAAACATCCATTACAAGACCATCCTAACTCCCGACAAGTTTTTCGGCTACCCCAAACAATCTTTCGGTGAGTCTCGATCTTCTTCTGGTGAACTCCCTTGCGCCATCCTGCCAAACTCCTGATACCCTTGGCGAGCTCCCGACGCACTCTTGGCGAGTTCCCAATCGCATCGACCCAATACATGGACTTGACCTTGGCCAATACTGATTGTAATAATCATTTTATCATAATTAATCCTGCATCAATCAATTTCTAATAATCCATGTTACATCAATAACCCATCAATTGATTTCGTCATCAAAATCTTAGATTCAACGTACTATAGTCGATGTCCAAAAAAACATTTCGACCGGATCCCTCCGACACTAAGTTAGTCACCGAAAACTTAATGAATATGATTTTTTTTTTAGAAAGAGAGCTCTCTAGTGTCGGGAGTTTCCTTTTATACTAGACCTTAAAGGGACTTATAACTGCTCCAATACCCCCCTTTTGATGTTTAATCCATATGGGTGACAGAGAAAGATAATCGTGAAAAACCTATCTTGAACTTTTGTCCACACAGATAGACGAGTGAAAGTCGACTTGGACTTTTCCCTTCTATAATGACTTAGATGATTATATATTATATGATAATTGATCGCTAATATATATAATTTCATAATGAAACCATCATGAAGCCTAATCATAAACCATAACGAATGAGCTAACAAAACCAACTTAGATTTAGAAAAAAAAAGCGCCCTGTTATGTTATGGTATACATCTGTATCACAACTTTGATTCTTAGGTTAAATGTTCCAAGGGGCTTGATCAAGGCCCTTCTTTTCTGGAAATGCTCGATCCAGAGCAAACAAGTCTCCGAGATGCAAGTAAAACCTTCGAGTAGGAGTCCCAACTTTTCTAAGCAGAGCTCAAGCTGCAGGTGAAGATCCCTAACTGAAGGTGCTTCCTTATACGAACACACCAAAGGAGATCTATATTATCTGAAACTGAGCAAGGCTTTGAGCCTCCTAGGAGAAGAGCAGGCTCACCATTCTTCAACTGGACTTCATCATCCATTATTCCACAGATTACAGTTGACAATAAGGTTTACATGTGTGACAGAAACAAAACCATGGCGAAACCCAAAAACGACTTTGATCATCTAACCAGCATGCACGTGGACGCCTATAGCAATCACCAGGATGGTCAAGATGACGAAGAAGATGATGCTGTGGACCAGAATCGCGATCCCGCTGGTGTACATGTTGCCGAACTCGATCACCCTCGTTCTCGCTGGTAGCTGAAACAACAGCCCTGGTGAGAGGAGGATGAAGAGGATGACAGCCACGATCACAGGCCCCCAGTCGGCAGACATGTCTCTCGCCTGTTGCTAGAGCTTGTGTTTCCTTCTTCAAGCAAGACGGAATGGGCACAACAGATGATGATGAAGAGAGTCACCGAGAAAGCTGCGATACTTAAGCAGTAAGAAAGCTTAAAGCAAACAAAAGGAGGAGAGGGATGGAAAAGAGATGGGAACGCTGCTTTAGGGTTCGTGGAACGCAAGCTTTGCACTGATTCATTTGGTTATTGGCCGCTTTAGGATTCTTTTCTTGAGAGATGACACTGTCGAAAAGCCAAGTCGAGCCTCGGGGATCCATGAAGACAACCTTTATTATACAGTAGGCAAAGTTGGAAAATGTGATTCCTTGCTTTTACTTTTCTAATACCTGAAACAGATAATATATACTGACAAGAAATGGTTATTGAACAAGATCATTCTTTTTTTTATTTGTTTTGTGCTTTTTTGAGTTGCGCGATAGTGCTTTACAACAGGGATTTATATTAAAATCAATTCGGTATATATATATATATATATATATATAGAGAGAGAGAGAGAGAGAGAGAGAGATGCACATTGATGGAGTTTGGATTGGCTTAGTTCACGGTTCGATTTCAATCGAAATTATATCAGGATTAAAATTAAATTATTGGATGATTCATAGAATGGATTAACTCAGTTCACGGGTCAATTTCAACTGAAATTAAATCAGATTGGAACTGAAATAAAATCGATTGGGTGATTCATTGATTCCGAATAATATTTTTTCTATTTTTAAAAAATATTTTTATTTTTAATTAAAATGTGTTATTTTTAAATTCATTTTTTAATTAAAAAAAGAAAAACTAATTGTCCCGAACGGGTGCTCGCCGCCGATGCAGGCGACGTCAGCGATGAGTGGTGGTCACATGGACGCGCCTCTGCGCTTGCCACCACGTGCTGCTTAGGCTCACTACGTGTTCCTCCAGCCGTGATCCAACTTGTCACACGAGTGAGAGACCGACAGAGGAACCACAGTCCTGATTCGTTTGCTGACTCGTGGACTGTGAGATCTACGCCGATTAAGCGTCGTCCAAAGCCGTCCATCTCAACCATCCGATAATTCTAATCAAAAATAAATATTACAACAGTTTCAAAACCATACGGACTTGCAATTCAAGATCAAGTGCGCACGTACACACCACAGTAGCAGCTGCCTTTACATGAGTTCTTTATAATAGCAGTTCATCAACCGGACTATATACCCAATTACAAACCACAGCAATAATAGCACAAGAAATAGGAGCGTTCGCTAGTGACGTACAACACCCCGCTTAAGGCACGAAGAAAGGCGACGGCGATAACTCGAACGCTCTCGCTCATGCAAGCCATCCCCCTGGCACGTAGTTACTCACGCTTGGCCCAGCAGCTGCAGCTGCAGCGGCGGCAGCAGCTGCTGCAATAGCCATTTGATCTGGATGATACCTGGAGAAGAAAGAAAAATCACGGCCTTAGCCACCATCTTGCGCATGGCTGACACCACAGATCGATGCGGACAAGTGGAGGAGGTACCCGATTTGGAGAGTAGGTTCACAGTCTATGGGTTGGAAGAAACCGTCACCCTGTGGTTGAGGTTGCTGGCGGCCGTAGGTGTCGGGATCCCATAGTTGTTGCTGGTTGGCTTGGTTGCTCTCCTCCAACTGCGAAGTGTCACATGCAAACCATAGCAAAGCTTTCTCGGTGGGGGTAAGTTGGGATGGAAGTAAGAGAACTACTTACTCTTCTCTTCAGGGCTTTATTTGCTTCGCAGAGCATTTGTTCCTGTCAACAGACGAGCAGTGTTAGATGGAAAGATACAGGCATAGATGGTCACAGGCAATTCATTTTTGTTGTGCAGGTGATACCCGTCTTTGGAGATCCGTGAGCTGATCGAGCATGTACTGAGTCTGTTGGAAGAGACAACAAGTTCACAGTTCAGAGATGATGTTTTTGGCATCCGAACGAGTAGTTAATGGATGGATGATCTATCGATTAGACTAACAAGCTGAGTGGCCATAAATAAAGTATGAAGTTGTAAGAGTGAGCATTACCCGTGTTGATCTTATTTGTCTTAATGATGCATCAAGTTGGCGCTCAAGTTGCTCGAGCTCTTTGATGCTGAGTGGCCCCAGATCTTCACCTAGCAGATTTCTACAACCCAAAACAATTACTCCATTAACGTCTTTCAACATTCCAGTAAAAGCTGTGTTCCTAATGTGCGAAGAAGAACAGTAAGATATTACCTTTGTGATCTCTGCAAGGCCTCAACACGGGCCTTCAGCTTCAAGTATTCTTGCTGACTACTCTGATTTTTTGCCAAAACAAAACGTAAGAATGTCAATTATTTTGATACTGACTACTCTGAGTTTGCCAAAACAATATGTAAGAATGTCAATCTATTCGATAGAGATGGATATTTAACCATCAAACTCAATGCACAAATAATTCATTCCGTAGGGAGTACATCACTAAAATTCAATCAATTATTGTCACGTCTTTATGATTTCTTTTCCGACATAATTTCAGTAGCATTTTGCTCGCTAAGGATGATAAATGATAGGAAAAGAGGTCAACTATAACACAATATGCAGGGGTAGGTAGTTGTATAATCGTGTACATGTTCCACATTTTACCAATGTCTCGCACACTGAGACCTGCTGTGCCCTAGATTCATGCTATCTATAGTTCACATATATAAGCCAATTTAGCAATATAACTTTTAACTTGAGCTCAGTTAAAACTTTGACATTTTGTTTGCAAAGGCTGTTGGTGCAATTCTGACATGCTATCTAACCTTTAAAAGCATCATAACTAGTTTCTCTTCATTCAATTTTGGTATGATGGCCAAAATTTACGAGATTGGATGTTCATAGCATCATAACCTTTGAGCTTGAGTCAAAAGTATTTTGAAGTTCCTCCAGTTCTTGAGATTTGACAACCCAATAATGTAGCTTGAAAACAATAAAAGATAGAAGAAACTTAATCAAGTTTTGCACACTACATATTTTCATTCTCTATAATAACATCTTCAGGCAAACAACAAATTAGAGGATGTATTCAGGATAAGCCATTAGTGGAGCTGGAAAAGGATAGCAACTATAGTAATCAAAAGAAACAATCCTTACACGAACTCAGAACAAACTACTGTTTTAGGGTAATTATTGTCTAGAAACTCCCACACTGACTTATCCATTTACCAGCTTCTCTTCACTTATGGGGTGACCAATTGTATTTACTAGCATGTTTCTCTGGATAACATAAAAGGGACAAGGCCAAAGAATTGACCAGGAAAAAATAATAATTTTGCTAATTTTAAGAAAAAGAAGGTAGTTCAAGGTACAAGGTTTTCATTCCGTAAGATCTAGAGAGGATCAATATAAATAGTTTTATCTTTATAAGCAAAGAGGTCAGGCCACTGAAGCTAAATAGTGAGAAAAATTCAGACTACTCAATTGAAGTTCATCAACTGCAACCAAGCTGCCGATGTAATGTAAAAAAGTAGTCAGATATTTATGCTAAAATTAACCGATCTCTAAGACGTAATGAAAGACAAACTTGTTCCTGAAAGAATGTTTATTTACTTTGTTTGAAAGGGCTCTAACTTCTTATTTCATAAAAGACACCCATGATACAATACCTAAAATTTTATTTTGGATGATATGAAATTACTTACGAAATATACCCACCACATATTATGTACAAGGCCTTTCATGCTCACACCAGTCACATAATAAACATGCATTCTAACCTAACCATATCATAACTATAAAAGATAACATCACAAAGTTTTTTTCAATTTTAAAAAGACAACAATATGATCGGACTTTTCTGGCATAGAGCCTTTGAAAACTCATAGTTGCATCCATAACACACAAGTAAAGTGGCAGCACCATAAACCATTATTTAGAGCCAGAAAAATGAATTATTTACGTATATCATAAACCTTGCTAATTATGTGCACAATTGTACATATATTTGATAAATGTAACATGATATAGTCAAGCTTATATGACTTAAAAGAAAGATAAGTAATAAACTCCAGTCTTGAAATTTTGATTAAACAAGCTAAAAAAAATCACCTTTATGCTTCTATTTTCATTTTTTTGTTTCTCCAATAGATGTTAATTCCTCAGATTTTCTAGGTTCAATAATCACGTCAACTAAGAATGCTTAGAGGTTGGGCTAAAGTGCTCCCCTGTCTTTGCCAAGATCTACTATTGTGAATCACTATTTTCAATTACACTCAGAAAACACGAAAGTTCAATATATCTACACAACCACTACAAACAATTATTATAAAGCTTACCTGTATGTCTCTTTAACTTGTGTTACAATTAGGCAATATTGCTCTTTTGTAACCTTGTGGAAGTCATATGTGAAAAACTATAATATGGAATCAGTGGTCTTTTGCATCAAAATTATCTGGATATTAATGCAAAAGATTTCAATGACACAATTGTTCATTTGATGGAGGGTATCAAGACTTTAATGTTCAAAAGGTCAGTCGCACAAAGGACAATGATCATTGATCATTGCATATATTTGAGGGCAAAATATCAAATTTAGTGAACATCAAGTATTCAAGTAAACTAGGAACATTTTACTGGCTATGGATGCAAGAATCCTAAGTTTTTTTCCAGGCAATTCTAATAATGAAACATCAAGCTTTAACAGCTTAAATAAAAGATACTATCTATAATTATAAGAACAGTGCAATAATGAATTCGAAAAAAGAGGAGGACAAGAAATAGGCTGCAAATCATACAATATTTATTGAAATTTTCATGTTTGCATGGTTTAAAGCATATATAATTTAATTGAAAAGGAAATATGTATTCTCTAAAAGATGAAATATTACAAGTTGCTTTATAATTCAATCATCATGACATGGTAAACAATGTTCCAAGATTTAACAATCAAACAACGTAAAGTAAATTGAAAAATATAAACTTTCATTCGTACTCTGGAATGTAACATTTTCGAGAAGCAACAATCCTGATTCTTCTTTAACCTTATTTATTCAATGTTTAGTATCATGAAAACGAGGGGCATAACCTGATGGAACAAAGTTTCTACCACGCGCCAATACAGTGAGCATTTGTTACAGAACTGTCATCTTTTTAACTTCAAAATCAACATATGAACCCTTGGAATGGGTTTGAAAGGAAAAGAAATCTATTTAAAATTGTGATCAGAAAATTTGCTACCATCCAACAACTTATGCTTGGCATCTGAAATGTTTGCATATATCTTTGTATGATATATTATTGTAATAAACCCCCAACTTATCCAAATAAACCAGAAACAGCCCTATGTTGTTAGTGACTTATGTTAATGTTGTAATAAAAAGTGTCATGCTGGTAAAACTTTGACAGTCTATTACAAGGTTTTATGATAGAATCTCATTTTCATCACTTAATCTTTGCAAAAAAGAATATTATAATAAAATTTAAATATTTTATTTTTTAATAAATTTCAATTAAAGGTGAATTGTATATTAATCCTTCATCAGTTTTCCATACTTGTCGTGACTTAATGCAACATGCATTAAATATTCTTTTTCTCAAAAGGATAAGATTAAAGAAATTTTCCTTTAAACTCTACTGATTGGAATATATTCTTTAAACTCTACATATGTAAGGTTTCTCATACGGACTGTTCCTGGTCTTTAATATTGGTCATTCTTGGCTAGATTTCTGGACATCACCTGATAAGAATCAAGCAAAACCATCTCATCACATAACTTCTTTATTATTATTATTATTATTATTATTATTATTATTATTAGTATTATTATATATATATATATATATATATATATATATATATATATATATATATATATATATATATATGGGTAAGAAAGGACTTTTAGCATGTACACTTTTTCTAATTTTCTTGAGTACGGCTTCTTTTATCAATCATATTCCTATCAATATGGTTTGTTCAATCCCAAACCCGAGGAAAATCTTGATCTTTAGTATACAAATCTTGATAAAACGAGTACATATTGATAGTCCTAGTAGTGAGAAGTGAAGGAGCATTCTTGATATTTGACTAAGTGAAGGCTCAGTTGAGACAGGTGCTGGTGATGAATGAGTAGTTGGCTAAGTTCCTCCTCACTGCATATTAGCTCCAAGAGGATTAGATTTCCAGAGATCCAAACATAAAGTGCAATATAGTTCTTAGCTAAAAAAACTATGATCAATATCTCATGGTTGAAATAGATAATAAGTCTTTGATCAAGATATTGAAGGAGGAGGAGGCTTCTCCATGTCTCACGTTTTTGGAAACTTATTATGTGAAGAATTCATCGGGATAGAGTTTTCTCATGTATATAGGCAAGGAAATAAATGTACTCATTGGTCAAATCAATTGTGGAATACTAATTGGCCACCTAATCTGTATGTACTGTTACCTTCGGATGAGCATGGTCAAAGTTGTATTAGTACTTCTTAGAGTAATTTAATTTTACTTTTTGGGAAAAAAATAGACTATGATCAAAAGAACAATTGAGAGAATTAATGAGTCTGTAGCCTACTTTATTAAACTGATTTAAATTGAACGTTTGGTTGCAACTACAAAATAACTAAGGGACAAAAGGCATGCTCTTATTCCTATGAAATATTGCAATATAGAAAATGGTCTAATAGTTATAAGTTCATTTACCAAAATACATTTTCTGGACATACTTATGTAACAAGTTCACAGTTCCATTAGCATTGTCTAGTACTTTTAATTTCTCTCCTCCAATACCACAAGATTTTTGTTACCTTTATCAAACTCTTAAAACATATTCTTTACTTTTAATTTCTCTCCATAATTTTTGGCTTCAATATGCAATACCACTCTCTCACTAAAAAACATTATGGAATATGCTTTGGCTTTTGGCTTCACTATGGCATTAAAATTGACTAAAATTATGAAATACGTTACTCTATATTAGAGCAGATACTCATTTGCATCTTAGGTTGATAAATCGCACAAGTTAGCATTACAGATATTTTTATTTATATGACTAAACAACTCAAAACTTAAGCCCAGAATATAAGAAATTGGAAGGGGCACCATGAAGTCGTTGTTGTTTTTCCTACGCACATACTGGGAAAAATCATAATATTTTGAAGTAAATTACGACTATTATACAAGTGACTTACTTTGACCTCTCAACAATCTTGTACACCTATATAATTTTAATGATGCTATCAATGTGGAGATATTATAATTTTTCTACTATGATACATTTCAAGAGAATTACACTTAGTAACTTATACTCACATCCAACCTTTCAGAAAACCATTGATGAATAATATTGTTGATGTCATTACTATATAATTAAGCCTACATATCAAAGTTCCTTATTCTACTTTTCCATGTTCAAAGCAGCCACTAATGATACATTGGCATCATGGCAAATAAGTCTAAATGTTGAATTGCTTAAGCATCACATAACTGCTACACAATTATCATCAATTTTTTTAATTGAGGGCATATAAACCAAATTACATGTCAGAGAAGAATATCTTTCATTTCCTTTTAGAGAATAAGAATAAGCTAATATTTAGTGCAAGAAGTCTGGTCAAAGGATCTATTTACCTGAGTCTCCCTTGATATGATATTTGTCTCCGGTGCCCCATAATTGCATTTTTGGTACCTCTCCAGTGTTTTCAACATACTATTAATGAAAAAAATTTACAATATCATAATCAAAAGGGAAAATTGGAGATTAAGAAGATTGCAGTTGGCCAACATCTGCTAGGCAATCACAAAAACATCGTCATCAACATGGTTTGGAACAAAGATTAGTCCCTTTTTACAAAAAATATGCAAAATGTCTCCTAATAAGAGTCCACCATTTACTCTCAAGTTCTCAATCGTCATTTATTTTCTTCCATTTAGACATTTTTCCTTATAAAAATTAATATATCTTTACAACTTTGTTGGTGCAGTTGTCATTGTCGAAAGATAAATAAATATATGTTAATTCCTCTTTGTCGCTCCAAAATTAAGATCCCGATGTCAAACTAAATGTTCAACGTGTAGAATTACAAGCATCTCACTACAAATAGATTCACAAAACTGCCTCATTTATAAAGCAAGAATTAGCTTCACAAAACTGATGAAAAGCATAAATAGCGAAACTTGGAAATTGTCTCGTTGTTAGATGTTTCTCATCTTTAATCTTCATATATTTAATTCTCTTCAGTATGCAGCAGTTTATGGCATTTAAAAAATGATCAAGTCCATGAATTTTGGATGGAATATTCACAAATGGACAACTCAATCTAGTCACTCAATAATTTGAGGAAATATATTTCTCTTCAAGCCCATCAACTTGCTGTAGTACTTTACTAGAATATAAGTTGTTTAATTGTTCTGCTATTGTCACACAGCTTTTAGAGGGCATCAGAAACTATAAGCATAATAACCTCACATGCCACTGAATTAGTACTACAACAGTTTGACATAGAAGATATAAGTAACTTAAAGAAAGTTTTGTAAATTGAAATCAACATTATCCGAATAAAAAGAGACTCCCAGAAGAATCACATAGGAACACCACAACAGGACTCCAGAGTGTTGTGGGTCTCACTTGTATGATGGAATGTGACTTGCAAATCAAGGTGTGGAATGTGTGTAGTATTCGACATCTCCAACAAAGTTGTTTTGTTCTTATCGAGAAACCTTTGTTTGATTTTTATTGAGCATGGTTTTTTCAAAATTGAGACAACCCTTTTTTATGAATTACTGTTTCTAAATAAATTATATATTTGTTACCAAATCAAAGGCTTCAACTTTGGAAAATTTATTGCAAGCTAACGTACGTGGGTTACTTGTATTCCCTCACACTGAAAAATAACAGTAGATGTTGTATAAATGGTGGTCAAATCAGAAAAAAAGAAAGTGTTTTCAGGAAAACGATGGATACAACTTGAAAGCTCACGCTTGTACCAAATGGTTACATCCACGTAAAAATGCCCTTCTTCAGACACTGAAATCTAGACAATGAAAGACCTTTCAACAAGATCTAAAGGGTTTCAAGAAAACAAAAGGAATGGCATGGTTACGAGGAACCTCGGAAACGAAAGGACCAAAAGACAAGATTGGTGACAGACTAGACGGTTTCTTACAGAGAGAGCTAAAACCCTAAGTTCTTCGCAAGAATGACAAATGTGATGGTACTTTAGCTCTGCTGTATGAATCATGCAGTCACATGTACAAAATGAGATCGATTTGAGCATATATGTACCCTGAATTAATGCCTTTTTACCGATATTTAACCACGACAAACTTTAATCTTCATCAGAACGAAATGAAATCGTCACAAACCTAAAACTTCAAAGAAATGTAGACGAAGATAATCCAGAGGTGCTTGGGAGACATTTCTCTTAGACCATAGAAAGACCGACCAAAAAAGCAATAGATTCGTGTGAGATACTTCTTGCAAAGAGTGAATAGGCAAAAGTTCTTAGGAAGAAGGAAATATCATCGACAACATCTTGAGTTCTACTTTCCAAGCCGACTCCACATGTCGAGAGCGGGTGCAACGCAAGGGGAAAAGTAGCTTAGATTTCTGCGTATGATCATGAAGGCTTAAATGATCCGATCACTAGCCAAGGTAAAAAGAGAAGGACTGAAACAGCTTTCGTGTCATAGAGAAGCAGAGAGAGAACGTAAGGAAAACAGAAGAAAGCTAATATTTGTTTGCTTCCTCATCAAACAAATTCGTTTTTAAGAGATTGATCCTTCTCCATGACATCAAACTACTAAGAAAACATCCAGATCTTTTGTGAGAACGAAATCCCCGAAGCAGTCGAACGAAATCAGAAAACAAATCCGCTTTGCATGATTTTGTGCTATTTAACCGTCAGATCCAATCAAATTCCCATTATTTTCACGAAACCAGAAACCTATCAGAAGGATCCAGGCTTGGAAAGAGCCCACACCGGAAACCCATCGTAGCAAGCGAAAGAAAGCACCGATCGAGTGAAAAGAAGACATTTTTTTCCAAGAACCTTGTTCCCGGCCACGTACCTGGAGCTGCTGCAGAACTCGAAGAGCTTCCCGCGGTTGGAGAAGATGATGAGGGCGACCTCGGCGTCGCAGAGCACCGACAGCTCGTAGGCCTTCTTGAGCAGCCCGTTCCTGCGCTTCGCGAAGGTCACCTGCCTGTTGATCTTGTTCTCGATCCGCTTCAGCTCCACTCTCCCCCTCCCCATCTCCTCTTCTTCCTCCTCCAGCAACCAACCCAAAGAAACGAACCAGATCAAAAAGAAGAAGAAGAAGAAGAAGAAGAAGAAGAAGAAGAAGAAGAAGAAGAAGAAGAAGAAGAAGGATGAAAGAAGGGGCTTTCGGACTGGGGAAGAGAAGGAGAAGAAGCCAAAACCCATTTGCCATTTATAGGCAAAACGGAAGGGGAGGGAGACGTCCATTAACCCTAACATCTCATCACCCTTTTAACCTCCGGAAACTCCCATACACATAGGTTTCCGCATATCAATCGCTTGCGGGCACGAAATCTTCGGTTGAGATGAGCAGAAATGGAAATTTGACGGCGGATGATGGATGCTTATGATGATACTTATGCGAATGGTTGTAGAGAAGTAAGCAGAAGCTTAACAGCGAGCGGAAGACTGACATGGAGAGGTGGCGGTGGCAGTGGAATTCAAGGCGTGGGTCCCATGGGAATGGGTACGTGTCGATAAGAGACACGTGCCGGAGGGACAGACCGGGACAAATCATGTGACACCAAAAAACCTTGGACGTGGGAGGAGGGAAGCGTGTGATTGGCGGGCTGGAAGACTTCGGAGATAGGGTGGGTCTTGTAATGCCTTGAAATATACTTGATATTTTTTTTTATATATGGCTGTCAAATATATAAGAAAAACAGAAAAGAATATTACTTCTTTATGACCTAAAAAATTATAAAAACAATCGATCTAGATCTAGATGTAGATGTAAGAATGCCGAGGACCTCTTACATTGGATACGGATTTTTTTCGATGTATATTATCATATTTGATTCTATTATCATTTATTTTGATTGTTGATTCAGTATGTGAAGTCTAATCCAATGTGGTACGTGTCTTTAAAATAAAATCATCTTTGGGGTTGTCAAAATCAAATAAGATTCTTCTTCGACATGATTGCTTCAAATGTGAAAAATCACAATACCAACTTCTCGATGCACGATATTTTTTTAAAAAACTAAAAATATGATGGATATATCCCGCTAGATATTGAAGTTAGGATACATTCTTTTTTGATGTAAATTTGTTGATGCGATCGATCTAGATGCATATGGTTTACAGAATTAGTGACATGGCGAGCATGTCAGATGAGACGAGTCCAATGGTTAATTCGATATTGAAAAAAATAACATTTTACATGTGAGATATTGGTTGATTGGACGAGAGACTCCTTTATATAGTCCTATGGTTAGAGAATATTTATTATATGAGGTATGATTTGAAGAATAGACTCCTTTATATAGTTCTATTTAGTTTGAGCAGTTTGGGATTTCATGGCACAGTCAGAATACTTATCTATGAAGGACTTTGTCAGTTTATTGCAAGAACCTGAGCTCCGGTCCCGCCTTCATTACTTACATTTGTAAAAAAATTTCATGCCTGCTAGGCATTGTATTTTTCTATGGTCATACTTGATATACTTATAATGTGTAACTTGGATAGACCAATAATGCATGTAATTGGCCTTTTAATCGATGCCAAGAAGATGTATGGTGATGTGTGATGTTGCTTGTTCTCTAAGATGATGAGAAAAATTAAATCTCTCAACAAAAATGTTAACTCAATTATATGATAGCTGCTAGCTAGTCATGAGTGGCAATTTAAGTGTGTATCACACGTCATGATTGACAAATGTTCTCAAGCATTCATTGATCCACTTCGATGTTTCCACCATCACTTATGCATCTTAATTCTACATATGGAAATACAAGGAAGAGTAAAGATTCTAATGGCAGAAGAGGAGCAAACTAAGTGCTTGAAAACCTTACACAAATTGGAGATAAAATGAGCTAAACGATGCTTCACTTTTGATAGGTTTAGTCTTAGGAATCAATCCATAGTGCATACAAAGTCAAAAAGTAACTTCACTTTTACCTCCATAAGAAGAAGTAGTATCTCAAAGGAGCAGGGAAGGTCCACATGGATATAAATATCCTTGAGCTTGCACTGTTTGAAATCTCTCTGCCTATTTGATGTTCCCTCATTGCTTATGTGGAGGATGAAGATTGCATGACTAGGTCATTTTAGTTGAAAGCTAGGTCACAAAGAAGCTAAATGAAGAATATGAGTCATGTGTAGTCTTAGCTAGCTGACCTAGCACTTCCACAAAGAAATTAAAAGGCCTTTGGTCTCCTTATGGTTCCCAAATTTATCTCCAAGTGTTGGCATCATGAGAATCTCAAAGCTTCAGATCAAGAACAAACATGATAATGGCTATTTAGACAACAAAAATAAAAATCAATAACAGTGACATATATTTGCTTGAAGCTTATGGAAACATTGTTATTTATAACATAGTGACAAATACTTCGCAAATTATCTTTGTTTACATATTTTTGTTTTTGTTTGCAAAAAAAAAAAAAGTGCATGAAATTTGTGATTTTGTCAAATATATGATGAAATTTGGTGATGACATTCATTGATGCTTTTGTTAAATATATGTCGTCAAGGAGCAGCAGAAACATCGAGAAGAGGAAGAAGAGAAAGTGCAAGATTTGCGTCAGGGATCAAATTAGGATTCAGAACTGCTATAATCCATTTTTTCTTGATATCCAGAGGTTTTTCGATCTGGTCTTGATCGAATTGTTTTGTAAATGTTTTTTAGGCCTAATATATTTCATCTAATTATTATGGATCAATCTAAAATATTCGAATCTGAACCAACCTCATAAACATGACACAAACAACTAAATTTTGGCAGACTACATTATGCATGGTCCAATCCACTAAATATTCTACAAAGATTGAGTCAGTTACTTGTAGTAAAAGGCAGGATTCTTGACTTTATATGATTCCAGAAATCTTTCATTGATGGCCATCTCTAATAGCATGTTGCTTATGCAGGGAATAAAATGATCTGCAAGAAGAAGGTTGTGAGACAAGGCAATCTCTTTCTAGCCAATTATATGTGCTGATCATTTGAACTATTTCTTGAAGAAAGCAGCATTCTTCCAGCTGATGTCTCTAACTCTCCGCTTGCTGATGAAACCCAAATTCTTGCAGCAAGTTGTTTAGTCGAGTAATGCCTTTTCTAGAGGAACCTTCAAGTCTTTAAGATCAACATGCATAGAGGTTTAACGTGGATGTTAAAAACACACATTTGTTTGGTTATGTGTCCTACTTGTAAGGTTGAAATTTAAACATCAAGCGAAATAACTTGGGATAGATACAGGATTCGAACTCATACGTTTCCTAATACCACTATGAACTTTTTATAATAGGCTCATTGTTTACAAAAGAAAAGGATTTAGAGGCGGAAAATGGCATTGAAAATACCAAAATATTGATATGGAAAGCGATTGACTTCAATAATTCATAGAGAATATAGCAAAGAAGACGCTAATCGAAATAAAATAGGACATCAAATGAAATAAAGTAAGGATAGATACACGATTCGAACTCGCGGGTTGTCTATTATGACAGACTCATCATTTACAAACCAAAAGGATTTAGAGGAGAAAATTGATAGTGAAAATATAAAAAAAAAATATATAGAAAGTGATAGACTTCAATAATTCATGGAGAAGATAGTAAAGAAGACATTAATGTTAATCCTAGAACCCCCTGTTATATAAAGTTATGTATAAATATTATGTCTTACATTTTTGTAGGATTGTCAAAGCTAATCAAACTGGAATAACCTACTAATTCTCACATTCTAATGTTATATAAAGCAAGTCCAATGCCAGCAACAGGAAGATGAGCAAGTGAATTAAGTTAAGGACTAATTGTTGCTATTTTATTGGATGATAGCATGATTAAAGCAAAAAAAAAAAAGAATTAAGCACCATTTTATGTTACATGAGACTCAAGAATACTTGGCATATCACATCCATAAAGGATTTAAACTGAACTCACACTTGGTGACTTCGGAAGTTGAGGGAAATAACATATGATCATCGTGGCATGTAGATGTTGGATACGATGCCAATAACATATGACCCTCCAAACAATGATGCACAGGTTGATGATTTAGAACTAACATAATAATATGAAGGTTGGGGGAGCGACTCTTATTGATGGAGATGTAGTTGTGTGGGAGGCCAAAGGCAGACAATTTGTGTAATGTGGTGTCAGTTCAAGTTGCATCCTTTTAGTCTTTAAGAATGTCGCATTTTCTATTCCCTCACTCCTTTGAATGCCTGTTCCCATCAAAGATAAAGAATCCAACTTGCTCGTCTCCCTCTCTCTCTCTCTCTTAATAATGTTCTCTATGTATTTGAAGCTTGGATCAATTTAGCTGAAATGTTTGGATATGTTATCCCCAATGTTAGGCAATTTTCTTCATTATCATCCTCAATGTTAAGCAATTTTCTTTCATCTTATCATCGACGTTAAACATTCTCTTCCCTATCATTCTCACTGCTAATACAAAAGAAGGGCTTACCAAATGTGTTTGCGGCTGAAGCACTATTTATCATCTTAAAGTGGAAGAAGACATTCACTGACACAGTCTATGTTATACTCAGATACTAAAAGAGAAAAAAACAAGTTAGACGAAGTGAAAAATGTGTCTTTCCTATGCTATGCTTCACAATGTTAAGGCTACATGCTTCATAGTATAATATTATGAAGATAATAATCATTAATAATATTATGTTTGATAAAAATAAAGTCTATTATATTGATGCATACCGCTGGTGGTATGTATCGATTCAACATGACATCGATACGTGGATCATCCATTATTTGATATTGTTATCGATATGTACTGGTCGATAATGTTCTAATTTCAACCATTATCGATCAAGGGTTAAGATTGACTATTTAAAATGGTTAATTTGTCCATTTGAGGTTTAGAAAAGGATTTTTAAATCTTTTTCTCTCCTCTCTTTTAACTCATTTTTCACTCTCTTCGTCTGTTAAACTTTTTTAAACTCTTTTTTTTACTCACATATCTCTCATTCTTATATTTTTAGTCTCCTAAACTCAATAAAACTAAGATTTATAGATTAAATTAAATTTATGATACTAATTTAGGAGGATTAAGAGGTCAATATGTGCCTCAAGAATTGCCTCGGACACATATGGTTCATGATGATCAAACTATGACTCACAAACAAATCATATTGATATACAGAAACATAGAATCAATGATCATGATCCACCACTTGTAAATTTCTATCATTCTTCCTTGTGGTAGAACTCGGTATATTCATCAATTAATTATTTAATTTATTTGAATATTAAAATTTAAGTTATATAAAAATAATCTAATAATTTAAATAATTTTTTTATATATAATTAAATATTAATGGAATGACGATCCGGAATGTGCCACAAAACTACTTCACAAAGTTTGAAAAAGATATATGACACTATTATTTTCTAATTTATATTTTCTTTAATTAAAAATATATTAAATTTATATTTATTTCTAACTTAAAAATCTTAATCTAATTTTTTTTATTTTTTTAAATTTTTTTATGATTTTAAACATATTACTTATATGTATTGGAGAACTCAGATAAACCAGTATGTATTGAAATTACATTCTTAGATAAAATAATTGCTTTACACCGAGAGACAAGGAGTGATGCTAAGACAAGTTTAAAAAAACAAGCAATCACGTTATAAAGTTCAAACTCTATCCCTAAACTCCACACCAATCAAAATGAGAATTTATATGTTAGAATTAGAATATTTGGAAGAGCCATGAATATATATATATATATATATATATATATATATATATATATATATATATATATATGATTGATGTGATTAAAAAAATAAGACTTGGAATGGGGTGAATGTGACAAAAGACACATATTATACAAAATCGCATTATTATTCTAGTATTTATGCAGCTTAATATGACTTGCATGGTATGTTGGATTTCTATATTACCCTGACCTTATAGCTTGGTGCATCTCGTGCTTCTTTTGACCTACAGTTGACTCCCTCTATAGGTTCATAGTTGGGAACATATAGTGTGTCATCCCATGGACATTGCGTTCGCCCATTGTCCGATGGTATAATTTAAGTATTTGGACAAAACACTGCTGTTACAGCCAGAAGATTGATTAATTAAGGGTTCTCAGCTGCCATATTCTTCTTCCATCGTGTGGGTGATGCAGATAATACGGTGGATGAGGAATCCCACAAGAGATGGGATGCATGAGACATGTGAAATCAATGAAAAGGTTGTCTCCATTGATAATATCAGGACTGGAAATGGTTAATTATGAAGATGACCATCATTAAGATCCAAATCTACAACAATGTCAGGTGTGTTCTTTTGTTCTAAATGAGAAATCTGATCATAAACCTGTAGAGAAAGCCCACTAATACAAACTGGCAAGCTAATATATTAGCCTCCTCTCTGGTTGCTATATGCTGCTGCTGCTGCTGCTTAGTGGGCTTTGTCTGTTCTCTGCAATGAGGAAGAACATTTGGCCATGCAAGGGAGTTAACATTGTTATTAAGAGTGGTGGATGTGGGAATCACCAAAGTGCAGCATCAAACACAGACTACTACTACTGCCAAGAGAAGGGAAGAGGCTGAGAGGCCCCGACCGAGGAGCCTTCACCTCCTATATGGACCGTACTCTGACAGTGGAGGTCAGTGTCAGCATCGCCAACAAGCACAGCACCCACTTGCTCATACTCAAACCCCGAGTAACAGAACCCTGTTGGCGAAACGTAGCTTGAAGCTTGAGAGCTGGCATATCGATCGAGGTGGTTGTAGGGAAGAGAAGAAACCAGAGGCTGATGGTGCACAGGGATCCTTCCGGCAGGCAGCATTTGGCCCATTCCGACGGCGACGCCTGGACTTCGAGATGATGACAGAAGAGAGAGAGCACAATCTCCGTGATAGAGGATCTTGTTGCTGCTGCTGCTTTCTGTCTTGAGGAATGGCTGGTGTGTGGGTGGTTCCGTTGTTGTCCTGCTGAAGGCAGTGTTGCCATGTTCCAGGAGAGGGAGCTGCTTCGCGTCTTGGTTGCCGCAGAAAGAGACAGAGAACTGTTGTTGGCTGTCGACGGCATGGAGGGGAAGGTGAGTGGTATATATGGCAGCCCAGTTGTGCTCTTCTCTTGGTGTTGGGAGCAGATGAGGATACATCAAGAACCTGCTGTTCCCTGCAACCACCAGATAGAATGATCCAGGAGGCACCATGAGTTGAATTCATGGAACAAAAGAGAAAATTTCTATCACAATTCAGACCTTGATGATTCGTAAATAGGCTCCCGGGACTTGTGGATCCTGGTTGAGGCTTTCTCCGGCGCTTGTTGTGTCCATCCAATCGCTTCCTACAGCTTCGTTTCACCTCATCAAACTCCTCCAGTTGGTGAAACCTGTGGTAATCATCAATTAGAACTCATAGTAGTGAGTGAGAGAGAGAGAGAGAGAGATAATAAAGCTGAGCAAGGTAAGAGTCATAACTCCATAAGCTTTTAATTGAAGCGTGAGCCATAAACAGAGTATAACATCAAAGAGAATTCTCTTAATGTTTCTGTAAATATGACAACTGCCAATTAATGCAATGGTAAAAAAGTTAGTAGCTGCTATATCATGTACTGAATGAATCAAAATGTATTAAACCAATGCAGAAGTTCTTGATTGAGACAGATATTTCCCCATGTTCAAGTAACAAACAAGCAGAGGAACAGAAGAAAGCAAGAATACAGGGAAAGAGGCAGTTCATGTCGTGCTAAATAGCTTTGATATGCCATGAACAGAGTCGAGAAACAAAAAACCACAAAGTTCTGTGGTGATCGAGTGAATTGCATCATGTTGTGGTGCATGGCATGGTAATTTGCTAGTTTCTTTCTTGCAGCTATGGAAGCTTTCTTTCTGAATCCTAGCAGAGGAGCTACAAGAAGGATGGGAGTGTGCAGGTGGTCCTGTTGCATTACCTGCTGCACTGCTGGCAGAAGCGTTGCTCCTGGCCGCCCACCATCACAACCGGAGTCTTGGAATGCACCTCGCACACCTTGTGGCGCCGGTGATACTCCCGGGAGTTGCTGAGATCGGACTTGCACCCGTCGACCAAGCAGGCCGCTGTCTGCCCAGCGTTGCCCGGCGCACGTGCCCGCCGAGGCGGGCCGGACGCTGCTGCTTTCGTCGTCACCGTCGTGGCCTGGCTTCTCCACTCGTCCGGTGGACGAAACCCAGCCGAACCACCAAGCTTGAGATCAACCGAGCAATCCATTTCGTTAGTCTGGCTTCCGAGGCCTCGGGTGCGCTCGACCAAGGAGCCCATGGTGAGCTCTGCTTTCTGCTGCTCGAGTCCTGAGAAACCCCACGAAAGGAGCTTGTTGGGATTCCACTCCATGGAGGTAACCTTCGCAGAACACCCTCCTCCTCCTCCTCCTCCCTTCTAAACAAGCGAGCCGAGGTCAATCAACAAGTCATTATCACGAACGCATGTCCATCAACAAAGAACAAACACAAGAACAGATGAAAACAACAGGAGATTTCCAAAAGGAACAGGGCAAATCTAACAGACTTCACGAAGAAAAACTATTCCTTTCATTCTCACACAGATCTCAACTAGCTAAAGGGGAGGCAGAAACGAGTTAAAGTTCATAAAACTGAGGACCCGTCAGAAAGCATACACAGCTGCGGCAGCAGCTCAGAGGACTGACCGTGTGCTGTCCGACCATTCAATCTCTGACAAGGATCCAATAATTCAACAGCTAATGCGAAGGTAAAAGAGGCTGTGTGTGGTGTGCAGGTTCTGAGGAAACCCACCTCTTGACCCACTCAGGACTGCAGGTATAGGCTGTCTACAGATAGACATGAAGCGTAGGCAGACACATATAAAGGCTCGAGCTACAAATACTGGGAGCTGAAGCACAGTGAATGGTCATATTTACAGATGGAGAGAGAGCAAGTCCTAAATCTTCATGAAGTAGGAACATCAAGTAAATAGAGGAAGGAAAGTGACAGGGTGTAGTTGCCGTCAACTTTGAAGCTGGGGAAAAAAAAGTACTGCAGGAGAATGGAGAAGGAAGAAGAGAGAGAGAGAGAGAGAGAGAGAGAGAGAGAGAGATGGGGTTGGGTGGAGAAGAGAAAGAAGAGAAGCGAAGAGAGGGAGGTCTGTGAGTGCAAGGACCAAGTCACCTTGTCACCGTGCTTCCACTGTTGCCAACATGTTTCTCTTGTCTCTTTTCTCTTGTACATGCCTACTTGTTATAGAATCTGCATCGTCCTTTCTTCCACATCTTTTACTGTGCCTCCTTTTTCTCCAGAGATTACCTTCTACTCTTAGATCATCACCACATCCTGCACCTAGTGCATTACACGTGTGGCATATCCATCTTCTACTTTGGCTGTCAGCACAAGTCTCAGCCATCTCCTGTGCATCACATCACGTGGAGATCAGATCAATCATATGAAACACCACAATGCACCAAATTAAAGCTTAAACAAGCATTTCTTGCTCCTTAATTTGACAGCACATTTGTCCCTAATATTATGCCTACAGCATGTTTCATCAGTTACCAAGCTGTAGCTATTAAGAAGGAAAGTTGATCACCTAATTTGGTCTTGGGCTGGATTTCATATTAGTTTCCTAATAATTTCAAGATGTTGAACAAGGGACATGTTGACTGGATAGGCCACATTTGAAAGAGTGCCACCACTGGGGAGCTGATGTGTTATCAAAATGTAAATTAGTCTAATCATAATACCAACTCCAAAGTTGGCACCAATATAGAATGTCCAAATCTAATTGAAGCCCACAAATCTAGAAGAGAAGAATCAAAAAGGATTTTATAGGTGCGATACAAAACAGGCTATTTTAATGCACACCACTTGCTACCATTAAAGGACTTGAATCTGTGCTCACATGCCCAAAGTACACAGTCTTGGAGACGTGGCAACACCCCATCCAAATGAAGACCCTTTTTCTAGCGGGTTGGATCACCAGGATGAACAACAGTATATTATTTTTTTCTCTTCAATTCATGTAAGTGTGCCCACTCAACTGTGTTGGGATTTGGAGACTGCTTTTCTGTTCTGAATGCTATCGGGTCTTGCCACTGTTTTCTGCACTCAGAATCTCAACTTGTGGCCGTCCAAATCTCTTTAGCAACTCGATCGGCAAAAAAAATATCATTAGATGTCTTCTCAGATATGTGACAAATGCTCCTGAACATATATGTTAGTTGAACGATCAAACGCAATGTGTGTTTGAATGCATGACAACGATCAAATCATTGCCTAACAAAGAAATCCTTGACTGTGGCTTTGTCCTATCTGAGTTAAAGAAGAAGTTTTGGTGAAGCAACGGAGATGCTTTCTTCTTTTAAGCAGGCCAAAAGCAGGTGCCACATTCCATGGTGGAAACCGGCGTTGGAGCAACAAAAGCAATGCCCTCAGTGACAACAAAATGATGACATGATCAGTTCTCTCATCTTTCTTTAGGGCAGGAAGAGAAATCTTCTGATGATATGGTTATCCACTGTTTGTAGCAGCTGAACACTCTTTGCGGGATAATATTCTGCTGCTAACACTGCATGAAGTTACTCCAAGAGCACCAAATCTTATATTCTGGCATGCATTAGATACGTTCTACACATGATGGCTAGTTGTAGCTTTGTCCTCGAAAGCCTTCTTGCCATTACAGCAGCAGATGAAACCTGTAATAATATTTCGTTTTCTCCTCTTTCCTTTTGTTATGAGAGGACAATGGAATCATCATTGCGCTCAGACAGCAATCAAGACAACGGTGGTGGGTCCAAACACCGCTGAGATACAACCACGATAGGGGAACCAAAATCTCATATCTACCCGACCAAAACTGGTGACTTGGTCATGGTGAGTAACAAAGCTGGTGGTTCACCGGGCTCCAAGAGGAGGTAGCCAGCAGCGAGGGAGGAGATGAAGGTGCAGCGTGGGGAAGCTTTTGACACATGGAGGCCTTTGACATAAGACTAACGTCAGGAGTCCGCAGACACGAGGATGCACGAATCTTGCTTTGGGGCCCTTCCGGATTCAGCTCAGACGACCTGAGTTGGATGGATGCCATCGTGCTGCATGCCCAAAAGCTCCCATCTCCAGACAATGGACGACATCGAACCGATGACAAACAGGTATCAGCAAATCCATGTCTTTAGCTGCAACTCCATGTTGGGAACAGATGAAGTAAGCTTGGGATGTGGCAATAATAACATAGCAAAGTTACAACAAAGGTTTATGTAGAGTATGAGAATCAAGAACATACATTAAATTTGGATATATAATGACTGTTCGTAGTTTTTTCTATCAAGATCTGAGATTTTCGGACTAATTATATATTACTCTATATATTTTTTTATATTTTAAAAAAATATATTTAATTTTTTATAATTATAAAAATAAAATATTTAGATCCATTTACCATAAGATTATCAGTTTTAGCAATGAATACACAAAGAAAAAGGATAAAGAAATAATTTTAATGTTTCAATCGATGTTGACAGATTACGTAGGTGGTGGTGAACAACGGTATCATCAAGTCCGCAGGTGATTGTTCTGGATGAGAAGAATGGTAATTAGAGAAGAGGATGTTAGAACCTTTACGGATTCTAAGCTTGGGGTGATCTCTATAAGGGATCGACCTTATTGGAACTCTATAAGAGTTCCTCCCTTCTTGGTTTTCTACTACATGAGCTGAAAGATAATTGATTTATTGATAATAAAAGAGGGGAGAATACAAGGCTATTTATAAGACTTATAAACCCCAACTACTAATAGGATTACTATTTAAAATTCCTACTCCTAACAACTCCTACTCCAACTCTAAGAAGCAACTCCTACTTTCAACAACTCTAACTCTAACTCTAAGAATCAATCTCCAAACTAATCCTAATCCTATTCTAACTTAACCCCTCCTCAACCGATCCATCTTTAATTAGGACAAGGAATGGATAATTATGGTGATACATATCTTATTCTTCCCTCAAAATATCTTCCTGCAAACTAATCTTAACATAGCCGGCCTCCTCACCTCTTTAATAGGGGTCGGTTAGATAAGATTTACATCAATGCCCTTAGGATTTACATGTTTGTCCTCTTCAATAAAACTAAATTAGGACTTCCCTAGCTAGAGTCCTAACAGACATGCCCTCTTCAAATCAGCCTTGTCCTCAAGGTTGAGCTCAATGTCTCTGGGTCATGATCTACAATTCCTCCTGGGGTCCAGCATCAATAGTAGTGATTGGATGATGATGTGTCACGATCCTGTGATCCCATGCAATCATCAGCTGAACCTGGGCCTCCTTATCGACTTGAGTGTCGGGTGGATAAATCGGGGCTAAGGTATCCTCTCTAAACTTCCATTTGTGATAAGATACTTGGAGGATCAATTGTAATTTTAAATTGATATACTGATATGATCCATAAGTCACACCTCCATTGTGATCCCCAATTTTACAATGGCCAAAGTAGCAGGGGGATCACTTTCTTGAGGCTCGAATTTTCTATTGGTAGGGTTGGAGATGAAGGAAAACTTGATATTCAATAGTAAATTTTTTTCTGCTTCGATATTTTTTGGGGAGCTATTTCTTTATTGCATGGGTAGCCACTTAGTTATTTTCTAATAGTAACTGAGCCTTCTTTTGGAATAATTGCTCCCCTTTGAAAATGTTCCTAGTGGTGTATGCCCATTTTGAGTCCGAGGAGGGTAGAGCTATAATTTTACCGAGCCTATTTTTATCTCTTCTTTATGTTGTTGACCTGTATTATGTTAAATTTCAAATTTAGTAGCAATTAGTATCCCTTTATGGATCAAAAGCATCGTGTGAATTGTAGGAAGAGCCTTGATGTATATTAAGAGTCAACCATCTTGCATGAGGGTGGTGCTAATCCCAATTTTTGATATATTTACTCCAATTACGAACACATTGTCACTATCGAGTAATGCTAGCACTGATGTAGATAACATCATGATTGTAAGGATCATGTAGTTGGTGGACGTGTGGATGCCTTCCTCCTGTTCCTTCATAATTTTGATCTCCAACAAATAAAGTTTGGTATCACCGATTCCATGCTGGCATTGTTGTTGGTTGGACTTAATCTTCTTGCTATCATGGGCCGTGGATCGATGGTCATTATCAGGGAAGACTTTGAGTGTTATGGTCTATTCTTTGGAAAAGTCATGAAAGTAGCCGAAGATCTGGGAGTGCTTCAGAATCCATAGCTAGTTCGACTGGATGTGGCACTTCACGAAGAGTTTATACCTACAGATAAAGAGGTAAAGCTTTTGGAGATAACGTGTCCTTGCAAGGGAAGGTCATGGCCAAATGATCTATGTCTCATACGTCTCCTAGACGATCCTTTTAGCTTTGGCCCTCTGAGGATGTGGATAGCAATATGGCCAAATATGTGCTAGTAATTCCTCTTGCAAGATCAACATATGAAAATTATATAGCATAGTAGGTAGTAGTCGGCTCAGTTCGGTGGAGACTCTTGAAATTTCAGCAAGATTCTGCAAGAGTTGTTTCGAGATCGTCATTACTTCCTTCCCATGTTTCTCGCATAAGGTCACTTGTTCTCCCTTGCCATTTATAAGATTGTTGGTTAGGACGGTGACGGGTTGCTACTTAAAGGATTCTTCAACTTTTGTTGCTTGCAGGTTCGCATGACCGGCTAAAGCGTGAGTCGTGCAATTGGCTGGCTATGGGTCCTCTTTCGTGTTCTCCTTCTTAGGTTCCTGGACCTCTTCTTCAGATGCTTTAATAGATTTTACAATGGAAAGCTCCCATTTTCTACAGTGATAGTTGCAGCTCCAAAGTTTGTTGCAATGCCAACAAATGCCCTTCGTCGATCTATCGCGTAGCTCCTCTCTCGTTAATTTTTTGGCAACGAAGAATAGTTGGGAGTAGAGGGAGATTTATATACTGCTGGTTTAAGAATGGTTTTCATCCTCCAAGCATTTTGGTTCAGCCATTCCTCATTGATTCGAGCGAAAGAGATTACAACATTTACAGTAGGGGGCTATCACCCTTTAACCTCTCATTTAATTTTCGACGTGAGTCCTTTGATGAACGTCCCTAATAATTATCTATCAGATCAATCACGAGCAAAGTAAGATAATTCCTTAAACCTAGTATGTTATTTTTGGATCGTGGAGGTTTGTTGGTTCTTGGTAATTTGTCCATTGATATTCTCGTGCTTAGTCGGCCCAAAGAGGTTCAGCAACGCATCATTGAATTGTATCTACGTCAGAGTCCCATAGTTATATTCAAGCTAATTGTATCATCGTATAGCATCTCCTTCAAGGTGGATGACAGTGGTGTCCACTATGGAATTCTCAAGTGTTTGGTGATGATGGAAGTAATGCTCGACGCGTAAAATCCATCTCGTTAGGTCTCCTTTTTCCCATCGAGGGAAGTCCACCCTCAACGTAGCTATCTCACATTAGTAGTTCATTCTTTCTTTTTGAGAGGCCTCTTTGAACTTTGACCTTGCTAGAATTTTATTGGGCTTGGAGATCGGCTCAATCCAAATTCGACGAATAAGGCACGCAATCTGTCCTTTATGCATGATTCAAATGCCTTTAACTTGATATTGATTGAACCTTGAGATGCCATTGAGTGTGCCTTCAGATCTGAGATGCAAATGTCCCTCTCCTACTATTGGGTCAGTGGTATAGAACAGTTAGGTGGTTTGGTGGCCGAAAGTGATAGTGGATCATGGGTAGATGGCTATGTTTTGGGGTTGACATATTGCTATTTTTTTTTGTACTATCGAGGCCGTGATTTAAGGCTGCAGTAGAGGCTATAAGGAGAGTTTGGTGACATAGGTTTAGGGTTAGAGGGATGGCTTAGGGTTGCTATTGATGGTAGTAACCAATTTTTTAGGATTGGTGGCTCTGGAGGGTACAAATCAGTGGAAGATTCGGTAGCTGCGAAATATCGTTGTTTAGGCTACGGTTTGAGTTAGCTGTGGATTCTAGAAATAGGTTATGATAGCCGCATCTTAAGACTAGAGGGGTGTCATAAAGATGACATGGGTGACAACAACAATTTTGGTAAGGATCATATATGGGTGCAACAAAAAACACCGAAAGGTAGTGCTGTAGAATTCTGCGTCGATAGGCTGCGATATGTCACTATTTTGGGCTACAATTTGGGTATTGTTTGTGTTATAAAAATAGGTTATGATGATTGGGTCTTAAGGCTAAAAGGATATCCTAAAGATGTCTTAGGTGGTGGTAGCAAGATGGTTGGGTTTTGGTGGGTTAAGAAGAAGAAGAAAGATAAAGGTGCACCAGTATATTTTTCATCAAAAATATTATAGTAGTGAAGACGTAATTTTTTTCAAAAATTCTCAATAAAAATCCAAGTGAAACTCAAGAAGAATCTACTAGTAAGGGAGAGGTAATGTCATCAAAAATTTTATGAAAATAAATGACAACAAAAGTTTCAGCAAAATTAAAGATTGCAAGGTGTTGCTATAAAATTTTTTTAGCAAAATATTTCAGTAGTATAGTCAAAAAATTTTGCAGCAGTTCATGATAATAAATTGAGTAAAACTCAATGAGAATCTACTGACAAGGAAAAGCAATGCTGTCAAAAATTCATGGAAGAAATCAGCAGTAAAATTTTTGGCAAGATAAGGAATATGAGAAGGTACTACGGTAGAATTTTCTCATCGAAAGATTTCAACAGTATAGACAAGATTTTTCTCCAACAATTCAAAACAAGGATTTGAGTAAAACTCAAGAAAAATCTTCTGATGGGAGCGACTTACGACCAGCTCGGTATTGGGCCTAGAGGGTCACATACATATGGTAGATGCTTCAGCGAATAGATGATTGGATGGAGATCCAATTAGCCCCTATTATCATTAGATGAGACCCTATGTTGATGGGCTCCTTGATTAAGACCCAATTAGAGGCCTAAGGAGATTATTGGATAAATCATATTGGAGGAGTTTCGCTGCAGAGATCCATCGTGTGGTTACCACTAGAGAGGAGGATGCTTGACCTCCTTCATTTTTTCCGTCGAGATCTGGAATATAGGAATATACGATCTCCATAGGAAAAATCAATCTCTCACACATCATGGTTTTCTGATTTTTACGATTTTTATCGCAACCTGAATCTTTTGTATGATAATTTGATCTGTGTGGGAAACTGGTTTTTATTTTAATTTTCGCTACTCATTTGATGCTCCCGTTGAGGTTTCCCAACAGTGGTATCAGAGCTAAGGTTTTTGTGTAAAAGATTAGTTTTAAACTGCGTGTGCGAGATTGAATTGCGTAGAATTATTGTACGCATTCTTGTTGCATTTTTACAGTGAACGCAGCAAGGAGGGGCGACCAGCCATGGCCATACCACTTGCAAGGGTGGTGCATGGCTGTGGCTCGCAGGGTGGCCGGCCATGGCCGCCACCGCAGGGCGGCCGCCAGCGCAGCGCAGCGCCGGCCGAGGTTGTTACCAACATGCGTGGAAGTCCATGGGCATGGTTGGCACTTACAAGGGCGACGCCCATGGAGGTGCCCCCTTCGGGGATGGTGCCAGCTTGTAAGGGAGGCGCCTACGGGCACAACGCCCATAGTTGCCGCCGCCAGGGGCGGCGCCGCCTCCCATTAGGCGTGACGCCGCAGGGCGCCCATGGGCAAGGTGATCGCCAGCAAGACCACACCGTATGGCGATGACGACCGCTTGATGAGGGTAGAAGGGAAGAGCTAGGGCATGCTTTTTGAGAAAAGGATGATCCTGCCCCTCTGTATTTAAAAAATTTTAAGGACTGTCCTCTTATTCAGAATTATAAAAATACCCTTAATGATTGTGAAAATTCTAAGTATGTCTTGATTTCCATAAAAGTAATTAATTAAATAGTTTAATTAATTATTATATATATCTAGTAATCGTATATATGATGTGATGTATGATGTGGATGGATAATCATGAACCATGTGTTGTGATGTGTGTAATTATTATTACTATTATTATTATTATTATTATTATTATTATTATTATTATTATTATTATTATTATTGGGCCTACGAGCCTCTATTTTCTCGTTTATTGTCGGGCCTACATGCCTATGATTATTTATAATTATATGAAGAGGCGCAGCGGGAGTGTGAAGATGACAATGGGACCCATGATGCCGTGGCGGGAGATCACGCCGCATGGTGATGCGATGATCTGACAGAACTGATGATGATGAGATCAACAATCATAGGGCATAGAGATGCAACGATGCACACATAGATCCTATTGCGAGTGATTGGGCCCATTGGCTCGGACTTAATCATATTAGATGATGGCTCATGATCATCGGGTGTGGCTTGCATATGTGACGTGTTATATACCTACTAGATATGTATATATATATATATATATATATATATATATATATATATATATATATATATATATATATATGCATACGATGTAGATATATATTAAATATATATGTGTGTGACACGACATATTAGGAGACCAATACAAGAACCCCTTCTATGATAATATTAAGTCGGTAAGCGTGAGGTAATAAGATTGACTCACGTGGCCTTCCATTATTATAGGAAGAAATTAAATCACGACATAGGTTAAGTTGATCGAGTCCTTCGAGGCTCACCTATCTACGTAATCGAGTTCTTGCCTACGACATAGAGATGTCACCGGTGACCTGAGGACATGGTATACTTAGTCGAGTCCCTCGATGGCATATTATCAAGTCAGACTCATTTTGTAACGATGGTGATAACTTAACTGAATATTATGATTGGTCAAGTCCCTCGAAACTATGATGATTCGGAGGCCGAACGTGATGAGAATCACAAGGAGTTATGATTGGCAAGAGTTGCCTACCTTTTGGGTTTAGTGTAATTGATCGAGTCTCTCGAGGTTACACTAAGATGCCAATTGGATCTTGATCCCCACTAGGAGTCTGTCGGAGACTTCCATCTCATATGTCGAGAGTGTCGCGTGATTCGCTAAGAAAATAATAGGAGTACATTAAGATAGAAGTTCATATCTTAATTAGTATTTTCTGTAAAATCTGAATGCTATTTAATTTATTATATATCTTGTTTGTCGCTTGCAAACCTTTTACGTGGGATACTTGATGCCAACCGCCTCATTGGTCCAAAGGCTCTGTAATTTGAGAATTGTTCTCACGAAGGAGAAAATTCTATATGTCCTTAACATGATTGTGCCCATGTCGGAGGAAAAGACAAGTGAGGATATGATCGCTCACTTTGTGAAGTATATAGATAGTCCTAGAGGATAACTTGTATGTTGATCTTATACTTCAGTCTCTACAAGATTTCCTTTTACAGTTCATATGAACAAGTTTGAGGTGACTCTACCTAAACTCCTTAATATATTGAGGAAAGCTGAGAGCACTATTAAGAAAGAGAAGCTAGTTCATTATATTGGTGAGACTAATAAGAAAAGAAAGGCTAGCAAGACCCTTAAGAAGGGCAAGGGTAAAGATAGATCGGGTAAGACAAAGGTTGCCAATAAATACCCGGCAAAGAAAAAAGGACAATGCTTCCGCTGCGGCCAAGACGGGCATTGGAAGAGGGACTATAAGGACTACCTTGCAGATAATCTGAAACATAAGCTTAGAGAAGCTTCAGGTATATTCATGATCAGTCTCCACTTGTCAGATTTTCATGATAACATATGGATATTAGATACCAGAAGTGTTTATCATATCTGTAATTTATTGTAGGTTCTGGCAAGATCTAGGAGATTGGCTAAAGATGAGATGGACCTCAAGATGGGCAATGAAGTAAGAGCTGCTGTATTGCTATTGGGAAGGTCATCCTACATCTGCTTGGTGGAGCTATTATTGCATTAGATGCATGCTATTTTATCTCGTCTATTATTAAAAATATTATTTCTATCTCTTGTTTGACAATTAGTGGATATAAATTAGTTTTTGAGAATAATAGTTATTTAATAATTATGGATGATAATATTATCACTAGAGGGACTTTTATAAATGACCTATATGTGTTAGACACTTCTCCACATATTATGAATATAAATATATCTAAGAGGAAAAGAGATTAGGTGAATCATGCATACCTATGACATTATAGGTTAGGTTATATACATGAGGGAAGGATTAAAAAATTGCTAAAAGATGGATACTTAGATCTATTTGGCTATGAGTTATATGCAACTTGCGAACCTTGCCTTCATGAGAAGATGATCAACTCTCCTTTTATGAAAATGGAGAGAGAGCCACTGAGTTATTGGAACTCATACATAGTAATGTATGTGGTCCCATATCGACTCAGGCTATATGTAGTTACTCATACTTCATTATATTCACTGATGATTTATCTAGGGATTGACACGTTTACTTAATGAAGTACAAATCTGAGGTATTTGAGAAATTTAGGGAATATAAGAATGAGGTAGAAAACCAAATTGAAAAGAGTAATAAGACTCTAAGAGAATAGTACTTGAGTATGGAGTTCACCCATTTCCTTAGGGATAATGAGATTCTATCCTAGTGGACACCTCCTTATACATCTCAGCTCAATGGTGTATCAAAAAGGAGGAATCACATACTATCAGGCATAGTGCGGTCGATGATGAGTTTCACTGACCTACTCGTCTCATTCTAAGGGTATGCCCTAGAGACCACATCTTACCTTCTAAACGAAGTTCTATCAAAGTCAGTAATGTCTACGCCATATGAGATATGAAAAGAAAAGAAGTCTGATCTTAAGATTATTAAGATTTGGGGTTGTCCTGCCCACGTTAGAAGACATAACCCCGATAAGTTGGAATCAAGGATAAAATGGTGCATATTCATGGGATACCAAAAGAAAACTTGTGGGTATTATTTCTATTACCCCGAGGACCGAAAGGTCTTTGTTGCTAAGAAAGTCGTGTTCCTTGAGAAGGAACACATTCTTAGTGGAAATAGTGGGAGCAAGATAGAATTGAGCGAGGTTGGAGAACCTAACTCAAGCACCATTCCAGAGCCCAAGTCTATTCAGGTACCCAACACACAACTTTCAACTTTACATAAGTCTAGTAGAGTATCTCACTCTTCTGAAAAATATATGAGACATATTAGTAGAGATGACTCTCAAGATGTTAATCCTCAGATCTACGAGGAGGCTATTATGAGTATAGACTCTAGGAAGTGGCAAGAAGTCATGAATTTTGAGATGGATTCTATGTACTATAACAAAGTTTGGAACTTTATGGATTCACCTGAGGGTATTATACCCATCAGTTGCAAATGGATCTTCAAGAAGAAGATCAGAGTGGATGAAAAGGTAGAGACCTATAAAGCAAGGCTGGAAGCTAAAGGATATCATCAAAGACAAGGAGTTAACTATAACAAAACCTTTTCACCTATAGTCATGCTTAAGTCCATTATAATTATTTTGGCCATTGCAGCACACTATGACTGTGAGATCTGACAGATGAATATTAAAATGACATTCCTCAATTGTAACCTCGAAGAGGAGGTGTATATGATACAACCAGAAGGATTCGTATCCAAAGAGAGTCTATATAAAGTGTGTAGGTTGCCTAGATCTATTTATGGATTAAAGCAAACTTCCCGAAGTTGGAACATAAGATTTGACAAGGTGATCAGATCTTATGACTTCGTTAAGAATGAAAATGAGCTTTGTGTGTACAGGAAGGTAAGTAGGAGCGCTATCACCTTCTTTGTGCTATATGTGGATGACATCCCAATCATTGGGAATGATGTAGGAATGCTCTCCATAGTAAAGGCTTGGTTATCTATAAACTTCTCCATGAAAGACTTAGGGGAAATATCCTATATTTTGGAGATCCGGAGCTATAGAGATAGATCCAAGAGGATGTTTGGCTTGTCCCAGTCCAAATACATGGATTTTATTATTAAAAGGTTTGGCATGAAGAATTCCAAGAGAAGTCTTATACCAATGAGACATGGAATATCACTTTCTATGAGTATGTCCCCAAAGAATCATGAAGAAAAGGCAGACATGGATAAGATACCTTATGCCTCAGCAATATGTTCTATCATGTATGCGATGCTATGTACCAAGCCTAATATAGCATATGCTATGAGTGTCACAAGTAGGTATCAGGTAGATCCAGGTTTAGAATACTGGAAGATAGTAAAGTGTATCCTTAAGTACTTGAGAAGGACTAAAGATCTTTTACTAGTATTTGGATGAGGTAGCCTCCAGGTTGAGGGCTACACAAACTCGAGTTTTAAGTCATATTGACGATAGCAAGTTAAATTCAGGGTATGTTTTCACCCTAAATGGATGAGCAATAAGCTGGAAGAGTTCTAAGCAAGATACTACTGCTGACTCGATAACAGAGGTAGAATACATTGCTGCAGCAGAAGCAATAAAGGAAGAGGTGTGGATGAAAAAATTCATCAAAAATTTAGGAGTTATACCATGCAACATGGAGCCAATTCCCATATATTGTGACAACGACAAGGCGATAACTTTAACAAGGGAACCCAGGAGGTTCCATCTTATTAGAGCGATCATGACCCGAAAAGATATAGCAATGAAAAGAGTTTCATCCAAAGATAACATTGCAGATCCATTGACGAAGCTACTAGCTCAGATTATATTTGAGCGTCACAGGGGTTTGATAGGGATTAGACACATAGGTGATTGGCTTTTGGTCAAATGGGAGATTATTGGTTACAAGTGCCTTGCAAGCCAATCACATGAGTGACTGCACGTGTGACACGCTGTATGATCTTTTACTTATAATTAATATTGACATATTCTTACATTATATTATATGTAGCATACTGTGATGTCCTTGATTTTGTGTAATGGGAATCGGATCGTGATGAGATCACGATAATGAGATGGAATTACCTTTAAACATAAATCCTAAATAATCCCGATTATAGGTTACTCGAGAGGGATATCGAGATAACCATACAGACCAGTATACTATATACCTATCCATATAATGGAGACGGCTAGTCTCATAGCCACTTGTGTGGAGACACTAAGGAGATAGTACATCTGCTCATTGGAAAATGAGTTCAGTGATTGATCCGCTTATAAAATGTTGTATGGTTAATGATACATAATGTTAGACAGCGATTTCATAATCCCGGTTGTATATCTAGTCCTTAGACTTGAGGCTCCAAGGATGCCTTGTATAAGTACTCATTTCTTTGATGCCAGACTTACAGCTTTGGAAAGTTCCAGATCTAGTATAGTTGGTTATCGAAATTGGTAACCAACCTTATGAAGGAAATTGAGTATCAATAGAAGATCATCCACTCTCAGTATTATGAGAGGAATATCATATATGTGCTTGCTTAGACAAATCCTTAGCCAGAGTCATTCGGATTAAGAGAAAAAGAGTTTTCTGGGAGAATCCGATTAGAGTGAGACTATGACGGATTCCGTATGTGACATGACTGTACTATATCCAATATACGATTTCTGGGATATTAGTTGGATTAGGGATTATAGATACACAGTAACTATGGACAGACATGTTTGATGGATTCGATCCTCCTGTACTGTCTAGGGACTATGGCATAGTAGTCTAGTACATCCATAATCGATGAGTCGAGTGAATTATTATAGGGATAATAATTCATTATTTAGAAGGAGTTCTGATGGGAGTGACTCACGGCTAACTCGGTATCAGGCCTAGAGAGTCACACATATATGGTGGATGCTTCATCGAATAGAGGATTGGATGGAGATCCAATTAGTCCCTATTCTCATTAGATGAGACCTTATGCTGATAGGCTCCTTGATTAAGGTCCAATTAGAGGCCTAAAGGGATTATTAGATAGAGATCAAATAATGTAAGGTTAGTGGCTAATTGGACAAAGATCCAATACCCACTAAGGAATGAACCATAGGGTTTTTTTGTGGCTCTCTATAAATAGGAGGAGAGACTCATGGTTGATAGGCTGTAGCTTTAGCCACCACCTCTTATTCTCCTCCCTCTCTTTGCACAAGAGTTACGAGATCAGATTGGAGGAGTTTCGTTGTAGAGATCAATCATGTGGATACCGCTAGAGAGGAGGACGCTTGACCTCCTTCGTCTTCTCTATCCGGATCCGGAATACAGGGATATACAATCTCCCTAGGTAAAATTAATCTCTCATACATCATGATTTTCTTATTTTTCTCATGATCCCAATCTTTTGCATGACGATTTAATCTACGTGGAAAACCAATTTTTATTTTGATTTTCGCTGTGCATGTGATGCTCCCGCTAAGGTTTCCTAACACTACCTCCTTGGTTTTCTACTACATGAGCTGAAAGATAATTAATCTATTAATAATGAAAGAGGGAAAAATACAAGGCTATTTATAGGGCCTCTAAACCCCAACTCCTATAATAGGATTCCTACTTAAGACTCCTACTCCTAACAACTCCTACTCCAACTCTAAGAAGTAACTCCTGCTTCCAACAACTCTAACTCTTAACTCTATGAAGCAACCTCCAAACTAATTATAATCCTATTCTTACTTAACCTCTTCTCAACTAACTCTTCTTTAACTAGAATAAGGGGTGGTTAATTAGGGTGATATGTATCTTATTCTTCCCTCAAAATATCTTCCTCCAAACTAATCCTAACATAGTCGACCTCCTCACCTCTTTAATAGGGGTTGACTAGATAAGATTTATATAAATGCCCTTAGGATTTACATGTTTACCCTCTTTAATGAAACTAAAGTAGGACACCCCTAGCTAGAGTCCTAACAGAGGATAGCTCTACATTTGCGTTGACGTCAATAGAGTTGCGGCTCTTTTATTGCTCTACATTTGCATAAGTGTCAATGTAGTTACCAAGCGACGAAGGGCTATCAGTGTAAATATCGAGCGACATCGCTTGACAACTATGTTGATGCCGACACATATATAAAATAGTGTCGTTCGACAATTGCATCAGTGTCAGCATAGAGGCAGAGTGACCCTCACCTCTTACCATCATTTTTCTCATCCACAACAGCCACCTGTGACCCCCAATGGCATTGTCATCTACCACCATCAATGTTATTCGCCACCATCAACTTAATAAAATTATTTTTTTACTTATTGTTTCATGTTTTCATTAGTAAAATCGATGATGTTAAGATAAATAAATCTAGATGTTTCACTTTTATAAATATAAATATATAAATATATATTTTTAAGTATAAATTATAATATTTAAGATATGTAACTATAAAGAATAATATATAATTAACCTAGATTCTTTCCAAGGTAGAGGTTGAAAACAAACATTAGATGTTTGAAAACTTGTAATAATAACTCATCTCTTGTATCATTCGAATTTTACTGCTAATATCTGTTCTTCAATAGCAACTGAGCTAGATTATATATATATATATATATATATATATATATATATATATATATATATATATATATATATATACTTGATGATTTATCATATCCTCTTACCAAATGCCTAATGATCAAAGATAGTCCTATATCACTTTCTTAAATATATATTAGATCATAACTTAAATATTTAATTTTTCTACTTTAATTGTTTTGCCTTTTCATGTTCGAAGATAGTCCTGCATCACTTTCTTAAACACATATTAGATCATAACTTTATCAATTGATTTTACCATTAAAATATGAGATTCAATAATCTCATCTTTTTTTATGATAATAACCGATTGATGATAGGGTTTAACTAAACTCCCCCTATTTATATATCATATTGTAACAAAGAAAACTCGAATTCAAAAAGAGTGATAAGCTTTGAATTCAAGTCAAAACAATCTGAATCATATTTAAAATATTTTTGCATGCATCATAAAATCATAAGTATTTCATGTATAATTTCAAATCATCAAATTATATCATATCATGCATGATTTAAGTTTTAAATTATCATTATAACTTTGCTCCTTTAAAGTACATCATACATACATGATTAGATAATTATAACTTCTCCCTCTTTGTCATCAACAAAATGGAGAAAAGTATAACATGTAAGTTTTGTCTTCTCTCTTAGGATATATAAGTTTGTAAGTTCCCCCCCCCCCTTGTCATTATCAAAAAGAAAGAGAAGGGAAGGATTCAATAAAATCTAAAGATATATCATGAATGCTAATATGATCCCTAATAAAATGATACCTAATATCAATGTGCTTAGTCGATAAGATTCTTTGTTAAACAAATAACACTTGTATTATCATATTTTATAGGAATATTTTTGAAGTAAAATCTATAATCCTCTTAAGTGTTTTTCATCCAGATTACTTGTACACAATATACACATGCCGTTACATATTCAATCTCGGTTGTGAATAATGTGATAGAGTTTTGCTTCTTGGAAGATTAAGAAACAAGTATGTGTCCTAAGAATTGACATGTTCCAGATTTTTTATATATATTTTATAACCTCCAAAGTCCATATCAGCATAGGCAGTTAATCAAAATATTTAGATTTAGGATACCATAATGCTAGATTTGAAGTTCATTTTAAATATCTAAATATTCATTTAATTGTCTTATAATGAGATTGTTTAGGATTGGACTAAAATCTTGAACACAGTCTAATGCTAAATATAATATATGGTCTAGCTGTAGTTAGATATAACAAACTACCAATCATTTCTTTATATATTTTTGATAAAAACTTTTTCTTTTATTATCTAAATCTAATTTTATAGATGATCTCATAGATGTGCTTATAGCCTTAGCATTACCCATACTAAATCATTTTAACAAATCCAAAGTATACTTAGTTTGACTAATGAAAATACTATCATTCAATTACTTAATTTATAATCCTAAGAAAAATATTACTTCACCCATCAAATTCATTTTAAATTCTTGTCTCATACTTTTGGCAAAAGATTCACATAAAGCCTCATTAATAGAACAAAAAATAATATCATCAACATAAATTAGATAATAAAAATTATTTTTAAAATATTTAATAAATAATATGGTATCCACCTTGTCTTTCAAAAATTTATTTTGAATAAGAAAAGAGCTAAATCACTCATACTAAGCCCTAGGGGTTTGCTTAAATCCATGAAGTGTCTTTGAAATTTAAAAACATAATTTGAAAAAAGATCATTTTCAAATCCAAGTGGTTGTTCAACATAAATTTCTTAAGAAATAAATAATTAAAAAATATACTTTTATCATCCATTTGAAATTTTTGAAAGAAGTATAAGCGAGAAGTATTCTATTACTTCAAGTCTTGCCCAGGAGCAAAGGTCTATTCAAAATCAATACCTTCATGTTGGTTGATACCTTTGGTCATTAATTTATCTTTATTCCGAACTATGATACCAGATTCATCTTGCTTATTTCTAAAGACCCATTTAGTACCGATTACAAGTTGGTCACTAGGTTTAGAAACAAACGTACCTTATTTCTCTCAAATTGATTAAACTCCTTATGCATTGCGATAACCCAAGAATAATCTTTTAGAGCATCATCAATGCATTTAGTATAATTTAAGATAAAAAGGTGGCATTAGCATAAAAAATTTTTTAAAATGAATAAGTTTGAACATATTTTGATGTATCTTTAATTATTAGCTCTTTAGGATGAGCATCTATATACTTTTATTCCTTAGGTAATGATTCCTTAGCTAATGATTCCTTAGAAGTAGATGCATCCAAGTTGCTTTGGAGATAAGAATTTTTATTCAAATTTAAAATACCAAAATGAAAGTCATCATCAAAATCAACTTTCTTTAATTTGGGAACCTCATTAAAAATGATATGGATGGATTCCTCAAAAACTAGTGTTCTTTTATTAAAAACATGATAGACTTTTAAATATGAAGAATAACTAAGAAATATGCCTTGATTGAATTTTGTATCAAACTTTTCTAAGATATCTTTTATGTTTAAAATAAAGTATTTACAACCAAAAACTTTAAAATATGAAATATTAGGTATTTTATTATTATATAATTCAATCTTTTATTATTTTATAATTCATAAGGAGTCTTATAAAGTGATGGTCTTACGAGAACCCTGTTCATTATATAGCATGTTATGTTAGTGGCTTTGACCTAAAAAATACTTGGGTAGACTATGTTCGTTTAACATAATTCTTATCATTTCTTGTAAGCTCCTATTTTTTCTTTCAAGTACCCCATTTTGTTATGGATTTCTTAAGTAGAGAAATTATGATTGTACTCATATGACTCATAAAAATTTTATAAATCATAATTTTGAAACTCACCACCATGATCACTACATATAGATGAAATCATAAAACTCTTTTCATTTTAAACATGTTTGTAAAATTTTAAAAAACATTTAAAGCGGTTACTTTTGTATGTCAAGAAGTATGTCCAAGTGTATTTACTTAATTATCTATGATTATAAAGGTATATTTGCTATCTCCTAGACTTGTTATATCAATTAGTCCAAATAAATCCATATGGATCAATTAAAGTGGTCTATAGTTGCTTATTTGATTCTTTGATTTAAAATTACTTTTTATTTATTTTCTTACTTAGCATGTATCATATACTTTATCTTTGAAAAACTTTATGCTAGGTAAATCTTTTACAAGTTCTCTAGTTGAGATTTGAGAGATTAGTTTCATGCTAGCATGACTTAATCTCTAATGTCAAAGCCATGCATCATGATTTAAAATCGAAAAGTGCATTTTATTACAAAAATCATCAATATCAATAGTATACACATTATTATTTTTTAAGACAATCATAGATATATTTTTGTGTGGTATTTTAATTACACAAGCATTAGATTCAAATTTGATGATATATCTTTTATCACATAATTGACTAATATTTGGTAAATTATGTTTTAAACCATCTACTAATAACACATCATCAATAAAAAAGTTTGACTTGTTACCTATGGTTCCTTTGCCAATAATTTTTCTTTTATTGTTGTCTCTGAATGTGACATATCCTTTTCTTGGCTAGTGAGCTTAGAGAAGTGTATTGGATCTTCGGTCATCTGCCTTGAGCATTCACTATCAAGATATCATCTCTATAAGAAATGAGGTTTTCTTTTAGGTACCAATTCAACTTTTGGTCTCTCATAAATAGATCTACCTATCTTAATTATTAGCATTGAGTTATCTATGGTTCCTTTAGGATGCCTTGAATATTTATTAGCATAATATCCAAATTTACTATAAAAATTATATTTATTTTTAGACAAAATATGTAATATCGGTCCTTTAACAAAGATGATTAGCTTTTTTTGAGTGTTACTCACAAAGCTAATTCATTTCTTTCTATAAACATGACCATTATTAGAAATGATCATATTTAAGGATTTGTTACCTATTTTAAAATTTTATAATGTTTCTTATAATAAAATATTTTTTTCTTAAGTGTATCTAACAATTGACACTTAGTGCAAGAAGTTAACATACATTTATTATACTTATTTTTAAAATTTTCAAATTCACTAGCAAGAGAATCATAATCCTTTTTTAACAATTTATACTTCTTACTAACTAATTTAAAATCATCAAAACAAGTCATTAAATACATTAAATAATTTATTGTAAGATAAGGAAGAATCATTTGGGTTTTTTACCTCATTACCAAATGTTATTACTGCATAATTTATAACTGCTTCCTTGTTGGTTGGCTCCTCATTTTCGGATGAACTTGAGTCGTCCCAAGTAGCTTAGAGCGCATTCTTCTTAGGTTACTTCTTCTTCACTCCAGGACATTCATTTTTAAAATGTCCCGGCTTCTAGTATTTATAGCATATTATTGAGTCCTTTTTTATTTCACTTTTGTTTTTAGTGTCTTATTTTTTTGATCATTTTTAAGAATTTCTTAAATTTTCTTGTAAGTAGTGTCAAGTCATCAACATTATTGTCGTCACTTGAGTTTTCTATCAAGTGGTCTTCAGTTGTTCTAAGTGTCATGTTCTTCCTGTTCTTTGGAAGGTTGTTCTCAAATTCATCATGTGTTATATATATCATTTCGTAGGTCATCAAGGACCCAATAAAATTTTCAAGTAAAAAATTATTTAGGTTCTTTGTTTCTTATATTACTATTACTCTAGGATCCCAACTTTTGGAAGGGATCTTAATATTTTATTAATAAGTTCAAAGTTAAAAAAACTTTTACTAAGCATTTTTAGACCATTAATTATATCCATAAAATAGGTGTACATGTCTCCAATCGTCTCACTTAGTTTCATATGAAACAACTCATAACTATACACTAAAAAAATAATTTTTGACTCTTTGACTCGACTAGTGCCTTCATGTGTGATTTCGAGTGTGTGTCAAATCTCGTGAATAGTTTTGTATATAGAAACCCGATTAAATTTATTTTTATTAAGAGCATAAAATAAATCATTCATCGCTTTAGCATTCAAATAGAAAGTCTTTTTTTCTGAATCATTACATTCGTTCATTTGTTTGAAAGACTTTTCAAAATCACTTTCAACAATATGCTATAAATTGAAATCTATAGAAAAAAAATTCTCATTTGAGTATTCCAATATGTGTAGTCTGTCCCATTAAACATGGGAGGACAAGTGATAGAAAGTCCATCTTGATTGTCGACAAAAGCCATCTCTCTTAGGTTTTAAGCCAAATAGAGAGAAACATGACTCTGATACCAATTGTTAGGATCAAAATGACACTTGGGGGTGAATTAGCGTTTGTAAAAAATTTATGTTGATTTGAGTCTTCGTTTGATAAAGCTTGAATCCGAAAAGCGTTTAAACTTAAAAGCATTGTAGGACGATAATGATTAAGTAAAGTAATATACAAAGGCAAGTAAACAATAGAGAAGAGAAGAGAAGGTACACTAATTTATAGTGGTTCGGTCTCATGACCTACATTCACTCTCAATTCCTCCTCCATTGAGGTTACCAGCTTTGACCATTGATCTTCTTTTAATGGGTGAAGATCAACTATCCTCTTATAGCTCTATTCTTATTTTACAAGTTTTGAAGATAACTTTGATAATTCTATAAGCTCTCTCTTAAATAAAAACTACACAATAAGAAATGAGGGGGAGCTCTCAAAGAATTACAATAGAGTTTTTACAAGTTTTTTGCTCTTAATTCTTGCATTGCTCAAGCAATAATATGTGGGATATTTATAGGTCCTAAATGACTTCAAAAGTAAAGCCAAAATTTAAATTTTTAGGGATTCCGAGGTTTTGATAGCCTCATACCATTGGTGACTATGTTCTGGTAGTAATAGCACCAACCTAGGCAATACCACCGCTTGACATAGTCTAGGAGAGTGTGTCTGGGTGGTGCCACCGCCTAATACAGTTTTGAAGATTATGTATTTTTGGAGAATGTGTCTTTGAAGATTGTGTTACGGTTTGAGAAATCTAATAAGCTTAAATCAACCTTAATTAAGGCCTAATGACCTCTTAATTGAGTTGGTTATGTTATATTCAAAGCTAACTCAATTAGAACTCTAAATTACTTCGATCTAGATAAGTTATTATGAAGTATTAACCATGTTGTTTGACATATTATTTGTTCATCTGAACCCTTAGTACATCATGCTCTCCTTCAGCATATTACTAGATCCATTGACATGTTGACTTCCACAATATTCGATCTTGATGCAATGTCTGGTTTTCAGCCAATGCTCGTTCTTTGACTCTAGTCCAATGTCTGATTTTACTACTTCAATCATTTTACTTTTTCAAGATCAAAGATAGTCATGCATCACTTTCTTGAATACTGATTATATTATAACTTTATCAATTGATTTTATCATCAAAATAAGAGATTCAATAAGATTTAAATACTTTTGTGGTATAACTGCAAATACCCTTATTTTGAGCTAAGCGATAGATAAATAGATAAAATTATTATATTGAGATAGAGTCCTAGTAATTAAAAATATCAAAAATTAATATTTAAAATATTTTAAAAGAATGATAAATTTTAATAATAAAATATAAAAAGAAAATACTAATAATTAAAAACTTTTATTAACTTTCAATCTCATCATCTCTTAATGTCTCTTGATTTATGCATATATATATATATATATATATATATATATATATATATATATATATATATATATATATATATATATATATATATATAACATTCTCTAAGGTTACTAGGACTCTGATAAATCTCTTTATTTAAATAATAAGATTAATTAAAATTTTACAATATTATATTCCTAAAAAAGACAGATGCCTTTGTTCTTTTCATCGCCGTGTTTCTTTACATGACGTCCGCATTTGAAATGATTTTTGGAATCGAAACCCATCATGTTGCTTGTAGACATGCATGCAACTTTAATGCATGAGTGCAAAGCCTTCAGAATGCGTCCAAAAGCAATGAAGGACAAACTGATGAAAGATGGTAATACTTGGTAGAAACAATCTTTGCTGTCAATTTTAATTTTCTTTGGGAAATAATAGATAACAAGGCTTAGGTATGTCATTCCACATTATGAGTTGGACATGGAAAAGACTAGACATATTTTACTTTTATGAGCAATGAGCAATGGAAGAGCCTATCTATGTATACTGAGCATTAAAATTTCATCACTAGTATAGCTTTAATAGCTTGAAGACTCAAAGGAGTCAACTTATTTATGATCTTATATAATGTTGCAGCATCTGAAATTAAGGAAAAAAAAATAGTTGATAAAGGAATGCAGTAAGTTATCATGAAATAAATAATACAAAGATAATAAATTATTAGCAAGGCTTGAAAAATTACTTACGCTATCCAAAGGAAAGAACTATTATAATATCTCTGAGTCATAAATAATCATTTGCTTTAGGGTAAATCAGATCAAACTCCAAAGGCACCTCTGGAAAAACAGACACCTTTAATTTCTTACCTCCTTAACCATCCAATCAATAAGCAACTAAATATGATCCAATCACAACCTTCTAATTTAAAGCTATGGATTAGGTCAGACTAATTATAAATTGACTCATGTAATTAATTACCTTTAGTATCTAGATTCTTATATTTTAAAAAATTATATTGATATTCTTATAATTAGATAAAAATAAAATATCTAGACCCTAACACCATCAATATTATCAATAAAAATATAAAAATAAAAATAAAAAAATAATTTTAATGTTTCAACGGATGATAATGATGACGTTAATGATGACAGATGATGTCGGTGGTGATAGATAGTGATACTGTTGGAAGGCTCTGAATGACTATTGTGGATCAAGATAACGATGACGAAATGTGAGAGTCGTTCTGTATCTGTGTCAATACAGACACAGTTGCAGAGCGACCCATACTTCTTATCATCACTTTTCTCATCCATAATAGTCATCGTAACCTTTAGCATTAATCGCTTGTCACCATTGAGATCATTTGCTACCATCAACTAGTTCATTAAAATTATTTTTTTATTTTTATTCTTTTTTGATAAAATCAATGATACTAGAATAAATAAATATAAATGTTTCACTGTTATGTTATGGATGTCTATATAATTTTTTAAATATAAGGATAATCTATAACTATCTTTTAGAAATCTATAATTTCATAAGAACAATATCAATATCAATATATATATATATATATATAATGCTGTAATCTTGTCAGCTAAACTAATTATGGTATGTGCGTTCCTTAACCTGTGCCAGAGGACACATTTAAGTTGCTTAGGAAATAATTTGTAATAATAATAATAATATCCCTTATATCTCATTCTCTTCCAGCCGAAATAAATCTTCGCGAGTTTCTTTCCGCTGCTCCATTATATCGACTTCGATGCATGAATGGAGGGAAGCCCGAGGAGGAGAAGCAGCGCCTCGTCCTCGCCGGAGTTCGAGTTTCTGGTTATCAGCAATTCCCCGGCGCAGCTCCTCACCGCTGATGAGCTCTTCGCCAACGGTGTTGTGCTTCCCCTCCACCTACTCTCCCTCCGCCAACCTCACCCCGGGCCAGCGGGAATTGAACTGGAACCTGAGCCTGAGCCTGAGCCTGAACCCGACCCAGATCCCTCGCTTCCTCCTCCTCCTGCTCCTTCCCCGACCGACGACATTACGGCCTCCATCTCCTGCTCGCCGATGCCGGGGTCGAAGCGGTGGAAGGACATCTTCAGGGTCGGGGAGAAGAAGGCGGCGGAGGCGAAGGAGCGGACCGGCAGCAGCAGCAGCGGTGCCGGGGAGCCGAACATCGGCCTGTGGCCCTTCTCCCGAAGCCACTCTGCTGGGAACCCGGCGGCGGGCGGCCGAGGGCGACGGTCTACGGCCGCAAGGTGAGCAGCACGCCCTGTTCGAGGAGCAACTCGAGGGGGGAGTACTCCGCCTGGCCGGCGACGGCGGCGGCGGACAGGAGGTGGGCGGCGAACCCCTGCCGGGCGGGCGGGCGGGGTTCCAGTGGGCCCTTCGAGCCCGGTCTGGCAGATTCGGCGGCCCGAGCACAGGGATAAGATCACCGGAGGTGAGACAGGCAGCGGCGGCGCCGGGATCAGGGTGCTCAATTTGAAAGTAAACACTTTGATTGGGTTCCGCCGGGGCGAGGGGAGCTGCAGGGGTGACGATAACATTGGACTGACAACGCGTGCTCGGACCGCTGGTCACAGCGGTGGGAGTGTGGGAGTCTTTTCAGCCTGAGGGCTCTTTTCTCCAAGAAGGTGTACTGATGATTCATGTGAGTAATCTCAATGAGAGACTTCCTCTTTTGCTCTTTTTTTTCTTTTAAATTGATTTCTTTTAATTTTTGATTTATTTTAAACTTTTTGGTAGTGCTTATGTTTAACTTGCAATTACGGAACTCCAAGAGTAATAGTAATATTAATATTAATTTAGAACAAGTTTGCCACTACCTTTTTTATGTGTGTACAAGATAACCCCAAGTGGCAATATAAAAAATAAATATTAAATAATAATAAAAAAGATAACAGACTTTATAACTGGCATGCACACAAAAGACGAGGAAACGAAAGCGACCTCAGTCTAGGTCTAATTATTAGCTTGAGAATGGAGTCCTCGATCCAAATTACCTTTTCTGGAGTCTTCAGGAATCGTGCATGGAATTTTCTGCACAGTCTTTGACTGTTGGTTTTTCTAGGTAACTTCAGAAAGAGAAAAGAATAATAAAAAATATCAGAATTATTTTCGATCAATAGTAATTTTTTGAAATAAACTAATAACATATATATTTATATTGATTAAAAGATATAATACAGATATTTTAGAATACTTAAAAATCTATCACATCTAAATAAATTTTATCCTTATCTAAATTAATCATATCATCATTTAAACTAGATTTAAATTTAAATTTTTATCTAATCTTAATTAATCAACTTTATATTAACTACTTGGATTCTTTTCAACATACCCCTTTAATTAAATTAGTAATAATTTAAAATTATTTTCAAAGAAATATTTTTTCATCAAAATTTTTGTGAAGACGTCAACGAGCTGATCTTCGATGTTGCAGCAGTTGTCTTATATTTTTTCTCTGTCCATAATACTTTTGACCTGAAATATTTTATCGTTTCTCTTGACATTTTTCTCTTTGGTAGCTATCTTTGATGATATGATGAAGACTCTATATTTGTAGGATCAAATCCCTTTGAATGTGTAAGCTTCATTTTTTTTTCTTTCTCTTAGCTTTCTTCACATCATCAGAAACTTCTATCCCTGTATATATACTTTTATTGTTGTCTTTGGAGTTTAGACCTTCACCCCTTTTATGTACATGTGTGTCATCAATATTATAACCTGCATCATCTGAGATAGTTTGCATAGATCTGCACAAATTTAGATGATCATAATTTTTATGCCATAATGTTGATTCATCAGTAGGAATAGTAAAATCTGAAATAATAAGACAAACATTTTGTTTTTTGTCATCCTTGCAGTTGCTATCAATTTACCGATTTTCTTACCATAAATTAGGTATTTTTCATCATCAAAAATAACATAATATATTTTTCTCATTAGTTGTCATATACTAATGAGATTTTGTTTTAAATCAGGAATAAATAACACAACATCAATAATTTTTTTACCGGACTTTGTGTTCACAGAAACCGTTCCTTTTCCTTTTACTTAAACTTTTTTACCATTTCCCATCTGCACAATAGATCTGATTAAATCATCAAGCTTTTGAAACAGACTTTTATCCCCTGTCATATGATCACTACATCCACTATCCAAAAAATCAAACAAATCTAAAATATTTTTCATCAGATGCTATAAAGAAATTATTTTCTTCATCTCTTTTGTCATCATTATTTTTCTCATGATAGTTTATTTGATTTTTGTTCCAACAATTTTATTTAAAATGTCCATATTTTCCATAATAAGAACATATAGGAATATTTGAATTTTTATTTTTATACCACCAATCTCTTTCAATATGTCCTATTTTTTTTGCAACAAAATTATTTTCGAATTTCTTTTTACCTTCATTTGTCGGCCTCGTCCTTTATCCTTTTGATCTCTTCCTTGAAATCTGATTTCTGAATTTTCTTTTTGATCATTCTTCTGATCAATTTTTATTTTAAGAACATGTTCCAAAGTTTCATCTGAAGATCTATTCACTTTTTGTTTATGAACTAAAAGAGATCTCATTAGTTTATTAATAGATAATGTACTTGTATCTTTAGCTTCTTCTATAACAATATATATCATATCAAATTTTGAAGATAAACTTCGTAAATTTTTTTCTACTACAGTTTGATCTTTTATATTTTCACCATAAGATCTCATTTGATTCACACTAGAAGAAACTTTTGAGAAAAATTCAGCAACAGATTCCGAATCTTTCATCATAAGTGTTTCAAATTCACAACAAAGAATTTGAAGCTTTGAAATTTTTACCTTTTATGTGCCCCCAAATACACTTTTTAGTATCTTCCATGCTTTTCTTGATGTTGATGCTATCATGATTCGAGAAAATAAGAAATCATTTATTGCTTGTTATAGCTGTTAGAAATAGGAAGAAGTAATAAAAATGCCCTCGCAAGATCGAGCTCCTGTAAGGACGCCGATCTTGAACTAAGGATGTCGATCTTGAATCAATATCAATGAAACTGAAGGAAGGAAGCTGCTGTGTTGTCAACCGCGATGAAGTCCTAACGGTGGTTGACGTTGACGATAGTTGACTTTGATGGTGATGTCAGCGGCAAAGAGCAAGGGTTGTAGCAAAGGACAACGCGGGGCATGGTGGCGCGAGAGAAGCGCTATGATCGTAGATTTACTGTCGTTTGACAGCGAGAAAGAACTTGTTGTGCCCTCTCTGTAGAGCATTGAGAGACGATAAGCGATGACTCGTACAGGTACTCTCAGCAAAGAGAATAGAGCAACAGAGGCTGCAGGAGGGATGGCGTCGGCAAGTAGGTGTATAAGCCATCGCTCATCGCAGATGGGATAGCAAGGTGTCCGCTTGTTGAGCGACAATGGTGGTGCACAAGGAAGATGACCTCGTGCAGAAGAATGTCTCGGTAGAGGAATTGAGAAAGCTAACAAGGTCCAACAGAGGAAGAGAAAGTCGATGCACTAGAAATCTCCAGCTTTGACATCGACAAGAGACTATCGTTTGACAGTAGGAAGAGATAGATATAAGGTTTCACAGCGGAGTTGTCCATGAACAAATGATAATAAAAGCTGTCGTTTGACAGTGAATAAAAAAAAGAAAGGTAATCTCTCTTATAGAGAGAGGGACTCTGATACCATGTTAGAAATAGGAAGAAGTAATAAAAATGCTCAATTGATTCATTGATTCATCGTTTATTTATACATAATGAAAAGGATGATTCCCTCAACTAACATACGAGATTTTCTCATTCAGTTGGGGAAATCATATCTAAATACTAACTAAATCATATCTTTTATCAGTAGCATATAGAGGGCTTTTGCATCTTTTTGTATATTTTCTTTCATCTGATTTTTTTTTATCTTTTGTAATACTAGGATCATGCAAATTATAATTAACAAAATCATCTTCTACCAAATTCTACAATCCTTCTGAAATAAGCAGAGTTTTCATTTTAATAACCAAAAACTGATAATTATCACCTTTGAGAATAGGAAGAAGTTGATTAGGAACACTAACGGTAAGGTTTGTCATCTTTTTTTTCTTTTTCTTTTTTCTGGATCTACTAGTCTTTCCTTCTTCTTGAGTGATATACTACTTTTAATTTTCTTTAAACCAGGCTCTCTGACAAGAAGAATAGAATACTAAAAAACACCTGGATTAATTTTAAATAGTAATTTAATTTAAATTTTTATCTAATCCTAACTAATTAATTTTATTTTAACTATTTGAATTATTTTTAACATTAACATCACATTCAAGGATATGATGCAGTCGGCGGCGCCTTAAGATGGTATTCCAGTCTTCTTATTCTTATTCTTCGTAATCATCCATCTTCTACTTCGTCGAGGGAAGAAGCTTCGCAGTCCAGACTGACATATTGCAGCTTCAGAGTAGGCCGCAGGAGGAGCGTGATCGCATACTGACAGTCCCACTGGCTGCCAGTGGTGAGATCACCGATTTGATGGTACAACCAACGCCCAAACTCATTGGTGATCCATTAATGCGACCACTGAGAAAGTTCATAAAGCAAGCAAGCACATGGGCTTGCGTATGACTGGCATATGCTACCAAGTGGAGCGAGGCTTGTGGAAGAGAGAGGCGACAACTGAGCCGCCGCATCTCCCCACATCTGCATTTGTGTTCACAGTGAGCAGCATGTATGTATCTACAATGTTTAAAGATTTTATGAACTTCAACTGCTGGAAATTAAATAGTATAATATATTTATAATTAATCTTTGACAGTGATGCATCAAACATTGTATCTGTCTTGGCCACAGATTGCTCAAAAGATCAAGACAGCCGTGCGTACTGCACCATGATGCATCTTATTATCGTGCAGGAAGCGTAGCTTAAAGCTTCTTTTTTCCGCTTCGGCTACATAGGTTTCAGTGCTCAAAATTACTGAAAGCTGGAATAGATCTGCATCTGATTCAGTATGTCTTCGAAGTTGTCACTTGGTTTCTCTACCGGATGGCTGTGCACTCCCTCGTAGGTTGTCATCACAATGCTTTCGTCCATGCACATCCGCTGCACCTGCTTCTTCACGTCGCAACCTTGGTGCGTACATCGGTAGTAGCTTCTGCAACCACATCAAGACAACAACTCTCACTTGATGACACTATCAATTCTGTCTCGGACCTATTTAATCTGTGTTCACATTTCTCTGCAGGGAAGTCTTGTCCACATTATCAAGTGAGGTAGGATGAGCAATAGAGAGGCTATCTATCTACATGGCTATAATAACACCATGTAGTTTAAAGAACTCAGAGATTTCGACAAGTGATCTGGATGGAGTTGGATATCTTTTTCTCTGGTGCTTCATTCTTCTATGAAAATGACAAACTAGAAAGCCACTATTAAGGACATACAAGAATCCATCAACAACAATGAAAGCAAACAAATCAATCCTAAATATATATACAGCCAAGAAAAGCTCAGAAGCATTGAAGCCAAATGTAGTGTAATGCGCGCGCGCGACACACACACATACAGAATCCAAACTAGGATCAGACACTGTTCTTACGGAAAGGATTAATAGGTGATGTAGTAGTGAGTACATGACTGCATGACTGTGTATTAGCTTGAATACATGCTTTAGGTCCCCGATATTGTATCTTCTTGAAGAAAATAAGAAGAGAAAGAGAGAAGGACAGAAACAAGGGATCGACAAACAGACCTTGGAAACCTGCTGTTCTTCACTGCCTTCTGTCCATACTTCCTCCAACGATAGCCATCGTCGAGTATGTCGATTTGGCTTCGAGTCCGGAAGGCATACCTTGGCTTCCTCACCTTCTTCTCCTTCTTCTTGCTAGGGTTCCCTTCGTTCTCCCTTGATGCATGGGAGGCTGGAACATTGCTCTCATCCTGGAGCCCCAAGAAGACCTGGCTGTTGCTGATCCTGTCGGATGGCGAGAGGGAGAGACGTGGAGGGTGGAAAGAAGTAGAAGAGGGGAACAGGATGGGATAGTTCTCCATACTCACCGTGGAAAGAGAGGGAAGGAGATGGGAAGAGTATGTGTTCTTGAAGAGCACGGGAAGTAAGAAGACAGGCTTGGAACCTATATGGAGATAGCAAAGGAGTCGTGAACGGCAAGTAAATTAGCGGCTAAGAGTACATGTTACACAGCTTGGAAATGGCAATATGGGAAATGACAGTGGCGGCTAACGCACGTCCAGTAAAAACCCTTTTACCGTGAACAATCGACTCATCACCAGTCTCACCCGTGCATGGATATATAGTTGTGCCTGTTGGATCTCCCATTTGTGAGGGTCATTGCTCTCCATCCAAGAATAGGTGTACGCAAGCATTAAAGTAGCAGAAACCGCTGTCGATTCAGTGGTTCAGTGAATGGTTGATTGGTCAAAAAATTCCTCTCGTTCATTGTCTCTGATGCTACGTTATTTTGGATATGTTCTTCGGGGGTAGCTGAATCCACATAGATCAACAGGTGATCAACAACACGTGTTGGACCACCAAGTTGATAAACATTTGGTGAAGCTGATCGCTGAGGAAGATGACAAAAGGGTTGTGAAGAATCCGTGTGTTCCCAGAGCATGATAATATATTGTGGCCACCTAAACCTCGGGAAATCCTTTGGCCAATCACAAGATTGCACAGCTTCCTTCCACCATTGAATGAGAAGTCGATTAGAAAGAGCCCTGAAGCTTTGCATTCAACCTTCAGATTCCTTTATGGCAGCTCTGTCACAAACTTCCATCAGAGGTCTCGTGGATAACTGATCAGAAGCCAGTTCACAGCCTCAGTTAATTGCCACAGGACGGAATCCTCGTTTGTGGTCGGGACATGGAAATCATTGGAGCTGGTGGAAGTTCCACTCCGATGTTATTCCCTACACCCTACGGAGACGATGCTTGCACTTACCTGGTGACAACCATTTAGTTGAGTTCAACCCTGCCACAGCTTGCCAAATCATAGGATTGACAAAATGATCGATCTTGGGGTGGGAACAAAAACACGTACAAGCATGTATATATGTTCAATGAGCAACAAATCCTCTCTCTCTCTCTCTCTCTCTCTCTCTCTTGCACTGTTAACACAACAGTGCATATGTTTGTATACGCACATGGATTGACAGACTTAGACTTGACTCCTTGGATCCCTGCATGATACAGTAATTAGTAGTCAAGCTCATGGAACGATGTTTCGTGCTTAAACATGATGACATGCAACCTTACGTTATCCTCTAGATAGATTGGCCACACCCATCACACAGCATCCTCTCGTTTTGTTCACGATGTCTGCGGTCGTTCTTTTTTGGAAGAGAATAACTTTGAATTCAGATCCTCTCTGAAGAGGTGACAATAGCTCGTAGCATACACCATGTATGTTGGTTTTTCCCTAATATTTTAGGGAGAAGAATAGCTCGTAGCATACACCATATCTGTTGGTTTTTCCCTAATATTTTAGGGAGAGAAGAAAGGTGACAATAGCTCGTAGCAGCAGCTAGTAGCACACACCATGTGAATTTTCTATAGAATTTCAATGAGAAAATAATAGTAGAGAAAACTATGACTAATTTCTACATTACTTTATATTGGTCTATGAATATCTATTTATATTAGTAAAAATAATATAAATATTTTAAAATATAAAGAATCTATCGTATCTTAATAAATCTCATCATCATCTAATCAAAATTTTTATTTTTTATTGTATCTAATCCTAACTGGAATTAATCTTAACACCCCCCTTAATTCAAATATTTATAACTTGAAGTTATCTTTTAGAATAATTTTTTTGTTGTCAAAACTTTTGTGAAGATATTGATAAAATGATCTTTAATGTTGCATTAGTTATCTTATTATTCTCTCTAGGTATATAACTATACCTTTTTATTTTTGTCACTCGAGGATCTAATGTATATTTTGTATTTGCAGGATCGATTCCCTTTGGATATGAAGGCCATCTTTCTTTTCTTTCCTTTATCTTTCTTTATATTATCAAAAATTTCTATTTTGTACCATCATTATTTTTTTTTGGAGTTTATGACCTTATCTGTCTCATTAGCTATAGTTTTCCAATTACCATAACTTGCATTATTGTATTTTTTTCTCATAGCCACTATGTGAGATAATTTACGTATACCCACAAAAATTTAGATGATAATAACTTTTATATTATAATGTCGATTCATTAGCAATAGAAAAATCTAAAAATAATAAAGAAAATACTTTATTTTTTGTCGATCTTCATAGTTATTATCGATTTTTAATTTTTATCATAAATTAAATATTTTATCATAAAAATAACATAATATATTTTTTTAATCAATTGTCTTATAAAACTAATGAGATTTTGTTTTAAGCTAGAAATAACTATTATATCTTCAATAAATTTTTTTATTAGATTTAGCATTTATAACTGTTGTTCCTTTTTCTTCCACTTAAACTTTAATGTCATTTCCCATATGCATTATAGATTTAATTGAATCACTAATTTTTTAAAATAAATTGTCAACTATCATATGATTACTGCATCCACTACTAAAAATCACATAGATTTAGAATATTCTTCATAAGATGTTATAAATAGAATATTTTTTATTATTTTCTTCATTATTATATACTTCATGATAATTTTTTTGATTTTTATTATAACAATCTTTTTCAAGATGACTATATTTTTTATAATAAAAATAAAGAGGAATATTTAAATTTTTATTTTTATGCCAGTAATCTTTTTTAATGTGTTCAATTCTTTTATAATAGAAATATTATCAATTTTATTTGTTACTTTTATTTGATCAATCAATTCCTCTGTCATTTTGATCTCTCCCTTGAGATATGGGTTTCTCTTGTTTATTATTCTAATCTATCTTCATTTAAAGAGTATATTCTAAAATCTTATATAAAGATTTATTTAGTTTTTGTTCATGAGTTAAAAGAGTCTATTAGTTTATCAATAGATAATGTACTTATATCTTTAGCTTCTTCTATAACAATAGAATTCATATCAAATTTTAGAGATAAATATTATATAACTTATTATACTATAATTGGACATGTTAGATTTCACCACAATATCTCATTTGGTTCATAATAAAAGAAACTTTTGATAAAAAATCAATAATAGATTTAGAATCTTTCAGTTTCCAATTCACGTCGAATAATTTGAAGCTTTGAAATTTTTATCTTGTCTGTGCTTCCAAACATACTTTTTAATTTTTTTTAAACGATGTCATCATGATTTGGGGAAATAAGAAATTATCTATTGCTTATTGTAACATATGGAGGGCTTTCACATCTTCCTACATATCTCATTCATTTGATCTTTTTCATATTTAGTAATAATAGGATCCTATAGATCATACTCAACAAAACCATTTTTTACTTCATAATCCTTATAAAATAAATAAAATTTTTATTTTAACAACTAAAAAATGATAATTATCATCTTTGAAAATAGGAAGAAGTTGATAAGGAACACTTACTTGAATATTTGTCATTAGTCTTCTCTTTCTTTTAATCGATGTACTCTTGTTAATCTTTTTGAATTAGGTTCTGATACTAATGTTGATTTTTCTATAAAGTTTTATGGAGAAGGAGAATAGAATAATAGATAAAATTATGAATACTTTCAGCTTTGGATTGATTCAAGAATACCTATTTATATTAGTAAAAGATAAAATATAAATATTTTATAAAAATCTATCATATTTCAGTAAATCTTATTCTCATCTAATCTAAACTTTTGTATTTTATTTTATCTAATTTTAATAACTTGAATTAATCTTACCACTATCATGACACAATGTTTTCTTCTAATCCATGCTTTTAGATCAGGATCTGTACCTTAAACCAGGAGAAGTCTTGCTCTCAAAACTTGAAGACTTTTGGGAGTTTTCCCCTTGGAGAAGACAAGTCAAACTTCGACGGTTGGAAATTGAAGCCACGTTTTGTACATCATTCATGCAACTTGGACACATTATTGTGGTCTCAGAGGATTGTTTTAACTGGGACAATGCATGCCTTTGACTGCTTTATGTCTTTGGGTTCCATCATCTGTGTGGATGACCTCCGAAAAGAAGTCAAAAGCAATCAGGAGGAAGTGAACCCAACGACAAAGGAAACAATGCTTAGCATCCAGTCAGATGCCGACATATGTCTCCACGTACTTTCTCACGGCAACATCATTATATATCTAAGTATAACAACCAGATATATATTAAAGATTAATTTAAATAATAAAAATTAAATAAAAAATTAGATTAAAATAAATAGATGAGTATGAAACAATTTATTAGATATAATATTTTTTAATTAATATAATAGTTATTTTGGGATGTAGATTAGAAATAATCTTGGTTCATTCTACTATTCTCTTCCTCTTATCACTGAAGTTTCATAGGAAAGCTAATAAGTGTGGCATCAGATCTTATTTCTAACGTTTCATACAAGAGCTAATAAGTGTGACATCAGAGCCTAGTTAAAGAAGATTAATATGAGTACGTCGATTAAAAAAGAAATAAAGATCAATAAGAAAATAAGATGTGAAGCATTCGAGTAGGTGTTCCTAGTTAACTTTTTTTTATCTTTAAATGTGATAATTATTAATTTTGGATCATTAAGATGAAAATTTTATTTATTTTATAAAGATTATGAAATTTAATAGAAGATGATTTTATTGAGTATATCTATAGGATCTAAATATTATTGAAGATCAAAAGTATTAAATGAATAAGAATATATCAATATTAATATATGAGTCCCTATTTTCTCGAATCATGATGATATCGATAACTAATAGATGAGTCCTTATTTTCTCGAATCATGATGATATTAATATTAATAGAAGTTTAAAAAATATTAAAAAATATATTTAAAGGCACAAACAAGGTAAAAATTTCAAACTTAAAATTTTTTAAAGTGAATTCGAAACTATTTAATAAAATATTCTGAATCTATTACTAATTTTTTTAAAAAGTCTCTTCTATTGTGAACCTAATGAGATCTTATGATAATAATATAAACGATCAAACTGTAGTAGACACAATTTTAGGAGTTTATCTTTAAAATTTGATATGATTCATGCTAGAAGCCAAAGATATAAATATATTATCTATTGATAAATTAATAAGATTATTTTTTATAAATAAATAAAAGTGAATTGATCTTCAGAAGAAACTTCAAAACATACTCTTTAGATAAAGATAGATTAGAAGAAGGACCAAAACAAAAATCTAGAAACTAAATCTCAAGGGAGAGATCAAAATGATAAAGAATAAGATTGATAAAATGAGGATCAAAGGAACTCTAATAAAGGTAATAAAGAAATCCATCAATATTTCTATTATAAAAAATTAAACATATTAAAAAGATTATTAGTATAAAAATAAAAATCTAAATATTATGCTCTACTCTCATTGTAATAAAAATGATCATTTTAAAAAATATTATTAGAATAAAAATCAGGTAAATTATAATACAAAATAATAGTGAAAAAAAGGATGAAGAAAATATTTTAATTATATGACAGGGATAAAAATTTATTTCAAAGGCTTGATGATTCAATCAGATCTATGGTGCAGACCGAAATGATGTAAGGTTCAAGTAGAAGGAAAAATGAACAATTGTTGTAAATATCAAATATGATAAAATTTTTTATTGATGATATATTTATTGATGGTTTAAAATAAAATCACATTAGTATAAAGTAACTAATGAGAAAAGGATATTATGATATTTTTGATGATGAAAAATATTTGATTTATGATAAGATACTTAAAAAATTAATAGCTACCGGAAAGATGATAAAAAATAAAGTGTTTCTCTTATTATTTTTGGATTTCTCATTATATACTATTATTGATAAATTAACATTATGATATAAAAGCTATGATTGTTTCAATTTTTATGGGTCTATGCAAACTATCTACAACTATGAGATGAAATGCCATGACATAATCATGATAATTAAGAAACTATACGAGATAGATGATGCATAGGAAAAGAATGATGCCCTAAATTTGGATGATAATAACCTTGCAACTGAGAAGCTGTAAGAACAAAAAAAAAGTTAGCATTATCCAAAGAGACCATGAATAACATGGAAGGTATAACTAATGACTTAGAGGAAAAGGAAGAGGATACGGAGATGACTCTAGAAGAATATGAAATAGAAACAAAAGGCCTCACTTGCAGTGAAGTCTGAGGAGAGAAAGACCAAGAATAAGAAGTCATAGTCTATGCAACAACTATATACAAAAACAGAAAATGACCCTATCTTTGTTAAGGTTCTGATAATGATTGATTGAACCAAACAAAAAATCATTGAACATCAATAAGTTCCTAATGGTAGTTAAAAACTTTTTTAGGTACATCAAGGGAATCCTCAATTATAGCATCCATTATAAGTAGGTAAAAGATTTTAAATTATATTCTTATATTAACAGTAATTAGATGGGTTATAGAGTTGATAGAAAAAATACTTCAAGATTTGTGCTCAGGCTCAAATGTGATTTCATAGACAACAAAAAAACAAGATTGTGTTCCTCTCTCAAGCAATGAGGTGGATTATGTTATGGTTATAAGTACAATGTGTCAAATAATTTGGCTTCAAAGAATTTTAGCAGATCTTGAAAAAAAAAAAAATGGACCAACTAAAATCTACTTTAACAATAGGTCTACTATTGCAATGATGAGGAATTATATCTTCTATGAGTGTACCAAACACATTTAAATTTGACATTATTTCATTCGTAAAATGATTGAAAAAGAAAAAAATTAAAATGTACTATTGTAGCACTGAAAATTAGCTTATCAATATCTTTATAAAAGTTTTGGTAAAAGAAAAATTTTATTTTTTAGAGAACAACTTCAAGTCATAACTATTTTGAATTAATGGTAGTGTGCTAAGATTAATACAAATAAATAGGATTAGATAAAATAAAATATAAAAAATAGATTAAAATAAATAGATGAGGGTGAAAATATTTATTGGGATATAGTAAAATTTTTATTTTTTATAAAAATATATTCTATCTTTTGACTAATATAAATAAGTAATTTTGAATTAATCCTAGAGGCTAAAAATACTACTAGTTCATTCTATTATTATTATTATTATTATTATTATTATTATTATTTAGAAATTTTACTAAAAAGCCAATGGTACTCTAGTGGTGGTGTCATGGGTACCGTCGACTAATGAGTCAGCCTGATTGATTCTCTGCTGAAGGTGCAAGCACACCCTAGTGCTCCTTTCTGGTTGACGTGGGGGTTTGGCATGGGCGTAGTGGTGCAGTGTGTTGGAAAACCATTAGAGATCATCACATGCGTAATGAAAAAAATAAAATAAAACTAGTTTCCCATGTTTATCACATCATCATGCAAAGACTGGTGTGCAAACAAATATAAAAATAAAAAAAAACTACGATAGTATGAAATTGATTACCTAGGGAAATCGTATATCCCTAAAACTTTTAGATCCAATCAGAGAGGATGAAGGAGGTCATATATCCTCCTATCTAGTAGTATCCACATGATGGATTGTTGCAGCGATGCTCCTCTAATCTTATCATAAAGCTCATAATTCTTGTATGTTAGGATCAATTGGCACTTGGGGGGGTGGTGAATTAGTGCAAGTATAAATTTTATTTCTAAATGAAATCTTGGTAGGGAAATTAAAGCTTTTCGTTCTTAGTGAAATGATTGAGTGAACAAAGAAAAATTGCTAAGTTAATAATCAAACCGAATAAGCAACGTTTGAAGGAAGAATCTTATCATGAAAAATTTTGCTTTCTAAGAGTTGAGATAAATCAGAAGCTTCAATACAATAAATATATAAGTAATGAAAGCAAAGAACCACTCACAATTTTTATAGTGGTTCGGTGCCAAAGGCTTATGTTCACTCCCGAGTCCTCCTTCTTGAGGCACAGCAGCGTCTACTACAGATCTTTTTTAGATGAAGACCAAACCCTTAGACTTGAGCTTACAAGGGAGACAAGATTTATAACTCTAAGCTCTCTCCCTTACATATTTTCTTTTTCTTACACTTCATATAAGTTTTTCAAAGAATTTTTTCCTTAGAAGTGTTGTATAGAATGTAAGTATACTTGAGGTATTTATAGGCCCTAAGTTGCTTTAGATTTTTGAAGTAAAAAATCAAACGTATTTGGAAAATCCGAGTATGAGCGGTTCACCCGTCAACCTTGGTGGCTTACCCACCGAAAGTGCCCAAATTCCTAATTACGGGTAGTTCAGCCATCCAGCCTGGGTGGTTCAACTACTAGGAATCCTGGGTATGGTCGGTTGAATCACCGCCCACCGGTGGTTCATCTGTTGGAAATCCCAGAAAAGTGATTCCCTTCACTTTTCAATCCTGACTTGACCTTTATATTGATCAATCCTCTGGTCAACCAATTAAGCTCAACCTGAGCTCAATCAAATCCTTTTTATTGGACCCGATTACCCCATTGAGTTGATTTAGATCCCTTCCAAATCACACTCAATTTGGACTTAAACTTAATGATGCTAACTACGACTAATTAATTACAATCAATGTCACCATCAAGTCCAATGAAAACCCTCCTAACACCCGATAAGCTTTTCGGCAACCTTTGACAATCTTCTGGTGAGTTTCTTGATCTTCTTTCGGCGAACTCCCGACGTCATCTTGGCAAGCTCCCAACGAACTCCCAGCAAGCTTCCAATGCCTTCGGTAAGCTTCTGGAGAACTCCCAGCAAGCTTCTGATACCTTTGGCAAGCTTCTGACGAACTCTTAGTAAGCTTCCGATACCTTTGGTGAGTTTCCACTACATCGTCTGAACCCTGGCTCGATACCCTAGATTTGACTTGGCCCAACATCTAATTGTAGCTTTCTCTATTATGGTTAATCCCGCATCAATCAACTATAATACAATATGTTAGATCAATAACCTATCAATTGATTTCATCATCAAAATATGAGATTCAACCTTCTCTCCCTTTTTGATGTTGACAATCAATTGATGATAGGAGTTAATTCTAACCCTCCCTAAATCTATATCACTTAAATTTAAGAGAAACAGTCTCTCTTAAATTCAAGCAATCAACATTCTATGTAAATTTCAACATGAATTTGCATTAAGCCATCAACTCATAAAGGAATTAAGTATACATATCCAAGATGTCTAATTCATATCCTTATCCAAGATATCCATTTGTTTCAATAAGATCATATGTCATCAATGTATTTATTAATTAATATTATGTATCATTAATATATATTTTTCCCTCTTTGTTATCAACAAAAAGGTGAAATATAGCTAATAATTTCAAACCACATGAGTTTTTGCTCCCCCTTTGTAAAAATACAATATGAGTCATAAAGAATTTTCTTTCTCTTGTGAACAAGAAGGAAAGAAAATAAGGGAGAAGTTATAAAACATCATTATGTACAGTTTTCAATATATAGAGATGAATTTCGAAAATAAGCTCAAGGATCTAAGATATTCAAGAAGACTTAAGAATTTAGGAGTTACTTAAGGATCCAAATAACATTTAAAAACATCTCATATAATTTCAAGCAAGGGTATCAAATAAATTTGTAAGGTAACATCATGTAAATTTTCTTCCCTTTTTGTTTTTGTAAATAATAAGATAAAAACATGAAGAATATTTTCAAAAACATTATCACAAAAGGCTTAATATCATGAAATCTAGATTATTAGTTTATATACTTTCATGATTTAGCATTTTTAACTCTCAACCTCAATATTGTAGATATAATATTTTAAAAATTTCGAATATGAGCTCAACAAATCCATCTTATATCAATTTCAAGAAAACTTAGTAAATAAAGCTAGTGAGTTCTTTCTTCTCTTTTAAGAAGTGCAAGTTAGCAAATTTTTGCTTCCTTTGTAATATTTAAGCAATCAATTTTGTATAATGCAAGCAAACAAGTTTTGCTCCCCCTTGATAATTTTCTTATGAAATAATTTTCTTCCCTTTCTGTAAACAAGAAGGTAGAAACAAGGAAGAAAAGTGAAAAACATCATATCATAAAAATGATCAATTTTATAGATGTAAATTTTATTCTAAAATCTAAAAAAATCAAGAGCTACCCATGTAATTTAATTTGTCTTATACAAATCTTAAGCAAGGTAGCAAATCAAACAAATCATTGATTTTAATTCAAATTTTGATAAGAAGTCCAATTTATAAAGTTAAAAAATCCAAAGGAAAATAGTTAATCAAGCAAAAATTTTGAGTTATGCATTTCGCATATATTTAGAAAATTTAATATTCTAAATTTCCTTCTAAGCAAAATGATTCTCATTCAATGTTATCATATCCAATTTGCTTCTAATCATATTAATAATTTTATTTCCCACCTTTTATTATTGTCAAGATCATGATTTATGTAAAAATCTCTTTTAAATAATATGAGAAGACATAATAGATTTGATTTATAAAAGATTTCAAGTTATAATTCTGATGAATTAAAATCATGATATAGATAAAAAACTCATTCAATTTCCAATAATCAAAATCATCAAAATCATTTTCAAGAGATTCAAAATAAAATTAATAGACTTATTGGTCTCGCTAGTGATTTCTTTTCTCCCCTTTATTGTAAATAATGAAAAATAATTCTTAGGAGATTAAATAATCTTAATTTATTTAGGATAAATCCTAAGACATATAATTTATTTAGATAGATTTCCTTTTTAATAAAATGGAAGAACGATCTTGATAAAAAATATCAACTTATAATTATCAAGATCATATATCTCTTTTTTATTAAAAAGAGAAAATCAATAACGTGATTCCATAACGTATAAATCAAGTCAAAAAATTAAGAAAATATTCATGATAATACAAATCTCTTTTAATTATTAATTTATCATAAATTTAAGAAATACTAATTTTGGTGATAAGTTATATCATTCATAAGTTTTAAAATAAATTTGTCTCTCCTTATTGTTTGTAAATTTTAATATAAGTAATAAAAAATCTTATATATTCAAAATTTCATGTAAAATAGAAATCCAATCATATAAAATCTCATGTATTTAAAATATATAATTTTAATTTTGGCAAATCGCTCCTCATCCAACAAAGATTTTTCATAATCAAAGTATTTATATAAAGATTTTAAGTTTCATTTTTTATACTTACCAAAAATCATGATAATAACTTATCCAAATTTAAATCATCAAATCATCAAAATCAATTTCATAGTTTAAGAGATTCATAACATAATCAATTTATTAATATCTTTCTGAAAGATTTTAATGAAATTTTTAAGTAAAAAAGTATTCCCTTTATTTCATAGAAGCATGTCTTTATATTTTAAACCAAATAAAAATACGTATCTTTATTTAAAACCCAAAAAGAACTTTTATTATGGTAAATATCAATAAACCATAATTCATAAATATTATCATGCATAATTTTGAAATATAAACTCATTAAGTATAATCTCTATGCATCATTAAATCATGGTTTCATTTAACATAAAATATCTTCAATCAAAATTCAATCTATCTCAATTTTAATATTTAAATGAGTCTAACTCTTTACACATAGTGTAAAAAGTTTCAAACTCATTTTCAAAATACCTAAAATTGAAGTATATATGTTTTCTATACTCTATCATTCAATATAAGCATTCAATCAAAATATCATTTTTGTAAGTTTTAATATGTTTTTTAATAACTATGGTTCTTTGGTTTTAATTCATTTTCATACTCGTTTACTCTAGCTATGCATCATCAACATTAATTGTATTATGATGAACCATTAAAAGATTTATTTATTAATAATTTTAATTCCAATATTTTTCTTATTGCTACTTAGGCTAATACGCTGAAGGAATATTAGATCTCAAGTAATATGACTTTAGCATCTACTTTCAATATATTTTTATTGCTCCTAGTCTTATTAGGAAATAGTTTTATATTATGAGAGGTTTTGATTTAGGTATCCATATAACATTGGGTCCTTCATGATATGTTATTGTCATTTTCTTTAATGGCATAAGATTGTTTATGATTCCTTTAGGAACCCAAACTAATTTGTAAGGACTGTAATTTTTAAATAGACATTTGTAAGCTTTATATTCTAATTTTTTACAAGAATTACACTTGATTCTTTATAGCACATTTAATGTAGGTTCTTTTAAAAAGATGGTTGGTTTTTGTTGAATATTACCAATAAAGTCTATATTATTTCTATTATTAATGTGACCCTTATTATTAAAGATTATATTTAAGGATTTATTTCCTATCTCAAATTTCTGTAGTATTGTTTTAAGCATGTAATTCTCTTCTTTAATGTTGCCAAGTATTTCACATTTAGAACTAGAATTGTGTGATGCTAATAACTTATGCATTTCATCAACTTTACCAACTAATAAATCATGTTCATGTTTAAGCAACTTAAAAGATTTACTAAATTTTCTAAATTAATCAAACAAATCATGAAGCATATTTAATAATTTAGAAAAAAATGAGTTATTAGCATTTAATTCGACAATGAAGATTCAAAAAAAATGTTGGAATATATTGAAGTAATAGAGCACCAAGAGAATCTATTACTTTATAAGGTAGGAGATCCTTTATGTCATTCTCATTTTATCACCGAGGTAATAGAAGAAAATGAACATCCCTAGTAGGAGGAACATCTCTCTTGGTCAGATCATATAAAAGGAACCAAACATCCTCAAGTTAGACTCCTCCAGGTCATGACACCCAATAATCACAATCGTCCACCCAATGTACGAACGCAAAGGGGAAAGTAATAGTATCAATCTAACCATTAGAAAAAATTGAGTCAGACAATAGGACATTTTCTCAATCACATTTAGTACTCTACTCAATTCATAAAGATAATATTGACATAGATAGCAATGGCTCGATCGACAATGACGATAACGATGAAGAGTCGATGGGTTTGTCTTCTTAGCTTCAGGGTGGTGCATGGACCAAGGAGTAATATTTTACGCATGTGATCTAAGATTCAAATCATATAGCTCAAGAAAATAGTAGCCACGTTTATACACAGAATGGGGAACGGAAGACAATTAATGATTTAAATATATAAGACAAAGCTATTAGAACTCCGCATGATTCTAAGCTTCGGTTGACCACTGTAGGGGATCGACCCTTTTTAGAACACTAAAGGGATTTCTCCCTCCTTGGTAGTCAGTCATAAAGGCTGAGAAAAGATGCACTGATTGCTTGATAAAATAGCGATAGCTACATGCTTTATATACATACTCCATGAAGACTCCTCCCTAATGGAAGACTCCAACTCCTAGTGAAAAAACTACTCTAAGTAAACTAATACTCCAACTTTTAATCAAACTCATACTCTAAGTGAAACACTCCAATCTCAAATCCTAGCCGTCTCCTCTTAGCCCTAGCCAACTTCCCCTCTTCAAGGTAGGTGGCCAATTGGGTTAATTACAAGCTTGATTTGATTGACTCCAACCCGAATCCAACTGCGACTCCTAACTAGACTCCAGTTCAGTCGAATCCTAACCTTACTAAGATTTGGATTGATTTATTATAATAGACTTAAATCTCCTCCTAGCCGACCTAATATCAGGTCTAGGCAAGCCAACAAGACCCAATCTAAGGATTCGACTTAATCAACTAGGGCCCAACTCAACTAGGATCCTCACAGACCCACCCTTTTAAAATCAACCTTGTCCTCATGGCTAAGACTCTATGACTCCGAATCCTGATTTGTAACTCTTCATGAGGCTCCCTCGTGACCCCTGTAGTAGGCGCATCATGACCCTGCAGTACAGTATTGTCTTGTATCTTTTTATTAGCAATAGTGTCTAGATGGTGATGCATCACGATCCTGCGATCTCTAGCTGGAACTGGTCCTCCCCATTAGTCGGGATGTTATGTGGATGGATCTAGACTGAGTCATTCTCTCTAAACTTCTATTTGCATTGAGATACCTGGAGGATTAGTTGTAATTTTGAATTAGTGCGCAGATCTAATCCATAGGTCATGGTTCCAATGTGATCCCCAATTTGGTAAGGTCTAAAGTAATAGGGAGATAATTTCCTTAAGGCTTAAGTTTCCTACTGATAATTGTAGGAGAACTCAATCTTTAAATTTTCTTCCATTCTAAAGTTTGTCGAGAGTCCATTTCTTCCTTACATGGGCTGCCACGTGGTTGATCTTTATTATTTGCAAAACTTTCCTCTAAGATGGTGGCAGCCCTCTGATAAGGTCCATGGAAGTGTTAGCCGAATCTGAGTCTAGAGTGGGTAGAAGCTATAATTTCCTGGGTTTATCTTCGTCTCCTTTGCGTTGTTGACCTATAGCATGTCAGGCCTTAATTTTAGCAATGATTAGTATCTCCTCATTGTAGATTGAAAGCCTTGGGTGAGGTGGAGAGAGAGCTCTTATGTAGATTAGGGGTCGGCCATCCTGCATTAGGACGATGCCAATTCTAGCTCCCAATGTGTTGCTTCAATTACGAACACCTTAACAAAATCGGGTAGCGCTAGCACCAATATAGATGGAATTATGGTAATAAGGGCATTGAAAGTTATTATAGTTTCACTCTGCCAAAGGAAGACATCTTTTTTTAGCAATGTCATGAAGGGAGTGATGATCTTGTCATTGTCCTTCATGAACTTGCGGTGGTAGTGCAGCCGAGTAGGGGGTAGACCTTTCGATTCGGTGAAGACCTTTGAAAATTTAGCAAGCAGTGGGGGAAGGTTTGGATCTTTATTCACCACCGGTTCTTTCATTTGTAGCCTTTGAAGTTGTATTAGGAAGTCGATGTGTGATTGGTGCAACACCTTCTCCATGCATTGCATAGAAACTGTCGTTGCTTCACCCTTGTGTTTTCCTCGCGGATTACCTTTTTCCCTTAGCTAAAAAATTTCATGATTAGCTTGGAAAAATTTTAGAAAACATCACCTAACGAGGACAGTCATTCGATGTTGAGCACTGCTTCATTATTTTCAAGTGGTAGGAGGAAGAAATCAGCAGTGATCTCTTGGCCCTGCAAAACTAGTTTCACCCGGGAGCACTTTCGGTCGTACTTCAAGATGCGGCCATTAGCCACCTTTACGTCAAACCTGCTACAATCATCGATTTGAAGCATCATCTGGGTAGTAACCTTGCTATCCATGAAGTTATTGGTGCTCCTAGTATCGACGAGGATGGTGGTGGGCTGCTGCTTAAGGAAACCTCCATTCTTTATCGTTTGTGGGTTCGCATAGCCAGCAAGAACATGAACTATACAATTGGTCGGCTGTAGATCTTCCTCTATGTTCTCCTCCTCATGCTCGAGATCCTCCTATTCCTGCTCAGATTCACTAGTAGGTTCAATCAAAAGAAGTCATCCCTTCTTGCATCGATGGTCGTGGCTCCATGGCTCATCGCAATGCCAACACAACCCTTCGCGGATCTATCGCGAAGCTCTTCTCTCGTAAATTTCTTTGGCTGAGAGGGTTGGCTGGAAGTGGATGGGGCTAGAGTTTTGTATGCTACTAGTCATGGTGTGGATCTTATCCTTCAAATATCTTGATTAAGCCACTCCTCTTGAAGTCGTGCGAAGGATATCGCTGTCATCAATGTATAAGGCTATTGCACCTTAACTTCTCCTCGTATCTCTAGCTTTAATCCTTCGATAAAAGTTCCTAGCAATTATTTTTCAAACCAATCACAAGATTGATTAGATAATCTTTTGAACATGATATGGTATTCTTGGATTGTAGAGGTTTGTCGGATCTTAGCGAGTTGTTTGTCGATGTTCTCGTACTCAGACAGTCCAAAGTGGATCAGCAGACCGCTTTTGAATTACTTCCATGTCAGGACTTCTTGAGTGTGTTCAAACCACTTATACCACTATATGATGTCTCATTCAAGGTGGATGGTAGCTATGTCTACCATGAAAGCCTTCAGGGTCCATTGATAATGGAAGTAGCATTCCGCGCGCGAAAGCAATCCCGTCGGGTCTCCATCTTCCCATTGAGGGAAGTTTACCCTCATGCATGTAGATGTTGGATCCATTGCATGTTCTTCTTTCTCTGGAGGGTTCTCTTTGTGATTTGGATTCCTACCTTGCTGTGATTTCATCGAGTCGAAGATCATCCTAATCTAAATTTTGTGAAGAGAGTGCGTAATTTGTTCTTCATGCACATCTCGAAAGTCTCCAACTTGGCATTGATCAAATCCTCTAATGCCATGGTGTATGTCTCCAGGTCTAAAATATTATGATCCTTATTCTGTTTATGGGTTAAAGGCATAGGTCGATGGAGAGATTAGTGGCCGTATAAGATAAAGATCAGCGATGGAAGGTTGTGGTAGGCTACTATTTTGGCTATAGTTTGTGCTATTATTTGGACCGGCTGTAGAGATTAAAAGTGGGTAACGTTAGTTGCGTCTTAAATCTAAAGGGATACCTTGGGGTTGATGTGGGTGGCAACAAGAATCTCGATAAGGATTGGGTATGGTTGCAACAAAAGACACCAAAAGGTAGTGTTGTAGAATTCTGCATTGATAGGTTGCTATCAGAGGTGTAGTTGATGTTGCGGTTTGAGGCTATTATGGAGGATGTTAGGGGTGTTTGGTGGTAGTGGTTTAAGGATAGGAAGATGTGATTAGGGCTGCTATGGGTGACAGCAACCGGTTTGGTTCGGATTGGTGACCAAAAGAGAGATGGGTCAAGGTTGCAGTTTAGGGTTAATAGCTTGCGGTTTAGGTTACTGTTGGTGCTACGGTTTGAGGGTGTTGTGGAGGCTAGAAAGGGTTTTGATGGTAGTGGTTTGAGGCTGAGAAGGAAGGTTTAGGATTGTTGTTGGGGGCAGCAACCAATTTGGTGTGGCTGTAGAAAGAAGTGCCAAAAGATGTTACAGTAGAATTCTTCATCGAGAACAACAAGTTTGCGACAAAAGGATTCCAACAGTATACGGATGATTTCGACAGCAAGAAACTGATGAGGATGGCAGCAAGATAGATGAGAATAGTGATAGCAATATGGCAACAACAAATTCGGTAGAGATCAGTTGTGTATGAACAAGAAACACTGAAAAGTATGGCAGCAAAATTTTCGTCAAAAGACAATAGTTTTACGATGAAAGCTCCAGCAATATTGCAACAGTATTTTGAGGAATATGGTAGCATAAAGTCAACAAGGATAGTAGCAATATAGATGATAGTGATATGGTGGCAAATATGGCAGCAAGATCGGATGCGATAAATGCAATAACAGAATTTTACGTCGAAGAACAATAGTTTAACAAAAAGTTTTCAATGGTTACGTCAAAGATTTAAACAAGAATTCGGTGAGAATCTGCTAGTAAGGAAAGCTAAGCCAACGTAAAAGACAAAGATGAATATGGCAGCAAGATATCAGTAGAAAGATCGAACATATGATAGGAAATATGCGGTTGAAATTTTACAGCGCAACTTTCGTCGTAAAGATAATAATTTTGCAATGATAAGTTTTTGCAGTGAGATAGATATACTTTTTTTTTATTTTTAGATAAGTAAATTGTAGCAACAATAAGGTAGATACTAGAACCAAATGCAATTTTGATAGAGATTACAAATAATGTTTCTGAGGCAATGGTGATGACGGTAGAATCAGCGATGATCACAACAATTATGGAATTGCTTGGGAGGTGGTGGATGGCTAGATGAAGGTAGTGACGACTACGGAAGGGCAGCGAGGCATCAAAAACGCTGCTCTAAAACCAAGTGTTAGGACCCCGCAGGATTCTAAGCTTGGGTTGACCTTTGTAGGGGATTGGTCCTCCTTAGAACTCTATAGGTGTTCCTCCCTCCTTGGTAGTCAGCCATAAAGGCTAAGAAAAGATGTATTGATTGCTTGACAAAATAATTGTGGCTACATGTTTTATATAGGGTCTCAAAACCCTAGTTCCTAATAGGACTCTACTCCATAAAGACTCCTCCATAATGGAAGACTCCAGCTCCTAGTGAAACTCCTACTCCAAGTAAACTAAGACTCCAACTCCTAATCAAACTCCTACTCCAAGTGTAACACTCTCATCTCAAATCCTAGTCGCCTCCTCTCAGCCTTAGCCAACTTCTCCTCATCAAGGTGGGTGGCCAATTGGGTTGATTACAAGCTTGACTTGGTTGACTCCAACCCGAATCCAACTCCAACTCCTAACCAGACTCTAGTTCAGCTGAATCCTAACCTAACTAAGATTTAGGCTGATTTATTAGAATGGACTCAAATATTCTCCTAGCTAATCTAATTTCAGGTCTAAGCTGGCCAACAAGGCCCAACCTAAGGACTCGATTCAATCGACTAGGGCTTGACTCAGCTAGGGTCCTAACAAAAACCTATATGACGTAAATATAGAGCAGAGCTTGTTATATTCGTAACAATAGAGCAGGTTATGGAGAATCTTATGACTAGCAATAGTACAATGATTATTGGTCATTTTTTTCTAAAGCTAATCGATCTTATGATACAGAAAAATAAGTCAATGACGAATGTAGAAGTTCAGGTGTTCTCCAACCTTCACACCAATACATATCATAATCATACTTGTCTAAGGAGCCACCTCTGATACGAATAATTCAGGATGATCAAGCTATAACTGTCACTACATTGATACAATGACATATAATCTACCAGTATATCATGTCATTAGAGTAATTTTAGGATTAGATTCGACAAACATATCATATTAATATACAAATACATTGAAACGAAAACTCCGATCCAACACCTATAGAGTCATCATTTATTTTGGTGATACAACATTGATAAACAAGGATTGAACCACTTATTATTTGATTCATTTAAATCTTATAGTTTCAACTCATAATCTAACGATTCAACTCATATCTTTACATATAATTCAATATTAACTCATATCTTTCTAGATAATTCAATATTGACACAAAAAAAAAAACCCCTATTCAAAATATAACACAAAACTACTGCTCAACACCCAAAGATAAATCTTTTGAAATAGTCAGTATGCCCTGGAAACCGACCTGCACAATCGATCGGCAGGAAAAGTCAAACATTGGCAACAACCACGGCTTGCACTATGAGAAAAAGCCCAGCACATAGAAAAGCTTGATTAAGAGCACCAAAAATAAATTGGATGAACCTTTAACCAATATAAATGTTCATTCACTTGGCAAAGGTTAAAACATTTTTTCTCCAATAATTCAACTATCAATCAATTGAGGTGACAAATGAAAAGGAAATAACCAACAATTCCTGAAAGAAATGAAAGAAGACCATAAAAAAATATGATCTCTGGAGTTTATTTTATTTAGGAAGATACCAAATTGATGACATAATAATAATCTCACGTAAATCTCCAAGTAGGATGTACAAAGTTTCAACATGAGATTGCTGAACATATCTTGCATGCCTACTAAGATATCTCTGCTTACTTGTTTTGCTGATCGTCATATTCAACTACAATTATTTTGTGGAGTTGAGTTGTTGATCACCAACCCAGTAGACTACTTACTGGTCCCTGCTTACGTGTCGTTCTTTGCATGCCGGTGGCAGAAGGATTTGAGCCTACCAAGGCCTGCTTCGAGAGAAGAGGGGTCTATCGCAAATGTCAGGCGGAGCCAATTTTTCATCCCCACTGTTACCCCTGCACAGAACCTCAAAGTGGTAAATCTTTTAGGGACAGCAATACTGTCAACAAGCACAAAACTTACACTGATAAGAAATAGCAAATAAAAAGAAACAAGCTACTGGAAGAGAGACCGGTTGGACATGGTCTTCAGCAAACCATTTGACGACAGCATTGTCAATAAAGAAAACAAACAAAGCGATGTTTACATATAGTCCTAATGCAGTAAAACACGATCAAATGAAAGTGTTACACAAAATTTCACGTGTACCATACAGAAATTGGTTATAGTCGGAGTGTTTTTTTTAATTTAACATGTACATCATGTCATAATTGTCAATACTTTTTTAAGAATAGGTGCAATGATCAAATAAATCTTAAGTAAATGCAAAGATAAATTTGTAGTTACCATATCAATCATATGAGGTAAAAAGAATAAATCTGAATTTGGACAGTTAATTGGGACGTACTGATGACCAAACCCTACATGCAGTTGATCAATAAAAGGTCAATGGATACATCTGAATTTGACGCTTATTTCGACTGTACTAATAATCAACCTACATACAATTGATCAATATTGGGTTAGATATATAAAACATCAAGTGAAACTTACTCCTAGCAAATGTTGCTCACCTGGCAGTATTATAACAGACTCCTCTTTGGCTAGCTTACTACAGAAATCAATATCATCATGGATGCCCTCCAAGTGAGACAAATTCAGCTTTGCCTGCATCACATATCATCGACTTAAGAACTTCGATACAAGTAAAATTCTTCTGAGATTTGGACCTGATCCCTCTTACTGTTTTCAAATCCCATCTTTCCTTAGATTAACTCATCCATCAGAGCATCCTCCACTAAAATGTGGTGCCACGTAGATGGAGGGCTGGATATTGGAACAGATGTGCAATTAAACACAGATGCTCAAAAGAAAATGGGCCTCACCATTGCAAACATAGAACCCTCTGGTTTATGAGGGCATGTAATGCAATCAATCTCCTTTATTTTGTCATAACATATATCTGCTGTTTTCCTCAGCAAATTAATGGTTTTCTCAAAGAAATCATCCTTGGTGTTCTCAAGGATTTGAGGAACAGCTCCCTGAAAGAGTAAATTGTAGGTTATACTAAACTGAAATGAAACAGAGTCCATCCAAACAAAACTAAACAAAAAGAGAGAGATCAATAGACGATAACGAGAGATGAATGACTTCTTATATTCACAGGAAAATATGTTTTTATTGTCTTCTCAGAAATTTCACCCAAAAAAACATTGTTTTCAAACAAAAACCATTAAAGAAAATCAGCAAGAGAGAACTTAATTATTCATTAAAGAACATCAGTAAAGAGTAATTAATTATTATAATAAAAAATACTTTTGAATACTTAACCAGGTCTTAAGCCAACATAATCAACCAAAGTAACAATGTAATAATGATGACCATTAATAGGAAATATAAAGAAAAAAAAATGAACTTTATCCATCTGGAGGAATTTTAAGATACCACTTTTAGAAAAATAATGAGGTGGATTTTGGAGAACCAAGAGGTCCTTCACACATACACAAGTGTCAAGGATTAGAATAATTCTTCACATATAAGTGGCTACCTTGTATTGATCAACAAAGAGGTTGAAATCCATTTTGCTCTTTTAGAGATGAAAGAGGTCCCTAGCCTTACACGAACGGTTATCGCTCAACCATAACTCTTCGCTCAGTAAATCGTTGGTCGCTTTTATTTGCTTATACATATGTTTGGCAGCATGTTTTGTCTTGGTTTTGTGTGATTTTACCTAGGAAATGCGAGCAGAAACAGTCTGTAACACTGCATAACAATCGCTCGTTGCGTATAGCCAAAACAGGCCAAAACTACCTAGTTTTGAGTCGTTTTCGCATGCTACGACGACCAGTCTGAACAGTGCAAAACGTCAGCCATCTCAACCCCTTGGAACCCCCCGGGTGGCTGATAGGACTCCAGCAGGGTTGAGTCCTAATCTCCCTAGAAATATTCAATAAAACCCTCCTAGATTGTAATAAAGTCATTCCTATCTTATAAATGAGTATGACTAGGGTTTAGATTAGCCCTTAGGGCTTAGTGGCCGCTACCCTCCTTACTGGGTTGGTTGGCTAGGGTTTCCCTTGCTTAGGTCAGCTATAGAGCCAATCTAGCCATCCCCTATTCCTATTAAGGCAGGTTGGCTATAAGAGGAGCAAAGATATAATTTTACTAAGGCAAGCATCCCCCTAGGCTAGGGTTTTGATCCCTATATAATGATGTAGCCGCCCCCTCTCTTGAATCAAGCAATCTACAATTTTAATTCAGCCTTGTGTTGAGTCTAAGAGGGAGGAACCCCTACAGCGTTCCAAGGGTTGATCCCCCTCAAGGATCAAAATCTATAGAGCTCCTTCTTTCTATTATCTGGTATCAGAGCAGCAATCTTGCTGCCCCTATAGCCGTCATCCACGCCTCCACCTTCCCAAACAATTCCCACAATTGCTTTTGACGTCGCCTCCATCGTCGCCCACCAAGCCGCAGATCCATCAATCTGCTACCTTCCTCTGCATCAACATCAAAGATCTGGTAAAAACTCCAAAGCCCATGCCTCTTGCTACTGCTATTCCTCTATCTTATACGTGGGAGAAGTTTTTCCAAAATTTCCTTACTGCAAAATTTTACTGTCGTAAACGTTATCATCGTTGCGAAGGCGAAACGCTGCAGAAATTTTCAACTGATTGTTGCTTCTTGGAACTGAACTTTTAATCGTGCCTTTGGCTGAAACTTTTATACAATTTTGTAAATTGTCTTAGTTTCATCTAAGACCAATCTCATAAAAAAACTCCTTCTGGATCCAGACTTATAGTGCTGCGATTCTTCGTCGTGTAGTGCTGAAATCTTACGATGGACAATCTATCTTCCGTCTATTGGCCTCTTGAAACTAAACTTTTGTTCATCCTTTTTGGCCGAAATTTTTATACAATTCCAAAGATCAACTTGGCTTTCATCTGGGATTGATTTCTTGAAAAAAATTCCTTCTAGAACCGGTTTTCTTGTGCAATCTTTCACCAACACGAGTTCTGAAATTTTTATAATGAAGGATCTACCTTTCGTCTTTTGCCCTATTTTTCTACTGTTACGCTGCCAAAATTTCGCCAAACGTTTTATTGGTATTCCCAACATCTAAACCAAGGGTTTCTGTATAATTGTCTTGAACTTTCTTTTGGAAATTACGTCGAGAAGTCATCATTTCTCTAACGTAAAATCTATTCAGCAGGACTGCACATCGCCGCACTTTTTTTCGTCAAATTCTATCGGATTTGAGTGCAATTTTTTGTGGGATTTCAGACTCTCTTTTCCTCATCACCAAACCCTACCATCCTTACCAAAAACCTTCAAAACCCTACCCTAAACTGAAACCAAAAAGCCACCCAAATCAGCCCTAACCGTAGCCTACTTCCTTATCGATCCACTTACCTTTTCAGCCAACTTTTTGTTAGGACCTTAGCTAAGTCAGGTCCATTTATTCAGGTTGAGTCATGTTAGCCAGAGTCAGTTATGGGTCGGGTGAATCTCATCAAGTTAGTAATGAGTAGATTAAGTGGTTTTTATTTTCAGTTAGGATTGAGTCAGTTATTTATTTCAGTTAGAAGTTTATCAAGAGTCAAAAATTAGTGGGATTTTTAGCAGATCCCTATAAATAAGGCTGTAAACTCTTTCATGAAATCAATCAATGAGAAGTATTAGTTTTAGCCAAAAGGCAAAACCCTAGGAGGCAGATCCCCTCGAAATCTTCTAGGAGGCCTGATCCCCTCAAAGAGATCATTTATCCCACTTATCCACCCTCTTCCCCCCACGATAGAACCCTAGGGTCCTACCAATTGGTATCAGAGCAGCGATCCTCGGCGTTCCTGTTGTGATTCCGTAGTCGCTCCTCTCATCATCGTCATCGCTGCCGCCATCGTCGTCAACATCGTCGTCGCCGCCATCATCGTTATATTGGCCATCTTGCTGCAATATGAGAGAGAGAGAGAGAGAGAAGAAAAAAGAAGCAGCAGTCACCCCTCCTTTCTTCTCATCTTCAAAAAAAAAAAAGAAAAAAAAAGGGAGAAAGAAAGAGAGGGAAGAAAAAGAAGAAGGGGCCACAACCGCACCTTCCCCTTTCTTCCCCCCCTACTACTGTCACTGGCCACCATCTCCTCTCCTCCTCTCCTCCTCTCCTACCACAGCAGCCGCACATCGCCGCTGCCCTCTCCCTCGGCCGCCTCTTCCTCCGCCGGCCACCTCTATTCCTCTCCTCCCTCGCCACCACCATATCCCCATCTCCCCTGCCCTAAACGCGCGCAGCCTCCTCCCACACCGTCCTTCCCCATCTTCCCCACACAAGCCGACCACCTGCCGCCCTCATCGCCTCTCCAGTAGCTTCTACCGCAGCCACCCACGCAACCTTCTGCCGAGCCGCTTGCTTGACCATGCGATCGCCAGTGATCGGTCCAGCCATTATCGCGCGACCACCTCTCAGCAATCGCAAAAAGTAGTGCCACCCTCTGCTCCTCCTCTATTTTCCGTTGTCGCAGTCTGTCCACGGCCGCAGCCAACCACCGGCCATACCCGCCTACTCATATCACCAACCATCGTTGCCACCCGCCGCTGACCCCTGCCTCCTTCTCTTCCCTTGCCACTACTACCTTCCAGCCCTCAACCGCGTCACCGTCGCCCGTTCTTCCTCCCTGTCGTGCAACTAAAGGCTGCAGCCATCCTCCCTTGCTGCCGCAGTCGCCTCCAGCCACGCCCTCCTCACCTTCTTCCCTCTGCCACAATCACATCTACCGCAGCCACCTCTGTCGCAGCCTTGCCCAACTATCGCCAGCAGCCGCAGTGACCCCTCGCCGGACTCCGCTGCTTGGGACCTTGCTGCTCCCACTTCCTCTTCCTCTTCCTCACTGGACCCGTTGCTCATCGGAACCCGCTGCCCCTCCTTGTTGTCAGCATCTCTAGCAAGAAAGAACACCACCACTACCTCTTCTTCAATTGCAGCCGCTTCCAGTCGCATTATCTCCCTCTGCGCGCTGCCCCTTACTCATGCCCCTGACTCAACAGCAGAAAAAAGAATTGAACATCACTGATCTACAATCCTACATGATGACTACAGATGATGCACTTGATGCAAGATTTAAAGCCTTCGAGGCTCGCATGGAAAAAACAGAATTCAATAGCTCCTCCGCGAAATTAGAAGCCGATCAGAGAGTCCCAAGAAAACTCAACATGGTGAAAGTTCCAAAAGGAGTCGACCTGAAAAGTATGATCAGGGGCAGGACACAAGATACACACGCATGAGGGTGGAGTTTCCCAGATGAGAAGATGGAAACCCGATTGGTTGGATTTCATATGCTGCAAGATTTTTTTCGTTTTCACAAGACTCCAGAGGAATCCAAGGTGGAGATTGCCTCCACACAACTTGAAGAAGATGCGATCCAGTGGTACGATTGGTACGACCATACTCATGGAGAACCCTCATAGGAACAATTCAAAAGCGGACTTTTGATTCACTTCGGACCATCAGGGTACGAAAACATGGATGGACAACTCGCCAAAATCAGTCAAACCTCTACCTACAAGAGTACCAGAGCAGATTTGAGTGCCTCTCAAACCAAACCCAAGACTGGTTCATAAAACAACTACTAGGAACATTTATTGAATGGCTCAATCCAAAGATTCGGTGCGAAGTTAAGGCTCGACAACCTCGTACCGTGATGACTGCCATATCATTTGCTTGCATACACAAAAAAATGCTCAATAGGGACAATCCCAGAAATAAAAGCATAAAGCAACCAGTAGTAGGCAAGCCGACCGTCCCACCTCCCTCCACTCCAACCCCTCGAAGACTTACCAGAGAAGAGCTCCAAGAAAGATCAGCAAAAGGGTTATGTTGGCATTGTAATGAAAAATGAAGTAGAAGACATCGATGCAAACAGGGTCATCTTCTGATGATAGAACCAATTAAAGAGGAACCCAAGAATGATAACGCGGACTCTGATCAAGAAGGTATAGATTCTAACAATGCTATTGGACCTTTCGTACATACGGTACATGCAATAGTAGGCTACTCTAACCCGCAAACCATGAAAATCGAGGGAAATTTTGAAACAACAGCCTGTTACTATTTAATCGATACTGGTAGCACTAACAATTTCATGGACAGAAGGTTTGCTGACTGATTGGCCTATCAAATTGAAGACTGTGACAGATTTGAAGTCAAGGTTGCTGATGGTTGAATTCTAATTTGTAATAATAAGTGCTCAAGAATTAAACTAATGGTACAGGGCCAAGAACTACGGGTGGATTTCTTTCTGATACTACTATAGGACATCGAAATAGTGCTTGGAATTGAATGACTGTCAACCCTGGGTGATGTCACCTGGAATCTTTCTAAACTAATTATGAAGTTTTTATTAATGGACAGCAGGTGATACTCAAAGGAAGACGTGGAAGCAAGATCACAACCGCTAATAACCATCGAATGAAGAGGCTTCCTCACAAGACTTCAATGATGGCTGCACTAGAAGGCCGACCTATTGCTTACACAAAGTGGAGAACTTATTTAATTGATCAAAAGATTATGACGCGTGGCAAATATCCTAGATCAAAGTACCCTCGAAGTTCGATGCTGCTCAGCCTTGAGGACAAGGCTGATTTGAAAAGGACAGGTCTGTTAAGACCCTAGCTAAGTCGGTTCCATTTATTCAGGTTGAGTCATGTTAGCCAGAATCAATTATGGGTCGGGTGAATCTCATCAAGTCGGTTATGAGTAAATTGAGTAGTTTTTATCTTCAGTTGGGATTGAGTCAGTTATTATTTTCAGTTAGGAGTTTATCAAGAGTCAAAGATTAATGGGATTCTTAGCAAAGCCCTATAAATAAGGTTGTAAACTCTTTCATGAAATCAATCAATTAGAAGTATTAGTTTTATCCAAAAGGCAAAACCCTAGGAGGCAGATCCCCTCGAAGTGATCTAGGAGGCCCGATCCCCTCGAAGAGATCGTTTATCTCACTTATCCACCCTCTTCCTCTACGATAGAACCTTAGGGTCCTACCACTTTCCTTACCGATACACCTACCTTTGCTGCCATCTATCCCAGATCTAAAATCTATTTTCCTAATCTTCATCTACTGCTATCATAGCCCTAAAACCACACCAATTCGCAGCCTAAACTCCACAAAACCGTAGCCCCAAATTGCACCCAAAACAGCCACAAACCGTACCCAAAAACCGAAGCCTTCGGTCTACCAATCTTTCAGCCGCCCAATCTCCCTTATCCCTTCAACTGCAGCACGCATCTTTTGATGCCCAACACTGCCAATAGCGACCTCTTGCTGCCATCCTCCTTAATCACAGCCAGCAGCGATCCTTGCGGTAGAAAGCTACCAGTAGCGATCTTTCGCTGCAATTTGTTTACATCGCAGCCTGCAACAATCATTCACTACCATCTTGATCGCGGCCAGCAACAAATTAAACACAACAGCAAGCGTCTCTCGCTCCATACCGCTGCTGCCCTCCTCCACAATAGTCGTATACATCGCGGCCCCATCTTCCTCCTATTGCAGCCGCACCCTTACTGTAACCGTAAAGAACAAGTATCTTCATTCCGCTCATTGCGGACTTGTTCGATCAATTGGGCAAGACAAAGTACTTCTCCAAACTCGACCTTCGGTCGGGGTATTGGCAGGTGCGCATTACGGAAGGTAACAAAGCGAAGACTACCTACGTAACCAAGTATGGAGCGTTTGAGTTTCTGGTGATGCCTTTCGGCTTAACCAATGCTCCAGCCACATTCTGCACTCTTATGAACTAACTGTTCAAGGAGTATCTGGATAAGTTTGTGATCATCTACTTAGACGATATCATCGTCTATAGCCAAACACTTGAGGAGCATGTCGAGAACCTTCGGACAATTTTAAAGTTCTCAGGGAGAATACTTTATTCGTGAAGAGGGAGAAGCGCTACTTTGCTCAAACGAAAATTCTATTCTTGGGGCGTCGAATTGGCAATGGTTCTATTCAAATGGATAAGTCTAAAGTGCAAGCTGTAGTGGACTAACGAACACCAAAGAAGGTGCCAGAGTTAAGATCCTTCCTTGGGTTCATCAATTATTATCGGTCGTTCATAGCTAGATATTCGAAGCGTGTAGTTCCACTGACGAAATTGCTGAAGAATGAGTAGTCTTGGAAATGGTCAAACAAATGCGAGGCAGCATTCTAAGACCGAATGGCTATTGTGTTAGAATAACCAGTGCTTAGATTACTAGACTATGGGAAGTCTTTTGAAATATATACAGATGCTTCAGATTTTGCTATTGGGGGAGTTCTTATGCAAGAGGGTCACCCAGTGGCCTATGAGAGTCGTAAGTTCAACGAGACCGAGTGGCAATACATAGTGCATGAGAAGGAGATGACAGCGGTGATATCTTGGGACACAATTCATATTAAGAACGGACAATATTGCATTGAGTTACTTCCAAACTCAAAAGAAGATCTCCCCAAAGCAAGCACGGTGGCAGGACTTCTTGGCTCAGTTTGACATGGTGATGGAGTATAAGCCTGAAAAAGCAAACGTCGTGGCCGATGCCTTGAACTAAAAAGTGGAACTGGTGAATGCCATACAGTTGGAAGGTGAAGGCTAAGCAAGTCAGTTGCAGGATCAGGGACGGACTGTGCAGTGATCTTCAAGCAATAACCCTAATGCAACTCATCCAAGAGAGTAAGGCGCGACGATTTTGGGTCCAAGAGGGACTCGTCTATACCAAAGGGAACAGAGTTTATGTTCCGCGAGCGGACAATTTTAGGCGTGAACTCTTGAAAGAGTGTCATGATTCCCTTTGGGCTAGACATCCAGATATTCACTGAACAATGGCTCTCGTGAAAAAGGCCTTCTATTGGCCGAAGGAGACCGATGCAGAGGATTATGTCCAAACATGCTTTACTTGCCAACAAGATAAGGTAGAGCAGCGGAAGCCGGTGGGACTTTTGGAGCTGTTGCCCATACCAAAAAAACCATAGGAGAGCATCTCCTTATACTTCATATCAAGCTTGTCGATGGTAGGGGGACTCGGATCGATACTCGTGTTGGTCGATCGATTTTCGTAGTATGCAACATTCATTGCTACACCCCTACACTGTTCAGCAGAGGAGGCGGCCAAGTTGATGATGAAGAATGTGGTGAAGTATTAGGGAGTCCCGCACAATATCATCACTGATCTAAATTCACGATTCTTGGGATGATTTTGGACTCAACTATTCAAGTTGCTAAGGTCCAAGTTATACTTCTCCACAAGCCTCCACCCTCAAACGAATGGCCAGACTGAAAAAAATCAACTCGCTCTTGAAGCAATACCTCTGGCACTACGTGAGTGCCAACCAACAAGATTGGTAAAGCTGTTAGACATAGCTCAATTCTCCTACAACTTATAGCGAAGCTCTATATCGAACAAGAGCCCCTTCGAGGTTATTACGGGACAATAACCGTCGACTCCTCATATCTTGGCTATTGGCTATACAAGGAGTAGTTCGTCAGTATATCACTTTGCAAAGGAATGACATCGAAATGCAGATATTGCTCGGGCCTACTTGGAGAAGACGGCCAAAAGGATGAAGTGGGCAAACTTAGGAAGGCGACCACAAGAGTTTTAAGTTGGCGACTTGGTGTTGGTGAAGCTCCAACTAGCATCACTCTAGTTCTTTAGGCACAAAGTGCACAAAGGGTTGGTACGCAAGTATGAAGGGTCTTTCCCAATTATCAGTAGGGTGGGTAATATCTCCTACAAGTTGTAACTACCTGCATGGCTCAAAACTCACAATGTCTCCCATGCAAGCAACTTGAAAGCCTACCAATCAGATCCGCAAGATGCTTTCCGAAATATTTCAACTTGACTACCTCCTACGAGAAGCGAGTTGAGACCATTATGGCGAATCACAAGACTAAGCTACCCTGCGGAGCGGAGCAAACTGAGTACTTGGTGAAGTGGCAAAAGCTTCCCCGAACAGAAACCAATTGGGAGCCAGAAGACGCCCTATGACATGAAGAAGCTCACATCAAAGCCTACTACTAAGCATCGACGAGGGCATCGACTGTTTAAGTGGGGGGAGAATATCATGAACGGTCATCGCTCAACCGCAACTCTTCGCTCAGCGAACCGTTCGTCGCTTTTGTTTGCTTGTACAGATGTTTTGCAGCATGTTTGCCTTGGTTTTGTGTGGTTTTGCCTAGGAAATGTAAGCAAAAATAGTCTGTAATGCTGCAGAATGACCGCTCACTGTGCAGAGCCAAAACAGCCAAGTTTTTTATCGTTTTCGTATGTTACGGCGACTAGTCTGAGTGGTGCAAAACGTCAACTATCTCAGCCCCTTGGAACCTCTCGGGTGACACAGGGTTGTATGGGGCTTCGGGTATATATCGGGCGTGAGCATTCATCAATAGTTGAACTCGACTATCGTCCGATACCTTAGGAACCATCGTTTGTGGACTTACGACTGTTCCTACAACCCTCTAAAATCCTGTTTCACTCTCTTTCTCTCTTTCTCTATTGCACTCAAGGTGTTCGACGAATTGCTTGTAAGAGCTGCCCTCTTTACGAGACATCGGGACTTGTCCATTGCTCGTTTTCAAGCTAATCATTTTTTTTTTTTGTAAGTCCTTCAGGACCCACACGAGGTTGCAAGTGGACTGATCCTTTACATGCAAATAATGCTTCGGCGTTTCTTGACTTAAACAATTTTAGCTAAGTCTTCAAGTTTGCCGCTAGGGTGTCACACGACTTCAGCAAATTCAGCTAAGTCTGTAACAAGCTGGATCGATACAAACCAATCGATATTGGTACACCAATAAACGATATACCAGTATGTACCAAAGATTCAAAGAAGATGAGGCGATGAAGGAAGAGGAAGTATGTACCGATCAATGTGAAAAGGAATTTCTTTCAAACAAGTCCTGTCCCCACCGTTCTCTAGTTTCACCAAGGGTTAGTTTAAGCCATTACTAGTTTTCCACCATAATGGATATGCTTAGGATGAATTTTCATCGTGTAGTGATGTCATATGTTTGAAAACTAAGAAAATCAAGTATTGCCAGTGAACTGGGAAGGAAACATACTTGTATAACATTAAATGTAAAATTTTACAAGCAGCTACAAGGTCATCAATGTTTCACAAATCAAACTGTTGGCATTTGAAAATGAGATTAGTGAAAAATTACTTTACTAGTCAATATAAGGATGTCAAGTTGGATGCATGACATTTCTAAATAAGTGAGTATTATAACAAAACTCATGACATGATGCAAGTATACTGATTGAATATAGTACGACAAACAATCATTCAAAGTTGTCATAAGATCAAGGAGAACCTATAAATGCCATAAAGATGAGTAAATTCATGTAGAGCAGCAAAAGTAGGTTTGGTTTGATATAACAAAGATAAACAATATGATCCAAAACTCTATAGTGACATTAAATGGTGCTTAATGGTAAAACAGTTGCAGGCATCGAACCCAAATCATTAGGATATTGTTATTCCAGTTGCTTTGACAGCTGTTGGTAATTTTATAGTCAGAAGAAAACTCAGAGGGCAGAGAAGAAGGGGATAGTGTGGGAAAGGAGGAGGCGATTGAAGCAATGAGGTCTAGGTTTGCTAATAACTTCCAAGCCATTGTATTTTCAGCAAAGGATCCTAAATTTCCTGACCTTCAGTAATTTTGCCATCTGGTGGCGATAAACACTAACAAAGTGAACAACCAATGCGTTGCCAATAATTTTACCTGCTTATTACATGGCAAACAACCTTTTTGGCTTCTCTGAATTTATAAAGGTGTCCTACATCACGATTACAATTAAGATTCTCAGTCTAAATGCTTAATCTTTAAACTTGACCATGGTCATGTCTTAAGTGTGGTAGTCGAGAACGGAGATTCTCTTCCACACTCTTTGTGATGTTGTTTCATGGTTAGTAAGCTGCAAACGATGATGTTGGCGATGAGAATGAATCTGTGGTTTAGTTTGCCAGCTGCAAGTAGCTCTATTGTAGAAAGTAAGTTAACAGAATCAGTCGTTAAAAAGGAAGAAGCTGGTCGAGCAGAGCCAACAGTTTATGTGGGGGGGGGGGGGAGTGACCAACAACATAAAGAGGAAAAGCAAATTTTAAATAACAAAAAGGATGCATGAATCACATACAGAAAAGAATATTAGTTCTCTTCTATTACCAGAATAAATCGTCTAATTATAATTACACATGAAGCAATAACCAAGAATAAGGGATGAGATGTTTTACCTGAATAAAGGTTGCAGGATCTGTTGTGATATTCAGCATGGTTGTGATATTGTCAACAATCTAAAGAATGAAGCATGTAAGTATTCATTCATATTGCTTAACAAAGTCAATAAGAAAGCCAAGCTACCATACTCCAAAATAACGATTAAATCCAAAATGTATTGTTATGCCAAAAAATTCAGTGGCTTTAGCACCACTTTAATGAATGGTTCATGTTGTACTTTCAACATTGCAGGTTATGTTCATTGAACATATAGATAGGTTGGATAACCTAATATATTCTTTCTCTCTCTTTGCTCCTTATTATCTTAACTTCCAAGCGTACAAACAACTCAGTCAACTATATAACACATGTTCATGGACCACAAGGCTTCCATATTTATTTAATTCTGAACCAGAAATATCAATCTAAATTGGATTCAACTGAGGCAAAGCTAAATGCAACTAAATTATTGTCCAGTGAATAATTTTCATTGCTACATTTATGGGGATCATATGAAGTCAGCCAAAATTAGCTAAATCAATTAGATCAATTGATTTCCATCCAGATAGACTGTCTCCCAGTGGATCTAAAGCTGTATCAGAGCTGAATAGACCAATTGCAATTAAATTCATCATGTCTCAACTGATCCTACCAATTACAACAGATTGCTAGCCAACTAGTGTAGTCACCGGGTGACCAGACGCTTGCCTAGGCACTCTGGCAAATCAAGGCATGCTCAGAGCACCTGCCTATTGGATTTGGGCGGGCAGCTTCACTCTATTAACTCTCGGATTTTGATGATGAAATCAATGAATAAGTTTATTTGACTAATATTCTTTTAAGATAAGTGACAAAGAAAATACATCGATCATACACTCGGACCACCGAAAGGGCAAACGTTGAGCCGAAGGATTGGTCAATGTGTCAAAAAATGGACTTTGTGCTAAAGGTTCATACATCATGCTAGAAGGAACGGATATTGTGTTGGAAGACCAGATGATGTGCTGGAAGGAACAAGCGATATATCGAGGATAAGACGATGTGTCAAAGGTTTATATGAAGGGTCTTAAGATCAGAAGACATGGCAAAAGCTTCGATGTTGTGCCGAATGAAATTGTTAAATCAAGATCAAAGTGTTTTATATCAATTTCAGTCATTTTGGGGATAATTTTGAGCCTAAGTTTGCAGCAATCATTAGGCTTGAATCTGGGCCAGAACTAGGCCCGTTAGAAGGCCGAAAGAATAGTAGCAAGCCTAAATGATGGTACCACTAGGCCCAGTCAATGGTACCACCTGAGTCAGTCGACAACACAAAAATGTTGTCAGCACTATCAACAGTAGTACCATCAGTTCAACCAGTAATACCGCCTAGGGCAATGATAATACCGCTTGAAATTCAAATTTTACAAAGGTGGTACTGTCGGAGTATAGATTTACAACTAGTGTCAAAAGTTACAATAGTAGTACCATCCAGTATTAGTAATAGTACTGCCCATACATCAAAATTTTAGAAATTTAAATTTTTGTTGCATTTTTAAAATCTTTTAGGATCTAAAATACCCATTGAAGCTTGGTTGATAGATCATCCATTTCTGAGATAGTGAGATGTTGTATTCTCTCATTTTAAGTATAGTTTAGGTCTCCTCGTTTTGAGTTTGGTCATAATATTAAGTTATAAGAGGTGAAAGGTCTATTATAAAAAATGAGTAGGAAGGTTATTTTCAAAACCTGAAAAATGAAAAAGTTCTAACAAAGGTAGTCGATCATTGTCAAATGAAAAAAAAATCGATAGTGAAAACTGATGGCCTCGAGGGAAGAGTAATCGGAATAGACGTAAAATGAAAAGATCAAACCACTATAAATTGGTTTGCCTCTTTTTACTTATCTTTTGCTTATGACTTAATATTATTCTAATTTGTTCACAACTTTTACTTAATTAATCGAGTTTTTGAAACATGTTGTTTTCTCGATTGAGCTTTAAAATCAACAAAAAATATGATGGCACTAATTCACCCCCTCTCTTAGTGCCATTAAGATCCTAGCAATTGGTATCAAAGCAATATTTTCTCATTTGGATTAACACCTAAGGGAGAATTAATGATATTTTCAAGCAATCAAGACAGACACTATATCACATGTCCTCCCATATTCAATGGGATGAATTACACTTATTGAAAAAATATAAATAAAGATTTTCTTGCATTCTATAGATTATGATTTATAGAATGTTGTCGAGTTTAGTTTTCAAAAATCTACTAGATTGATAGATAAATAGAATGATTTCGAAAAGAGTATTTTTTTTAAATGCTAATGTTATGAATGCTCTATTTTGTACTTTAGACAAAAATAAATTTAATTAAATTTTCACTGTGATATCATACATGGCATATAGCATATCCTTGAAGTCATAAATGAAAGAAATAATAGAGGAAAGGAATCTAAAATTAATCTTCTTATTCATAGTTATGAGTTATTTAAAATAAAGTCAAGTGAATTCATTAGTAACATATACACCCATTTTACGAATGTTGTTAATGGATAAAAAGTTCTTAGTAAAAAATTATACTAATCTTGAATTGGTAAGCAAGATTTTAAAGTCTCTTCCTAAGAATTGGGATCCAAAAGTAACGACGATCTAAGAAGCTAAAGATTTGAATAACCTTCCTCTTAAAGAGCTTATAGGATCTTTAATTACCAATAAAATGAAATGCAAAACTCATGATAAAAAAGGGGAAAACCTTCCAAAAAAAAAGAAAGAACATTGCTCTCGAAGTAAATGAAGATTACTCAAGCAAAAGCTTAAGTGATGATGATTAAGACATAGAAATTATAACAAAAAGATTCAAAAAACTTATGAAGAAAAGTAAGACAAATCTAGTAAGAAGAGAAGAAATGACCAAAAGTGAATCTAAGAAAAATATAATCATATGCTACGAATGTATAAAAAAGGCACTTAAAAAATGAATGCCCACAATGTAGAAGCTATCATCCCAAAAAGAGGAAAAGACATTCAAAACAAAATGGGATGAATCGAGTGAGTCGAAAGTGGAAGAACAAATCACTAAAGAAGAGGTAGCAAATTATACCTTAATGACTTCCAACAATGAGATAACAATTTCTCCGGAAACCTCTTTATTGCATGATGAACTACTTAAAACATTTTATAGTTTATATGATAAATTCAAAAAAATTAATAAAAAATATAGTTTGCTAAAAAGGGATCATGCCTCACTTGCAAATAAATTTGATGTGTTAAAAAATAAGCATGACAACTATATATCAATATCTTGTACCTCTTGCGCTAAATGTAAAAATTTAGAATCATCTAATCTTAAAAAAGAGTTATTTAAACTATTACTAGAATTACATGTTTTAAAAAACATAAAGAATGGCTTACTTGCTTTGAATGAAAAACTAGAATATTGCTTAGAAGAGTCTATTAATAGTGATAATGTAATAAAATTTCTTAAAAAGAAAAACATATTACATAAATATTAAAAAAATTCAAATTAGAAATAAGTCACTTGCTATGATTATTGCTAAATAGGATTGTATATTTAGCAAGGTTTTACGTATCGGTCCGATATGGTACAGTACCGGGCGGTATGCATAGTACGTACCGCCCAGTATATTAAATATTTTATAATATTTTTATAATATAATATAATATTAAAATATTAAATATATTAAAAAAGTAAATAAAGGGGCGAAGTCACCTCGATCTCTCTCCCCACATAGGGAGAAAAGTCATCGACGGGCAGCGACGGCTCGCGGGCGACCCGTGGGCGATGAGGGCACGCAGGCGAGGTACTTTTCCTCATCTTCTTTCTTCTTCTTCTCCTCTTCTTCTTCCTCGTCCCTTTTCTTCCTCAATCGACCGCCGATGGTCGATTTCTCCTTCAATCGACCGTCGACAATCGATTTCTCCTTCAATAGACCGTCGATGACTGAAATCGATCGCCAACGATCGATTTTAGCGGTATCGCCCGATAGCGGCCGGTCCCCGTACCAGTCAATTGTCGGACCGGTATGTACCAAGCAGTACGAGCCTTACCACTCAGTAAGTAAAACCTTGATATTTAGAAAAGAATGTATTGGCTTTAGGAGTAGTAGCACTCATCAAAAGCCAACCAAGTTTTTAAAAAGACCCATATCGTATACCAAGGTTTTACTTACCTGTCTGTAACGGTGTACCGACATATTGTCGGTACCGGTACTGGACGGTATGCATAGTGTGTACCACCCGGTATGTTAAAATATATTATATTAAATATAATATTAAATATTAAATATATTTAAAAAAAGAAAAAAAGGGGGGCGACGCCACCTCGATCTTTCTCCCCGCGCGGGTGAAATCCGTGAGCGAGGGCGACGATGGCGAGCGAGCGACGCGACGCGAGGGTGAGGACGGCGGCGGCGACGCGAGGGTGAGGACGGCGTGAGGTATTCGTTCTTCTTCTCCTCTTCTTTCTTATTTCTTCTTTTCATCTTCTTCTTCTTCCCTTTTTCTCCCTCAATCGACCGCTAACGATCGATTTCTCCCTCAATCGACTGTCGACAGTCGATTTTGGCAGTACCGGCCGATAGTGGTCGGTCCGCGTACCTGTAACCTGGCGGACCGGTGTGTACCGAGCGGTATAGATCCGTATGGAAAACCTTGTTGTATATTCATAATCCTCCTAAAGTTAAATATAACTTTTGTGTTCGATCATTATACTTACACATACTTTCTTAAGAAAAATAATTATCTTAAAATTAGTCAGAATTTCTAAAGGAACCATATATAAAGCCAAAAGACAAGAAAGGTAGATCTAACCATGAATGACCCAAAGTTAAATATGTACCTAAAGCAAATCCCCTCTTTATTATAAGTATATCATCAAGCAAGAGCTAAGAGTAAAAGATAATATCTTGATAATGTATGCTTAAGGCACATGACCAGAAATCTACAGACTTCTCAAAGTTCACTAGCTGAGATGAAGGATTTTTTATCTTTTGAGACAACAACAATAAAAAAAATTCATTAGTATAAAAAATAATGATAACAAATTAATTCTCTTGATTGAAGATGTACTTTTGATAGATGGTTTGAAATATATTAATAAATATTAGCCAACTTTGTGATAAGTGATATAAAGTTAAATTTTTTTGAATCTCAAAGTTCATATAATAGACATACCAAATAGGAATAAATCTTTGATTGCTTTAAGAAGTGATAATAATTATGCTAGTGAACTTGATGACTTTTGTGATGTAACTTATTTTGAATGTTGATGCATAGCTTTGGTATAAAAGATTATGACATGCCAGCATGAATTGATAACTCAAATTGGATCTAAAGAACTAGTAATAGAAATGTCTAATATAAAATTTATGATGCATGTCAATTAGGAAAGCATGTTAAAAGTAACTTCAAACCTAAATGCCAAGTTACTACTTCTATACCACTACAGTTAAGTCACATGGATCTATTATTTCCTAAGGCAATGGTGATAATGCCCGAAATCCAAATTTTACGATAGTGGTATCATCAAAGTTCAGATTTGTAACTCATGTCAAAAGTTTACCACCAACGTCAATGGTAGTACCACTTGCATCCCAAAATTTTAGGGATTTAAATGTTTGACTCCATTTTTAAAGTCATTTGGGGCAAATAGATACTCTCCACTTAGGCTTGATTGATAGATCATCCATTCCTGATATAATGAAGTTTTTATAAGCTCTTATTTTGAACAGAGTCTGAGCCTCCTCTTCTTGTGTTTGATTGTAATTCTAAATTGTAGGATATGAAAAATCCTTTATAAAAAGTAAGTATAAATGTTATCTCCTAAGCCTTAAAAAGGAGAAAGTTATAATAAGGGTAATTGATCTTCGTCCATTGGAAAGAAGATCAAAAGTAAAAGTCGATGGCCTCGAAGCCACTATAAATTGATTCGCATCTGTTTGCTTATTTTTGTCTTTTAATTGTAACTTAGTATTATTCTCTTCACCCATAACTTTTACTTAATTAATCAAGTTTTTGAAGCGTGTTGTTTTCTCTCGATCAAGTTTAAAATCGATTAAAAATGCTATAGCACTAGCACTAGTTCCACCCACCCAACCTCAATGCCATTAAGATCCCAATACACTTCGACATGGCTTATGCACTTGCTTTGGCCCAAGCGTTGGACGGAGCAAGTGCTCACCTGGTTTAACTCAAACCAAGTTGAGCCTAAGTCGAATCAAATCACTGTCTAGTTTAATTAAACTAGGGAATTTGACACTCTAAGACCCAAATGCCCCCACGGGAACCGTGCCCTAACGAAAAATTGTCTCTTTCCCACTATGTTTCTACATGGCGAAGGACTTACTCCCATTGGTGAACGACGATAGCAGCATCTTCGTCTAACAACAGCGACGACATCTTCCTCCAACAATAATGGTGGTGGCATCTTCCCCTCCCAATGTATCTCTCTTTCTCCTCTTCCTCCCTCTTCCCTCCTTTGTAGTCCCTCTTCCTTCTTCCCCTCCCCATTCCCCTATTGTCACACCTCTTTCTCTGTTGCCACAACTCTGCCCTTCCTCAAACCACAACCATCTTCCCGCTTCCCCTCTCTCTTCTTCGATTGCCTCACCTCTTTCCTATGTTATTTTAATTTTAATTTATTTTTATTAATCATGATATATAATTTTTAAATTATAATATTTAGGAGCATTTCGCTTCACTCAAATAAGGGCGTAAAGCCTCAAGCATTTTGTGATCATGACGCTTTTTAGCACCTGGTGCTTTTGACAATACTGTAGCCAACAACTTAGAGAGGAGAGCAAAAAGGAGAAGAGAAAGAAGAATTAGAAAAAAAAAAGTCTGGAACATGAGGAGATGTTAGGAGAACTTTCTTGGTTGGTTGGTCCTCACCACTAGACAGTTGTTTCCAACAACATGCCCAGCATCTATCGCTTGGAGGCAATCACCTTACAATAACACCATCTGCCAATTGCATATCAAAACAGATGGATTATGAAAGCAATGGAGAAAGACTGCTCGAGATTTATAAAAGAAAGGGTTTTTACACCCTAGAAAATATATTGATCTTGTATATCCTCCTTCATGTCAATTTAATTTCAACTGGACCAATCACCCTAATTCTAGTGGTAATAATTCTCTCAACCAATCATGAAAGTGATTTAACATCTCAAACTGAGACTCAACTGTATTGGACCGAGACTACGAACCAAACCCGGTGGCAACATGCAAACGATAAGATAATAATAATACATGGAAACTCTAGAGTCCTTATATTTCAAATCAAAAAGAAAAGGAGAAGATTTTAGCATGATTGTACAGGAAATCCAGCATTTCCATATTCCTTTTGGAGTATCTTTAAACATATTAACACATTGTAAAGCATTGCTAAATCTTCTGGAATGAGGACACCATAATTAATAAACTATAATTTCACTCTATAAGATTCACTTTCAAATTCTTTATGTGCATATCCTAGACAACCTCAGGAAGTTCTATGAATTACATAAATTGCATTACTTTCCTACTGTTAAGTCATCCGAAACACTCGTTATGAAATAGAAGTATACTAGTCCTTGAGTTATCAAACATAATGGTGTTTTAAGCCATAATCCCAAGCACAAAGGGCCTCCCCGATTCTCATTCCTAAACTAAAGGTCTTCATAAACTTGCCTAGTGCATGAACTTCAAACTAACAACCAGCATCCTCAAAAGTCAAAACTATTGCTTCAAACTGATGAATCCTATCATCCAACTTTACATTAAAAATTCAATGAATTCTAAGGACATATACATAAATTAATGTAACTGCAACAAACAATAACCTCTGCGAGATAATCGAGTTCATGCTGACCACCACAAATTTTAAAGATCAAAGCATGTCTAACAAACCACATTTCACATCTTTCTAGAACATAACATTAATATAATAGACAATTAAAATAAGGAGAGTTTCTTAAAGGTGATTGCCTGAGAAAACATCGTCGTTTTTAGGGTTTTTTAGGATGGTACCCCCTTTTCAAAATTTTCAAACGGTGACCCCTATTTCAAAAATTTTAAAATACCTCCGAAAACTATTTTTCCTGCCCAAATTGTATAATGTTTTAAAAACACTATATAGTATTTTAAAAAATATTATAAAGATGCTACATAGTGTTTTATGGATAAAAACGAACCTACAAAATACTATAAATAGATAGCAAAAAAAAATTTTTCAGATTTGCATGAAAATAAAATAACTTTTCAAGGGGTATTTTTGAAAGATTAGAAATATGGGGTCACTATTTGGGAATTTGAAAAAACGAACCCTATGAGAAAAAAAAAAATAATTTCCGGACAATCATCTTTTTAAAACCAAAAGGTTCTTTAGAAAGAATAGACCTCAAGAATGTACTGAACTAAACTAGACATGCTTAGGAATTGTATCTAACCAAAACAATGGCAATCACCTTAGTTTCTTTGAAAACACCGTTTGGGTCACTTGTCACAATCCACCCAAGCCGCCAACCAGGCACCACCCATCTCTTTGAAATAGACCCCAAGGTAAGGACAGGAACAGTCTTCCCAAAAACACCCATTGGCACAAAAGGGTTACTCCCATAAACCAAATGGTCATACACTTCATCTGCAATGACCATTATGCCAAGTCTCCTTGCAGTGTTGGCTACCTGAAAAATAATGACCACGTTTTATAATTTAAAATTTTCAAGATCTGCCACATTAGACGAACTTACAGGATCAGAATTTCATCATCTAAAACTAACCTCTGCCAGGTGCTGATAGGTGAAAACATTCCCACAGGGGTTACCAGGGTTGATGACCACCATAGCAACAGTGTTCTCATCTGCCAGAGCTTCCACAGCTTCGAGATCAATCTCCCAGCCCTTTTCTGGGAGAAGGTCAAAATGGCGAACCTCTAGGCCATTCAAGCCAGCTCGAGCCTCGTAAAATGGGAACCCAGGTCTGGGCAGCAGTATGTTCGCACCGGGACGGGCAAGAACAGAAAGTGCTATCTCAATTGCCTGGGTACAGCCCCCGGTGAGGAAGATGTCATCGCATGACAGCTTATAAGGGAGGTCACGCGAAAGGTGCTCCGCGATAGCGCTATGATCAAGCCGACAACGTCAGAACATTAACCATGCAAGAAACCAGTGAAAACTTTAAAGCATTGATAGCTATCACTACCAAATCAAGAACATGTTAAAAGGATTGGCATTTCGTGCAAAGAAATGACACCAACCATGAAAAGGAACAAAGCAAAACCAAAAGAACGATATATGAATCGTCTGGAAGATTCAATATTGTGTCTTTTTGATCAAAATATCATCTTTTTTAAGTGCACCACTGAATCCAGCTTCAGAAATAACTAAGCATCAGTAGAAACTCTAGATTACTGACGCAACAGCACGAATAACAAACAGAAGAGGTACAAGGCAACGGAGCACAAAAGAAAAACGAAGATGGACGAAAATTTCTTGATATGTAACATTAATAATTTTTCATTTGTTTGTTTTTTGGTCTTTCCATTAAGGTGATATTGTTTTCAGGGAGAATCACCGTCGAGCGGGAGGAACCCCGACGGTGGGGGCATAGCAGTTGAAGTTGGCGGATCGGACGGCGGCGACAATAGCGTCCTCGGCCACGGCGGCGGTGCGGAAGCACGGGAAGGCGGAGGGGTCGCCGTGGCCGAGAGGGAGCACCGGCCGGGGGCCGTCGTCCCGGATGTTGGAGATGACCTTATTGAGGACCGCGCGGATGCTGGAGGCGGAGACGCTCGCCAGCGAGGCGTTGGGACCGAAGCGCCATCGCCCCGCCGCCGCTGTGCCGTCGACACCGCCGTTATCCATCGGGAACCTGGCTGTCGATGGTGGGACGGCACGAAGAGTTAGGGTTCTCGAGGGCTTATGAAGGGCTGGCACTCGCGACGGAGGCGGGACGACAGATGGAGAAGCGTTACCAACAGGAATTGTTGGGCAGTGAAACGCTTTTTACACCTCCAAAGAAATCCACATCATCAATCTCTCACATTTTGGGCTGATCCAAGGCCGCTATCTGCTTCAGTTTATTACGCGGGAACTTATCTGTTGCGGTGGAGTCAGCTTGGCAGCAACGAGGTGCTGGGTCTGTGTGGATATCGACGGGGCTCGACGTCTTCCCACGAGCTCCGAGATCAGCGTCATCGGTGGAACCCACCGTGGCATCCAAAAAAAAAAAACGAAAGCTGCTTGTTGTGTGTCGATGGAAAAAGATCACATGTTACGTCATCTAAATTGGATTACAAGGAGGCAGCGTACGTATCGGTGCGTCATCGCAGTTTGTCCTACCCTATTTGTGGGGCCCACATTTTGCTTGTTGAATTCACTCACGAACATGCAGAACATCCTTTTTACATCCCATCTTTGCATGCTCGTGACACGACGTCCATTACAATGTTTTTGAATATATTTATAATATTTTTAGTAGGACAAATTTTTTAAAAAAATATTTATAATATTATAATATATATTATTAATTTTTAAATATAATTCATAAATCATCCTGGTTATAGATTACTTGAGAGGGATATCGAGATAACTAAATAGATCGGTGTACTATATGCTTATTCATATGATAGAGATGGTTTATTTCATAGTCACTCGTGTGGAAGACACAAGAGATACAGTATAAGTGTTCGTTAAAGAATATGTTTATTGGTTGATCCGCTTATGGAATGTTGGATGGTTAATGATACCTGAAGTCAGATAGTAATTCTATAGTCCAAGTTGTGTGTCTTATCCTTAAACTTAAGACACTAAGGATGTCTTATATGAGTACTCATTTTTATGATGCTAAACTTAGAGGTCTAAAAGTTTCAGATCTACTACATCTAGTTACGATGATTGATAATCAATCTTACAAAGGTAATTAATTGTGTGTCAATAGATAATCATTCACTCTTACTATCACAAGAGAAATATCTCATGTGTACTCACTCAGACAAATCTCTAGCTAAGGTCATTCAGATTGAGAGAGAATGAGTTCTCCAAGAGAATATGATTAGAGCGAAACTCTAATAGATTCTATTTGAAGCTTGATATTATTATGCCCAATATACAATCTCTGAGATATTAGATGGATGAGGGACTATAGATACACGGTAATTATGGACAGAGAGGTCTGATAGATTACATCCCCTGTGCTGTCTGGAGACTATGACGTAGTGGCGTAGTACGTCTGTAGTCAATGAATCGAGTGAATTATTCTGGGAATAATAATTTACTATATCAGAAGGAGTTCTGATAGAAACAACTCACGGCTAGCTTAGTATCAAGCCTAGAGGGTCACACACATATGATAAATATTGCGACGAGTAGAGATGCGGATATGAGATATCCGAGGAGCCCCTACTTTATTGAGTATCTAATAAGCCCTTGTATTATTAGATTCTATCCATAAGATCCAATAAGAGCCAGTAAGATATTATTAGATAGAGATCCATTAGTATAAATGGCTTGGATAATTGGATAGGGATCCAATACCTAATGGGGCAGGATCCATTAGGGTTAAGCTGCATGCACCTCTATAAATAAGAGGAACTTCAAAATTCATAGGCTAAAACTTCAGGTGATTGCCGACTACGAAGAGTCTGCTCACATGCAAGGGCTGCGGAGGAGCTGCTTGCGCGTGAAGGCAACACCCACGAGCAAACTGCCTATGGGCAAGGGCAGTGTCGGTGATGGCCATATACCCACAGGCTGCTTGTTTGAAAAGGTAGCGCCTGTGGGCACAGCACCCGCGAGCAAATGCGACAACTGCCTACTGCATGGGCGGCCACCTCTACACCAGGGGAGGTGGCGCCTGTATAAGCGGTGCATGTGTGAAGGCGGTGAACTGAGCAACCGATGTTGCTTGCATCAGAGGTGATGTCACAAAGTGACTGCCTGCACACAATGTCATGGACAAAAATATAAACAAGGTATTCGATATGTTGGGAAACCTCTGCGGGTGCATCATATGCGCAACAGAAATAAAAAAATAAAAACTAGTTTTCCATGCAAATCAAATCATCGTGCAAAATATCGAAGTCGCGAGAAAAACACAAAAATTGATAAAACCACGATATGTGAGAGATTGATTTTACCTAGGGAGATCGTATATCCCTGTATTTCAGATCCGGATAGAGAAGATGAAGGAGGACAAGCGTTCACCTCTCTAGCGGTATCCACACGATAGATCTTTGCAGCGAAACTCCTCGCTCTGATCTCCCAACTCTTGTGCAGAGGGAAGAAGGAAAATAGGAGGTGGTGGCTAAAGCTACAGCCTATCAACCATGAGTCTCCTCTCCTATTTATAGAGAGCCACCAAAAACCCCAGGGCTCCTGCCTCAGTAGGTATTGGATCTCCATCCAATAACCCACTCACCTTACATTATTGGATCTCCATCCAATAATCTTCTTAGGCCACTAATTGAGCCTTAAGCAAGGAGTACATCAGCATACGGTCTCATCTAATGAGAATAGGGGCTAATTGGATCTTCATCCAATCCTCTATTCGTTGAAGCATCCACCATATATGTGTGACCCTCTAGGCTCGATACCGAGCCGGCCGTGAGTCGCTCCCATTAGAACTTCTTTTGATATAGTGAATTATTATTCCTATAATAATTCACTTGACTCATCGGCTATGGACGTACTAGGCCACTACGCCATAGTCCCCAGATGGTACAAGGGGATCAAATCCATCAGACCTATCTGTCCACAGTTACTATGTATTTATAATCCCTCATCCAACTAATATCCCAGAGACCGTATATTGGATATAGTACTATCAGGTCACATACGGAATCTGTCATAGTCTCGCTCTAATCGGATTCTCCTGGAGAACTCTTTCTTTCTCAATCTGAATGACCCTGACAAAGGATTTATCTGAGCAAGCATATATGAGATATTTCTCTCGTGATACCGAGAGTGGATGAACCTCTATTGACACTCAATTGCCTTCGTAAGGTTGGCTACCAATCCCGATAATCAGTTGTATCAGATCTGAAACTTTCCAAACCTATAAGTCTAGCATCAAAGAACGGAGTACTCAAACAAAACATCCTTGGTGTCTTAAGTCGAATCGCTGTCTGACATTAGGTATCATTAACCATACAACATTCCACAAGCGAATCAATCAGTAAACTCATTCTCTAATGAGCACCTACACTATATCCTTAGTGTCCCCACACAAGTGACTATGAGACCAGTCGCCTCTATCATATGGATGGGTATATAGTACACTGGTCTGTCCGGTTATCTCGTTGTCCTTCTCGAGTAACCTATGATCGGGATTATTTAGGATCTATGTTTAAAGGTAAATCGATCTCATTATCGTGATCTCATCATGATCCGATTCCCAATACACAGAACCAAGGATATCACAATATATATATATATATATATATATATATATATATATATATATATATATATATATATATATATATATATATATATATATATATATAACAGATAATATAATATGAGAATATGTCAATATTAATCATAAGTAAAAAAGAACACACAGCGTGTCACATGTGCCATCACTCACGTATTGGCTTGTAGGGCACCTGTAACCAACAATCTCCCACTTAACCTAAAGTCAATCACCTATGTGTCTGATCCCTATCAGACCCCTATGATGCTCAAATACAATCTGAGCTAGCAGCTTCGTTAGTAGATCTGCAATGTTATCTTCGGATGGAACTCTTTCCATTGCTATATCTTTATGGGCTATGATCTCTCTTATCAGATGAAACCTCCTTAAAATATGCTTAGACTTCTAATGAGACCTTGGTTCCTTCGCTTGAGCGATCGTCCCGTTGTTGTCATAGTATATGGGAATTGTTTTCATACTGCTTGGTACGATTCTCAAATCTTTGATGAACTTATTAATCTACACCCCTTCCTTTATTGTTTCTGCTGCAACAATGTATTCCGCCTCTATGGTCGAGTCAGCAGTAGTATCTTGCTTGGAACTCTTCCAGCTTACTGCTCCTCTATTCAAGGTGAAAATATATCCTAAATTTGACTTGCTATCATCAATGTTGGACTGAAAACTCGAGTCCATATAGCCCTCAACCTGGAGGCTACCTCCTCCATATACCAGTAAAAGATTCTTAATCCTTCTCAAGCACTTAAGGATACACTTTACTGCCTTCCACTATTCTAAACCTAAATCTGCCTAATACCTGCTCATGACACTTAGGGCATATACTATATCAGGCTGGTACATAGCATCGTATATATAATAGACCCTACCGCTGAGGTATAATGTATCTTATCCATATCTACCCTTTCTTCAGGAGTCTTTGAGGAAAATTCAATGTCTCAACGATATGAGACCTCTCTTGAAATTCTCTATACTAAACTTTTTGACAATGGAGTTTATATACCTAGATTGGGACAAGCCAAGCATCATCTTGGATCTATCTTTATAGATCCAGATCCCTAAAATATATGATGCTTCCCCTAAGTCTTTCATGGATAAGTTTCTGGATAGCCAAGTCTTTACTGTGGAGAGCATTCCTACATCATTCCCAATGATTAGGATGTCATCCACATATAGCACCAAGAAGGTGATAGCACTCTCACTTACCTTCCTGTACACATAAGGCTCATCTTCATTCTTAACAAAGTCATAAGATCAGATCACCTCATCAAATCTTATGTTCCAACTTCGGGAAGCTTGCTTCAATCTATAAATGGATCTAAGTAGCCTGCACATTTTATCTGGACTATCTTTGGATATGAATCTCTCTGGCTATATCATATACACCTTCTGCTTGAGGTGTTGTTGAGGAATGTCATTTTGACATCCATTTGCCAGATCTTATAGTCATAGTGTGCAGCAATAGCCAAAATAATTCTAATGGACTTAAGCATGGCTATAAGTGAAAAGGTTTCATCATAGTCACCTCCTTATCTTTGACGATATCCTTTACCTACTAGCCTTGCTTTATAGGTCTCTATTTTTTCATCCACTCTGATCTTCTTCTTGAAGATCCATTTGCAACCAATGGGTACAATACCCTCAGGTGCATCTATAAGGTTCCATACCTTGTTAGAGTACATGGAATCCATCTCACAATTCATGGCTTATTACCACTTCCCGGAGTCTATACTCATAATAGCCTCCTCGTAGGTCTGAGGATCAACATCTCAAGAGTCATCTCCACTGATATGCCCCACATATCTTTCAAGAATGTGAGATACTCTACTAGTCATACGTAAAGGTGGAACAGACTCGGACTCTGGAATGGTGCTAGGTACTCCAACCTTGCTTAATTCTATCTTGCTCCCATTGTTTCCACCAAGAATATGTTTCTTCTCAAGGAACACAGCTCTTTTTCCAACAAAGACATTTTGGTCCTCGGGATGATAGAAATAATACCCCAAAGTCTCCTTAGGGTATCCTATAAACATGCACCGTTCCATCCTTGATTCTAACTTGTCGGGGTTGTGTCTTCTAATGTGGGCAGGACAGTCTCAAATCTCATCACACGTAGTTTAAAACCAATCTTTCATATGAAAACTTTGGCTCTGATACCACTATTGAGAAACCTCAATGGGTGTATCACATGTGCAGTGAAAATCAAAATTAAAAACTAGTTTCCCACGCAGATCAAATCATCATGCAAAATATTAGGGTCATGAGAAAAATACAAAAACCAATAAAACTGTGTTATCTGAGAGAATGATTTTACCTAGAGAGATCATATATCCCTGTATTCGAGATTTAGATAGAGAAGATGAAGGAGGTCAAGCGACGTCCTCTCTAGTGGTATCCACATGATGGATCTCTGCAACGAAACTCCTCGGTCTGATCTCGCAACTCTTGCGTAGAGGGAGGGAGGAGAATAGGAGGTGGTGGCTAAAGATGCAGCCTATCAATCATGAGTCTCCCCTCCTATTTATAGAGAGCCACCAAAATCCCTAGGGCTCCTACTTTATTAGGTATTGAATCTCCATCCAATAACTCACTAACCTTGCATTATTGGATCTCTATCCAATAATCTCCTTAGGTCTCTAATTGGGCCTTAAGTAAAGAGCCCATCAGCATACAGTCTCATCTAATAAGAATAGGGGCTAATTGGATCTTCATTCAATCATTTATTCGCTAAGTATCCGCCATATGTGTGTGACCCTCTAGGCCTGATACCGAGCTGGCCGTGAGTCGCTCCCATCAAAACTCCTTCTAATATAGTGAATTATTATCCCTATAATAATTCACTTGACTCATCGACTATGGATGTACTAGGCCACTACGCCATAGTCCCCAGACGGTATAGGGGAATCAAATCCATCGGACTTATCTGTCCATAGTTGTCATGTATGTATAATCACTCATCTAACTAATAACCCAAAGACCATATATTGGATATGGTACTATCAGGTTATATACAGAATCCATCATAGTCTCGTTCTAATCGGATTCTCCTAGAGAACTCTTTCTTTCTTAATCCGAATAACCCTGGCCAAGGATTTGTCTAAGCAAGCATATATGAGATATTCCTCTCATGATACCGAGAGTAGATGATCCTCTATTGACACTCAATTGCCTTCGTAAGGTTGGCTACCAATCCCGATAACCAACTGTACTAGATCTGAAACTTTCCAAACCTGTAAGTCTGGTATCAAAGAAAGGAGTACTCATACAAGGCATCCTTAGTGTCTCAAGTCTAAGGACCAGATACATAACTGGACTATGGAATCACTGTCTGACATTTGGTATCATTAACTATACAGTATTCTATAAGCGGATCAATCAGTGAACTTATTCTCCAATGAGTACCTGTACTATATCCTTAGTGTCTCCACACAAGTGACGATGAGACCAATCGTCTCCATCATATGAACGAGTATATAGTACACTGCTCTGTTCGGTTATCTAGATGTCCCTCTTGAGTAACCTATGACTGGGATTATTTAGGATCTATGTTTAAAGGTGAATCGATTTCATTATCGTGATCTCATCATGATTTGATTCCCATTGCACAAAACCAAGGACATCACAATATATATATATATATATATATATAACATATAATATAATATGAGAATATGTCAATATTAATCATAAGCAAAAAAGATCATACAACGTGTCACACGTGTCATCACTCACGTGATTTGCTTGCAGGGCATCTGTAATTAGCAATCTCCCACTTAACCTAAAACCAATCACTTATGTGTCTGATCCCTATCAGACCCCTATGATGCTCAAATACAATCTAAGCCAGTAGCTTCGTTAGTAGATCTGCAATGTTATCTTCGGATGGAACTCTTTCCATTGCTATATCTTTACGAGCTATGATCTCTCTTATTAGATGAAATCTCCTCAAAACATGCTTAGACTTCTAATAAGACCTTGGTTCCTTTGCTTGAGCGATCACCCCCTTATTGTCACAGTATATGGGAATTAGTTTCACATTGCTTGGTACGACTCCCAAATCTTTGATGAACTTCTTAATCTACACCCCTTCCTTTGTTGCTTCTACTGCAGTAATGTATTCTGCCACTGTGGCCAAGTCAGCAATAGTATCTTACTTGGAACTCTTCCAGCTTATTGCTCCTCCATTCAGAGTGAAAATATACCCTGAATTTGACTTGCTATTATCAATGTCAGACTAAAAACTCGAGTCCGTGTAGCCCTCAACCTAGAGGCTACCTCCTCCATATACCAGTAAAAGATCCTTAGTCCTTCTCAAGTACTTAAGGATACACTTTACTACCTTCTAGTATTCTAAACCTGGATCTACTTGATACCTGCTCGTGACACTCAGAGCATGTGCTATATCAGGCCTGGTACATAGTATCATATATATGATAGACCCTATCGTTGATGTATAATGTATCTTATCCATGTATGTCTTTTCTTCAGGAGTCTTTAGGGATATACTCCCAGAAAGTGATATTCCATGTCTCATCGGAATAAGACCTCTCTTAGAATTCTTTATGCCAAACCTTTTGACAATGGAGTCTATGTACCTATACTGAGATAAGCCAAGCATCCTCTTGGATCTATCTCTATAGATCTGGATCCCTAAAATATGGGATGCTTCTTGTAAGTCTTTCATGGAGAAGTTTCTAGATAGCCAAGCTTTTACTGTGGAGAGCATTCCTATATCATTCTCAATGATTAGGATGTCATCCACATATAGCACCAAGAAGGTGATAACACTCTCACTTGCCTTCCTGAACACATAAGGCTCATCTTCATTCTTAACGAAGTCATAAGATCTGATCACCTTATCAAATCTTATGTTCCAACTTCGGGAAGCTTGCTTCAATCCATAAATGGATCTAAGTAACTTGCATACTTTATCTGGACTCTCTTTGGATACGAATCGCTCGGGCTGTATTATATACACCTTCTCCTTAAATTTCCATTGAGGAATACTAGTTTGACATCCATTTGCCAGATCCCATAGTCATAGTGTGCTATAATGGCCAAAATAATTCTAATGGACTTAAGCATGGCTATAAGTGAAAAGATTTCGTCATAGTCAACTCATTATCTTTAACGATATCCTTTAGCTACTAGCCTTGCTTTATAGGTCTCTACCTTTTCATCCACTCCGATCTTCTTCTTAAAGATCCATTTGCAGTCGATGGGTACAATACCTTCAGGTGCATCTACACGGTTCCAAACCTTGCTAGAGTACATGGAATCCATCTCAGAATTTATAGCTTCTTACCACTTCCTAGAGTCTATACTCATAATAGCCTCTACATAAGTTTGAGGATCAACATATCGAGAGTCATCTCTACTGATATGGCCCACATATCTTTCAAGAAGGTGAGATACTCTACTAGTCATACACAAAGATGGAACTTGTGTGTTAGGTACCTGAACAGACTCGGACTTTGGAATGGTGCTAGGTTCTCCAACCTCGCTTAATTCTATCTTACTCCCATTGTTTCCACCAAGAATATGTTTCTTCTTAAGGAACACAGCTCTCTTTGCAACAAAGACCTTTTGGTCTTCGAGATGATAGAAATAATACCCCAAAGTCTCCTTAGGGTATCTCATGAATGTGCATCATTCCGTCCTTGATTCCAACTTGTCATGGTTACGTCTTCTAATGTGGCTAGGACAGCCCCAAATCTTAACCATCTTAAGATCGGGCTTCTTTCCTTTCCATATCTCATATGGTACAAACACTATCGACTTTGATGGAACTCTATTCAGAAGGTAAGCTACGGTCTCTAGGACGTACCCTCAGAATGAGATGAGTAGATCAGCGAAAATCATCATGAATCGCACCATGTCTAATAGCGTGCGATTTATCTTTTCTAATACACCATTGAGTTGAGGTGTATAAGGAGGTGTCCACTGAGATAGAATCTCATTATCCTTGAGGAAATGGTTGAACTCTATACTCAAATACTCTCCTCCTCGATCTGATCGAAGAGTTTTAATACTCCTTCTAATATGGTGCTCCACCTCATTCTTATATTCCCCGAATTTCTTAAAGGCCTCAGATTTGTACTTCATCAAATACATGTGTCCATACCTAGAGAAATCATCAGTGAATATAATGAAGTATGAGTAACCACCTATAACCTGAGTTAACATGGGACCACAAACATCACTATATATAAGTTCCAATAACTCAGTGGCTCACTCTCCAGTTCCACTAAAAGAAGAGTTGGTCAGTTTTCCATGAAGGCAAGGTTCTCAAGTTGCATATGGCTCATAGTCAAATGGATCTAAGTATCCATCTTTTAGAAACTTTTGAATCCTTCCTTCATATATATGACCTAGCCTACAATGTCATAGGTATGTATTTTTTATCTCATCTCTTTTCCTCTTAGACATATTTATATTCATGATATGTAGAGAAGTGTCTAATACATATAAGCCATTTATAAGGGTCCCTCTAGTGATGATCTCATCATCCATAATTATTGAACAACTATTATTCTGAAAAACTAATTTATATCCACTAATTATCAAATAAAAAATAAAAATAATATTTTTAATAATAGAAGGGACAAAATAACATGCATCTAATGAAATAATAGCTCCGCAACTGTAGCAACTCTTGCTCCATTACCCATTTTGAGGTCCATCTCGCCTCTAGCCAGTCTCCTAGGTCTTGTCAGAATTTACAATGAATTATAGATATGATAAACACTTTCGGTATCTAATACCCGTATGTTATCATGAAAATCTGATAAGTGAAGACTGATCATGAATATACCTGAAGCTTCTCCAAGCTTCTATTTCGCCTTATCGACAAGGTAGTCCTTACAGTTCCTCTTCCAATTCATGTCTTAGCTATAGCGGAAGCACTGTCCTTTATCCTTTGCCAAGTCTTTCTTGGCAACCTTTGCCTTACCCGATCTTTCTTTGCACTTGCCTTCTTAAGGGTCATACTAGCATTCCTTTTCCTATTAGTCTTACCAATATAGAGAACTGACTTCTCTTTCTTGATGGTACTCTCAGCTTCCCTCAACATATTGAGGAGCTCAGGTAGAGCCACCTCAAACTTGTTCATATTAAAGTTAATAATGAACTATGAAAAGGAATCTGGTAGGGACTGAAGTATAAGATCAACATATAGGTTATTCTTTAGGACTATCTGTATACTTCACAAAGCGAGTGATCTCATCCTCGCTTGTCCTTTCCTCCAGCGTGGGCACAATTGTATTAAGGATATATACGATTTTCTCTTTCATGAGAACAATTCTTAAATTATGGAAACTTTGGACCAATGAGGCAGTTGGCATTAAATATGCCACATAGGGGTTTTACAAGCGACAAACAAGATATAACGAAAATAAATAACATGCAGACTTTGCAGAAAATACTAATTAAGATATGGACTTTTATTTTAATGTACTCCCACTATTTTCTTAGCAAATCACGTGATACCCTCAACATGTAAGACGTAAGTCTCCAGCAGACTCCTAGTGGGGATTGGGATCCAATTAGTGTCTTAGTGCAACCTCGAGGGACTCGACTAATTATACTAAGCCCAAAAGGTAGATAACTCTTGTCAATCACAACTCCTTGTGATTCCCGTCATATTCGGCCTCCAAATCATCATGGTCTCGACTGCTTGATCAACCATGAAATTCAATTGAGTCATCACCATTGTTACAAGATAAGTCACATTCGATAGATATGCTCTCAACTGCTCGACCAAGTTATACCATATCCTCAGGTCACATGTGATATATATATGGCATAAGCAAGAACTCGATCACATAGATAGGTAAGCCTCGAGTGACTCGACCAACTCAACCTATGTCAGGATTCAATTTCTTCTTATAATGATGGAAGGCCACGTGGATCAATCTTATTGCCTCATGCTTACTGACTTAATATTATCGTAGGAGTGGTTTTTATTTTTTATCGGTCTTCTAATATGTTGTGTCACACACATACATATTTAATATATAACTACATTGTATGCAAATATATATATACATATATCTAGTAGGTGTATAACACATCACACATGCAAGCCACACTGGATGATCATGAGCCATCACCTAATATGATTAAGCCCGAGCCAATGGGCTTGATCACTCACAATAGGATCTATGTGTGCATCGGCACATCTCCATGCCCTATGATTGTTGATCTCATTATCATCAATTCTGTTGGATCGTCGCATCACCATGCATCGTGGGTCCTGCTGTCATCTCCACACTCCCGTCGCGCCTCTCCATGTAATTACAAATAATCACACACACGCAGGCCCAATAATAAACGAGAAAAACAAAGACTCGTATGCCTCAATAATAATAATAATAATAATCATAATTACACACATCACAACACATGGCTCATGATCATCCATCCACATTATACATCACATGTACATCACATCATATGTAGGATTACTAGATATATAATAATTAATTAAATTATTTAATTAATTATTTTTTAGAAATCAGGATATGCTCAAATTTTTTAGCATTATCAAGGGTATTTTCATAATTCTGGATGATAGGATAGTTCTTCGAATTTCTAGAATTATTGAGGGTATTTTCATAATTCTGATTAAGAGAACAATCCTTAGAATTTTCAGAACGTTGAGGATATTTCAGGAATTCTGTACACGAGGACAATCACAGGAATTTCATGAATTCATAGGGGTAGGATCATCCTTTTCTCAAAAGGATGCCCTAGCCCTCTTGCCCCCTTTATCCGCTGCCACCGCTGCCCCTGTGGCCTCACCACGGGCAAGCAGTAGGCTAGCGGCGTGGTGCTTCGCACGTGGCGGCCTTCCCACGGCACCGCGCTTGACCGCCGCTGAGTGGCCGCCTTGCGGGCGACCGCCGGGGCCTTGGCGTAGTCGGCTAGCCCTTGTAACGCCCTACCGCAGTGGTCGGCCCTACATGGGCCGCCATGGTGGCCTCCTCCTTGCTACCTTCACTGCGAAAATGTAGCAAGAATGCATGAAACGATTCTATGTAATACAATCTCATCACACGTAGTTTAAAACCAATCTTTCGAATGAAAACCTTGGCTCTGATACTATTGTTGGGAAACCTCAGTGGGTGCATCATATATGCAGCGAAAATCAAAAATAAAAACTGGTTTCCCACGCAGATCAAATCGTCATGCGAAATATTGGGGTCACGAGAAAAATACAAAAACCAATAAAACCGCAATGTGTGAGAGATTGATTTTACCTAGGGAGATCGTATATCCCTATATTCCAAATCTAGATGGAGAAGATGAAGGAGGTCAGCGTCCTCCTCTCTAGCGGTATCCACACGATGGATCTCTGCAGCGGAACTCCTCGCTCTGATCTTGCAACTCTTGCGTAGAGGGAGGGAGGAGAATAGGAGGTGATGGCTAAAGCTGCAGCCTATCAACTATGAGTCTTCCCTCCTATTTATAGAGAGCCACCAAAAACACCATGGCTCCAGCCTTAGTGGGTATTGGATCTCCATCCAATAACCCACTAACCTTGCATTATTGGATCTTTATCCAATAATCTTCTTAGGCCTCTAATTGGACCTTAAGCAAGGAGCCTACTAGCATAGGATCTCATCTAATGAGAATAGGGGCTAATTAGATCTTCATCCAATCCTCTATTCACTGAAACATCCATCATATGTGTGTGACCCTCTAGGCCCGATACCGAGCTGGCCGTGAGTCGCTCCCATCAGAACTCCTTCTGATATAGTGAATTATTATCCCTATTATAATTCACTTGACTCATCGACTATGGACGTATTAGGCCACTATGCCATAGTCCCCAAACGGTATAAGGGGATCAAATCTATTGGACCTGTTTGTCCATAATTATCATGTATCTATGATCCCTCATCCAACTAATATCTCAGAGATCGTATATTGGATATGGTATTGTCAGGTCACATACAGAATCCGTCATAGTCTCGCTCTAATCAGATTCTCCCGAAGAACTCTTTCTTTCTCAATCTGAATGACCCTAGCTAGGGATTTGTCTGAGCAAGCACATATGAGATATTCCTCTCATGATACCGAGAGTGGATGATCCTCTATTGACACTCAATTGCCTTCGTAAGGTTGGGTACCAATCCCGATAACCAACCGTACCAGATCTATAACTTTCTAAACCTGTAAGTCTGACATCAAAGAAAGGAGTACTCATAAAAGACATCCTTGGTGTCTCAAGTCTAAAGACCAGATACACAACTGGGACTATGGAATCACTGTCTGACATTAGGTATCATTAACCATATAGTATTCCATAAGCGGATCAATCAGTGAACTCATTCTCCAATGAGCACCTGTACTATATCCTTAGTGTCTCCATACAAGTGACTATGAGACCAACTGCCTCTATCATATGGACGGGTATATAGTACACTGGTCTGTCCGGTTATCTCGATGTCCGTCTTGAGTAACCTATGACTAGGATTATTTAGGATCTATGTTTAAAGATGAATCGATCTCATTATCGTGATCTCATCATGATCCGATTCTCATTGCACAGAACCAAGTACATCACTATATATATATATATATATATATATATATATACAACAGATAATATAATGTGAGAATATGCCAATATTAATCATAAGCAAAAAAGATCACATAACGTGTCACACGTGCCATCACTCACATGATTGGCTTGCAGGGCACTTGTAACCAGCACGATGTAATGCTCATGTTTGTTTGTGTCCTTCAATTTTTATATATGCTTTGTATAGCAAGTAGTGGGCTTGCTATAAGCTTGGCAGCCCTTGTTTGGTTAACTTTTATGATTGATTTTGGCTTGTAAATAAGAGTCATATCATGTGGACACTTGTGGAGACTTTGGTCTATAATAGACCATTATCCTTTGTGTGCAACTATTCAGAACTTATATAGGTCACAGTTGTAATTTGTATGGCTATATAAAGTGTTTGCTAAAGCTGCTACTTATGAATCCCATGGGAAGTGATTCCTCTAACCCATTTTCTCTTTTGTAGGTCTTAATGGACGAACTCGCATTGGTGCCTCATGACTTAAGCAAAACCAGCTAAGTCTGTAACATTTTGGTATTAGAGCAGGACAAGCACATATAAAAACACTTACCATACAAACATGGGGGACCTAGCTAGACTGCATTGAGGGCAACCAGCATGCATGATCGTTTGGAGAAACAGACATGGAGATGTAGGGAAATGAGTCGCTCATAGGAGCGGGCATCCTTGGTTGGCATTCAAAGGAATGGCCAACCCTTTGTGCGAGAGGAACCATAAGGACAAGCAAGCTAGAAAGAATATGTAGCATATAAAGGTTCGGATGGCTAAGTTCGAGCTACGACTCGACGTTGGCAACCAAAATTGACGGTGCTCAAGGCAAGCGGGGCACTTGGTAAAAGTAGAGATCGTGCAAAGTGGGATGTGTTACTCAATGACCGAGAGAGTTATGCAAAGCTCACAAAGGTGAAGGGAATTGCTAACTCAAAGAATTTAGTACTCATGCACGGGCCTGTATGCAGACGATGGAGTAATTATGGACATCCCAAGGTGATTGGAACTTGACGCCATAGAGCACTAAAACTTTCTCTTTAATATGGAATAGATACGTCTATAGGAGACTGAAGTATGCAACAAGTTTAGCATGTTGCTAGGCCTTGAAGGGTGCAGTAGAGACTGTATTAGTGAAGAGTCACAATTCTAGCAAGCACATTTGGAGGGGGTAGAATGGTGATCTTCGAAACTTCTAGAGGGAAGAATACAAAAAGGAAAATTGCTCCAATACGATAGATATCCAAGAGGGATAGGTCATGGTTCTCCAGAGGGAGAATTATATGCAATGGACCACACATGTCGAGGAAGAGTACCTCAAGACAGTATCTCCATAAAGTTCAATAGATCGAACGAGCAGCAATGAGTCATTGCATGATCTCGAATGAGGTAATACATTAGTGGATACATTGCGAGATCAAGTGGGGGAGCGACAATGGCAACCTCATATGAATACACATTTATAGTCGATGTGGAAATTGAACTCAATTGAGGGCTGACCCATGGAATGGTGAGTATGAGGGCCACCATCAACTCAATGCAAATCGAGAGGCAGAGCAACTTGGGTAAAACTTGGTGAAGTATTTAAGCCATATGAAGGGAGTTGACGTAGAAGATGGAAACATAGAGCGGAAGCATGAAGCTTTCCTTGGACAGAGGTCAAGGACATAAACTCTTGTAGAGGCAAGAGTTGGATTATATCATTCCATAGGTTCTTCATTCTGATGGGGTGGACTCATTTTGCATGCTGTCAAAGACGAAGCAAGCTTCGAGGCACATGCACCTTATCTTAGAAAAGCATTTGATGGAGGAACTAAGGTGATTCAACTTGCAGAGACGAAGTTGGGATCAGAAGGCCTTAGCATAGGGCAAGAGGACGCAGAGGCGGGTACTCTTGAAGAATATACCACACTGCTGCCATTCGAGTTGTCATGAAGAAAGTAAGTAGTGTGCAGCAGAGATTGTACTGGTGGGTGATAGAGGCCCAGATCCAGATAATAGTGCACCAATTTTAGTGAAGTTTGGGGACTTCGAGAGCTACTAGGCGACAAACTATCCTAGAACGATACTTCGTCTAGGGGTCACATGAGAATGGGTGGGCAAAGGTGAATTGCCAAAGGAGCGAACATAATCGGATATGGTAGAGGCCCTATGATGTGTTGGCAAAGGCCACATATAGAGAAATTGTAGTCTGAGTTCATCACATAAGAATCTAAATATAATGGAGATGTCACTAGGAGGCGACATAGTGCAGCGGATTATAGTGGAATAGTTTACGATAATACAACGCATGAAGAGATGTCCCATGAGGGACGTGATCATGTGGAGGTATGATCAAGAGCTACTAAGAGCTCTACTTTGATAAACAATACAATGGAAAGAAGGGCTATGGACTCAAGCAGTGAATGTCATGGTACCGCAGCAGCGGATCTTCTGTGTATGCACATCGAATCGTAAATCAGATGAAAGTCTTAGTTATCAACATATGGGGGTTGTGTACTACCGAGGGAGAATTCTGAGTGTAAGTACTAGAGAATCCTAAAAAGGAGACTTGATCGTGCAGTGGTATGATCAGAGCGATTTGAGAGTTGGACTGCTCTAGTGCTTATTTGCTTAAGGGAACCCGGCAAGTCAGAGGACAATGCCGAGTAAGCAAATGTTGTTACTAAGGAAGCTAAGAAGAACAAAATACGCATAAACCCTGTAACAAGATGGCAGAGGCCATGCATGAGGATTACAGTCTGTCTTTCCCTCAACTAAGGAGAACTGCTAGTAGAACACAGAGGCATTGAACCAGGTGGTCGAAAGGGGTGAGGAAGCAACAATGAGTCCAGAGGGGCTTAGCTACCCAAAAGTAAAGCATCGGTTAGAAAGGAGGTGGAGTCAGAGGAGTGCCACAGATCCATAGATTAGAAAGGAGGTGGAGTCGGAGGAGTGACACAGTGCCGCCAGAGGCAAATCTATGAAGAAAGGGACGTAGATGTAAAGCAATAGATAGTATGCTATAGGCTCGGCAATGCTATGGTACCGCAGAGACAGGACTTCTGTCGAATCATCGATCCCTTACTCTCATGAAGGGAGAGCATTAGTCATAAAATGGGTCGAGGAGGTGGAGAATACAAAGGCAAACTCCAAGTACCAAGACAAAGCAGAAGGGCAGAGGCCAATGAACTTCATAAAATCGGTGTCGATGAGCTTCTCATTAAGATAGCTGAAAGTGAGGGACTTTAGGTTGATGTAGGAGTGCTCGACCACGAAAGAAGTAGGCAGTACTATCTTTTCTACTCAAACGAGTAGGCGACAAAGATGATGGAGAAGATGGTACAATCCTAAAGGCGACCATAACAATCAAAGACTTACTCCAAGTTAGGAGACTCCAAGTTGGGGTAAACTTTTGCTTTTTTCGGACAAAACTTCTTGCATCCGAAAGCTCGATATCAATGGAAAGGCAAATTACAGTAGCTAACTCAATGCAAGGAGTGCAAATACTTTTAGTACTTCAGAAGTGTGAGCAAAGAGCAGGCAAAATGCTAGTAACCAGCTCGATATATGAAGTACAACCTCAAGGAGGCGAGTGAAATCAAGTAAGCCTTACCTTCTCAACTCAAGAGAGTGGGCAAAACTGAGTACCCCAGTTCTTGTACCTCAAGGAGGCGGGCGAAATCAAGTAATATTTATCTTCTCAACTCAAAGAGAATAGGTGAAACTTAGTACCTTGATTCTCTTATTTATCTAGCAAAGGAGATCTACATAAGTTCCAAGACCCTTTAAATAAATATAATGGAAAATAAGTTATCAAATCCTCACTAATAGTGATCAACGCTATTGAGAGTAGATTGTGCACTTCATTACCTAACAGAATATCAATCAAAAGTGGAATTGATGTGAACCTAGTTGTAAGTGACATCTAAGTTGAAGAAGAATTGATGGGCAAATTTTGTAAAGGAAGGACATCAAAAACTTCAAAGTCTGCGAGGCGATACTCATTAAAGCTCCAATAAGCATCCACCCAGTTTAAGTAACATGAGATCATTGTGATACGGGCGTATAATAAAGAAGATATTTTTCTTTATTAAAATGATCCATAGAAATCAATAAGGATCGACACAGCTCAGCCAACCCCACATAAGATTCAGCCATTGGCGAGTTGAAGTAACATGACGGATCAGAGTTCGACTACTCAACAACAATGACAGAGAGCAATTGAGAGCCAAGGGGCGTGTTGCAGCCAAAGCAAAAGATTGAAGATTCAGCAAAAGGCGAAGAGATGCAACGTCTTAGCGGCTTCGACGAGGACATCGAAGGAATAAGTGAGGGAGAGTGTTATGGACAAAAATATAAATAAGGTGTTCGATGTAATGCTCATGTTTGTCTATATCCTTCAGTTTTTACATGCTTTGTATAGCAAGTAGTGGGCTTGTAGTAGGCTTGGTATCCCTCGTTTGGTTAACTTTTATGGTCGATTTCGGCTTGTAATGAGAGTCGTGTCATGTGAACACTTGTGGATACTTCAATCTGTAATGGACCATTATCCTTTGTGTGCAATCGCTTATAACTTGTAAAGTCCATTGTTGTAATTTGTATTAGCTATATAAAGTGTTTGCTAAAGCAGTTTCTTGTGGATTCTGTGGGAAGCACTTTTTCTAACCCATTTTCTCTTTTGTAGGTCCTAAGGGACCCTAGGAAGTTTCGGGCAGGTTGACCTTTGCGGGCAGACTCGTAATGGTGCCACACAACTTAAACAAAACTAGCTAAATCCGTGGTAGCAAGGCGATGTTACACTAGTGGTAACCTGCGAGCAAGGCGATGCCTGTCGCAATGGCAGTGGCCACTTATTAGAAGAAGTTGCAACCACTAGTAAGGGAATTAGGGTTTTTAAGAAAAAGGATGATTTTGCCCCATTTGAATGTAAAAACTCTAAGGTTTGTCCCCTTATCCAAATTACCAAAATATCCTTTATAAATTAAATTTTTTTCCTATATATCTCATAATGTAAAAATATTAGTTAATTAAAATATTTAATTAATTAATTTTGTTTATTTATTATTATTATTATTATTATTATTATTATTATTATTATTATTATTATTATTATTATTATTATTGTTGTTGTTGTTGTTGTTGTTGTTGTCATTTATCTAGTAATCCTACATGATGATGTATATATGTAATATATAATGTGGGAGGATGATCATGGACCGTGTAATGTGTGTATGTGATTATTATTAGAACCTGTAAGCCCATATTTTTCTCATTTATTGTTGGGCATGTGTGCTTGTAATTATATTATAATTATATGAAGAGGTGCGCATAAACCTGGAGGTGGCAATGGGACCCTTAAGATCGATTCAGACGATCACGATATATGGAGATATACTGAGGTGTCTGCAGATTTAATGATGACAAAATAGACAATCACCAAGCACAAAGATGCACTGATGCACATATATATCATAATGTAAGTGATTGGGCATATTGGCTCAGGTTTGATCATATTAGGTTGTGGTCCATGATCATCTAGTGTAATTGTGCATGTGATTACTATACGCTTATTAGATAAGTATATATATATATATACATGCATTGTAAATATATATTAAATGTATGTCTATGACACGTCATATTAGGAGATCGAATCAAAATCCCCTCCTATGATAATATTAACTCGGTAAAAGTGAAGCAATTAGAGTGACCCACAAGGCCTTCCATCGTTATATGAAGAAATTGAATCCCGACATAGATTGAGTTGGTTGAGTCCCTCGATGCTTATCTATAATGCGATTCAAGATCTTACCTACGTCATAGAGATATCACCGATGACCTAAGGATATAGTATGTTTGGTCAAGTCCCTCGAGGATATATCATTGAATTAGACTCATCTTGTAATAATAGTGATGATAACCGAATATTATGGTTAGTCAATTCCCTCGAGACCATGATAGTTCGGAGGTCGAAAAGGATGAAAATCGAAGTTGTGATTGGCAAGAGTTGTCTACCTTTTTCGTCTTAGTGTGATTACTCGAATCCTTCAAGGTTACACTAAGATGTCGATTGGATCCCGATTCCCACTAGAAGTTTGCTAGAGACTTCCATTTCATATATTGAGGGTGTCGTGCAATGCTAGAAAAATAGTGAGAGCAAGTCAAGATAGAAGTCCATATCTTTATTGTTTATTTCTCTACAAAATATGTATGTTATTATTTATGTTATATCTCATGTTTGTCAAAAACATGTCACCTCATACCTTCTATGTGGCATACTTGATATCTATCGCCTTACTAGTTTGAACTATGCGGATTGGCTCTATAACTTGAAAATAGTTCTTACAGCAAAGAAAATCATATATGTCTTGGACATGGTCATACCACAGCCTGAGGTAGGAGCACCTCATAAAAAGTTTGCCCAATATGTGAAGTATATAGATAATTCCACTCTTAATCAATGTTACATGTTGGCCTCTATGACTCCCGAGTTACAAAGACAATATAAAAACATTGATGCCAGATCCATACTCCTACATCTTTGTAAATAGTTTGAGAAATAGGGAAAGACTCAGTGATATAAGATATCTAAAGTCTCTTCCATGCCAGGATGACTAAAGGGACATCGATTTAGAATAATATCCTAGAGATGATATAATAGATTGAGAAACTCACAGGTCTAGGAATGGTCCTAAATGATAACCTGTGTGTTGATCTTATACTTTAGTCCCTACCAGATTTTTTTCTCAGTTTATTATGAATTTTAATATGAATAAGTTTGATGTGACTTTCATTGAGCTTCTAAGTATGTTAAAGAAAGCAAAGAGTACCATCAAGAAAGAGAAATCATTTCTCTATATTGGTGAGACCAAAGGGAAAATGAAAGTTGGGAAGTCCCTTAAGAAGGGCAAGGGCAAACAGGGTAAGGCAAGGCAAAAGGTTACCAAGAAGGACCTAGCAAAGAACAAAGGTCAATGCTTTCACTACGACAAAGATGGGTATTGGAAGAGAAATTACAAGGATTATCTTAATAAAAGGCAAAATAAAAGCTTAAAGAAGATTTGGGTACATTCATGATTAGTCTTCATTTATCAGGTTATTGTGACAACACATGGGTATTAGATACCGAGAGTGCTTATCATATTGTAATTTGTTACAAGTTTTAGCAAGGATTGGGAGACTAGCTAGAAGCAAGATAGACCTCAAGTTGGGCAATAGGGTAAGAGTTGCTGCTACGATTGTCGATGAGGTCATTTTACATCTGCTTAGTGGAGCTACTATTACATTATATGCATGTTATTTTGTTCCCTCTATTATCAAAAATATTATTTCCATTTTATATTTGACATTAAATGGTTATAAACTTGAGAACAATAGTTATTTAATTATTAAGGATGATAAGATCATTATTAGAGGAACATTGCATAATAATTTGTTTATGTTATACACTATTCCACATATCATGATGTAAGCATATCCAAAAAGAAATAAGATAAGGTGAACATGACATACTTGTGGTATTATAGTCTAAGTCATATCCATGAGGGAAAGATTCAAAAGTTGTTGAAGGATAAATACCTAGATCTTTTTTATTATGAGTAATGTGCAACTTGTAAGCATTACGTTCATGAAAAATCGACTAGCTCACTATTTAGTGGGATTGGAGAGAGCTACAGAGTTATTGGAACTTATATAAAGTGATGTATGTAGTCCCATGTCGACTTAGGCCATAGGTGGTTACTCTTACTTCATTACTTATACTAACGATTTATCTAAGTAAGGACATATATACTTGATGAAGTATAAGTCTGAAGCTTTCGAAAAAATCAGGGAATATAAGAATGAACTAGAAAACTATATTAAAAAGAGTATTAAGACTATTCGATCAGATCGAGGAGGAGAATAACTTAAGTGTAGAATTCACCTAATTCCTCAAGGACCATGAAATTCTATCTCAGTGGACACCTCCTTGTACATCACAGCTCAATGGTGTATTAGAAAGAAGAAAGCACACGTTGTTAGACATGGTATGGTCCATGATGAGTTTCACTAACCTACTCATCTCATTTTGGGTATATGCATTGGAGATTGTAACTTACCTTCTGAATGGAGTTCCATCTGAATCAATAATGTTTATGTCATATGAGATATAAAAAGATAAGAAGCTTCATTTAAAATTATTAAGATTTGGGGTTTGCCTACCCACATTAGAAGACACAATCATGATAAGTTGGAATCAAAGATGAAATTATGCAAGTTTATATGATACCCTAAAACTTATGGGTATTATTTTTATCACCCTGATGACCAAAAGGTATTTGTTGCTAAGAGGGTACAGTTCCTTAAGAAGGAACATATCCTTAGCTACGACAGTGGGAGTATGATAGAGATGAGCAAAGTTAGAGAACCTAGCTCAGGCACCATTTCAGAGACCAAATCTATTCGAGTACCTAACATACAAGTTCTAACTTTGCATAGGTCTGGCAGAGTGTCACACCCTCCTGAGAGATATATCAGATATATTAGTGGAGAGGACACTCAGGATGCTGATCCTCAAACCTATTAGGAGGCTATTACGATCATAGACTTCGGGAAGCAGCAAGAAGCAAGGAATTTTGAAATGGATTTTATGTACTCCAACAAGATTTGGAACCTTGTTAATGCACCTAAGGGTATCATACCCATCGATTGTAAATAGATCTTCAAGATCAAAATCGGAGAAGACGGAAAGGTGGAGACCTATAAGGCAAAGCTAGTGGCTAAGGGATATCTGTTGAATCTCGGAGTTCGATGATAAAATCAATTAATGGGTCTTGTTATCTAACCTGTGCGTTAGAGATAAATGATGCAAGATTAACTATAATAAAGTAATACAATCATATGTTGGACCGGAGTCAAGTTTGGGCATCGGGCCGGGATTCAGATGATGCAGTAGGAACTCACCGGGAGATTGTCGAAAACTCGTCGAAAGTATCAGGGTCTTGCCGGAAACTCGTCAAAGGGGCTTATTAAGAGTTCCCCAGGAGCTCACCGAGGGTGATCGGGGGCTTGCTACGAGTTCGTCGGGAACTCATCGAAGGTGATCGGGAGTTTGCTGAGAGTTCACCAAGAGCTCGCCAAATGTGATAAAGAGCTTGTCGAGAATACACTGGGGGTTCACTAGAAGATGATCGAGACTCGCCAAAAGTTCACCAGAGGTTGTCGGAAAGATGGTCGGGAGTTAAGAAAGTCACTTGGCATGTTGGTCAAATTGATTGTATTTGTATGCCTTAGTATGTCATAGTTAGCATCAATTTTGTTTAAAGTCCAAATTGAGTTAGATTTGGAAGAAGTCCAAATTAACTCAATGTAGGCAACCTGGTCCACTTTGGGTTGGATTTGAGCTTAGATTGAGCTCATTTTATTGACCTAGGAAGGGGTCAATAAGAGATACAAGTCGGGTATGCAAAAGTATAAAAAAAGTAGCTTTTACAGGATTCTCGATGGTAGTACCATCGGTACCACCTCGGTCGGCGCTAGTACCATCGTAGCCTTGTTTTCAATGCACTTTTAGTTGTAATACTACCCATACACAGAATTTGCATAAAGGTTTAGCTTTATTTTTTAAGCCAATTGGGGTCTATAAATACCCCAAGTTTTCTTACTTGGAGAAGCAAGTGTGGTGAACGAAAAAAGAAGAAAATTCTTGTGAAAAGTGTTATAAATTTGAAAGCTCCCAAGTGTAAAAATGAGTTTAAGAGAAGTGAGAAACTCTTATAAAATGTTCCTATCCTGAACCTATGAAAGGAGAAAGTGTAAGAGGTTTGGTCTTCACCTATGGAAAAAGATCATTTACTGGACTCCGGTGGATCTCGACAAAGGAGGACTCCGAAAAGTGAATGTAGGTCAAGTTTTGGCTAAATCACTATAAAATCTGTGAGCATCTCTACTCTTACCTTTTCTATTATATTTAATTATTCTTAATTAGTTTAAAGAAAAGCACGAGCATCATCTTTCGACTTTGTTTTAAATTGCTTACTTTTTTACTTTCAACGGAGTCTAAGAAATATTTTAGATTTTTTTCTTACTTCAAGCAAGTTTTTTAAATCGAGTATTTTTACACTTACACTAATTCACCCCCTCCCCCCCTCTCAGTGCCAACTTGATTCTAGTAGTATCATTAAAGCTAAGATATTGACGATGACGAAACATTCCAACTTGTAGCCATGTTGAAATCCATCTGAACTTTTTTAGCTATCGCAGTACACTATGATTACGATATCTAGCAAATAGACATGAAAATCACATTCCTAAATGGCAACCTCTCGGAGGAGGTGTATATGATATAACTTGAGAGATTCATGTCCAAGGAAAGTCCAGATAAAGTGTGTAGGTTGCTTAAGTCTGTTTATGGACTAAAGCAGGCTTCCCGAAGTTGAAACATAAGTTTTGATGAGGCAATAAGATCTTATGACTTCATTAAGAACGAATATAAGCCTTGTGTGTACATAAAGGTAAGTGAGAGCACTATCACCTTCTTGATATTATATGTGGCTTACATCCTAATCATTGGGAATGATGTGGGGATGCTCTCCATAGTTAAAGCTTGACTATCTAGATACTTCACCATGAAGGACTAAGGGGAAGCAACCTACTATTATGATCAATTGGCTCGATGCCTAAGCTTAATCTTGAGTCTATGTCTGATCTGTAACTCCTTTTCACTGTCATGGTTAAACCTACACGATGCTGACTATAACTTAATTAATTACAATCAAAATGGTCATAAATCTACTTTAAAACCTTTCCAACTCCCGACAAGCTTTCGGCTACCACTGATAATCTTCCGGTGAGTCTCGGTCTTCTTCCGGCGAACTCTCTTGCACCATCCTGATAAGCTCCCGATACCCTCGGCGAGCTCCCGATGCACTCCAGGCGAGTTCCCAACCACATCGTCTGAACCCCGGCCCGATGCTTGGACTTGACTTTGGCCAACTTTTGATTATAACCTTCTCTCTGTCGTAGTTAATCCTACATCAATCAACTCTAACAACTTTGTTAGATCAAACACTCACCAATTAATTTCATCATCTAAATCTGAGATTTAACAATCTCCCTCTTTTTTATGATGACAATTAATTGATGACAGGAGTTAATCCTAATTCCTCCTAAATCCATGCCACTTAAATTTAAGAGAATCATACACTCTTAAATTCAAGTATTTTTAAGCAATCAATATTCCAAGCAAATTTCAACATGAATTTACAGTAAGTCATCAAATTATGAATTTCAAAAATAATTATGCATCTATATCCAAGATATCCAAGTATATGATCAATATCATGTGTCATCAATATATATTTCTCCCCTTTTATCATCAACAAAAAGGTAAAAATATAGGGCTAAGGATTTTAAGGCACATGAATTTTTGCTCCCCCTTTTTAAAATACGATATGAGTCATAAAAAATTTTCTTCCTCTTGTGAAAAAGATGGAAAGAAAATAAGGGAGGAGTTGTAAAACATCATTAAGTATAACTCTCAATTTTGTAGAAGTGAATTTTGAAAATATGCTCAAAACTTCAAGATATTCAAGGACATTCAAAAATTTATGAGTCACTCATGCATTTAAAATCATCTTATGTAATTTCAAGCAATCATAGTAAATAAATTTGTAAAGTAGCAAAACATCATGCAAATATTCTCCCCTTTTTGTGAACAATAAGATAAAAACAAAAAGAGAGTTTTACAAACATTATCACATAAAGAAAACTTAATCTCATGAAATCTAGATTAGCAATTTATATATTTTCATGATCTAGCATTCCTAGCTCTCAACCTCAATCTTGTAGATTGAAATTTTGAAAAGAATATTTCGAATATGAGCTCAACAAATCTTTCTAATGTAAATTTCAACAAAATATAACAAAAAAATCCAAACAATAATAAATCATTATTTTCATGTCATTTTTTAAAATCATCATTATATGCATGATCGTCATACATGATTTTATATCATCATACATTCTCCTCCTTTATCATCAACAAAAGGAGAAGTACAATTAGTAAGTTTCTGATATATGAAAACTTAGCAATTTAACAAATTTTTCATTACTTGAGAACATGCAAGCTAGTGAATTCTTTCTTCTCTTTTGAGAAGTGCAAGCTAGCAAATTTTTGCTTCCTTTGCAATGTTCAAGTTAGTAATTTTGCATCATGCAAGCTAACAAGTTTTACTCCCCCTTTGTCATTGTCAAAAAGAAGGGATTGTTATAATAGTGCAAAACTTTTTCTATTACATCATTTTCCAAATCATCACATGAAATATATCAAAAAAAATTAACATGGTGATGAGATATATAATTCATGAAGATAAATTATGAATATCAAGAGACAAATCATAGGAGAAATAAATAAAAATGATTCATAAATAAGAAATCTCAAGTTGTCAAGATAATGATTTATATAAAAATCTCATCTTAAATAATATGAGAACACATAATAAGATATTTTAATTCATAAAAGATTTCATGTTATAATTTCGATGAATCAAAATCACAGTATAGGCAAAAACTCATTCAATTTCAAATAATCAAAATAATCAAAAACACTTTCAAGAGATTCAAAATAAATAGAAATGCTAATGATTTCCTTTCTCTCCGTTTTGATTGTAAATAATGAAAATAAGTCTCAGGGGATTAAATAATCTTAATTCATTTAGGATAAATCTTAAGACATAATTCATTTAGATAGATCCTTTTTTTAATAAAATTGAAGAATGATCTTGATAAAAATTTTCAACTTATAATTGTCAAGATCATAAATCTCCTTTTTATTAAAAAGATAAAATCATAGAGATCAATAATGTGATTCTCGTATAAGTCAAGTCAAGAAATTAAGTAAATATTCATAATAATATAAATCTCTTTCAATTTTCAACTTATCACAAATTTAAGAAATACTAATTTTAGTAATTAGTTATGTCATTCATGAGTTTTAAAATAAAACATGTCAAGAAAGATATTAATATCAAAAGACATTCACGAATATTACAGACATGATTTAATTTAATAAATCCCCTCTTAGATGATAAAATAGAATCTTAAGAGATCAAAGAAGAGTCTTCATTCATAAAGATATCAAATTATAGATATCAAGATTATAAGTTAATTTTAAGGAAGAAAAACTAGAAGATCTTGATTTATATATATGAAATTTTAAGTTTTTAGGAATATGGTTCATAAGAAGATTTTCAAGTTATAGATCCAAAGAGACAAATTATGATTCATTTATATGACTTCCTTTGAATGAATTTATATAAGAATTTCAAATTATAATTTTTTAATTTGCCAAGATCATGATAAAATCATCAAAATATCAATAACATTGGATAGATTCATCAATCTCCTTTTAAATAGAATTATTTGAAAACTTATCCAAAATCATCATAAAAAATCGCTTTTCAAAAAATTCAATGAAGGCACCCTAGATTATTTTTTTAATAGCTAAAGTTCTTTAATCCATTTTTATAATTTAAGAGATTCAATAATAATAGTATTATTTTATCTCTTGTTGAAGGATTAATAAAATAAAAATATTTTCAAGAATAATTGTCCTTCTTTTGAAATTTATTTCAGGAATGCAAAGTCATTTAAAGTCAAAAATGAAATTTTATCAAGATCATTACAATAAAAAATTTTTAAACAAAAACTTTGATTTATTTTAAATCCAATGATTTTTATATATTGGAAGATTCTATCATATTATCAAGAAGTTTTTCTTTTAAAGATAAATGACTTTATATATGACTTTTTAAGTTTAAATTCAATATTTGATCATTTAATCTCAAGACAACGTAAACAAATACAAGCACAAAAATCAATATATTTATCATCATCAAAATCTCCTTTTTATGTTCATAATTTTTTATTAAAGATAGCTAAAATTTTATTGTTCTAATTCTAGCATGCTCTATCTATGCATCATTAATAAGTCATCCATAAGATTCATTACTAATAATTTTATTTTCAATGATTTTTCTTGTTATTTATTTAGGCTAGTGAGCTTGAAAGATTATTAGATCTCAATCATGTGTCTTGAGCATCTAAAACATGGTTTAGTGCTCCTAGCTTTGTTAAGAGACAAATTTATAAGAAAAATTTAGGTACTCATTTTACACTGGAACTTATATGAAGAACTTTGTCTTTTTTATCTAATAGTTCTTGGTAGTTTGTTGTTCCCTTAGGAACCTAAACTAACTTGTAGGGACTATAATTTTTAAAAGTACATTTGTTGATTTTATGTCATAATCTATCATAAAAATTATATTTTATTTTTGATGATAATTTTAATGTAGGTCCTTTAATAAACATGGTTGGCTTTTGTTGAATGTTTTCAATAAAGCCTATGCCATTTTTTTTATTAATATGACCCTTATTGGCAAGGATTATATTTAGGAATTTATTTTCAATTTCAAAAACTTTAATGTTGACTTAAGCATGATATTTTCTTCTTTAATATTATCTAGCATTTCGCATTTAGAACTAGGATTATGTGATGCTAATAACTTATGCACTTCATCAACTTTACCAACTAACAAATCATATTCATTTTAAAGCAACTTAAAAGATTTACTAAGTTTCCGAAGCTCATCAAATAAACATGGAACATGTTTAATAATTCTGAAAATAAAATGCTTAATGAATCACTAACATCATCGTCGATGGCCATAAGAGCGAGGTTCTCCACTTCTTGGTGGTGCATTTCATCTTTGGAGCTCCTCAGCTTCTTGTGTTCATAGCAAGATGTTTTGTCCATATGTAGATCATTTTAAGGTTCATGTTCATTAATCTATCCGATTCATTTGTCAAGTGTTCAAAATCCTCATCATCCGAGATTTAATTCGATGAGTCATATGTTCTCAGTTCAAATTCCTTCCTATTCTTTGGAAGGTACTCTTCAAATTTATTTTTAGAAGTATTTTTATTTAATGATTCATTTAGATTAGTTGTGCTTTCATATGTCATTTCTAATATATGTCATATACCGAAAGCCGAATCAAAACAAGAAACATGATTAAATTCATTTTTATCAAATGCACAATATAAGGCATTCATAGTCTTTGCATTCAACGAAAACATTTATTTTTCATAATTATGCTAATCATTTGTTGGATTGGATGATTTTTGAAAATCTTTTTCAACAATACACCATAAATCAAGATATATCGAAATAAAAAAGATACACATTTGTATTTTTCAAGATGTATAGTTCATCCCATTAAACATAGGAGGACTTGTGATGCATTAACCCTCGTTAATGCCGAAAAGAGTCATTTCTCTTGGGTGTTAAACCAAATTTGAAAAACGTGACTCTGATACCAATTATTAGGATCAATTGGCACTGGGGGGGGGTTAATTAGTGTAAGTGTAAATTCTCATTTTAAATAAAAACTTTTCACTTTAAGCAAGATAGGAAGATCCAAAGCTTTTCATTCGAGTAAAGCAAGTGAGTGATTAAAAGAAGATTGCTAAGTTACTTGCTTACAAATTACTTAAGAAAGAGCAAGGAAATTTGAAAGATAAGATCGTAAATGAAGTGTTTAATGTGGAAACCTTACTTTTAAAGAGTAAACAAAATCGGAAGCGTCAATACAAAATTAGTAAGCAAGGAAAGCAAATGAAGAACTCACAAGCTTTATAGTGGTTTGGCACCAACGGGCCTACATCCACTCCCTAGTCCTTCTCCTTGAGGCACCAGTATCCACTACTAATCTTCTTTGGGTGAAGACAAAACCCTTACACTTTGCTTACAAGGGAGACAAGATTACAATTCTTTGATCACTCCCTTACCCCTTTCTTTTTTCTTATAATCCACACTAGTTTTTCACATAATTTTATCTCTCAAATTATTGTATGGAATGCAAAAAAATTTGGAGTATTTATAGGCCCCAAATGGCTTTATAATTTAGAGCTAAAAATCAAACTCACCCGAAAATTTTGGGTACAAGCGGTTCACCCGCCGACCTGGGTGGGTCAACTGCCGAAAGTGCCTAGATTCTTGGGTATAGGCGATTCAGTCACTGACATTCGCTTGAAATCTTGGGTGGCAGCAATACACTCACCGCTCACTGGTAATTTACCTATCAAAATATCTAGAAAAATGGTTCCCTCCACTTTTTGAATTTCAGCTTGAACCTGATGTTGACCAACTCTTTGGTTAACCAATTGAGCTTAACTTGAGCTCAATCAAACCCTTTTAGTGGACCTGGTTACCTCTTTTAGTTGATTTGGATTCCTTCCAAATCACACTCATTTAGGACTCAATCTTAACCTACGATTTAAAGATTATAATCAAGATATGACCACTAAGCTTATGACCTTACTCTTGTAATATGGCAACCTCCGACATTCCAAGCGGCAAGTCTCACGATCTTCCTCTGGCGATCTCCCGACATATTCCTAGTGAGCATCCTGATCCCTTCAGTGAACTCCCTGTGAGCTCCCACCGCATCCTCCAATCCTTGGACCGATGCCTAAGCTTAATCATGGGTCCATGTCTAATCTATAACTCTTTTTCACCGTTGTGGTTAAACATGCATAATGCTAACTATAACTTAATTAATTATAATCAACATGCCCACAAATCCACTTCAAGACCTTCCCAACTCCCGGCAAGCCTTTCGGCTATCCCCGACAATCTTATAGTGAATCTTGGTATTCTTCTGACGAACTCCCTTGCACCATTCTGGCAAGCTCCCGATACCCTTGGTGAGCTCCCGATGCACTCCAGGCGAGTTTCCAACTGCATCATCGAAACCCCAGCTCAATGATTAGACTTGACTCTGGCCAAACTTCTGATTGTAATCTTCTCTTTGTCATAGTTAATCCCGTATCAATCAATTCTAACAACCTTGTTAGATCAAACACTCATCAATTGATTTTATCATCAAAATCTGAGATTCAACACTGACATCATAGGGATCTAGATCTATAGAGATATATTTAAGAGGATGTTTGGCTTGTCCCAATCTAAGTACATCGACACCATTATCAAAAGGTTTGGCATGAAAAATTCCAAGAGGGGTCTCAAACTGATAAAACATGGAATATCATTTTCTAGGAGCATGTCCCCAAAAACTCCTAAAAAAAGCCAAACATGGATAGGATACCCTATGCCTCTGCAATAGGGTCTATCATGTATATTATGCTATGTATCAGGCTTGATATAACATATGCTCTGAGTGTCACGAGCAAGTATCAAACATATCCAGGCTTGAAGCATTAGAAAGAAACAAAGTGTATCCTTAAGTATTTGAGAATGACTAAGGATCTTTTACTAGTATACAAAGGAAGTAGCTTTTGGGTTAAGGGCTCAATGGACTCAAGTTTCCAATCCAATGTCGATGATAACAAGTCAAATTCAATGTATGTGTTCACCTTGAATGGAGCAATAGTAAGCTGGAAGAGTTCCAAGCAAGATACTACTGTTGACTCGACCACAAAGGCAGAATACATTACTCCAAGCAAGATACTACTGTTGACTCGACCATAAAGACGGAATACATTACTGCGATGGAAGCAGCAAAGTAGGGAGTTTGGATGAAGAAGTTCATCATGAATCTAGAAGTCATACCGAACAACGTAAAGTCAATTTCTATATATTACGATAACAATGGGGCAATCGTTCAAGTAAAGGAACCCAGTTCTCATCAAAAGTCCAAGCACGTTTTGAGGACGTTCCATCTAATAGGGAGATCATGGGCCATGAAGATGTAGTAGTGGAAAGAGTTCCACCTAAAGATAACATTGCAAATCCACTAACGAAGCTATTATCTCAAATTATATTCGAGCGTCGCAGGGGTCTGACGAGGATTAGACACATAAGTCAATCACATGAGTGATGACACTTGTAACACGCTGTGATAATCTTTTTGCTTATTAATACTAGCATTTTTTTACATTATATATTATCTGGATGTATATTGTGAGATCCTTAGATCTGTGCAATAGGAATTGGATCATGATGAGATCATGATAATGAGACCGACTCATCTTTAAACATAAATCCTAAATCATCCCGGTCATAGGTTACTCGAGAGGGACATTGAGATAATTAGATAGACCAGTATAGTGTATACTTATTCATATGATGGAAGCAGTTGGTCTTATAGCCGCTTGTGTGGGGATGCTAGTGGTACAATATAGGTACTCGTTAGAGAATGAGTTTACTGATTGATCCACTTTTGGAATGATGGATAGTTAATGATACCTGAAGTCAAACAGTAATTCTGTAGTCCCAGTTGTATGTCTGGTCCTTTGACTTAAGATACCAAGGATGTATTGTATGAGTACTTATTTCTTTGATGCCAGACTTATAAGTCTGGAAGTTCTATATATATTATAATTAGTTATTGGGATTGATAACCAACCTTACGAATGTAATTAAGTTTAATAGAGGATCATCTACTCTTAATATCATGAGAGGAATATCCCTTTTGTGCTCACTCAGATAAATATCTGGCCATGGTCATTCAGATTAAGAGAGAATGAGTTCTCCGGGAGAACTTGATTAGAGCGAGACTCGGATGGATTCTATATGAGGCTTGATAATACTATTTGAAAACCTAGTGGGAACATCACATGAGTAGTAGAAGAAAGAAAATAAAATAATTTTCCCACATACATCAAGTCATCATGTAAAGATTAGTACGTAAAAAATATAAAAATTGAAAGCTACAATATATGATAGATTGATTACCTAGGGAGATCGTATATCCTTGAAATTTTAGATCTAGATAGAGAAGATAAAAAAAGTCAAGTGTACTCTTCTCTAGCGATATCTACACGATGGATAGTTGTAGCAATGCTCCTCCAATCGCAGTCAAAATCTTATAACTCTTGAGCACCTTCTCGCAACACTCATAGAAGAAGATCACCTATCTTTTTCACTGCCCTCTCTCAATAGAGAGGGGTTGGTCGGCTAAGAAGATGAGGAAGGGAGGAGAATAGGAGGGGGTGGCAAAAGGTACAGCATATCATCTATATGCCACACCTGCTTCCTATTTATAGAGAGCCACTATAAAACCCTAATAGATCCTGCCTTAGTGGGTATTGAATCTTCATTCAATTACCCGCTACTCTTGGATTCTTGGATCTCTATCCAATAATCTCAATTGGCCTCTAACTAGTCCTCATGCAAGAAAGCCATAAATATTGGGTCTCATCCAATGAGAACTGCTAGTTACAGGTGCCCTGCAAGCTAATCACGTAAGTGATGACACGTGTGACACACTGCATAATCTTTGTGCTTATGATTAATATTAATATACATTATATTGTATGTAGCATATATATTGTGATGTCTTTAGTTCTGTGTAATGGGAATCGGATCGTGATGAGATCACGATAATGAGATTGATTCATCTTTAAACACAGATCCTAAAAAATCTTGATCATAGATTACTCGAGAGGGACATCGAGATAACTGGACAGACCGGTGTACTATATACCCGTCCATATGATGGAGGTGGTTGGTCTCATAGCCAATTATGTAGAGACACTAAGGATATAGTATAGGTACTCATTGGAGAATGAGTTCACTGATTGATCCGCTTATGGAATGTTGTATAGTTAATGATACCTAATGTCAGACAGCGATTCCATAGTCCCAATTGTGTATCTAGTCCTTGGACTTGAGACACGAAGGATGCCTTGTATGAGTACTCATTTCTTTGACGCCAGACTTATAGGTTTAGAAAGCTTCAGATATGGTACAATTGGTTATCGGGATTAGTAACTAACCTTACGAAGGCAATTGAGTATCAATAGAGGATCATTCACTCTCGGTATCATGAGAGAAATATTCAATATGTGCTTACTTAAATAAATCCCTGACCAGGGTTATTTGGATTAAGAGAGAAGGAGTTCTCCGGTAGAATCCGATTAGAGCAAGACAAACTGATTTCGTATATGACCTGATAGTACCATATCCAATATACAGTCTCTGGGATATTAGTTAGATGAAGGATTATAAATACATAGTAACTATAGACAAACAGGTCCGATGGATTTGATCCCCCTATACCATCTGGGGACTATGGCGTAGTGGCCTAATACGTCCATAGTCGATGAGTCGAGTGAATTATTATGGAGATAATAATTCACTATATCAGAAGGAGTTCTCATGGGAGTAACTTACGGTCAGCTCGGTATCAGGCCTAGAGGGTCACATATATATGGTGGATGCTTCAGCAAATAGAGGATTGGATAGCGATCCAATTAGCCCCTATTCTTATTAGATAAGACTCTATGCTGACAGGCTCCTTGATTAAGATCCAATTAGAGGCCTAAGGAGATTATTGGATAGAGATCCAATAATGTAAGGATAGTGGATAATTGGATGGAGATCCAATACCCACTAAGGTAGGAGCCCTAGGGTTTTTTGGTGGCTCTCTATAAATAGGAGGGGAGACTCTTGGTTGATAGACTGTAACTTTAGCCACCACCTCCTATTCTCCTCCCTCCCTCTAAGCAAGAGTTGCAAGATCAGATTGGAGGAGTTTCACTGCAGAGATCCATCGTGTGGATACCGCTAGAGAGGAGGACGCTTGACCTCCTTCATCTTCTCCATCCGGATCTAAAATACAGGGATATAGGATCTCCCTAAGTAAAATTAATCTCTCTCACATCGTGTTTTTTAGTTTTTATATTTTTCTCTAATCCCAATCTTTTACATGATGATTTGATCTGCGTGGGAAATCGGTTTTTGTTTTGATTTTCGCTACACATGTGATGCACCCGCTATAGGTTTCCCAATAAGAACATGAGCTAATTGGATAACTCATATTTAATCCTCTACTCACTAAAACATTCATCGTATATATATAACCCTCTAGGCCCAATACCGAGCTGGTCGTGAGTCTCCATATCATCAGATTCTCCCGGAGAAATCCTTCTCTCTCAATCCAAATAACCTGATCTACCTGAGCAAGAGTAAATGGCTCTCATGATACCAAAAGTAGATGATCCTCTATGGACACTCAATAACCTATATAAGGTTGGCTACTAATTTCACTAACTGATTGTACCATATATGAAACTTTCTAGACTTGTAAGTCTGGCATCAAAAAAATAAGTACTCAAACAAGGCATCATTGCTGTCTCAAGTCTAAGGACTAAAAACACAACTGAGACTATAGAATCACTATTTGACGTTAGGTATCATTAACTATACAATATACCATAAGCGGATCAATCAGTGAACTTATTCTCTAATGAGCATCTGTATTGTATCCTTAGTGTTCACATATAAGTGTATTATGAGATCAACTACCTCCATCAAATGGATATGTATACAGTACATCGGTGTGTATAGTTATCTCGATATTCTTCTTGAGTAATCTATTATTGAGATTTTTTATGATCTGTGTTTAAAAGTGAATTAGTCTCCTTATCGTGATCTCATCATGATTTGATTTCTATTGCACAAAACTAAGGACATCAAAATATATATATTCAACAGATAATATAATATGAGAATATGTCAATAATAATGTAGAAAGATTATGCAACATGTCACACATGCCATCACTCACATGATTGGCTTACAGGGCACATGTAACCAGCAATCTTCCACTTGGCTTAAAGTCAATATGTGTCTAATCTCATCAGACTCCTGTGATGCTCAAGGATAATCTAAGCTAGTGATCTTATCAGTGGATCTATGATGTTATCTTCGAAATGAACTCTTTCCATTGTTATATATTTACGGCCTATGATCTTCCTAATTAGGTGAAACCTTCTCAAAATGTGCTTAGACTTCTGATGAGACCTCGGTTCTATTGCTTGAGCGATCGCCCCATTATTGTGGTAGTATATAAGAATTGGCTCCACACTGCTCGGCACGACTCCTAAATCTCTAATGAACTTCTTTAGCCATATCCCTTCCTTTGCTACTTCTGTTGTAACAATGTATTCTGCCTTTGTGGTCGAGTATGCATTAGTATCTTGCTTGAAACTCTTCTAGCTTACTACTCCTCCATTCAGGGTGAAGATATAGCCTGAGTTTGACTTACTATCATTTATGTCGGACTAAAAACTCGAGTCTGTGTGGCCCTCAACCTTGAGGCTATTTCCTTCATATACCAGTAAAAGATCCGTAGTCCTTCTCAAGTACTTAAGGATATGCTTTACTACCTTCCAGTGTTTCAAACCTGGATCTACCTGATACCTGCTTATAACACTAAGAGCATGTGCTATATCAGGCTTGGTATATAGCATAGCATATATGATAGATCTTATCATTGAAGCATAGGGTATCCTATCAATGTATGTCCTTTCTTCAGGAGTCTTTAAGGACATACTCTTAGAAAGTGAAATTTCATGTCTCATTAGTATGAGACCTCTCTTGGAATTATCTATGCCAAACCTTTTGAAAATAGAGTCCATATACCTGAATTGGGACAAGTCAAGTATCCTCTTCGATTTATCGCTCGAGATCTGAATCCCCAAAATATAGGATGCTACTCCTAAGTCCTTTATGAAAAAATTTCTGGATAGCCAAGTCTTAACTAGGAGAGGATTCTTACATCATTCCGAATGATTAAGATGTAATCTGTATACAACACCAAGAAGGTAATAGCACTCCCACTTAAATTTCTGCACACACAAAGCTCATCTTCATTTTTAACAAAGTCATAAGATCTAATTGTCTCATCAAATCTTATGTTTCAACTTCAGGAAACCTGCTTTTATCCATAAATAGACTTAAGAAACCTGCACACCTTATCTGGACTTTCCTTGGATATGAATCCCTCAAGCTGTATCATATATACATCTCCTTCGAGAGGTTGCCATTGAGAAATATGATTTTTCATGTCCATCTGATAGATCTCATAATCATAGTATACTGCAATAGCCAAAAGAATTCTGATGGACTTTAGCATGACTACTATTAAGAAGGTTTCGTCATAGTTAACTCATTGTTTTTGACGATATCCCTTAGCCACTAGCTTTGCCTTATAAGTCTCCACCTTTCCATCTATTTCGATCTTCTTCTTGAAGATCCACTTGCACTCGATTGGTACAATACCCTCATGTATGTCCATAAGCTTCCAAACCTTATTTGAGTACGTGAAATCTATCTCTGAATTCATGACTTTTTACCACTTCCCAGAGTCTATACTCATAATGACCTCCTCATAGGTCTGAAGATTAACATCTTGAGTGTCTTCTCTACTTATATATCCTACATATCTTTTAGGAGGATAAGGTACTTTGCTAAACCTGTACAAAATCGAACTTGTGTCATAGGTGCCTGAACAGACTCAAAATCTGGAATGGTGCTTGATCTAGGTTCTCCAACCTTGCTCAACTCTATCACACTCCCACTATTTCCACCAAGAATATGTTTCTTCTTAAGAAACACAGCTCTCTTGGCAACAAAGACCTTCTAGTCCTCGGGATGATAGAAATAATACCCCAAAGTTTCCTTGGGGTATCCCACAAACTTGCACCATTCTGTCCTTGATTCCAACTTGTCGGGGCTATGTCTTCTAAAGTGGACAAGGAAATCTCAAATCTTAACAACCTTAAGATTGAGCTTCTTCCCTTTTCGTATCTTATATGGTGTAGACACTACTGACTTAGATGAAACTATGTTGAGAAGGTAAGCTGCAATCTATAGGGCATATCCCTATAATAAGATGGGTAGGTTGGTAAAACTTATCATGGACCGTATCATATCTAACAACATATGTTTCCTCCTTTCTGATACACTATGAACTGAGGTGTATAACGAGGTGTCCACTGGGATAGAATCTCATGGTCCCTAAGGAAATGGGTGAACTATATACTCAAGTACTCTCCTCCTCGATCTGATCAAAGAGTCTTAATACTCTTTCCAATCTGATTATCTACTTCATTCTTATATTCTCTAAATTTCTCAAAAGCCTCAGACTTATACTTTATCAAGTATATGTGTCTATACCTAAAGAAATCGTTAGTGAATGTAATAAAGTACGAGTAATCACTTGTAACCTGAGTCAACATATGACCATATATATCACTATGTATGAGTTCTAATAACTCAGTGGCTCTCTCTCTAATTCCACTAAAAGGAGAGTTGATCAACTTTTCATGAAGGTAAGGTTCGTAAGTTATATATAACTCATAGTCAAATAAATCTAAGTATCCACTTTTTAGCAACTTTAGAATTCTTCCCTCGTGGATATGACCTAACCTACAATGTCACATGTACGCCTCAACACCTCATCTTTTTTCCTCTTGGACGTGTTTATATTCATGATATGTAGAGAAGTGTCTAACATATATAAGCCATTAATCAAGGTCCCTCTTGTGATGATCTTGTTAGGATCAATTGGCACTAAGAGGGGAAAGGGGTGAATTAGTGCAAAAGTAAATTAACGTTTTAAATAAAAAAATTTCACTTGAAGCAAGATAGAAAATCTAAAGCTTTTCGTTTAAGTTAAACAAGTGAATCTTATAGAGAAGTGATAAAGCTTCTTGCTTAAAGATGACTCAAAAGGAACAAGCAAATCTGAATAAGGAGATAGGCAATGTCATAAGTAAAGTGCTTGATTTTGAAGCCTTGATTTCAAAACATAAATAAAAAATCAGAAGCATCTATTTGTGTTTTAAAATCAATTCAAAACCCGACAATTGTAAGTAGTAAATCAAAAAAGTACGAACACTTACAATTATAGTGGTTCGACACTAACCGACCTATGTCCACTTCCAAGTTCTCCTCCTTGAGGCACACCGGCGTCCACTATTGATCTCCTTTGGGTGAAGATTAAACTCTTACAACACTTATAAGGGAAATAAGATTACAACTCGTGGATCACTCTATTATCCTTTTTCTTTTTCTTATAATTCACATATAATATTTTCTCAGAATATAATCCATAAAATTATTGTGTAGAATGCAAGAAAATTTATGGTATTTATAGCCCCAAATGGCTTCAAAATTTTAGAGCCAAAATTCAAATATACCCAAAAAATCTACGTACGAGTGATTCACCCACTAACCTGGGTAGTTTAACCACCATCAACCGCTCGAAAACCAAGTATGCGTGGTTCAGCCATCGACTTGGGCGATTTACCCATCGTCAGCTATCCGAAAACTAGGTATGGATGGTTTACTCGCCAGACCTAGGCGGTTCAGCAGCTGGCAACCACCCTGATTCCAGGGTACGGGTGGTCTAACTGTTGCTCACAGAAGGTTTACCCACCGGAATGTCACGGGCTTAGCTGATTTTGCCTAAGCCATGCGGCACCCATGCGTGTCCGTCCGTACAGGTCAGCCCTCCCCGATATCTCCTAAAATCCCACAGACTTACAAAAAGAGAAAACGGGCTAGAAGAAGCAACTCTCATGGGATCCACAAGCAACTACTCAAGAAAAACACTTTATAAAGCCAAAATACAAATTACACCCGTGGACATTACAAACTCAGAGAGGTTGCACACAAAGGATAATAGTCCACTACAGACCGAGCCCCCACAAGTGCTTATAAGACACACTTATATTTATAAGCCAAACTTGGCCATAAAGCAAATCAAACTAGGGCTTCCAAACCTACTGCAAGCCCGCTTCTTATTGTACAAGATATGTACCTAAATCGAAGGACACGGACTAACACAAGCATTTCATCGAATACCTTGTTTACATTGTTGTCCGTGACATTCTCCCCACTTATTCCTTCGACGTCCTCGTCGAAGCCACTGTAGACGCTGCATCTCCTCGCATTGAATCTTTAATCTTCTTCTTTGGCTGTCGCCTTTGGCTCCTAGCCGCTCTCCCGTTGTTGAGTAGTCGAACTCCAATCCGCCATGCCGCTTCAACTCACCAATGAATCGGTGTGGGGTTGGCTGAGTTGTCTTGATCCTTGTTGGTTCTCGCGATCCCTCGATGAAGGAAAAGACCGCTTATTATGTGCGATCGCGATACTCATATTGCTTGAACTGGGTAGATGCTTGTTGGAGCTTTAACGAGCATCGCCTCACGACTTTGAAGTTTTTAAGGTCCTTTCCCCATAATGTTTGCCCATTGAACCTTCTTCCGCTGTTAGTTGTCACTTCCAAGTATGTTTACATCACTCCCTCTTAGTCAATTGGGAAATGAAGTGGAAAAACTACTCTCAATAGTACTGATCACCAATGGTGAGGATTTGACAACCATTGTCTTCCATAAGCTTTATTTGAAGGGTCATCAACCGGTGCGAGCTCCCCTTGGATAAGTAAGAGAACGGGATACTTGACTTCACCCATTCTCTTCGTAGTTGAGAAGGTAAGGTTACTCGCTCACCTCCTCGAGTTAAGAGAATTGGGGTACTCGGTTTCGCCCATTCTCTCGAGTTGAGAAGGCAAAGGTTACTCAATTTCGCAAAGGTTACTTGATTTACGCCTCCTCGAGTTTGTACTTCATGCATTGGTTACTAACATTCGCTCTTTGCTCACACTTCTGAAGCACTTGAAGTGGTTGCACTCCTTGCGTTGGGTTAGCTACTGTAATTCGCCTTCCCACTGCTATTGAACTTCTGGAATGCAAGAAGTTTTTGCCCGAAAAGAGCAAAAAGTTTACTCCAACTTAGAGTCCCCCAACTTGGAGTAAGTCTTTGATAGATCTAGTCGCCTTTGGGGTTGTACCGTGTTCTCCATCACCTTTGCCGCCTACTCCTCCTGAGTAGAAAGGTACAATACCATGTACTGCCAACTTCGTTCCTTGGTCGAGCACTCCTGCATCAACCCGAAGTCCCTTAATTTCGGCTATCTGGATGAGAAGCACATCGACATCGGTCTTATGAAGTTTCTTGGCCTGCCCTTACGCCTCGTCTTGGTACTTGAGTTTGCCTCTGCACTCTCCACCTCCTTGGCCCCTTTACGACCAATGTTGTCCCTTCATGAGAGCAAGGGATCGATGACTTCACGGAAGTCCGCATCTGCAGTACCATGGCGCCAAGCCCATAGCACTACTATCTGTTACCTTGCATCTTCATCCCTTCCTTCGTGATCGGTAGATGCCTGGGCACCGTGGAGCTCCTCCGATTCCACCTCCTCTAACCGATGCTTTTCTTTTGGGTAGTGAGCCCCATTGGACGTCATCGCTTCCTCGCCCTTTCGACCACCGCCGACACCATTGTGTCCTCCTAGCGATTCTCCTTGGTCGATGGAGAGGCTGCAACTCTCATGCATGGCCTCCGCCATCTTGTTGCGGGCTCGTGGGTCTGCTCTCCTTAGCTTCCTTGGTAGCAACGTTACACTCGGCCTTGTCCTCGACTTGCCGAGCTCCCTTAGCGAATGTGAGCCGGCAGTCCAACTCTCCAACTGCTCCGGTTAATCAAGTCCCTCCATGGGACTCACGGTACTAATGACTACTCCCTCGGTGGTACACCCTCATATCTCGACCAAGGCTTTCATCCGATGCAAGCTTCGATGCATACACACGGAAGACCCGCCTCTGCGGTACTATGGCATTCACTCCTTGAATCCATAGCTCTTCTTACCATTGCATGGTTCACCGAAGTGGAGCTCCCAACAGCTCCTGATCATTCATATGATCCTGTCCCCCTCCATGGGACTCACTGGTACGTGCACTTGGACTTCTTCCTCGGTGGTATACAGCTCCCATATGCTGATGACTAAGGCTTTCATCCAATGCAAGCTTTGATGCACACACGAAGATCCGCCTCTGCGGCATTCACTCCTTGAATCCATAGCCCTTCTTCTTGTTGTGTCGACACCAAAGTGGAGCTCAGAACTCCGATCATACCTCAAGATGATTTTGTCCCTCACGGGACAAGATTGCTGTATTGCATTGCCACGAACTATCCCACCACGATCCGCTGCACCATGTCGCCTCCCGGTGACATCTCCATTATCTGATTCTCGTGTGATGAACTCGAACTACGACTTCTCCACGTGTGGCCTCGCCAACACATCGTAGGGCCTCTGCCATCTCCGACTTTTAGTTCGCTCCTTGGCAATTCCCTTCGTCCCCCACTCTGGGTTACTCTGGATGAAGCATAGCTCTAGGGGTCGTCGCCTAGTAGCTCACAAGTCCCCGACTTCGCTAGAGTTGGTGCACCATTGTGCGGATCTTGGGCCTCTATCCCCTACCAACACAATCTTGCTATGCACCTCCTATTCTTGACAACTCGAATGGCAACACTGGCATATTCTTCAAGAGTACCCCTCACGTCCTCTTGCCCCGTACTAAGGTCTCATGATCCTAACTTTGCCTCCGCAAGTTGAATCCCCTTAGTTACTCCATCAAATGCATCTCTTAGGTAGCTTACATGTGTCTTGAAGCTCCCTTCATCTTTGGCACCATGCAAAATAAGTCTGTCCCATCAGAATGAAGAACCCATGGAACGACATGATCCCACTCTTGCCTCTACAAGAGTTCATGCCCTTGACCTCTGTCTAAAGAAAGCTCTGTGCCTCCACTCCATGTTCCATCTTCTATGTCGACTCCCTTCATGCGGCTTGGATACTTCACCGAGTTCCACCCAAGTCGCTCTGCTCCTCGATTTGCCGAGTTGATAGTGGTCCTCACGTCCACCATTCCACGGGTCAGCCCTCTGTTGAGTTCGATTTCTGCCTCGACTCTAAGTGTGCCTTCATATGATGTTGCCTTGGATTGCTCCCCCACTTGATCTCGAAATGCATCTACCAATGCATTACCTCCTTCGAGATCATGCGACAACTCTTTGTCGCTCACTCGGTCCGTTGAGCTTTATGGAGATATAACCTTGAGAAACTCTTCCTCAATATGTGCAGTCTGTTACACATGATTCTCCCACTAGAGAACTAGGACTTATCCCTCCTGGATATTTGTCCTGCTGGAGCAACTTTTCTCTTTACATATTTCCCACTGGAAGTTTTGGAGACCATCATCCCCTTTGGACTACTCTGTCTTGCTGAACTCGTGCTTTGTTCTGCCCCCACAAATGTACTTGCTAGATTGCGATCCTTCTCCAATACAGTCTCCACTGCACCCTTCAAGGTCTAGCAACATGCTGAATTTGTTGCACATTTCAGCCACCTACGGACATATCCTTTCCATGTTGAAGAGAAAGTTCGATGCTCCATGGCGCCAAGTTCTAATCGCGCCTTGGGATGGTCATGAACACTCTGTCATCCGTGTACAAGCCCTTGCATGAGTTTTGAATCCTTGAGTTAGCAATTCCCTCACCTCTGTGAGCTTTGCATAACTCTTTGGTTACACAACACCTCCCACCTTGCACGGTCTCATCTTTCACCAAGCACCGCTTTCCCTTAAGCACCATCAAGTTTGGTTGCCAACGCCGAGCTATAGCTCAAACTCAACCATCCCAATCTTTGTGTGCTACGATTCTTCTTCGCTTGCTTGTCCTCGTGGTGCCTCTCGCAAAGGGGTTGGCTATTCCTTGAATGCCAAACCGGGATGCTCGCTCCTCCGAGTGACTCCTTTCCCTACACCTCAATGTCCGCTTTCCCCAAACGCGGCTGGCCGGTCCTCCACACCTAGCTAGGTCCCCACATTTGTATGGCAAGTGTTTGCGTGTGCTTGTCCCGCTCGATACCACATTTTCACGGGCTTAGCTGATTTTGCCTACGGCACCCATGCGTGTCCGTCTCGCAGTCAGCCCTCCCGAGATCTCCTAAAATCCCGGACTTACAAAAAGAGAAAACGGGCCAGAAGAAGCAACTCCCACGGGATCCACAAGCAACTGCTCAAGAAAAACACTTTATAAAGCCAAAATACAAATTACACCCATGGACATTACAAACTCAGAGAGGTTGCACACAAAGGATAATGGTCCACTACAGACCGAGCCCCCACAAGTGCTTATAAGACACACTTGTATTTACAAGCCAAACTTGGCCATAAAGCAAATCAAACTAGGGCTTCCAAACCTACTGCAAGCCCGCTTCTTGTTGTACAAGATATGTACCTAAACCGAAGGACACGGACTAACACAAGCATTTCATCGAATACCTTATTTACATTGTTGTCCGTGACAACCGGAATCTTTAGAAAAGTGGTTCCCTCCACTTTTCAAATTTCGGCTTGAACCATCAGTTGACCAATCCTCTGGTCAACTAATTGAGCTCAACCTGAGCTCAGTCAAACCCCAATTGTGGACCCAATTACCTCTTTGAGTTGATTTTCAAATCACACTCAAATCAAACTCACTCTTAGCCTATGACTTAAAGATTACAATCAAACATGACTACCAAGCTTACGACTTCACTCTCGCAATCCGGCAACCTCTGGATTCTACAATAGTGAGTCTCACGATCTTCCTCTAGTGATCTCCCAGCGTGTTTCTAGCAAGCTTCCTGATCCCTTTGGTAAATCTCCTAGCGAACTCCCGACGAGGTCCCATTGCATCATCCGAACCTGGCCTGATTCCTAAGCTTGAACCTGGGCCCATGTCTGATCTGTAACTCCTCCCCATCGTGGTTAAACTTGCATGATACTAACTACGACTTGATTAATTACAATCATAATTGCCAAACACATCCACTTCAAGACTTTCCCAACTCCCGACAAGCTTTTCAACTACCCCCGACAATCTTTCGGTGAGTCGGTCATCTTCTAATGAACTCCCTTATGCCATCCTGGCAAGCTCCTGATGCACTCCTAGTGAGTTCCCAACCGCATCATCTGAACCCCAGCCCGATTCATGGACTTGACTTTGGCTAATCCTGATTGTCATATTCTCTCTGTCGTAGTTAATCTTGCATCAATCAACTTCTAACAACCCATGTTAGATCAATAACCCATCAATTAATTTCATCATCAAAATTTAAGATTCAATAATCTTTCCCTTTTTTATGATGATAATCCATTTATAACAAGAGTTAATCCTAACTCCCCCTAAATACATGTCACTTAAATTTAATAAAATCACACACTCTTAAATTCGAGTAATAAATATTCTATATAAATTTCAACATAAATTTGTATCATATTATTGAATGAGTTTCAAAAACATATCCAAGATCAGTATCATATGTCAACAATGTATATTTTTTAATGTCATGTGTCATTAATGTATATTTCTTCTCCTTTGTCATCAACAAAAAGGTGAAATATATGACTAGAGATTTAAGGCACATGAGTGTTTAGAAAATATCATTTAGAAGAGCTCTTAATAAATTTCAAAAAGAATATTAAGATAAACTCAAAAGTCTACGTTGAAACTATTTTAATCACACCATCATATCATTATAATAAAATTATGATTATTATTTTAAATCATCATATATATTTTCAAAAATTAACATGTATTATCATTATACATGGTTTCTTATCATTATATTTTCTCCACCTTTGTTATCAACAAAAAGGAGAAGTACAATTAGTAAGTTTTTGATATATGAAAGCTTAGCAATTTAACAAATTTTTCATCACTTTAGAATATGCAAGCTAGTGAGTTCTTTCTTCTCTTAAGAGAAGTGCACGCTAGCAAATTTTTGCTTCCTAGCAATTTACATCATGTAAGCAAACAAGTTTTGCTCCTCCTTAATAAAATAAAAATATAATTTTTTAAGAAAATTCTTCCCTTTCTTTGAATAATAAAGAAGAAAAAAGGGAGGGGAGTGTAAGATATTGTATTACAAAAATATGGCTCAATCTTTTAGATGTAAATTCTGAAATCCAAGAATTGATATCTACCTATGTAATTTAATTCATCTAAATCAAGAGTAGCACATCAAATGATTTATCAAAGATTTAATGTCAAAGACTTATATCAAGCATCATAGAAGTTTATGTTATATATATGTTTCTCTTTATAAACATTCATCAAGATTCATGAAACAAGAATAATCTTTAAAACTATCTCATCAGAAAAATTTGAATCATTTTCTTATGTTCATTTTAACTAGAGTGATTTCAAAAGTAAGCTAAAAAATCTAAGAAATCTAAAAAGAATTAAGAGCCATTTATGTATTTAAATTATGTAATTTTCTAACATAGCAAATCATGTATAATTGTAGATCACCTTTCATTTATATTTTCTTCCCCTTAAACAAGAAAGTAGAAACAAGGAAGAAAAAGTGAAAAATATCATATCATAAAAATGTTCAATTTTATAGATGTAAATTTTATAGATGTAGATTTCAAAATTCAAGAAAAAATTAAGAGCTACCCATGCAATTTAATTTATCTTATGCAAATTTCAAGCAAGATAGCAAAGCAATCAAATCATGCATTTTAAGGATTATCTCATATAAGTTTTGATAATAAGCATCAAGAATTTCAAAAGAAAACATGATAGTAAATCAATCTCAAATTATAAATCAAATATTTTGCATGCATTTAAAAAGTTCTAATTTTCTTCTATTATCTTATCCAATTTTATCATAATTATATTGATAATTTTATTTTCTATTTTTGGTCATTGTCACGAAATATGATGGTATAATTTCTTTACATCCATGTTCAAATTACTCCCAAAAGTATAAGAAGTATCACATCATTAAAAATAAAAATTCAAATCCAAAAGACATAATTTAATAAATTTGTCTCACCTTTTGTTTATGAATATAAGCAATCAAGACATCTTATGTATTTCCAAGTAAAATTATCAAATCATGCATATTTCATTTAATTTTCAACTTATCACATTTATGAGTTATAAAATAAATCATGTCAAGAAGTATATTAATATCAAAAGACACTCATGAATACCAAAAGATATAATTTAATTTAATAAATCTCCTCTTAAATAATAAAAATTTTTAGGAGATCAATTTTATGAGTAAAATCTTAATTCATGAAAATTGTCAAGTTACAAGTATGATTTTGCAAAATGAGATATAGAAATATAGGATCTCAACTTATTTATGTGATTTCAAATCATCAAGATTATTGTTTAGATTCATGTTGTAGTTCCAAATAGATAAACTTATGATTCATTTATAAACTTATTCAGAAGAACTTGATTTATGTAAGGATTTCAAGTTCTAACTTTTCAACTTATCAAGATGATGATAAAATTATTAAAAATATCAGTAACGTTAGATAGATTCATCAATCTCTTTTAAAAAAAATTATAAGATAAAAAAATTTAAAAAAATTCTCTTTTTATTTCATACAAGCATGCCTTTATCTTTTAAGTCAAATAAAAATATACATTTTTATTTAAAACCAAAAAAGAGGTTTCATTATGGCAAAGATCAATAAACCATAAATCATAAAGATCATCATGCATAATTTCGAAATATAAACTCATTAAGCATGGTCGCAATCCATCATTAATTCATCAATCATAGTTTCATAAAATATCTTCAATCAAAATTCAACCTATCTTAATTTTAACTTTTAAAAGAGTCTAACTCTTTACACATAATGCAAAAAATTGACAAACTCATTTTTAAATTTTTATTTATTTTATATTTAAATTCAAAAATAATCTATTATTTATCAATACACATTCATACAACTATTCAACCATTTAAATCAATCATTCAATAACCATAGCATTTAAGTCATTCAATAATAATGTTTTCAAATATTCAAGCCAATAATTTTGATCTTAGCATTCAAACAAAAATCTCATTTTTGTAAGTTTCAATAAATATATTTTTTTAAAAACTAAGGTTCTTTGGTTCTAGGTCATTTTCATACTTGTATGCTTTAGCTATGCATCATCAATATTAACTGTATAATAATGAACCATCAAAAGATTTATTTTTAATAATTTTCTTATTATTACTTAGGCTAGTGAGCTTTGAAAGAATATTAGCTCTCAAGTCATGTGTCTTGAGCATCTACTTTCAAAACATAACTTAGTACTCCTAGCCTTGTTAGGAGATAATTTTATATTATGGGAGGTTTTGATTTAGGTACCCATTTGAGTTTGGGTCATTCATGATATATTCTTCTTATTTTCTCTAATGACTTAAGGTTGTTTATGGTTCCTTTAGGAACCCAAATTAATTTGTGAGGATGATAATTTTTAAATAGATATTTGTAAGTCATATGTCCTAATGTTTCACAAAAATTATATTTAACTTTTGATTATAGATTTAAGGTTGGTCATTTAACAAAAGTAGTTGGCTTTTGTTGGGTATTGCCCACAAAACTTATTTCATTTCTTCTATTAATATGACCCTTATTAGCAATAATCATATTAAGTGATTTATTTCCTATTTCAAATTTCTCTAAGTTTTGTTTTAGCATGATGTTTTCTTCTTTAATGTTGTCTAGCATTTCACATTTAGAACTAGGATTATATGATGCTAATAACTCATGCATTTCATCAACTTTACCAACTAACAAATCATGTTCATTTTTAAGCAACTTAAAAGATTTGTTAAGTTTTCTAAACTTATCAAACAAATCATCGAACATATTTAATAATTCTAAAAAAGAAATACTTAATAAATCACTAACCTCATCGTCGATGGCCATAACAGCGAGGCTTTCCACTTCTTGGTTGTGTATTTCATTTTTGGAGCTCCTCAACTTCTTGCATTCATAGCAAGAGGTTTCGTCCATCTTTAGTTCATTTTTAATGTCCATGTTCATTAATTTATCTGATTCATTTATCAAGAGTTCAAAGTCCTCATCACTCGAGATTTCACTCGAGGAGTCATACGTTCTCAGTTCAATTTCATTCCTATTCTTTAAAAGGTGTTCTTCAAATTCTCTTTTTAGAAATATTTTCATTTAATGATTCATTTAGATTAGTTATGTTTTTATATGTCATTTCTAATATATACCAAATATCGAAAGCTGAATTACAAACGGAAACACAATTAAACTCATTCTTATCAAGAGCACAAAATAAGGCATTTATAGCCTTTGCATTTAAAGGAAAATTCTTCCTTTCCAAATTATTTAGCTCATTCATTGGCTTGGAAGATTTTTTAAATCCATTCTCAACAACATTCTATAAATTAAGGTCCAAAGAGATAAGATATGCATCCTTATCTTGCAATACATATAATCTGTCCCATTGAATATGAGAGGACATGAGATGGAATGTCTCTTATTCATACCAAAATAAGTCATTTACTCAAGTAGGTGTTAATCCAATGAGTAACAACCTTACTCTGATACCAATTGTTAGGATCAATTAGCACTAATTGGGGCGGGTGAATTAGTGCAAGATTAAATTAATGTTTTAAACAAAAAACTTTTTGCTTGAAGCAAAATAGAAAATCTGAAGCTTTTCGTTTAAGTTAAGCAAGTGAATCTTATATAGAAGTGCTAAGCTTCTTGCTTAAAGATGACTTAAAAAGAACACGCAAATCCAAATAAGGAGATAGGTAATGTCATAAGTGAAGTGCTTGATTTTGAAGCCTTGATTTCAAAACATAAATAAAAAATCGAAAGCGTCTATTTGTGTTTTGAAATTAATTAAGAACCCGATAATTGTAAGCAATAAATCAAAGAAGTAAGAACACTTACAATTATAGTGATTCGACACTAACCGGCCTACATCCACTTCCGAGTCCTCCTCCTTGAGGCACACCGGCGTCCACTATTAATCTCCCTTGGGTGAAGATAAAACCCTTACAACACTTACAAGAGAGACAAGATTATAACTCTTAAATCACTCCCTTACCCCTTTCTTTTTCTTAAAATTCACACATAATATTAAATGATTTCAGAATTTTAGAGCCAAAATTCAAACATACCCGAAAAATCTGAGTACATGTGGTTCACCCATTGACATGGGCAGTTTACCCACCATCAGCGGCCTGGAAACATGGTACGGGCAGTTCAGCCGTTGACCTGGGTAGTTTATCCACCGTCAGCCACCCAGAAACTAGGTACGAGTGGTTTACCCACCAAACATGGGCGGTTCAGCCGCTAGCAGTCACCCTGATTCTAGGGTATGGGCGGTCTAACTGCTGCTCATCGATGGTTTACCCGTTGGAATCTCTGAAAAAGTGGTTTCCTCCACTTTTCAAATTTTAGCTTGAACCATCAGTTGACCAATCCTCTTGTCAACTAATTGAGGTCAACCTGAGCTTAATCAAACCCTAATAGTGGACCCAATTGTCTCTTCGAGTTGATTTTCAAATCACTCTCAAATCGGATTCACTCTTAACCTATGACTTAAATATTATAATCAAACATGACCACCAAGCTTACGACCTCACTCCCACAATCTAACAACCTCCGGATTCTACAGTGATGAGTCTTACGATCTTCCTCCGGCGATCTCCCAATGTATTCCTAGTGAGCTTCCTAATCCCTTCGGCCTAGCGAACTCTCGGCGAGGTCCCATTGCATCGTCCGAACCTGGCCCGATGCCTAAGCTTGATCCTAGGTCCATATTTGATCTGTAACTCCTTCTCTCATCAAGGTTAAACTTGCACGATGCTAACTATAACTTAATTAATTACAATCATAATTGCCAAACGCATCCACTTCAAGACCTTCCTAACTCCCGACAAGCTTTTCGGCTATCCCTGATAATCTTTTGGTGAGTCTCGGTCTTCTTCTGGTAAACTCCCTTGCGCCATCCTAGCAAGCTCCTGATACCCTCGGTGAGCTCCCGACGAACTCCTAGCGAGTTCCCAACCGCATCGTCTGAACCCCGACCCAATGTATGGACTTGACTTTGACCAATCTTGATTGTCATATTCTCTCTATCGTAGTTAATCATGTATCAATCAACTTCTAACAACCCATGTTAGGTCAATATTCATCAATTAATTTGATCATCAAAATCCGAGATTCAACATATCTCATCTAAAATTAATGAATAACTATTGTTCTCAAAAGCTAATTTATATCCACAAACTATTAAACAAGAAATAGAAATAATATTTTTGATAATAGAGAGAACATAATAGTATGTATTCAATGCAATGGTAGCTCCACCAGGCAGATGTAAGGTGACTTACTAACAGTAATCGCTGCAATTCTTACGTCATTGCCCTTCTTGAGGTCTATCTCGCCTCTCGCCAGTCTCCTAGGTCTTATCAGAACCTATAATAAATTATAGATATAATAAGCACTCTCAATATCCAATACCCATGTATTATTATAAAAAACTAACTAATGGAGAATAACCATGAATGTACTTGAAGCTTCTCCAAGCTTTGCTTCGCCTTTTCTACAAGGTAATCCTTGTAGTTCCTCTTTCAATGCCCATCTTTGCTATAATAAAAGCACTATCCTTTGTCCATTGCTAAGTTTTTCTTAGCAACATTTGTCTTTCTCGATCTTTTTTTACCCTTGCCCTTCTTAAGGGTCTTATTAGCCTTTCTTTTCTTCTTAGTCTCACCAATATAGAGAACCGGCTTCTCTTTCTTGATGGCACTTTCAACCTCCCTCAACATATTGAGGAGCTCAGGAAGAGTCACCTCAAACTTACTCATGTTGAAGTTCATGAGGAAGTGAGAAAAGAAATCTGGCAAGGACTGAAGTATAAGATCAACACATAGGTTATCCTCTAAGACTATTCCTAGACCTGTAAGTTTTTCAGTCTACTCTATCATCTTCAAGACATGGTTCTGAACTGATACTCCTTCTATCATCTTAGCTCGGAAGAGACTCTTAAATATCTCTTATTTTTGAGTTCTTCCTTATTCCTCAAATAGCTAGCGAAAATGAAGAATGATAAAATTGGCATCCATGCTCCCATATTGCCTCTATAACTTAGGAGTCATAGAGGCTAACATATAGCATTTTGCTAAAGTGGAATGATCTATATACTTCACATAGCAAACGATCTCATCCTCGCTTGCCCCTTTCTCTGGCATGGGCACAATCGTATCAAGTACATATACGATTTTTTCTGTCGTAAGAATAATTCTTAAATTACAGAGTCGATTCAAGTAGTTTTGATCAGTGAGGCAGTTGGCATCAAGTATGTCATATAGAGGGTTTACAAGCGATATTTTTTTGACAAACAAGATATAGCATAAATGAATAAAATGTAGATTTTATAAGAAAAATTAATTAAGATATGGACTTTTATCTTAATGTACTCTCATTATTTTCTTAATGAATCATGTGACACCCTCGGCACATGAAATGGAAGTCTTTAGTATATTTCTAGTGGGGATCGAGATCCAATTGGTATCTTAATGTAATCTCAAGGGACTCAACCAATTGTACTAGCCCAAAAAGGTAGACAACTCTTGTCAATCACAACTTTTTATGATTTTCATCATGTTCGGCCTCTGAATCATCATGGTCTCGACTGCTCGACCAACCATGAAGTTTAGTTATGTCATCACCATCGTTACAAGATGAGTCTGATTTGATGAGATGTCCTCGAGTGACTCGACCAAGCATACCACATTCTCAAGTCATCGGTGACATCTCTATGTCATAGGCAAGATCTCGATCATATAGATAGGTGAGCCTCGAGGGACTCGACTAACTCAACCTATGTCGTGATTCAAGTTCTTCCTATAACGATGGAAGGTCATGCGCGTCGATCTTATTATCTCACATTCACCGACTTAATATTATCATAAGAGAGGGTTTTATTTGTTATATATCGATCTCCTAATATGTTGTGTCACACACATACATATTTAATATATTATATTATATATATAATAATATAATAATATATCACATATGTATATCACACCGGATGATCATAAGTTGTCACCTAATGTGATTAGGGTCGAGCCAGTGGCCCAATCACTCACAATAGGATCTATGTGTGTATCAATGCATCTTCATATCCTGTGATCGTTCTTCTCGTCATCATCGGCTCTGTCAGATCCTCGGTGAATCAGCATACGTCCCGCCATGATATCGTGTCTCGTTGTCACCTCCATGCTTCCATTATGCCTCTTTATATAATTACAACATAATCATAAGCACGTAAGCCCGATAATAAACAAGAAAAACAAAGGCTCACAGGCCCTAATAGTAATAATAATCACACATACACACATCACATCATATGACTCATGTTCATCCATCCACAACATACATCACATGTACACATCACTATTTAGGATTACTAGATACTTAATAATTAATTAAACTATTTAATTAATTATTTCTAAAATTTTAGGATACCCTATCATAGGGTTCCTAATATAACAGGAAAAAGACTCCTTTTTGTGGCTAGGAAATCCTAGCCGCAACGAGTCCCCTACGACCAGGAGTCCCCGACCATGAGGGAACCTTGAGCAGCCAGGAAACCCTGGCCCCCAAGGAGTTCCTTTGCAACCATCCCCATAGTTGCAATCTGTCATAGGGGGCAAGCAAACCCTAGCTGCTGAAACAACCCTTGTGGCCAAGAATCCTTAGTCGCAAGGTTACCTCTAGTGGCTAAGAAACACTAGCAACCATGGTTGCCCATGCAGCCGAGACTCTTGGTTACATGGGAGGCTACTGCCATGGCCGAGAGCTTGCTGCTCTCGGCCTTACAGCCCTTGACCATGCCGGGAGCAACTTCCTTGCTCTCGGCCAAAGATGTAAGCAGCCTTTGACCATGCCGTAGGGTAGCAATGGTTGCTGCACTTTCCCTTCCTTTTTGTGCCAACAATTTTGACATCAAAGGACCTTAAAACACCTCTCTACATCACCTCTTTACGGCAGTAAAAGGTGATGTCCATATTTGAAAAACTACAACAAATCGTAATAAGGTAAGCAAAAAATAGTTTACGCATTTTAATCTCATCACACGTAGTTTAAAAGCCAATCTCTTGCATAAGAACCTGGCTCTAATACCGCTATTGGGAAACCTAGCAAGAACATCACATACACAGTGGAAAAAAAAAACAAAACAAGTTTCTCATATGCATCAAGTTGTCATGCAAAGATTGATGCGTGAAAAATGTAAAACTCGAAAACGACAATATGTAATGGATTGATTACCTAGGGAGATCTTATATCCTTAAAAATTTCAGATCTAGATGGAGAAGATGAAGAAGGTCAAGTGTCCTCCTCTCTAACGATATCCATATGATAGATAGTTGTAGCAATGCTCTTTTAATCACAACAAAAATCTCATAACTTTTGTGCACCTTCTCGCAGCACTCGTGGAAGAAGATCACATATCTTCTTCACTGCCTTCTTGCAGCAGAGAAGGGCCAGTCGACTGAGAAGATGAGGGAGGGAGGAGATAGGAGGTCATGACCAAAGGTGCAGTCTATCATCTATGTGCCACCCCTGCCTCCTATTTATAGAGAGCCACCATAAAACCCTAATAGATCCTGCCTTAGTGGATATTCGATCTCCATCCAATTACCCACTAATCTTGGATTATTAGATCTTTATCCAATAATCTTAATTGACCTCTAATGATGCCTCATGCAAGGAAGTCATAAATGTTGGGTCTCATCTAATGAGAACATGGGCTAATTAGATAACTCATATACAATCCTATACTCACTGAAACATCCACCATATGTGTGTGATCCTCTAGGCCCAACACCGGGCTGGCCATGAGTCCTCCCTATCAGAACTCCTTCTGACTTAATGAATTGTTATCACATAATAATTCACTCAACTCATCGACTATGGACGTACTAGGCCACTACGCCATAGTCCCTAGATGGTACAAGGGATCTAATCCATTAGACATGTCTGTCCTCAGTTATCATGTATCTATAGTCCCTTATCCATCTAATATCCCAGAGTTCATATATTGCATATGGTATTGTCAAGTCACATGCGGAATTCATTCGAGTCTAGCTCTAATCGGATTCTCCTAGAGAACTCCTTCAATCTCAATCCAAATAACCTGATCAGGGATTTACCTGAGCAAGAGCACATGGGATATTCCTCTTATGATATCGAGAGTGGATGATCCTCTATTGACACTAATAGCCTTCGTAAGGTTGGCTACCAATCCCGATAATCGGTTGTACCAGATTTGAAACTTTCCAGACCTATAAGTCTGACGTCAAAGAAATGAGTACTCAAACAAGACATCCTTGGTGTCTCAAGTCTAAGGATCAGACACACAACTGGAACTATGGAATTGTTGTCTAACGTTAGGTATCATGAATCATACAATATTCTGTAAGCAGATCAATCAGTGAATCGATTTCATTATCGTGATCTCATCATGATCTGATTCTTATTATATAGAACCAAAGACATCATAATATATATATTCAATGAATAATAATATAATATGAGAATATGCTAATAATAATGTAAAAATAATGTGTAGTGTGTCACACGTGTCATCACTCACGTGATTGGCTTGCAGGGCACCTGTAACCAACAAATATTATGCCTATTAAATGGATGAGGGACTATTAATAATTATGGATATACATGTCTGATTGATTAGATCCTCATGTACCGTCTAACGACTATGGCATAGTAGCCTAGTACGTCCATAGTTGATTAGTCGAGTGAATTATTATAGGGATGATAATTCATTATATTAAAAGGAAATATGATATAAGCGACTAGCGGCCACCTCGGTATCAAGCTAGAGGGTCACACACATATGGTAGATATTGCGATAAGTAGAGATAAAGATATAAGATATCCGCGAAGCCCCTATTTTATAGTTTTGTGATTTTTTTACACACCAATTATTACATAATGATGAAGTACTTGACTTTGAAAAATATGATTTTATTTTTTTATTTTTTGACTATGCACATGAAATGTCAATCAAAGATTTTCCAACAGCTACATGTTTTTGTTTCTTATTTATTGATCGATTAATATCTGTAGTATGATCTTTTATCTTTGGTCGCTCTTTATTCTATTGGTGTTGCTCCACAACCTTCGAGCATCGTTGACTTGATGCGTCATTACGTTTAGCATTATTGCCTCCCTTAGAGCTTTTATTTTATCGTTGCCACAAGAATGGTTCTAGGGTTTAAGCATTTTATATTCTTAGGTGACTTAAACTAGACAATCAACATTGTCTGAAATAGAGTTTGAGAATTCTTTAAGATATGTCTGTATTTTTATAAAATTATTTACTAGAAAATCTAAACTTTTGGTTTATGATGTAGCTAGGGTTGTAGGGTTAATTGATGTTTACTATTCTCATCAGTTTTAAAAATTTATTGTTTTATTATCAATATTTTGAGCATTCTTTATACAAATAAAATCTATGTCCAAAATAATATGTGTTTTGGGCTTTTTTCTTTTATTTTCAACAAATTATAATTCATTTCTAGATTTTCTTTTTTCACATTTGAGCTTCTAAAGAGACCCACAATATATGTAAAAAAATTAAGTCCAAAAAATAATTTTCTAATAGATGATGCACTGTTATTAAAAAAATAATATGTCGCATAAATGCACTATTTAAAATAAGCCTCAAATTTTTTAAAAAAAGCTTTGAATATGACACTTATCACTAGTTTTCCATTTTAGAAATCATTTTGATATTTTAATGAATATATATGCATCAAAACAGTGTTGTCATTATTCTATTTTCTGCTTATACTTTCTCTTTATATCTCATTATTTAAATCAAATTTTCTTCTTCATCTTCCTTGTAAGGAAGAAAGTGAAAACTGCATCGTGTTTCGTCACAATAATGCCCTAACCAATGGGACGTCTCAACAAAAAGGACTATGTTGCATTTCCAAATGCATTAATACATCTACACTTTAAGCAGCCAAAAATCATTCGTAAAACATCAAACATGTACTAGTTATTTCAGAAAAAAAAACACACTTCCAAGCTGCAAAATTTCTTTTGAAAGAATAATACTTCTTAAGAGGCATTCCAAGAGACCAGCAAATGTGATGGAGTAAAACCCTAGTTGAATGGTTTTCTATCTCGTGCAGTTCTGAAATGAAAGATCAATACAAATCTTGGTTAAATTGTGGCTTGTACAGTACAGGCATTGCATGGATAACCATTTCATAGGACAACAATGAATAACATGTAATAAAGCCAATGGGGCGCAAACAATTTCAAATAAGCATTACAACAAGATCAACCGTAAACAACTACAAGAATGCAAAGCATTTTTCTAATTGTGATATATGTAAAATTTAGTACCACAAACCAATCCAATAAAGAGTAATGCGAGCAAGGTATCATTCAGATACAATCTTGCTGGGTTGCCTCGTCGTCATCGAGCACAAAGCCTATACTTTCATCTCTTCGATCTACTTGGTCCTTGCTTTTTCTTGCTGCGTGAGGTTAGAGGACCATTAAACTGATAGAATATAAACTGTTCATTAAGCTGTATTAACAAATCAGATTGCAAGTTTCTTAAAGAAAACCCAACATGTTCATCATGAACATCACGGCGCCTCCTCTCATCCCTTCTTAGCACAAAGTCAGACTGGAATGTTTAACAGGCAAAAGAATTTCAAGGATTACAGGTCCGTGACTAATTGTTGAATTATCAAGTGCAGGAACCTAAGTTCAATTGCCATGTTGATTCATTTCACTCGAAGAAATGGACGAAAATGAGATTGGATAGACTTTGTATCTCCTCTCCTCTTGCAATTGGAAAAAGCTTTCTTCATCCTTTTTCATATATGCCAAAAGAAAAACAAATCCATGTGTTTGATGGCCATTTGACATAACGATGATAATGGAAACATGTTATTTAGAATTTCACATAAACCAAACATGTCCATCAATTTTAAAAAAATATAATTGAAAATTTGCTTCAAGTTTTTAAGCATTATACTGACAGATGATGACCTAGATAAAATAATGCAAAGAGATCAAGTCAAATGATGAACTGCCTGTATAAATTATACATAAACTTAACAGGAAAAAAAGCAGTTTGCCTTCTTTTTTTCTTTTTTTTTTTATAGATTAAACTGCAGAAAAAACAGATACGGAAGTTTAAAGATTATGGGAGTATCCAGATTGCACCTTGAGTGAAGTTTATTCATGTTCTTGGTGGGCATCTCCCTGTCCCCCCTGCCAAATGCAACCTCATCCATGCTTTGCCCTTGCCTCCTATATCGGCCACCAGATGCCACAAACCCAGGGCAAGGCCTAAAGGCCTTTATCGGCCACCAGCCAAAGCCCGGGACAGTGGCTATCCCGCCCTGAATCCGTCCCTTGCCATTGCAACCTTTCTCAATTTCCTCTCTTCCACAGGTCTTGCAGCCCCTTGAGATATAATCTCACACCATAAATAATTCAGATAGCAGAAAATAGTTGTTTTACCAAACTAACGCCAAAACAATACTGTAAGCTGCAGATGGTCATAATAGACTACTATTATGGGTGATATAAATATAACAATCAAGAAGAAAAACATATTGTAGCCCAAGAATTTCTTGTTGTTGGAAAATTAAAAAAAAAACAAAAATCCCGAAATAAGTATGACAAATGAACTTGTACATACCTTCCCTTTGAAGGTTTTTGTGTCCCAAGAAGTGTCAGAATCACTAACTATTTGGATCAATGTTGTGGATCCAGAGTGTAATCACCAATAGGGAAAACACCCACTTTTTTACCACTTAAATGCCTTAAAAACACACACTCAAGAATACTCCTCTATAAGATTCTTTGTGTGGGAATAAGAATGATAATTGGATAGCTTTTGAAATCCTCTCAACCCCTATTTATAGGGTTCTTGGCACGAGGAGGTTATATTATCATAATTTTCCCTCATGAATTATGCTCATCCATTTGAGGCTTTAACCTTTGTAACTCATCCAATGAAGGAAGGGAATTATTCTATGTAACTCCTACAATGAAGAATGGTTGTAACTCCTCCATTACTTGGTGAATGTGATGACTCCAACGAATGAGGGTAAGGAGTCACTTGGTGAGAAGCAATTCTTTGTAACTCCTCCATTTGAGGACTCAACCAATACTAGTGGTTAACCAAATTGACCAAACCCATCATGGGTGATCCTCCTTTCACTTGTTAATCATTCAACAATAAAGAAGATGCAGGCACTGAGGGAAGAAGGACAAAGATACTCCATTCCATCTTCAGCTCGTACAAATTTCTGTAAATTTGAAACCACAAGCTACCTATGTTTCAACTTGCAATCAAGATGCTTAAGCTTTTGATAACTTGAACAACTGGTTACAAGACTTAGGCTTTTAAGATTTTACTCTCCCAAGATTTACACCAAATGTTTCCAATAATCTGCGCACGGCGAGGATTGGCCATAGCCGATCATAAAAGCCCCAAAGAAATCAGTATGCCTGACTTCCAATCAATCAGCAAAGCCACATATAGTACACAACTTTGTGCAGCAGCGCCAATCTATATACTAATAACAGGATCTACAATGACATAATACAAAGACAAATGTGCCTACTATTCGATGGCACCAACATATAGAGATCACAACCCAAAGGAACTGATGAAATCATAGCAGCAGTTCATACAGTTGAGCTGTTCAGGGGAAGAATTTGAATCGTATAGGATACCTGAACAGGGGGTCCTCTGTGCCTCCAACCAGTGATTCGGCTTCATAAGGGGAGGATCCTTCTCTAGGAAGTGGAACAGCGGAATTATGGTCATCTTCCTCTGCTGCTGCTTCGGTTACAACTGGATAAGAAGCATCTGCGGAAGGAGTCGAAGAAGAAGAAGCAGAAGAAGAGCAGCAAAGGGTGGTGGACTTGCGAGGTGGACGCACGAGGTGAGGATGGGGAATAGGTGGAGGAGGGGAACGGCGTGGGAAGAGGAGAAATTGGGGAGGTGGTAGGGAGAGGGACGTGGCCATCAGAACGCCAAAGAGAAGCTGTGGTGGCCTTCCGTAGCCAAAGAACAGGGGAGGAAGGCACGTGTACCGTTAAGCCACACGTGTTAAGATATGACTCGTGGAGGAGGAGGAGGAATAGAATAAAATAGAAAGGGATCAGAGACAAGAATCCGTCCTCCAAAAAAAAAAAAAAAAACCCGACCCGGAACGGATCGAAAAGCTTTACATCCGATCCGTCAAGACAGCCGACGGCTTTATGCCCACCATCGCATCACTGCCGTTACGAGTACCAAATCTGCTTCCGGAACCCTAAAAACCCTAACGATTATTCCTTCCCCCCTCTCGCTCTCTCTCTCTCTCGAGCACAATTGAATTGAATTTATTCTCTGGCGTTCTCACTTCCCTTTTGGTTCTTCCAAGAAAATTTCCCTCCTCTTCCGATTCTTTCCAGTAAAGGTGATATAGAAATCTTTCAATTTGGTATGATGATATTGAGTAGATAATCCTGAAACTAGAGGGAGGTCTCAATTTGCTAGCTATTTTGTGTTTGATTTTATCTTTTTCCGCATGCCTCATTGATCATATGTAGTAAAGAATGAGAAGCATTTTTCAAATGTTTAAGCTTGAGATTGGTCTGTGATATAGTGTCGTTATCCTAACTTTGGGCATATTTTTCTACAGTTCTCTCATTTCATATCATTTCATATTACTGACTATACGTCATAAAAATTATTTCTAAAAGTTCTTAATTCTTTATCGATTTTCCCACTGTACCAGAATTCTCCTAATTGCTGATTGTGTGCCATAAAAATTATTTCTCAAAAGTTTTAATTCTTTGTCGATTTCCTCACTGTAGCAGAATCCTCCTAATTGCTGACTGTGTGCTATAAAAATTATTTCTCAAAGGTCTTAATTCTTTGTCGATATCTCTAATGTAGCAGAATCCTCCTGATTGCTAACTATGTGCCATAAAAATTATTTCTCAAAAGTCTTAATTCTTTGCTTTCCCCGGCGTAATCCTCCCGATTATCTGTGCCATAAAAATTATTTCTCAAAGGTCTTAATTCTTTGTCGATTTCCCCACTGTAGTAGAATCCTCCTGATTGCTGACTATGTGCCATAAAAATTATTTCTCAAAGGTCTTAATTCTTTGTCCATTTCCCCACTGTAGCAGAATCCTCCTGATTGCTGACTATGTGCCATAAAAATTATTTCTCAAAGGTCTTAATTCCTTGTCGATTTCCCCACTATAGCAGAATCCTTTTGATTGCTGACTATGTGCTATAAAAATTATTTCTCAAATGTCTTAATTTTTTGTCGATTTCCCCACTGTAGCAGAATCCTCCTAATTGCTGACTATGTGCCATAAAAATTATTTCTCATGGGTCCTAATTCTTTGTTGATTTCCCCACTGTAGCGTAATCCTCCTGATTGCTAAATATGTGTCATAAAAATTATTTCTAAAAGTTCTTAATTCTTTGTCGATTTCCCCACTGTAGCAGAATTCTCCTGATCGCTGACTGTGTGCCATAAAAATTATTTCTCAAAGGTTTTAATTCTTTGTCGATTTCCCCACTGTAGCAGAATCCTCCTGATTGCTGACTGTGTGCTATAAAAATTATTTCTCAAAGGTCTTAATTCTTTGTCGATTTCTCCAATGTAGCAGAATCCTCCTGATTGCTAACTATGTGCCATAAAAATTATTTCTCAAAAGTCTTAATTCTTTGTCGATTTCTCCACTGTAGCAGAATCCTCCTGATTGCTGACTATGTGCCATAAAAATTATTTCTCAAAGGTCTTAATTCTTTGTCCATTTCCCCACTGTAGCAGAATCCTCCTGATTGTTGACTATGTGTCATAAAAATTATTTCTCAAAGGTCTTAATTCTTTGTCGATTTCCCCACTATAGCAGAATCCTCTTGATTGCAGACTATGTGCTATAAAAATTATTTCTTAAATGTCTTAATTTTTTGTCGATTTCCCCACTGTAGCAGAATCCTCCTAATTGCTTACTATGTGCCATAAAAATTATTTCTCATGGGTCCTAATTCTTTGTCGATTTCCCCACTGTAGCGTAATCCTTCTGATTGCTAAATATGTGTCATAAAAAATTATTTCTAAAAGTTCTTAATTCTTTGTCGATTTCCCCACTATAGCAAAATTGTCCTGATTGCTGACTGTGTGTCATAAAAATTATTTCTCAAAGGTTTTAATTCTTTGTCGATTTCCCCACTGTAGCAGAATCCTCCTGATTGCTGACTATGTGCCATAAAAATTATTTCTCAAAGGTCTTAATTCCTTGTCGATTTCCCCACTATAGCAGAATCCTCTTGATTGCTGACTATGTGCTATAAAAATTATTTCTCAAATGTCTTAATTTTTTGTCGATTTCCCCACTGTAGCAGAATCCTCCTAATTGCTGACTATGTGCCATAAAAATTATTTCTCATGGGTCCTAATTCTTTGTTGATTTCCCCACTGTAGCGTAATCCTCCTGATTGCTAAATATGTGTCATAAAAATTATTTCTAAAAGTTCTTAATTCTTTGTCGATTTCCCCACTGTGTAATTCTCCGATCATGTGTGCCATAAAAATTATTTCTCAAAGGTTTTAATTCTTTGTCGATTTCCCCACTGTAGCAGAATCCTCCTGATTGCTGACTGTGTGCTATAAAAATTATTTCTCAAAGGTCTTAATTCTTTGTCGATTTCTCCAATGTAGCAGAATCCTCCTGATTGCTAACTATGTGCCATAAAAATTATTTCTCAAAAGTCTTAATTCTTTGTCGGTTTCCCCACTGTAGCAGAATCCTCCTGATTACTTACTATGTGCCATAAAAATTATTTCTCAAAGGTCTTAATTTTTTGTCGATTTCCCCACTATAGCAGAATCCTCCTGATTGCTGACTATATGCCAAAAAAATTATTTCTCAAAGGTCTTAATTCATTATCGATTTCCCCACTGTAGCAGAATCCTCCTGATTGCTGACTATGTGTCATAAAAATTATTTCTCAAAGGTCTTAATTCATTGTCGATTTCCCCACTGTAGCAAAATCCTCGTGATTGCTCACTATGTGTCATAAAAATTATTTCTCAAAGGACTTAATTCTTTGTCGATTTCCCCACTGTAGCAAAATCCTCCTGATTGCTAACTATGTGTCATAAAAATTATTTCTCAAAAGTCTTAATTCTTTGTCGATTTCTCCACTGTAGCAGAATCCTCCTGATTGCTGACTATGTGCCATAAAAATTATTTCTCAAAGGTCTTAATTCTTTGTCCATTTCCCCACTGTAGCAGAATCCTCCTGATTGTTGACTATGTGTCATAAAAATTATTTCTCAAAGGTCTTAATTCTTTGTCGATTTCCCCACTATAGCAGAATCCTCTTGATTGCAGACTATGTGCTATAAAAATTATTTCTTAAATGTCTTAATTTTTTGTCGATTTCCCCACTGTAGCAGAATCCTCCTAATTGCTTACTATGTGCCATAAAAATTATTTCTCATGGGTCCTAATTCTTTGTCGATTTCCCCACTGTAGCGTAATCCTTCTGATTGCTAAATATGTGTCATAAAAAATTATTTCTAAAAGTTCTTAATTCTTTGTCGATTTCCCACTATAGCGTAATTGTCACGATTGTGTGTCATAAAATTATTTCTCAAAGGTTTTAATTCTTTGTCGATTTCCCCACTGTAGCAGAATCCTCCTGATTGCTGACTATGTGCCATAAAAATTATTTCTCAAAGGTCTTAATTCCTTGTCGATTTCCCCACTATAGCAGAATCCTCTTGATTGCTGACTATGTGCTATAAAAATTATTTCTCAAATGTCTTAATTTTTTGTCGATTTCCCACCGTAGCGTAATCCTCCTAATTCGACTATGTGCCATAAAAATTATTTCTCATGGGTCCTAATTCTTTGTTGATTTCCCCACTGTAGCGTAATCCTCCTGATTGCTAAATATGTGTCATAAAAATTATTTCTAAAAGTTCTTAATTCTTTGTCGATTTCCCCACTGTAGCAGAATTCTCCTGATCGCTGACTGTGTGCCATAAAAATTATTTCTCAAAGGTTTTAATTCTTTGTCGATTTCCCCACTGTAGCAGAATCCTCCTGATTGCTGACTGTGTGCTATAAAAATTATTTCTCAAAGGTCTTAATTCTTTGTCGATTTCTCCAATGTAGCAGAATCCTCCTGATTGCTAACTATGTGCCATAAAAATTATTTCTCAAAAGTCTTAATTCTTTGTCGGTTTCCCCACTGTAGCAGAATCCTCCTGATTACTGACTATGTGCCATAAAAATTATTTCTCAAAGGTCTTAATTTTTTGTCGATTTCCCCACTATAGCAGAATCCTCCTGATTGCTGACTATATGCCAAAAAAATTATTTCTCAAAGGTCTTAATTCATTATCGATTTCCCCACTGTAGCAGAATCCTCGTGATTGCTGACTATGTGTCATAAAAATTATTTCTCAAAGGTCTTAATTCATTGTCGATTTCCCCACTGTAGCAAAATCCTCGTGATTGCTCACTATGTGTCATAAAAATTATTTCTCAAAGGACTTAATTCTTTGTCGATTTCCCCACTGTAGCAAAATCCTCCTGATTGCTAACTATGTGTCATAAAAATTATTTCTCAAAAGTCTTAATTCTTTGTCGATTTCTCCACTGTAGCAGAATCCTCCTGATTGCTGACTATGTGCCATAAAAATTATTTCTCAAAGGTCTTAATTCTTTGTCCATTTCCCCACTGTAGCAGAATCCTCCTGATTGTTGACTATGTGTCATAAAAATTATTTCTCAAAGGTCTTAATTCTTTGTCGATTTCCCCACTATAGCAGAATCCTCTTGATTGCAGACTATGTGCTATAAAAATTATTTCTTAAATGTCTTAATTTTTTGTCGATTTCCCCACTGTAGCAGAATCCTCCTAATTGCTTACTATGTGCCATAAAAATTATTTCTCATGGGTCCTAATTCTTTGTCGATTTCCCCACTGTAGCGTAATCCTTCTGATTGCTAAATATGTGTCATAAAAAATTATTTCTAAAAGTTCTTAATTCTTTGTCGATTTCCCCACTATAGCAAAATTGTCCTGATTGCTGACTGTGTGTCATAAAAATTATTTCTCAAAGGTTTTAATTCTTTGTCGATTTCCCCACTGTAGCAGAATCCTCCTGATTGCTGACTATGTGCCATAAAAATTATTTCTCAAAGGTCTTAATTCCTTGTCGATTTCCCCACTATAGCAGAATCCTCTTGATTGCTGACTATGTGCTATAAAAATTATTTCTCAAATGTCTTAATTTTTTGTCGATTTCCCCACTGTAGCGTAATCCTCCTAATTCGACTATGTGCCATAAAAATTATTTCTCATGGGTCCTAATTCTTTGTTGATTTCCCCACTGTAGCGTAATCCTCCTGATTGCTAAATATGTGTCATAAAAATTATTTCTAAAAGTTCTTAATTCTTTGTCGATTTCCCCACTGTAGCAGAATTCTCCTGATCGCTGACTGTGTGCCATAAAAATTATTTCTCAAAGGTTTTAATTCTTTGTCGATTTCCCCACTGTAGAATCCTCCGATTCGTGTGCTATAAAAATTATTTCTCAAAGGTCTTAATTCTTTGTCGGTTTCCCCAGTAATCCTCCGATCTTGACTATGTGCCATAAAAATTATTTCTCAAAGGTCTTAATTCTTTGTCCATTTCCCCACTATAGCAGAATCCTCCTGATTGTTGACTATGTGTCATAAAAATTATTTCTCAAAGGTCTTAATTCTTTATCGATTTCCCCACTATAGCAGAATCCTCTTGATTGCAGACTATGTGCTATAAAAATTATTTCTTAAATGTCTTAATTTTTTGTCGATTTCCCCACTGTAGCAGAATCCTCCTAATTGCTTACTATGTGCCATAAAAATTATTTCTCATGGGTCCTAATTCTTTGTCGATTTCCCCACTGTAGCGTAATCCTTCTGATTGCTAAATATGTGTCATAAAAAATTATTTCTAAAAGTTCTTAATTCTTTGTCGATTTCCCCACTATAGCAGAATTGTCCTGATTGCTGATTGTGTGTCATAAAAATTATTTCTCAAAGGTTTTAATTCTTTGTCGATTTCCCCACTGTAGCAGAATCCTCCTGATTGCTGACTGTGTGCTATAAAAATTATTTCTCAAAAGTCTTAATTCTTTGTTGATTTCTCCAATGTAGCAGAATCCTCCTGATTGCTAACTATGTGCCATAAAAATTATTTCTCAAAAGTCTTAATTCTTTGTCGGTTTCCCCACTGTAGCAGAATCCTCCTGATTACTAACTGTGTGCCATAAAAATTATTTCTCAAAGGTCTTAATTTTTTGTCGATTTCCCCACTATAGCAGAATCCTCCTGATTGCTGACTATGTGCCAAAAAAATTATTTCTCAAAGGTCTTAATTCATTATCGATTTCCCCACTGTAGCAGAATCCTCTTGATTGCTGATTATGTGCCATAAAAATTATTTCTCAAAGGTTTTAATTCTTTATCGATTTCCCCATGGTAGCGAAATTCTCCTGATTGATGATTATGTGCCATAAAAATTATTTCTCAAAGGTCTTAATTTTTTGTCGATTTTCCCACTATAGCAGAATTCTCCTGATTCCTAACTATGTGCCATAAAAATTATTTCTCAAAGTTCTTAATTCTTTGTCGATTTCCCCACTTTAGCAGAATCCTCCTGTTTGCTGACTATGTGCCATAAAAATTATTTCTCAAAGGTCTTAATTCTTTGTCAATTTCCCCACTATCGTAGAATCCTCCAAATTGCTGTCTATGGGCCATAAAAATTATTTCTCAAAAGTCTTAATTCTTTCTCGATTTCCCCACTGTAGCAGAATCCTTCTGATTGCTTACTATGTGCCATAAAAATTATTTCTCAAAGGTCTTAATTCTTTGTCGATTTCCCCACTGTAGTAGAATCCTCCTGATTGCTGACTATGTGCCATAAAAATTATATCTCAAAGGCCTTAACTCTTTGTCGGTTTCCCCACTGTAGCAGAATCCTCCTCATTACTAACTGTGTGTCATAAAAATTATTTCTCAAAGGTCTTAATTCTTTCTCGATTTCCCCACTATAGCAGAATGCTCCTGATTGCTGACTATGTGTCATAAAAATAATATCTCAAAGGTCTTAATTCCTTGTCGATTTCCCCACTGTAGCAGAATCCTCCTGATTGCTGACTATGTGTCATAAAAATTATTTCTCAAAGGTCTTAATTCATTGTCGATTTCCCCACTGTAGCAGAATCCTCGTGATTGTTGACTATGTGTCATAAAAATTATTTCTCAAAGGTCTTAATTCTTTGTCGATTTCCCCACTGTAGCAAAATCCTCCTGATTGCTAACTATGTGTCATAAAAATTATTTCTCAAAAGTCTTAATTCTTTGTCGATTTCCCCACTGTAGCAGAATGCTCCTGATTGCTGACTATGTGTCATAAAAATAATATCTCAAAGGTCTTAATTCCTTGTCGATTTCCCCACTCTAGCAGAATCCTCCTGATTGCTTACTATGTGCCATAAAAATTATTTCTCAAAGGTCTTAATTCTTTGTCGATTTCCCCACTGTAGTAGAATCCTCCTAATTGTTGACTATGTGCCATAAAAATTATATCTCAAAGGCCTTAACTCTTTGTCGGTTTCCCCACTGTAGCAGAATCCTCCTCATTACTAACTGTGTGTCATAAAAATTATTTCTCAAAGGTCTTAATTCTTTCTCGATTTCCCCACTATAGCAGAATGCTCCTGATTGCTGACTATGTGTCATAAAAATAATATCTCAAAGGTCTTAATTCCTTGTCGATTTCCCAACTATAGCAGAATCCTCCTGATTGCTGACTATGTGCCATAAAAATTATTTCTCAAAGGTCTTAATTCTTTGTCGTTTTCCCCACTGTAGCAGAACCCTCCTGATTGTTGACTATGTGCCATAAAAATTATTTCTCAAAGGTCTTAATTCGTTGTCGATTTCTCCACTGTAGCAGAATCCTCGTGATTGCTGACTATGTGCCATAAAAATTATTTCTCAAAGGTCTTAATTCTTTGTTGATTTCCCCACTTTAGCAAAATCCTCCTGATTGCTGACTATGTGCCATAAAAATTATTTCTCAAAGGTCTTAATTCTTTTTCAATTTCCCCACTGTAGCAGAATCCTCCTGATTGGTAACTATGTGCCATAAAAAGTATTTCTCAAAGGTCTTATTTCTTTGTCGATTTCCCCACTGTAGCAGAATACTCCTGATTGCTGACTATGTGCCATCAAAATTATTTCTCAAAGGTCTTAATTCTTTGTTGATTTCCCCACTGTAGCAGAATCATCCTGATTGCTGACTATGTGCCATAAAAATTATTTCTCAAAGGTCTTAATTCTTTGTCGATTTTCCCACTTTAGCAGAATCCTCCTGATTGCTGACTATGTGCCATAAAAATTATTTCTCAAAGGTCTTAATTCTTTGTCGATTTCCCCACTGTAGCAGAATCATCCTGATTGCTGACTGTGTGCTATAAAAATTATTTCTCAAAGATCTTAATACTTTGTCGATTTTCCCACTTTAGCAGAATCCTCTTGATTGATGACTATGTGCCACAAAAATTATTTCTAAAAGGTCTTAATTGTTTGTCGATTTCCCCACTATAGTAGACTCCTCCTGATTACTGACTATGTGCCATAAAAATTATTTCTCAAAGGTCTTAATTCTTTGTCGATTTCCCCACTGTAGCAGAATCCTCCTGATATCTGACTATGTGCCATAAAAATTATTTCTCAAAGGTCTTAATTCTTTGTCGATTTCCCCACTGTAGCAGAATCCTCCTGATTGCTTACTATGTGCCATAAAAATTATTTCTCAAAGGTATTAATTCTTTGTCGATTTCACCACTGTAGCAGAATCCTCCTGATTGCTGACTATGTGCCATAAAAATTATTTCTCAGAGGTCTTAATTCTTTGTCGATTTCCCCAATGTAGCAGAATCCTCCTGATTGCTGACTGTGTGCCATAAAAATTATTTCTCAAAGGTCTTAATTCTTTGTCGATTTCCCCACTGTAGCAGAATCCTCCTGATTGCTGACTATGTGCCATAAAAATTATTTTTCAAAGGTCTTAATTCTCTGTCCATTTCCCCACTGTAGCAGAATCCTCCTGATTGCTGACTATGTGCAATAAAAATTATTTCTCAAAGGTCTTAATTCTTTCTCGATTTCCCCACTGTAGCAGAATCCTCCTGATTGCTAACTATGTGCCATAAAAATTATTTCTGAAAGGTCTTAATTTTTTGTCGATTTCACCACTGTAGCAGAATCCTCCTGATTGCTGACTATGTGCCATAAAAATTATTTCTCAAAGGTCTTAATTCTTTGTCGATTTCACCATTATAGCAGAATCCTCCTGATTGCTGACTATGTGCGATAAAAATTATTTCTCAAAGGTCTTAATTCTTTGTCGATTTCCCCCGTAGCGTAATCCTCCCGATTCTTCGTGTGCTATAAAAATTATTTCTTAAAGGTCTTAATTCTTTGTCGATTTCTCCACTGTAGCAGAATCCTCCTGATTGCTGACTATGTGCCATAAGAATTATTTCTCAAAGGTTTTAATTCTTTGTCGATTTCCCCACTGTTGCAGAATCCTCCTGATTGCTGACTATGTGCCATAAAAATTATTTCTCAAATGTCTTAATTCTTTGTCGATTTCCCCACTGTAGCAGAATCCTCCTGATTGCTGACTATGTGCCATAAAAATTATTTCGCAAAGGTCTTAATTCTTTGTCGATTTCCCCACTGTAGCAGAATCCTCCTGGTTGCTGACTATGTGCCATAAAAATTATATCTCAAAGGTCTTAACTCTTTGTCGGTTTCCCCACTATAGTAGAATCCTCCTGATTACTGACTGTGTGCCATAAAAATTATTTGTCAAAGGTCTTAATTCTTTGTCGATTTCCCTACTATAGCAGAATCCTCCTGATTGCTGATTATGTGCCATAAAAATTATTTCTTAAAGGTCTTAATTCTTTGTCGATTTCCCCACTGTAGCAGAATACTCCTGATTGCTGACTATGTGCCATAAAAATTATTTCTCAATGGTCTTAATTCTCTGTCGATTTCCCCACTGTAGTAGAATCCTCCTGATTGCTGACTATGTGCCATAAAAATTATATCTCAAAGGTCGTAACTCTTTGTCGGTTTCCCCATGAGCAGAATCCTCCGATTACTGACTGTGTGCCATAAAAATTATTTCTCAAAGGTCTTAATTCTTTGTCGATTTCCCCCGCTGTATCAGAATCCTGGTATGATGGCCCAGCCAAAGGACATGGTAAACAACACCACTTTTTATCGTTTTTATTCTACTCCAACAATGTTTGCACACTGAAATCGTGACTGACCATCCCAATCGAAGATCTTGTCATTCTGCCTTTTTCTTTTATTGGTTATTTTGACCTGATTATTCTAGTGAGATGGTAGACGGTAGCATCGCTACTTCTTTCACGATTGCAACTTCGCGGTAGTAATTAAATAAATAATGTTAATGGATGTAAAATAGAAGAAACATAAAGTAAAAAAATTTCTTCAAGTCAATTTTTTTTTCTTATAATCCAACTTGTTGAATTATATGATCTAATAGTGTTCCATCCAAACAAAAACTTTCTTATACTTGTTTGTGCTATATCATCGTGGCTATAGTTTTCTTATGGGATTTATCTTTTTTTTTAATTTTAAACCTATTATTCGTCCAACTTAACATCTCGTTACATCTTTATTTTGTTTGTAATACAATCATAGAGTTTGTAACCGCTCAAAATTTTTAGTATAATCTAACAAGATAATTTTTTATCTTTTATCCCCAAGTTTTATTTTTTTCTTTTGATATCTTGACAAATATAACACTTCTAACAATTCTCAAATGATCGACTCTTTATTTTTTGTAAATTTCTTACTTCTTTTAGTATATCATTACTAATTTATCTTATCAAAAACTTATTAAACAAATAAACTACATAAGATCATATTAAATATAGTCTTTTTTTTTTTTAGACATCATTTTGGAACGATGTGTTTGACATAATGAATTAATATAAAATTTTAGTATTTTTATAAAAAAATTTAAATTCCTTTCATTTGTATTCAATATCCTCATATGTTCTTAAATATTTAATCTTACAATCATTTTGTCCTTCAATCAAATTTTTAAATTTTTTGAATTTATTTAAAAAATTAGTTTTTTAACATGTAAACTTGTCATTATGATCATCAGTAAAAATAAGAAAATCTATACTTTCTCCAAGTGATATTGGACCGATATGCTTCACAAATATCTTAGTAGTAATAAAAATAATTGAAGACTCTAAAGGCATAGAACAAATGTCTTTGGAATGACTAATGAGTTCTTTTAAAGTTCACCAACAAGCTTATAAAATAAAAATAAAAATTTATAGGACAAGCACTACAAACCAAGCTTAATTTTGATAACAAAAGTGAATCAAAATCTCAAAGAGTAAGAGGTCATGGATAAAGAGTAAAAAGTTATAGAAATTAGATCAATCAAGAATCTCAAAATAATAAAGATAATAGAAAAAATCCTAGCTAAAAAGTCTAAGGTCGAGATATGGATGTTGTAAATATATCGAAAGATTTGAAATACAATGACATGTTTGTAAAAGGTATCGACCCTACTCTTTTGAATATTATTATAATCCTAATAATCGAGATAATAAAGTAAATTTTATTGATAAAAAAGAAATAAACAAAAATCATATTTTCATAATGACTTGTAAAAATTTGAAAGAATAACAGTTTATGATATGTTATCTAGATACAAGAGCTTTAAATCACATATGAGGCATCAAAGAATTAATTTTCAAAATAGATATAAGTTATTCTAGCAACATTATATATTGCAATCCATATTAAAGCCATGTAATAGGTAAACTTAATTTTTTTTTCTTGGACTTAATAATGATAAAGAATTATATATTTTAGATGTTTATTATATTTTTGATATGAAAAATAATATTATGAGCATGCGGTAATTACATGAAAAATGTTATGATATTGAGATGAAAGATATAGTAATTTATGATAAGAATAAAATATTAATCTCATATGTGAAAATAATTGTTCATTTTATATGTATTCACCACCCTCATTTGTTCTTAAATATTTAATCTTATAATCACTATATTTTTTACCAATTTTTTAATTTTTTTAATTTTTTTAAGATTTTTTTTTAACATGTAAACCCAGTTTTGCCACTATGATCAAGTTGTAAAGGTAAAAAAAATATCTACTTCCTACAAGTGATACTAAACTAAATATTTGAGTATACCAGATTAAATGGATGTCATGTTTTTTTTTATTCTTCTTAATTTGAAAGGCTTTCTTACTTGTCCATAATATATATTTCTTATAATTTTGATATGTGATCAATTCTTGACAATTCTATCACCATATTATACTTCTCTAAAAGCTTTAAGGCACCAATATTTTAGTAAGCATATCTAAAATGTCATAATATAAAATTATCATCAATATCAGTTCAAAACAACTTGACTCATAAAAAATGTATTACCATAGAGGAAATATACTATTATTCATTATTTTCATACGTGAATTTAATGTTTTATGCTTGTACGAATTGAAAGAGCTACGTCTTTCATCTCAATACCATAACATTTTTCAATACCATACCATAACATTTTCATCTCAATATATCAATTTTTATATCAAGAACACAAGAAACATCTAAAAAAACATAATTCTTTATCATTATTAAATTTAAGAAAAACATTTCCTTTATTTTACTAGTCTTTGATACAAATCACTTAGTGTAATGTCACAAAAATAGTTCGTATCTATTTCAGAAAATAGTTCTTTGATACTACACATAATTTGAAACTTTTGTATGTAGATACTATATCATAAATTCATCTTCTTTTATATTATCACAATTTATTAATAAAATATTATTTTCATTCTTTTCTTTTTTATCAATAAAATTTATCTTATCATCTTGATTGGTAGGATTATAATAATATTTAAAAAAATAATATTTATACCTTTTACAAATATAATATTATATTTCTTACCTTCTAAAATTTTTACCGAGCCAACGACCTCAACAACATATCATATAACCTCCACCTCTGCTAAAATTTTCTCTAGTACTGCAATTTTTTTCTTTGAGATTCTTGATTTTTACCACATTTTCTTCTTTGTTAATGACCTCTTCCCCTTTTAAGTTTTTTATTCACTTTTGTTATCAAAACCAGGCTTGGTTTATAGTGCTTGTTATTCCAAAATATCTAATATAACCCTTTAGAATCTACAAACATCTGAGTAGTAACCTGGTAAGAGTTAAGAAGAGCTGCAAAGGCATAACGAGAAATGAACATAGCTGATGATGAAGATTCACATTCCTCATAAAGCACAAACCAAACAGGACCTGAATTCAAGAACTCTTCTTCTGGGTAGGAATTGGAAATCCAAAATGTAGTACTAAGATTATGCTGTTAACCATAATCCTGAAGATGGTGAGACCTGTTTTCGTATATGGAGAAAAAGAAAAAAACAAAGACTTCTCAGCAAAGAGTCAGCATATGGTCTCAAAACTGTTAAAAGCTGGTCCAATTCCTAGTGCTTCTTCTAATAAAGGCCAAAAATATTAATTATGCAACCACAAGATCATGGTTTTCTAAAAGAAATTTTGCTATTTGCAAAATGTACCATATTAAGTGATTGCACCCAAGAATAGTCTGCATCCTTCAACCACTAATTGTTTGCCATAACAAAGAACCAAAATGACTGCAAAATTCTGGAAGTTGATCAAACCTAAAATATAGAGAAGTTCTGAATAATCTTCTGCAATGCTGGAAAGTACATCTGAACCATACACAATCATATGCCTTTGTTATTTAGTGTACTCTCAATATCAGAACTATTACTCTTACATGTTTAATGGAACTCCGGCAACATAACACCCAAATGACTTGTATGATTGCCACCACCTTCGGAATTATAGACTTGTATGATAAACGGAGCCGGTGGAAATGTCAATTGATTGCCAGCATTACAGCAGGCAAGTTAGTTCTTAGACCTTTGACATTAGGATTTCAAGACTTTTCAATTGCAGCATTCTTCTTGTATGTGCAAAAATTTCTCAAGTAATCATAAGATTATCTGATTCTGCTTGTGAAAAGAAATTTCACATCACCTGGAGCTGAAGAACTCCTCTTTGCAGTAATTTGCAAGATGACACCATCAGCAAGCATACGCTGAAGAATTCTTGCTATATTCTTAGTGTCATCTATCCCAAGGTGGTGACTTCCCAACAAGGGTATTTCCAGTTCCCTCAGCATTGTCATCATTCCAGTTGCCTGTCACAAGAGAGAATAAATTAGTAATACAGGATTGCTAAGGACAGACACAAATTTAAAAAAAAATGTTAGTTCCTCTAATAATTGCAGTATCTGTGGAGAAAAGACAATAAAGGAAATCTGCTCACCCTTCTCTTGTAAAAATTGAGGTACATGTCCTTCAGATTGATCCACTCCATGAAGTATGAAGGAGTCTTTATCTTTGAAACTTTGCATTGCTCAGGAATCTTAGTCTTCAAGTCCCAGTTCCCACTGTCATTATAAGGCAAAATAAGCATGTCTGATTCTTATGTCATTAGGTTATTTCCTAGGTGAAAGAAAATTATTTGATGCTTAAGTTTTCCCAAGCAACTTTAAAGGTGACAAGTTTAAGATCCTAAAATTTTATACTTATAACCAAGACGTGAGCTTTAAATTTCATATCTATGTGTTACATAATACATGGTGAATTCTGACCTATAGCATACTCATTACACAAATAGTGATTATTGTTAGAACCCTTGCGGATTCTAAGCTTGGGGTTGATCTCTATAGGGGATCAACCTCCTTGGAACTCTATAGGGGTTCCTCCCTCCTTGGTAGTCGGTCACAATGACTGAAAAAGATTGATCTATTGCTTGGCAAAAGATGTGGTAGCCACATGCTTTATATAGGGTCTTCAAACCCAAATTCCTAATATGACTCCTACTTCAACTAAACCAAAAACTACTAAACCAAGATTCCAACTCCTAATCTAACTCTTAACCAACCCTAGAGAGAGTCTCATCGAAGTGAAACTCCTCCTCTCTCTAACCCTAGTTGACTTCCCCTCATCAAGGTGGGCGGCCTATTGGGTTGATTACAGGTTTGACTTGGTTGACTTCGACCCGAATCCGACTCCGACTCCAATTCAGTCAAATTCTAACCCTACTAGGATTTGGATTGATTTATTACAATTGACTCAAATCTCCTCCTAGCCGACCTAATGTCAGGTCTAGGCTGGCCAACAAGGCCCAATCTAAGGACTCGACTCAACTGACTAGGACCCGACTCAATTAGGGTCCTAACAGGCCCGTCCTCTTCAAATCAGCCTTATCCTCAAGGCTGAGCTCTATGTCTCTAGGTCCTGATCTGTAACTCCTCATAAGGCCCCTCGTGCCCCTGTAGTAGGCGCATCCTGCTCCTGCGGTCCAACATCAACAATAGTGACTAGACGGTGATGTGTCTCGATCCTGTGATCCCACGCGATCATCAGCTGAACTTAGGTCTCCTCATCAGCTTAGGTGTTGGTTGGATAGATTTAGGCTGAGTCGTCCATTTTAAACTTCCATTTAATGTCGAATACCTGGAGAATCAGCTGTGTTTTTTATTTGGTGCACAAATCTGATCTCCAAGTTACGACCCCAATGTGATCCCCAATTTTACAAGGTCCAAAGTAGCAGGGGGACCACTTCCTTGAGACTCGAATTTACTGTTGGTGGGGCTGGAGATGAAGGGAAACTTGATCTTCAACAGCATACTTTCTTATGCTCCGGTGTTTGTCGAGGGGATGTTTCTTCCTCGCATGGACTGCCATGTGATTGTTCTTTAATAGTAGTCAAGCCTTTTTGTGGAATGAGGGCTGCCCTCTGATAAGATCCCTGGTGGTGTGAGCCCGATTTGAATTTAAGGTGGGTAGGAGCTGTGATTTTTCCGGGCCCATTTTCACTTCTCCTTCGTGCTGCTGCCCTGTATCATACCAAACTTCAGTAGCAATTAGTATCCCCTTGTAGATTAGAAGCCTCGTCTATAATGTAGGGTGAGACTTAGTGCGGATTAGGGGTCGGCCAGCTTGCAAGAGGGTGGTGTCGATCTCAACTCCAGTTATGTCTGCTCTAATTTCAAACACCTCACTTCGATCTGGTAATGCTAGGACCGATATATATGACATTGTGGCTCTGAGGGCCCTATAGATGGTGGACGTGTGGATGCCTTCATCTTGTTCCTTCAGAATTTTAATCTCCATCCGATCATAGATTCTATGCTGGTACTATTGCTGGAAGGACCCGCTCTTCTTGTGGTCGTTATCAGTGGTACAGAGGTCATCAATACGAAAGACTTCAAGCAACGTGGTCCGCTCCTGGGAGAGGTAGTGGAAGTAGCCCGAGATCTCGAAGTGTTGCATCAAAAGCCATAGTTGGTTCAACTGGATGTGGCACTTCAGGAGGAGATTATCCCTGCAAACAAAGAGGCAAAGCTTTTGGAGATAGTGTCGTTGTAGGGGAAGATAGTAGCCGAATGATCCGTGTCTCCTACGTCTCTTGGACGATCCTTTTAGATTCGACCTTCTGATGATGTGGACAGCAATAGAGCCGAATATGTGTTAATGGTTCCTCCTATAAGATTAGCATACGGAGGTCGTGTAGTCTAGTAAGAAGAAGTCGGCTCGATTCGGTGGATGTAGCAAGCTTCTCCAAGCGTTGTGTCTTTTCTTCGCTCTCTCGTTTTCCGTGTAAGGTCACCTGTTGTCCTTTGCCATTCATAAGGTCATTGGGGCTTCTGGTCTCGATGAGGATAGTGATGGGCTGATGTTTGATAAGGCCATCAACGTTCATTATCTGCGAGTTCGCGTATCCAGATTGTCACGGACAACAATATAAACAAGGTGTTCGATGAAATGCTTGTGTTAGTCTGTGTCCTTCGGTTTAGGTACATATCTTGTACAACAAGAAGCGGACTTGCAGTAGGCTTAGCAGCCCTAGTTTGATTTGCTTTATGGCCAAGTTTGGCTTGTAAATACAAGTGTGTCCTATAAGCACTTATGGGAACTTCAGTCTGTAATGGACCATTATCCTTTGTGTGCAACCTCTCTGAGTTTGTAATGTCCATGGGTGTAATTTGTATTTTGGCTTTATAAAGTGTTTTCTTGAGCAGTTGCTTGTGGATCCCGTGGGAATTGCTTCTGACCCGTTTTCTCTTTTGTAAGTCCGGGACTTTAGGAGATCTCGGGAGGGCGACCTCGACGGACACGCATGGGTGCCAGGCAAAATCAGCTAAGCCTGTGATAATGTGGTATCGAGCGGACAAGCACAGAAACACTTGCCATACAAATGTGGGGACCCAGCTAGTGGAGGACGACCGGCCGAACCGCTTGGGGAAAGCGGACATTGAGATGTAGAGAAAGGAGTCGCTCGGAGGCGGGCATCTTGGTTTGGCATTCAAGGAATAGCCAACCCCTCGAGAGGCACCACGAGGACAAGCAAGCGAAGAAGAATCGTAGCACAAAGATCGATGGTTGAGTTCGAGCTATAGCTCGACGGTAACCAAACTTGACGGTGCTCAAGGCAAAGCGGGGGTGAAAGATGAGACCGTGCAAGGTGGGAGGTGTTGTGTAACGACCGAAAGAGTTGTGCTAAGCTCACAGAAGTGAGGGGAATTGCTAACTCGAAGGATTCGGAACTCATGCAAGGGCTTGTACACGGATGATGGAGTATTCGTGGCCATCCCAAGGCGCGATCGGAACTCGGCGCCATGGAGCATCAGAACTTTCTCTTCGATATGGGAAGGATATGTCCATAGGCGGCTGAAATGTGCAACAAGTTCAGCATGTTGCTAGACCTTGAAGGGTACAGTGGAGAATGTATTGGAGAAGGGTCGCAACCTAGCAAATACATTTGCAGGGGCAGAACAAGGCACAAGTTTAGCAAGACGGAGTAGTCCAAAGGGGATGATGGTCTCCGAAACTTCCAGTGAGAAATATGTAAAGAGAAAAGTTGCTCCAGGACAGATATCCGGAGGGATAAGTCCTAGTTCTCTCGGGAGAATCATGCACGGATTGCACATATTGAGAAAGAGTTCCTCAAGGCTATATCTCCACAAAGCTCAATCTGACCGAGTGAGCGGCGAAGAGTTGTCGCGTGATCTCGAAGGAGGTACCGCATTGGTGGATGCATTTCGAGATCAAGTGGGGAGCAATCCAAGGCAACATCATATGAAGGCACACTTAGAGTCGATGCGCGAACTCAACAGAGGGACCAGCGGAATGGTGGACGTGAGGGCCACTATCAACTCAGTGCAAATCGAGGAGCAGAGTGACTTGGGTGGAACTCGGTGAAGTATCCAAGCCGCATGAAGGGAGTCGACATAGAAGATAAAACATGGAGCGGAGGCACGGAGCTTCCCTTAGACAGAGGTCAAGGGCATGAACTCTTGTAGAGGCAAGAGTGGGATCATGTCGTTCCATGGGTTCTCCATTCTGATGGGACAGACTTATTTTGCATGGTGCCAAAGAAGGGAGCTTAAGGCACATGCAAGCTACCTCGAGATGCATTTGATGGAGTAACTAAGGTGATTCAACTTGCGGAGGTAAAGTTAGGATCATGAGACCTTAGTACGGGCAAGAGGATCTGGCGGTACTCTTGAAGAATATGCCATAGTGTTACCGTTCGTTGTCGAGAACAAGAGGTGCATAACAAGATTGTCGGTAGGGGATGAGGCTCAAGATCCAGATAATGGTGCACCAACTCTAGCGAAGTCATGGGACTTCAGGAGCTCTTAGGCGATGGACTGTCCTAGAGCTATGCTTCGTCCAGGTGTAACCCAAGAGTGGGGGGGACGAAGGGGAATTGCCAAGGGAGCGAATTAAAAATCGAAGATGGCGAAGGCCCTACGATATGTTGGCAAAGGCCACACATGGAGAACTCGTAGTCCGAGTTCATCACACGAGAATCTGTATGCAATGGAGATGTCACCAGGAGGCGACATGGTGCAGCGGATCGTGGTGGAATAGTTCGTGACAATGCACTATAGGCAATCTTGTCCCGTGAGGAACAAAGATCATGCGGAGGTATGATCAGGATTACTGGGAGCTCCACTTTGGTGTACAACACAACAAGAAGAAGGGCTATGGATTCAAGGAGTGAATGTCGTAGTACCGCAGAGGCGGGTCTTCGTGTGTGCATCGAAGCTTGTATTGGATGAAAGCCTTAGTCATCAGCATATGGGAGTAGTATACCACCGAGGAAGAAGTCCAAGTGCACGTACCAGTGAGTCCCATAGAGGGGGACGTGATCATGTGAATGATCAGGAGCTGCTGGGAGCTCCATTTCGGTGAACAATGCAACAAGAAGAAGGGCTGTGGATTCAAGGAGTGAATGCCACGCATCGCAGAGGTGGGTCTTCCGTGTATCAAGCTTGCATCGGATAAGCTTTGGTCGTCAAGATATGTACCGAGAGTAGTCGATCAGTACCGTGAGTCCCATGGAGGGACTTGATTAATCGGAGCGGAGAGTTGGGCGCTTTAGTGCTCGCTTAAGGGAGACAAGTCGAGGACAAGGCCGAGTAAGAACGTTGCTACCAAGGAAGCTAAGGAGAACAGAACGCAAGCCTCAAGATGGCGGAGGCCATGCAGAGTTGCATGCCTTTCCATCGACAAAGGAGAATCGCTAGGAGGACACGGTGGTGTCGGCGGTGGTCGAAAGGCGAGCGGCGACGAGTCCGCTCGGCAAGCGTCGATTAGAAAGGAGGTGGACTCGGAGCGCCAGTGCCAGGCGGATCTTGCGAAGGAAGGGATGAAGATGTAAGATAACGGATAGTAATGCTGCTTGGCACCATGGTACAGATCGCGGACTTAGTCATCGATCCCTTGCTCTCGTGGAGGGAGAGCATTGGTCGTAAAGAGAAGGTGGAGAATCAGAGGCAAACCCAAGTACCAAGACAAGGCGTAAGAGGCGAGGCCAAGAAACTTCATAAGACCGATGTCGATGGGCTTCTCATCCAGATAGAAATTAAGGGACTTGGGTTGATGCAGAGTGCTCGACCCAAAGGCAAGTAGGCAACACATGGTACCTTTCTACTCAAGAAGAGTAGGCGGCAAAGGTGATGGAGAAGATGGTACAATCCTAAAGGCGACCAGATCTATCAAAGACTTACTCCAAGTTGGGGGACTCCAAGTTGGGGTAAACTTTTTGCTATTTCTGGGCAAAACTTCTTGCATTCCAGAAGTTCAATGGCAGTGGGAAGGCGAATCACGAGCTAACCCAACACAAGGAGTGCAACCACTTCAAGTGCTTGAGTGTAAGCAAAGCGGCGAATGTTAGTAACCATTAAGTAAAACTCGAGGAGGCGTAAATCGAGTAACATTTGCCTTCTAAACTCAAGAGAATGGGCGACCGAGTACCCCAATTCTCTTAACTCGAGGAGGTGAGCCAAGTAACCTTACCTTCTCAACTACGAAGAGAATGGGTGAAGCCAAGTATCCTTCTTACTTATCCAAGCAGCTACACAAGTTCTGACCCTTCAAAGAAAGCTTATGGAAGACAATGGTTGTCAAATCCTCATGGTGATCAAGATCTATCGAGAGTAGTTTTCCACTTCATTTCCCAATTGACTAAGAGGGAGTGATGCGAACATACTTGGAAGTGACAACGGTGGAAGAAGGTTCAATGGGCAAACATTATGGAGAAAGGACCTTAAAACTTCCAAGTCCGATGCTCGTTAAAGCTCCAACAAGCATCCACCCAGTCAAATATGAGTATCGCGATCGCGCATAATAAGCGTGTTTTTTCCTTCATCGAGGGATCCGCGAGAACCAACAAGGATCAACACAACTCACCCAATCCCACACCGATTCATTGGTGAGTCAAGCGGCATGGCGGATCAAAGTTCGACTACTCAACAACGGAGAGCGGCTAAGAGCCAAAGGCGTGTTGCAAAGCGAAGATTAAAGATTGAGAATGCGAGGAGATCGGCGTCTGGTGGACGAGGACGTCAAGGAATAAGTGGGGAGAATGTCACGGACAACAATGTAAACAAGGTGTTCGATGAAATGCTTGTGTTAGTCCGTGTCCTTGGTTTAGGTACATATCTTGTGCGGGCTTCAGAGGCTTGACTAGTTTGATTTGCTTTATGGCCAAGTTTGGCTTGTAAATACAAGTGTGTCCTATAAGCACTTATGGAACTTGATCAGAATGGACCATTATCCTTTGTGCAACCTCTCGAGTTTGTAATGTCCATGGGTGTAATTTGTATTTTGGCTTTATAAAGTGTTTTCTTGAGCTTGCTTGTGGATCCCGTGGAATTGCTTCTTCCGCCCGTTTCTCTTTTGTAAGTCCGGGACTTTAGGAGATCTCGGGGAGGGCTGACCTTTGCGGACGGACACGCATAGGTGCCGCACGGCTTAGGCAAAATCAGCTAAGCCCGTGACAAGATGAAGCATGAAAGGTGCGGGTGGCCGGTTGTAGTTTTTCCTCCATATCCTTCTCCTCGGGCTCGAGAGCTGCATCTTCGAGTTTGGGTTCTTCAGTGGGTTCAATCAGGAGAAGTTGTCCCTTCTTGCATCGATGGTCATGGCTCCACGACTCGTCGTAATGCCAACACAATCCCTTTGCGGATCTATCGCGAAGCTCTTCTATCGTAAGTTTCTTTGGCTGAGGGGGACGGTTGGGAGCAGAGGGTGTTGAAGGTTTATATGTTGCAGGTCTAGGAGTGATCCTCGTCCTTCGAGCGTCTTGATTGAGTCGCTCCTCTTGGATTCAAGCGAAAGAGATTATGGCCATCAAGGTGCAAGGCTCCGCGCTTTAACTTCTCTTATTTCCGGCTTGAGTCCTTCAATGAATGTCCCTAATAATTGTTTGTCAGACCAATCACGAGTGAGGTTAAATAATCTCTCAAACCTAGTCTGGTATTCTTGGATCATGGAGGTTTGTCAAATCTTCGCAAGTTGTCCGTCGATGTTCTCGTACTCGCTTGGTCCAAAGCGGTTCAGCAGCCCACTTTTGAATTGTATCCATGTCAGGACTCCTTGGGTGTATTCAAGTCAATTGTACCACTGAATTGCATCTCCTTCTAGGTGGATGACTGTGATGTCCACCATTGTAGCCTCTGGTATTCGGTGATAGAGGAAATAGCGTTCGACGCGCAAGAGCTATCCTGTGGGGTCTCCCTCTTCCCATCAAGGGAAGTCCACCCTCATGCATAACTGCATCAAATCAATGGCTCGTTCTTCCTATTTGGGAGGCCTCTCTGAACTTTCACCTTGTTGCAATTTTGTCCGGCTTGGAGATTTGCCAATTCTGAATTCCGCGAAGAGAGCGCGTAGTCTATCCTCTAAACGCATCTCAAAGGCCTCCAACTTGGCATCGATCAGATCTATCGATGCCATGGCTTAAGATTCCAGATCTATAATGTCAAGATCCTTCTCTTGCTGCTGGGTCATTGATATGAATTGGTTGGGTAGATTGGTGGCCGAAAGAGGTGGTGAATCAAGGGTAGATGGATGTGATTTGGGGCTGTTAGGTTGTTGTTTTTGGCTGCTGTTGGGGTTGTGGTTTGGAGCTGCTGTAGGGATCGTATATGGGATATGATGGCCGAGGGTTAAGGTTAGATGGATGGCTTAGGGTTGTTGTTGATGGCAGCAACTGGTTTGGTAGGGATGGGTGGCCGAAAGGGTGATAGATCAAGGTTTCGATTTGGGGTTGATGTGGAAAGGATTTTGGTGGCGTGATTTGAGGTGGAAGGAAGATTTAGGGTTGCCGTTGGGGTAGCAACCGGTTTGGCAAGGTTCGTGTTGTGCGACAAGATATGGCGTATCTTTGCGGATTCTTCGTCGAGCAGCTTTTGAAAGAATTCCAGCAATATGCCGAGGGTTTTGGGATGGTTTTGACAACAAGAAATAGATGATGATTAAGGCTAAATAAATGCAAAGTATTGAAGAGAAATATGGCAATAAAATATGGCATCGAGTTTTCGGAAAAAACACGGCAGCAAAGTAGTAGTAGGCGACTGTTTTGGCTGTAGTTTTACGTTGCTGTTTGGGCCGACTATAAAAATTGAAAAAAGGCTACGATGGCTGCGTCTTAAGGCTAGGGGGGTGCCCTAAAGACGACGTGGTTGGTGGCAGCAAGATTGATATGGTTTTGGTGGATTGCGAGAAGAAAAATGACAAAAGGTACAGCAGTAGAATTTTTCGTCGAAAAATTTCAGCAGGATAGATGTAATTGTTTTCCAACAGTTGATAACGACGATTCAAGTAAAACTCAAGGGAGATCCGTTGGTAAGGGAAAGGTAATATCGACAAAAAATTCGTGAAAGAATATAGCAGCAAGGAATTCGGCTAGATCAAGGAATGCAAGAAGGTGATACGGTAGAATTTTACGTCAAAGGTCCAGTAGTTTGGATGTAAAAGATCAGTGGTTTATATCGACAATTTTTTCACAAAACCAAAAGGAAATCCATTGTTAAGGAGTGTCAAAGCTGTCGTAAAAAACTCGTAGAAGATTGGGCAGAAAAATTATGGCATCAAGATCAAAACAGGGCAGTAGTATGCGACTAAATTATGCTGCGTATCTTTCATTGTAAAGATGGCAACTTTGTGACAATAAGTTTATGCAGTGAGATAGGAACACTTTTTTTGGTTTTTTGGGTTTAAGATAACTAAATTGCAGCAGTAGTAAGGTAGAATACCAAAATCTGATACAATTTGCAACGAAATTGAAGGATGATCTGCATTAGTGGAGATGACGACGGAGTCGGCGATGATCACAGTAATTGTGGGAATTGCTTGGGAGATGGATGAAGATGATGGGCGGCTATAAAAGGGCAGCGAAGCTCCGAGGAATGCTGCTCTGATACCAAGTGTTAGAACCCTTGCGGATTCTAAGCTTGGGGTTGATCTCTATAGGGGATCGGCCCTCCTTAGAACTCTAAAGGGGTTCCTCCCTCCTTGGTAGTCAGCCACAATGGCTGAAAAAGATTGATCTATTGCTTAGCAAAAGAGGCGGTAGCTACATGCTTTATATACGGTCTTCAAACCTCAATTCCTAATATGACTCCTACTTCAATTAAACCAAGACTCCTACTTCAACTAAACCAAGACTCCTACTAAACCAAGACTCCAACTCCTAATCTAACTCTTAACCAACCCTAGAGAGAGTCTCATCGAAGTGAAACTCCTCCTCTCTCTAACCCTAGCCGACTTCCCCTCATCAAGGTGGGTTGCACATTGGATTGATTACAAGCTTGACTTAGTTGACTCCGACCCGAATCCGACTCCAACTCTAATTCAGTCGAATCCTAACCCTACTAGGATTTGGACTGATTTATTACAATTGACTCAAACCTCCTCCTAACCGACCTAATGTCAGGTCTAGGCTGGCCAACAAGGCCCAATCTAAGGACTCGACTCAATTGACTAGGACTCGACTCAACTAGGGTCCTAACAATTGTTAAAAGCAATAAACAGGGAAATGTCCTAGAAGTCGATAACTCAGACCGAGTAGTTTAGTTGTTAATAAAGCAAAAGCAAAATAAGCATATTAAACACACATTTCAAGAGACTGATTGCAAGAATCCACAATTTAACCTATGAAAATAGCAAGGTGCCTCTGCATGATTTGGTCAATTACCCTGTTCATTAAATGTATTTATCTGTTCGAGTTATAAATAATTTACATGAGGTAGTTCGTATGAAATAGATGTAAAATAGTGAAGCAGAGAACAATCTTTGCAACAAGTATATTATCAAATTCCGTGATCAAAAGTAAATGAATAACTCAAGTAGCAGATACTTGCCAAGAAATGTACAAAAAAAAATTCCCATAAAGAACTCAAGGCAACACCTTCTTTCTTATAGTGGACTTGTGTGGTCTACATCAACCAGCACAAGCAGCCACCATTTTTAAGGTGTGAGAACACCATCAGCATGGCAAGGACCACCTATGTTGCTAATATGTCGGCACAGTATAGCACAGTCAAAAACTTACCAGAGTTCTACAAGACTCAACAGAGTAACAGTAGATACAAAAGTTGTGTATGTCCAACATGTATAATTTGTACACACGAGATAATGAGACATTTGTTAACCAATGATGCAGAAGGAACGCCTGCAGGTGGTGTCAAATCCAAATAACACAAAATAAAATTCTACCTGACTCAACTAACAGAGACAAGCTAAGTAAAAGAAACAAAAAACCATGACATGAAGCCAAAGACAACATACAGTTAGTCATAATAACAACTAACCAAGTTACAAAAGCTGCTCGAGTAAGTAAGCCTCCTTGCTCCACCCATAAGTGATGTTTTTTCATCCATAGTTCAAATTCATGAAGCACATCTTTGAATGGGATAGCGGTATCATGCCACACCCTGCAAATCAAATAGATAGTTTAATCTCTGTTCTTCTGTGAGACTTCTCTAAATTAAATTCACCAGAAACAACAGCAATTGAAAAGAATTTTTAAATGTTCACATTAATTTGTCTCATGCATCTTGTCATTTTGCTCTTCTTCTACACTCTTCTAAGCCTAATAATACAGCTTGGAGATCATCTCACATAAGAGTATGTGTTTGGTTATGAATACACAAAATTAAGATTGGATTTGTTACAGACTTAACTATGTAAGCTAAACCATGGAACATTACTTTGCTAACCTGCACAAAGTAACGGATAAACGAATTAAACAAAGAGTAAGATTTCGATCATCCCCACTTTTGCAAGGCACACACAGAAGCATGAGTTTGCCATTTCAGCTGTTGGAATTTTTATTGATAAGTGCAAAGCATTTAACCCAAGGTTTACAATTTGACTGTCAGGATGCAGGTATACCGTCTGCCAGTTCCACACACCTAGGACGGTTGTCAAAAATCGACCGTCGATCAATTTGATCGACGGTCGATTAAGAGAGAAATCGACCATTAGCGGTCGATTGAGGAAGAAAAAGGGAAGAAGAAGAGGAAAAGAAAAAAAAAAGAAGGGAAGAAAGAATACGTCGCCCGCACGCCGTCCTCGCCCACTGTTGTCGCCGCCCGCGGGTCGCCTCGCCACGCCATAGCTTTTCTCCTGCGAGGAGACGGGCGTCTCCGTGAGGAGAAAGATCCCCGTTCTCTTTTTTTTCAATATTTTAATATTTTAATATTATATTATTATAATATTATAAAATATTTATATTATATTTTAATACTGGGTATGCATAGTGCATATCATCTGGTACGGATCCCATACCGGTACCGACAATATATCGGTACACCAGTATAGACCGGTAAGTCAAACCTTGATTTAACCAATAATCAGAATCTGACAACACCGGCACTCTCTTTGTCATGACATTTTCTATCATGGTAAGGTTGTTGGTGTTACACAATGGTCTCACATCAACAGAAATAGCAACATTTTTGCTCACAATCTTGCTAACTTTGGCAAGTTGAATTCTGCTATATTTTGGATAGGTGATTAACCTCCTAGTGGTCTCTACGAACTCTTGAATTAATATAGTTTTTACTTCCTAGTGGTCTCTAGGAACTAGTGGTCTCCACGAACTCTTCGAAGGAAGTAAAAACTATATTAATTCAAGAGTTCGTAGAGAACACTAGGAGGTTAATCACCTATCCAAAATATAGCAGAATTCAACCTGCCAAAGTTAGCAAGATTGTGAGCAAAAGTGTTGCTATTTCTGTTGATGTGAGACCATTGTGTAACACCAACAGCCTTACCATGATAGAAAACGTCATGACAAAGAGAGTGCAGGTGTTGTCAGATTCTAGTGGTCTAGGAACAAGGAAGCAAAATGATCATCAAAAACAACTAAGCTACAACAAGGTTTGGATCCAGGAAACAGATCTCTTGTCAGATTAGAGATCCAAGAACAAAGTTGAATAACATAATATGCTAATACAAACCTTTATATATGTATACAGAATGTAAATTGATTGAATAAACATTTAGAACTTCTCTAAACAACTAAGAAAATGGGCAATGACTGTTCGCCATGATTCATAATTTGTGTGGTGGCTGGAGGATAACCTAAGATAACAAAAACATGATGAAAGTTACCACTTAAGGGCTACCCAATTTTAACAATTGATGGCGATATATTTCACAATATTTTATACTGGAGGGTGGACTCTGTCTTTATTTGATATGGATCTTGAATAGATCAGTGCTAAATAACACTCCTAGTTACACGAATTTAATTTGTAAATAAGAAGGCAGAATTTTTTCATGCATCTAGGATTTTAAATCATCTACAAGGCCCTCTCTAGCTGAAATTCAGCATCCACTTTAGAATATTGAGATCTGATTGACCATCGACCATTAGTTTCATTAAAACTTTCACAAATCTTTTCCAATTAATTTGCAATCCATATTCATCCACATCCATCAATGGCAGGGAACCCAATTGGACTCACACTGGGGCTTATGTTTTTAACTAAAGAGCATTTAGGATATTTGTCTCACAACGAACTCATAAAATTAATATCCTGAGCCTTCTAGATCTGCAACAACTTCTTAGGCTACAACCTTGCTAACAGGCTTAATATGTGTATTTGAGATTAGCTTTAGGCTCCTACTTTACCACAGATCTCAATTGTTACATGACAAACTTCAAGGAAGAGCATATAAAAGACCGAGTCTTTATAATTCAACAAACTTCCCCACATGAGATCTAAATTAATGTTCCTAAAATAAACAAGCAAATTGCACATTAGTGGACATATGCTACACATCTTTTCTAATTTGCAAAACTATAAGAAATGAGTAGTAAACATTTGTCCATCACAAATTAAAGAATGAACATAATTACTGCTTATGGCAACCAGTTTTTCAATAACATGCAATCAGAGAGTAAGTACGTGGTGCAAAATATGAAATACATAATAATAGTTGGCAATTAAAATACCTATCAACCCCTAATTTTCCATATTTTCCTTCAATATATTCCTTGATTCTTTGCTCGCTCATTACTGCTGGTCGTACAAACCTATACAAACAAAATACTTTAGTCAAGATAATTATAACCAAGTTATTGCCAGAGCACAAGACCAAGAGTTGATGGGGAAAAAAACTCTTTCAGGGAAAGCAAACAAAATGACAAGAATATATGGCATAATTTTTTTTTTTGCACAAGATGCCTCTTCTTGTTACTCTCTATCTTGACCAAGCAATATTTCGCCAATCAATTTGATACCAAATATACAATATGTAACAAGAGTAGAAGGTTATTTAAAGGCAATAGCAGTCCATTTAACTCCAATGTGCAAGCTTATTTAGGTAGTCAATAACCTATACAAAACTTTATCAGACATTCTGAACATTCATCTACCCTATTGCCAGAAACAGAGTTCCATGGCAGAACAGATTCATTTAGCCAAACCCATAAAGTTATGGCATTGCTTCTTGTTGTTTTTGTCTTCTTACTCAATAGTGATTTGTGTTGCACTTTATACAATGAAAAAAGGTACATAGCTTTGAAAGTGATGTTAGCATCAATTTAAGTCAAGTAAAATCTGGGTATAGGCTCTAGTAAATTATGATGATTTAAATTTGACTGTGCTTGTTACGTCACTAAGTTTGGTGAGTTATTTGAGTCATACTTAGTCCAATCTACTGATCATGTTGGGCTTCTTCGATAAGCTCAACAGCTGCTAGAATGAGGTAGCTTTCACATCCAATCACCAACATATACAAGCCATGAGTTCCCAACTATTTGGTCCAGCTAGATAGACCTTTCCTGCCACTGAGCCTTGGAAGAAGCATCACTTGGCAACTAATAGCCATGAAATTTCTTTATAATACTTCAGATAAGTTCTCTTATTCCTTCCTCTATCTTACCTTCACCATTATCATTATTAACTCTACCTCATTCAACCAGTGAATTAAGTTTCTTTTGGGCATGATCCAGACCACCTTAAACATTTTTCACTCATCATATGAGTCACCGTATTCATATCCCTCTAGTTTTGTACATCTCCTCATCATCAATTTTAACACCCTAAGGTTGCATCATTTTTGCTGAATAATATCCATGACAAGTAAAAAGTGGCATTAATGATTCCTTTTATAGCTAACTTGACAGTTTTGCATAAAGGCATTGCTTATTCGGTTAAAACTTTTGAAGACCTTATGATGAAATGTTGCAGTACGAAAAAATCTACAACAAGATAAAGTTAGAAAGAATAATGTTGCATATGGAATCCTCTATTACGTTAAAAGGGAAAAGTAGAAAACTATCTGGATAAGAGTGACAAGGTTGTAGTATTCTCAAAGAAATTTTACCTGTGGAATGAATCAATAAAATCCATGTTCTTGGCATCGATCATTAGAACGGGAAATTCAAGAATCTCAACTCTCCCCTCTAGGTCGAGAACTAAAAGATAATCCAAATTCTGAGGCCTCAGTTTATTCAGGCTTCTCGTGCTTGCTTTAAGGTCCACCATAAAATCATGATTGAACTTCGCCAGGTGCAAAGCATCATCCATCTACATTCAAAGAGGTAATAGTTAGGCATCTACATTCAAAGAGGTAATCTATATGATTGATGGTTTACACCATCCATATAAGACTAGTTCGATTAATGTTATGAATTTTATTCATTTTTTATTTAAGGAAATTAAAAGCAAGGAGTTTGCATTTAATGTCACAATCCTCCTAGGAATTTATTTTACTAGGATTTTAAATCATGATTGACCTTCAGATGCAAAGCATCAACATCCTACACACAAAGGAGGTACTATTTATATATATCTTGTAACATTAAATGATAGTTTCCTCTCATCTTATTGAGTATTCTCTAGGATTCATGGTTTATACCATACATAACACAAAATTTTAATTTATATTATAAATTTTATTCACTTTCCATTTAGATAAATTCAAACCAAGGGGTTTGCATTTAGTGTCACAATCCATCTAGTCATTTATTTTATTAGGATTTTTAGAACTTGTTCTATGGAACTTCCTTCAAACACCATAAGAGAAAGCCAAAAAGACAAAAATAAAATAAAATCCTACAGTAGTATGATATCATTTGGGAAAAACAAGAAAAAATAAATCTCAAACCTTATAACACACCTAATCTAGGATAGGCATGCCATGTGCCAATGATGCACATGAATGTTGTGCTGTCATATCAACATCTTGTGTTCTGAAGCATGCCAAGGCCCACTGACGAAAAAATGAATGTGTTATGAAATGCACCGACTTGTGCAGGTGTATGATATGCCCATGCTCATGCATGCAAAACAGTTACATAGCATGCCACCTTGGACCAGACAGTTTGATATGTGCAACAGATGGATTGTTTCCGAGTTGAGCTGATATATGATGTGCTCCAGAGAATGCTGCACTAGCACAACCATATGGCATGCTACATCTTCAACATGCTGTCCTCTCTGGAAATTACAAACAATAAATACCTCACCACATGTAAACCATATATCAGAATCATGTTACCTTTCTCACAAATCATAATCAAATTTCCAATTCTTGAACACAAACAATTTTCCTATGTCTCCAGTTAAAAGCCTATCTAGCCTATACAACATAACTCAAGCTGTCACAAGGTAAGTCAATCATCACATGACATAGCTAGAATGGATTTATAGGTTCAGACAACAAGTCCTAGAGCCATGAACTAATAAATTTCTAACACAAACTTAAGTTCCAAATGGATGGCACCTTTTCTTTGAGATATGTCCGCTCCTCATTGGTCATTTATCAATACTGCTTTATATGTCTTCTCATAGTCAATAAATAGAAGCTCCAACTGTCTTGCTCTACATCAATTAGTAATTTGAGAGGTAAGCTAGTTCCGATGCTTGATCAATAGCATATAAACAAAGGACAATTGATGCAAAATCTGACCAATTAGGATTGTTGAAGTAGATACCATCTCGTGCATTATCTTCATTCCTACATAAAGCCAATGGCAATATCTTATTGGGAAAAACTATTGAAGCGGAATAACTATTTTCCCTTTTTGTGTATCAAAATGGGTTTCTCACCAAATTACCAACTTGTTACCAAAAACAAATATTAATCAGAACAAGATAAACAGCAAAATAATGAACCAACCACAAAGTGAGACACCAGATTTTTTAACATGAAAAACCCAATGTGGGAAAAAACACGAGACCATAGTTCACTCAAACCTCCACTATCACCAATAATGATAATAGGTTTATAATAGAACTTCTCCAAAATAACTGGAGGATCACAATAACATCAAGAACATAGATCTTGATTCACCAATGACATATCATCATCAACATAGATGGATCTCACAAAAAGAAAAGATCTATACTCACTAAGTGTGTATATCAGAAAACCATCAAAGAGAGAATAAACCAAAGATCAGTACCGTTAGGGTTGTAGAGCTTGTTGCAAGGATTCTCCACATGAAATTTGAGTCAAAACTGTCGAAGTTTTACTGTTCGATCCTCTTGCAAAAGCTTACTTTCTCTCTCTTCTTTTTCCCTCTCTTTGTTACTGTGCTGTTACTGTTCACCGCCGCTACGTTGTTTCCGTTTGCAACTCAAATTGCACTGCCACACATCCACTTAGGTTTTTCTTCCTTTTTCTTTCTTTTTTTATTCAATAATAAATTTTGGGCTATACCCAAATGTCCAGTCCAAGCCCACCTATGGGCTGGACCCAACAATAGATTTATATCCATCCATCTGATAACAACGCAGCAGCGGTGAACAGTAATTGGTAACAAGTTGGTAATTTGGTGAGAAACCCATTTTGATACACAAAGAGGGAAAAGAATTATTTCGCTTCAATAGTTTTTCTCAACAGGTGGTATCAGAGCCAAGTTATTTGGTGCAAATTTTGTCTTGTGTAATTGAAATGAAAGAGTCATATAGTATAATTAAATTGAACTCATCAAATTATTTCACTTGGAGACGTATGATGGAAGATTTGTTCTATTGCAAAGATTTGTATAAGCCCATCAAAGTTAAACTAAAACCTTCTACTATGGATGATGAGGAATAGAAGGTATAACATAGAAAAGCTATTGCTCAAGGTTTGCAATTTCGATATTTACCGCCCGATAGGCGACATACCGTCCGCCAGTTGCTAGTCGTGCATGCAAGGCGGTTCAACCAAAAATCGACCATCGATGGTCGATTGAAGGGAGAAATCGACCGTCGATAGTTGATTGAGGGAGAAATCGACCGTCGGCGGTCGATTAAGCGAGAAAAAGGGAGGAAGAAGAAGAAGAGGAAAAAGAAGAAAAAAAAAGAAAAGAGGAGAAAAAGAATACATATCGCCCGCGCGTCGTCGCCGCCCGCGGGTCGTGGGCACTCTTTCTCCCGCGCGGGAATGCGGGAGAAAGATCGAGGTGACATCGCCCCTTTTTCTTCTTTTTTTTATATTTTAATATTTTTAATATTATATTATAAAATATTTATATTATATTTTAATATATCGGGTGGTACATACTATGCATATCGCCTGATACCAGTACCGTACAGGTACCGAGATGAACTCAGTACGGACCAATAAGTCAAACCTTGCTATTACTTATATTAGAAGATGGATGGATATAGATCTACATGAACATATTTCTAATGAAACCAGAGCCGATGTTGTTTGGCAAAAGTTAGAAAATCTCTTTGCAAAGAAGACAGTGGGAAACAAAATTTTTCTCCTCAGAAGGCTTGTCAATTTAAAGTATAAAGATAGTATTAATATTATTAAGCACATAAGCCTATTTCAGAGTCTTGCTAACAAGCTGGTTACTATGAAAATAAATATAGATGATGAGATGCAAGGATTGTTACTCCTCGGCTCTTTACCAGAAAGTTGGGAAACATATGTGGTGACAATTTCTAACTCCACGCTAGAGGGGACTCTAACTATAGACATGGTTAAAGACAGTTTGTTAAATGAAGATATCAAAAGAAAAGAATAAGGAGAATCTTCTTTTGGTGCACTTGCTATTAAAAAACAAGAAAGACACGGAAGAAGTCATAGCAGGAATCTAGATGGTTATAGAAAAAGATCCAAGTCTAGAAGAGACATAAAGTGTTTCCACTGCAATAGGACAGGTCACCTGAAGAAAGAGTGTAGGTTCTGGAAAAGAGAACAAAGTGAAAGAAAAAAAAATGAGAAAAAGATTAATATAATTGCTACTGAAGGTGATATTGTTATTATTTGTGATGATAGATGTGTTAGTCTTGTAGCTCAGGACAGTAATTGGTAAGTGACTCTTGTACTTCTTTTCATGTTACTTCTCATGGTGATTTCTTCATATCTTACACTGCTAGTGATTTTGGCAATGTCAAAATGGGAAACAGTGGTACATCTAAGATTGTGGGTATTGGAGATATTTGCTTCGAGACTAGTATTGGGAGCAAATTGATACTCAAAGATGTAAGATATGTTCCAGATATTCGTCTTAACTTAGTATCTACAAGGAAACTTAATGATGAGGGATTTATGCACTATTTTGGTGAAAGCAAATGGAAGCTCACTAAAGGTTATCTGGTTGTGGCAAGAGGAAAGAAGCATAACTCTTTTTATGTCATGAAGGCTAAGCTATACAAAGGAGAGATTAATGTGATTCAACAAGATGAAAGTATAAATCTTTGGCATAAAAGGCTTGGTCAGATCAGCGATAAGGGACTTCAAACTCTTGCTAGAAAGCAATTCTTATCAAAGTTGCAAGGTACATCTCTTAAATCGTGTGATCATTGCTTAGCTGGAAAAACACATAGAGTTGTCGTTCATACTTATCCATCATCTAAAAGATTAAATGTTATTGATTTGGTTTATATTGATGTATGCACTATGCAAACTAGAACTCTTGGAGGTGCTCTTTATTTTGTTACTTTTATTGATAACCATTCTAGAAAAGTTTAGGCTTTTGCTTTGAAATCTAAAAACCAAGTACTCGATGTTTTCAAAGTGTTTCATGCTAGTGTTGAAAGAGAAATAGGAAGAAAACTAAAGTGTGTTCTAGCAGATAATGGTGGTGAGTACAAGGGTCCTTTTGAGAATTATTGCAGGTTTCATGGTATCCAGCTTGAGAAAACAATTCCTAAAACTCCTCGACAAAACGGTATAGCAGAAAGGATAAATAGAACCATTGAAGAAAGGATTAGGTGCATACTTTCCTATGCCAAGTTACCTAAGTCATTTTAAGGGGAGGCTATGAGAACTACAGTTGATCTGATAAATATTTCCCTATCAGTTCCTCTGAATGGTGATGTTCCAGAGAGAGTCTGGAAAGGGAAAGAAGTATCTTATGATCACTTGAGAGTCCTTGAGTGTAAAGCATTTGTTCATATTCTTAAAGATGAGAGGTCCAAGCTTAATAATAAGGCAAAAGCATACATTTTCTTGGGATATGGTCATAAAGAGTTTGGGTACAGATTATGGGATCCAGTGAATAAGAAGATTATTACAAGCAGAGATGTCATGCTTCTTAAAGACCAATTATTTGAAGATTGTGATAATGTTGAGAAGCAAAATACCTCTAATTATTCCTTGGAGTTTGAGCCCAATTCCTCCACCAATAGTTTATGATGATCATAGGAGAGATGGACAAGAAGATAGCGGTGAGAATGTTAGTGATGATGCTCCTACAGTTGAACCAACTGAACAAACTGAGAAAGCACCTCCACCACTAGATAAGATTTCATTGAGAAGATCCACAAGAAAGTGATGACCATCTACAAGATATCCTCCACATGAGTATGTTATGCTTACTAACAGGATAGAGCCAAAAACTTACCAAGAAGCTATTGTACATGAGCATAAGAATGAGTGGGTTTAAGCCATGCAAGAAGAGATGAGATCCTTGCTTAAGAACCACACCTATGACTTGGTAAAGTTACCTACAGAGAAGAAAGCTCTCAAGAATAAATGGGTTTATAAATTGAAGACTGAAAATAATAGCTAATAACAAAGATATAAGGCACGATTAGTTGTGAAATGACTCAATCATAAAAAGAGTATTGACTTTGAAGAAATATTTTCTCTGTGGTGAAAATGTCCTCTATCTGAGTTGTTTTTAGTTTGGCTACCCGCTTGAAGTAAGAAGTTGAGCAACTTGATGTAAAAACTACATTTTTACATGGTGACTTAGAAGAAGAAATTTATATAGAGCAACCAGAAGAGTTCAAAGTCAAGAGAAAAGAAAATCTAGTATAAGCTTAAGAAAAGCTTATATGGACTCAAACAGGCACCTAGACAGTGGTACAAGAAGTTTGATTCCTTTATGATGAGCCAATGGTACAATAAAACCACATCTGACCATTGTGTGATTACAAAGAAGTTTTCAGATGATGATTTCATTATTCTCCTACTATATGTTGATGATATGCTGATTGTTGGCCATGATATTGAAATTGAGAAGCTTAAGAGAGAACTAAGTAAGTCTTTTGCCATGAAAGACTTAGGATCGGCAAGACAAATACTTAGCATGAAGATTCTTCGTAATAGAAAGAATAAAAAGATTTGATTATCTCAGGAGGCCTATATTGAAAAGGTTCTTGAAAGATTTAACATGAATAAAGCTAAAGCAGTTGGTTCTTCACTTGCAGCTCATTTCAAGCTTAGTTTGAAACAATGTCCTACGTGTGAGAAAGAAAAAGAAGAAATGTCCAGAGTGTCTTACTCATCTACAGTAGGCAGTTTGATGTATGCTACGGTTTGCACTAGGCCAGATACAGCTTATGTAGTTAAAGTTGTCAGTCGATTTCTCTCCAATCTTGGTAAGAAACATTGGGCAACAGTAAAATGAAATTAAGATATCTGAGAGGTACTACCAGGTTGTGTTTATGTTTTGACATTGGTAAACATATGCTAGAGGGTTACACAGATGCAGACATGACAAGTGATATTAATTCCAGGAAATCTGCTTCGAGGTTCTTGATAACTTTTGCAGGGGGAGTAGTCTCTTGGCAATCTAAGTTACAGAATTATGTTGCTCTATCGACTACAACAGCATAATACATAACAATTACTAAAGCCTATAAGAAAGCTTTATGGATGAAAAAATTGTTACAGGAATTGGGTTTGAAACATGAAGGACATAATGTTTATTGTGATAGTCAGAGTGTCATCCACCTCTTCAAGAATTCAACATATCATTCTAGATCCAAGCATTTTGATATAAGATATTATTGGATTCGTGATGTGCTTGAGATAAAAGAATTGTACATATAAAAGGTACATACCAATGAGAATGGATCAGACATGTTGACAAAATCTTTGCCTAAGGAGAAGCTTGAAGCATGTACAGGGAGAGCGGGCTTAGTACCGTAACACCCCTTAGTCCCACATTGGAAAAGTGGGAACATATGAATGTCTTATAAGGGTTGATGAGTGTATTACTTGTAACTCCCGACTCGAGCATTTTGGCCAGTGGTTGAGCCAAACTGAAGCTATCAGGTTAGTTAGCTCATCAACCCGGGTCGTGACATTTGGTATCAGAGTCGACCTAGTATTCGAGCATGGTGAGGGGACCCATGTCGGAAAGGGCTACTTGTGTATATGGAGTGCTCTGAACTCGACATAGCGTGGAGCCACCACTGGGCTAAGCCTCACATGCACCATGCTAGGGTTCGATCTGAATGCCTTATAAGGGTTGATGAGTGTACTATTGGTAACTCCCGACTCGAGTATTTTGGCCGGTGATTGGGCCAAACTGAAGCTATCAGGATAGTTAGCTCATCAACCCAGGTCGTGACAGTACAGCCCACCATATGAGCTGGAAGGGGAGAATTATTGGGTCCAACCCATAGATGGGCTTGGACTGGACATTTGGGCAGAGCCCAAATTTTATTATTGATTAAAAAAAAAGAAAGAAAAACCTAAGTGGATGTATGGTTGTGCGATTTGAGTTACAGACAAAAAACAACACAGTGGCGGTGAACAATAATTGCACAGTAACGAAGAGAGAGAAAGTAAGCTTTTGCAAGAGGATCGAACGATAAAACTTTGACAGTTTTGACTCAAATTTTATCTGGAGAATCCTTGCAATAAGCTCTACAATCCTAACAGTACTGATCTGTGATTTATCCTCTCTATGATGATTTTCTGATATACCCACTTAGTGAGTTTAGATCTTTTCCTTTTATGAGATCTGTCTCTGTTGATGATGGTATATCATTGGTGAACCAAGATTTATGTTCTTGATGTTATTGTGATCCTCTAGTTATTCTGAAAAAGTTTTATTGTAAACCTATTATCATTATTGGTGATAGTGAAGGTTTGAGTGGACTACGGTCCCGTGGTTTTTTTCATATTGGGTTTTTCACGTTAAAAAATATGGTGTCTTACTGTGTGATTGATTCATTATTCTATTATTTATCTTATTCTTATTAGAATTTACTTTTGGTAATTCGGTGAGAAACCTATTTTGATACACAAAGAGGGAAAACAATTATTTCGCTTTAATAGTTTTTCCTGACACATCTCAAGGTTCCGAGAAACCAAAGCTTTGAGATTGATTCATTAGCGTCTAGCAGAAATGGATCCGACGACTGATGTTGTTACAACTACTATCGCCTGATGCAGAACAATCAAACAAACCTTAAAGTCATCGATGATGCTCAACAAAATAAGAACAGAGTCTAGGAATAAGGACCTCGAATTCGTACCTTGGTGCACTTACCCTGGGTGTGATAAAGACACATGGGCTTCCAACGGCAGCCCGTCTGGGCATCAATTCCGGCCGGAGCAGAAGAGCTCAGGCAAACAGCAATCGCGCGATTCCGAGCGGGAAAGCGAGGGGAAGAGAGGGACGGGTGTGGGATGAAGGCGTGAGGGGAGAGAGGAGATGGGAAGGGCGAGTGGAAGTGGCGGGAGAAGACGCGACGGGTTGAAACCCTAGCGACCATCGCCATCCGACCTCTGGAGCTATGGGAAGCGGAAGGTTTTACGGGGATGGGGAAATAATTGCTGTATAATACTGGGATTTTTTTCTCTTCTCCAATTAATTAATCAATTTTTATCTGCATTAATTTTTCACATGTCTTAAAAGTATCACTTAAAAAAATATATAGAATCCATACAAATTGGTTGTGTTCACTTTAAAATTTTCATCCATTATATTTTCGCATCTAAGTTAAGCTATCTATTGGTATAATCTCATAGTTAACATAAAATAAATATTTTTAAAAATAAACTAAGTCATTATTACTTTTCTGGCCCTTTATGTCATGACCGAGGTGTCAACACGGCTCGATTCAATCTGAGTGTGTAAGATCGCCAACACTGCTTGTGAGTTGGAACGAGTTGACTTGAGGTCTAGTTAAGAGGTTGTTTGATTGACTACCCAATAGTTGGTTAAGGGCTACTCCTTCATTCTAGACATAGAAGTCAAGTTAGGGTCTCCTGACTGGACCCCTTTGATACTTAAGTTAGTAAGAGTAGAGAGAGTTGCAACATGTGAGTGCGGAAGGTTCAATCCCTCGCTACTATTATCGAGGGGTTGCTTTTATATATGTTGCTTCGTGTCGACGTACGTAGTTGTTTAATGATCATTAGCGTTAGGGTACATATGAGTTTAATGCCCGCCAGGATCTTAGGTGGTCGATCCATACACTAGGTGTAGACATCATCCCGTCTGTCTGATTTTGTTTAGTAAGGTGCTACTCCTTATTTCTCAAGTAGCCTAGTACGAGGCTATACTGCCTGATATATCCTCTAGTAAAATTAATGCATAAGGCTATCGGTATGGGTGGATGCCAAAATATGCTATATCAATTACTACTTACTATTTTTCTTAAAAAATATCAAAAAATATAATTCATTATGGGTCGACCAAATAAACCAAAAGACATAAAACTAACGGTTTATACAAGATAATATATTCGTTACATGGAATTCTAAGCTTTCCTTTTTCTATCTTTATAAATTTATTTTATTTTTTTTGCTTTATTCCTTATTAGAATTATATTTGATTATTATTTACTTCTCGAATAGCTTAGTACGAGGCTATGCTACCCTGTATATCGTCTAGTAAAATTGACACAGAAGACTATTGGTATGGATGACAAATGATTGTCTTGTCCCAAATTTATGATGCTGAGTTGGCTCGATGTGTCACATTGGGTTTGAAACAACGTGTTGAGTCTGCGATGATAGTCGAGGTGTTACGTAAACTGGATGCTATAATATTGTATATCAATTACTACTTACTGTTTTTCTTTAAAAAAATTTGAGATAATGGTTATAAAATTATAATTCATTATGGATCAACCAAATAAATAGAAAGTCATAAGATATAATAAGAACTGTTATACAAGATAATAGATTCATTACATGAAATTCTAGTGGAGCTTTCCTTTCTCCATCTTTATAAATTGTTATAAATTTTTTTTTTTACTTTTTTCCTTATTAGAGTTATATTTGATTGTTCATGAAGTAATTTATATAATTTTTTTCTAGTTATTTTCATTTAATCAAATATTTGTAATATGTTCATGTTATTCTAAATATTGTTTTTACTTAACAACGATTTAGTCGATGGCAGGAGTCGAACCTATTGCAGTCAATGCCCGACAGATTTCCCGCTGGTCTCCTTAACCACTCGTAGATATCGAGACTCCGAAGAAAAAAAAAAATGCCAAACTCCAATTAGGAAAGAGAAACAATCCGATGATATCCAACTTATCAAATCATAATGATTTTAGGAAAAATATAACAATTTGATGAGCTTAAATTACTAAGAAAATAACATTTCAAATGAATTTTTTTCTTTGAACTAATAAGCCTAAGACTTTATTTTAATATGGAATTACAATTTATTATCATAAAATATGATACCATATCATAGGCATAAATAATTAGGTAGAAATTTATATCGTGTCGTCGTCAATTAGTCAAGCCCCATTTTGATCCCAACAACTGGTTCTCCCTTTCTTACCTTCATGGTCATCAAAAATATTTTTCGAGGATCACGTGGGGCCTTGAAGTCACCAATAACATAGATGGTAGACAATAGGGTTACTATGCTGAAATGTCTACTGGCCCTAGTGGGCCAACGACTTACGCCCGTGCCATTACAAGTTCGGTCGTCGTTAATTAGTCAAGTCCCGTTTTTATCCCAACAACCGGATACTCTTTCCCTTACCCTCGTGGTCATCGAAGCTTAATCGAGGACCGAGTGGGACCTCCCATTCGGCACAATCATTGTGGACGGTAGAATTGAGGGCTTTTGCAACAAAGGGTACGAGATCATGATATGCCTGGTACCATGGAATCGTTGGTCGGCAGGAGAATGGAGAGGAAAAGCAATCTTAATTGTCAATTCCCGTTACGTCCATTGAATCCAATGCCATATCCTTCTTTCTACTCCCTTTGATTTCGCATCATATATATGATCCTTAGTTTTAGATTGTGAAGCCATCGAATCCATCCTCCTCCTCGGGTTTAGTTCGACCATAACGATTTATTTTTTTCCTGATCAAATATACTAAATCTGTTTACGATGCATACCTTTAGATGTCATCTGATTGAGATCCAATTAGATCTTCAAGAGCACCATCCATCGGATCTGAATAACATCGAATATCGATATGGAAGAGGAACTACAATAGATCTAAACCTCTTCTTCTCCCTTCCTATCCTTTCACAAGACCACTTTAATTAATGGTTTTGGGAGATCAAGAGAATAACCGTAATCTATTGCTCTATTCACCCCTTTGTCGTTCTTTGTCGTGTCGTGCATTTTTGTGCATTGGGTTTATAGTAGGTCCTGTTTATTTATAAGCGAGAGTAGAGGGTCTAGGGTAAGTTATTATGAGAGTTCCTTCCATTAAGGGCATCCCTTAAAATATCTCAATATAATATGAACTTTATTTAATATTGGATAATATCTTTTATCAGAATCCAAATAATCCATAATATATCTTATTCAATTAATAAAGGGTCATATAATCTTACATTCTCCCACTTGACCCATTAATTGATAAGATATAAAAGATATCCAAAATCAAAATAAATAAAATAAAATTTATTTGAAAATAATTATATATAATTAGATTCTGAAAATTTTGAAAATCATTTTATGCATGCCATGATTTTAAAATAAGCCAATAAGTCTAATAAGCACCATAATACTATATTCAGTCCAACTATCAATGTGAGTCATAGCGGTTGTATGTTATCAATGTCACACTTCCTTCTATGTACTACAACAATGTTAGTTTTTCCTTATATAGTCTATAATGACTCATGTAATTTGTCTTGTAAAGACAATCTTGTTTCTTGCATTCAACCATAATATGCATAAACATAAACACAAATATGATAGCAGAAACAAATAACTTTAATTATGCAAAAGAAATATCAATAATAACATCCACTTAAACATGCATCACCATATTCTTTATGGCTTGCTCACAAGCTCCATTCCAAGAACATGTTCTTTAAATGTTTTACATTGCAAAGCCTTAGTAAATTGATCATCAATCATCATAGTGGTGCTCAAATTTTCAATTGACACTTGTTGTTTCTGGACTCTTTCTCTAACCATCAAGTACTTTATCTCAATGTGCTTGGAACCACCAGAGTACTTGTCATTCTTAGAGAAGAAAACTGCTATAGTATTATCACAAAATATCTTCATCGGCTTGACAATTGAGTCGACCACACCAAGTCCTGAGATAAAATTTCGCAGTCATAAAGCTTGATTTGTGACCTCAAAGCATGTCATAAATTCAGCTTACATCGTAGATGATGCAATAAGTGATTATTTTACACTTTTTCAAGAAATTACCTCACCAGCCAGTATGAACACAAATCCTAAAGTGGATTTCCTACTATCGAGGTAATTTACAAAATCAACATCTAAATATCACATTACTTCAAGCTGATATAATTTCCTATATGTTAGCATATGATCTTTTGTTCCTTATAGATATCTCATTACTTTCTTTGCAGCTTTCTAATGTTCCATTCCTGGGTTACTCTAGTATCTACCCAGTATTACCACTGCAAAACTGATATCTGGCCTTGTACAAGTTTGAACATATAATAGACTTCGAATTACACACCCATAAGGAATATTCTTCATTTGATCCCTTTCTAAGTAATTTTTCAAATACTGGCTTTGGCTTAATTTGTCATCTCTAGTAATAAGTGTATCATTGGCTTTACAAAGCTACATATTAAACCTTTCCAAGATATGATTAATATAACATTTCTGAGATAATCCTAACAAACCTTGAGATCTGTCCCTGAATATCTCAATGCCAATAACATAGGATGCCTCATTCATATCAATCATTTTAAAGTTCTTGTTGAGAAATATCTTGGTTTCGTGCAACAAACCAAGATCACTACTGGCAAGCAATATATCATCCACATATAAGACCAATATAATAAACTTACTCCCACTAACATTCAGATATATACATTGATGAATAATATTTTCTTTAAATTCGAAGGAAGTAATGGTATCATGAAACTTTATATACCATTATATGAAAGCTTGTTTAAGGCCATAAATAGATTTATTAAGTTTCTAAGCCCAACTTTTCTTTTTCTTTTCTATGAATCCTTCAGGTTGTTCCATATAGATTTCGTCATCTAGATCCCCATTCAGAAATGTTATTTTCACATACATCTGATGTAACTCAAGATCATAATGAGCTACTAATGCCATGATGATTTTTGATGAGTCCTTTCGAGAAACTTAAGAGAATGTCTCATGATAGTCAATGTCTTTTTTCTAAGAAAAACCTTTGGCCATAAGTCTGGCTTTATATCGTTCGATATCGCCCACCAAGTAACGTTTAGTCTTAAAGACCTATTTACAACTGACTCTTTTATAATTATTGAATAATTCAATGAGTTCCTAGACACCATTCTGGTCTATTGATTTTAACTCGTCTTTCATTGCAGTATATCATTTTTTAGAATCATCACTTTCTATAGCTTGTGAAAACGATAAGGGGTCTCTTTTCATTCCTATATCAAAATTTGATTCTTGTAGATATACCACATAATCATTAGAAATGACATGTTTCATTTTTCTTTGAGATCTTCTCAAATTTGCCAATTGTGATTATTCTACAAGACTATCAGTGGCGACATCAGCATCATGTGAGAATTTATCAATGTTATTTTATTGTTCACCCTTATCAATTCTCTCATTAATTTAAGAAACAACATTTTCTTGAATAGGGGATAATATAGGAGAAGAAGCCTGAATCTCCTCAATATTAAAATTAATCCTTCGAGACTTTTACATTACCAGATTCTACTATCCTCATATTATGATTAAGGCAATAAAATCTATATCTCTTGTATCTTTCTCATTAACTAATAAAATATCCAAAAATTGTTCTTGGATCTAATTTACTTTCATATGGATTGAATACTTTTATCTCTGTAGGACACCCCCAAATATATAAATATCTTAAATTGAGTTTCCTACGAGTCTATAACTCAAATGGAGTTGATGAAACTAACTTACTAGGAACCCTGTTTAGGATATACATAGCTGTCCTAAGAGCATCACCCCACATTGACTCAGGTATAGAGGAATAACTCATCATGCTCCTGACCATATCCATAAGAGTATGATTTCGCCTTTCAACAATACCATTCTACTATAGCACACATGGTAATGCATACTGAGCACAAATACCCCATTGTTCTAGGAATCTAGCAAGAGGACCAATATTCTGATCGGATTAATCATATCTATGATACAATTCACCACCCATGTCAGATCTGACAATTTTAACTTTTCTATCTAATTATCTTTTGACCTTATTTATTCACACTTTAAGAATGTTAATGACATGAGACTTTTCATGTATTAGATAAATATAGACATATCTAGACAAGTCATCTATAAATATGATGAAATATCTTTCTCTAATAAAACAAGGAATATGAAGTGGTCCACAGATATCAGTATGAATAATTTTAAGAAGTTCTTTACTTCTTGTGGCATTTTTCAAACATTAAAATCAGTGAAGTCTAAATTTTTCAAAATATTATCCTTCAGTAATCTTTCAATTCTTTTCTTGGAGATATTCCCCAAAATATAGAAGATCTTTCATTATTAGAATTATGTTTCATTCAATACTTGATTGTAGGGTCAATAATGTATTTGCAAACTTAAGATTCAAATTAATTCTGTACAGACCTTCACACAGAATTCTAGAATCAACTTTTATTGAATCATAAAATATACTGAGTTTACCATTACCAAAAGAAATATAGTATCATAACTCATCAATTCTAGACAGAGAAATTAAATTTTTAGAAATTATAGGAACAAAATATGTGTCTTTCAGATCCATGAGATGACCCGTCTCTAGGCATAAGCGATAAGTCCCTACTGATACCACTTTTAGTTTTAGATGATTTCCTATAATTATAAATCTTTCATGTTCTTTTGGTTTCCGGATTGAAAGGAATCTCTGCATATTATTAGTAACATGAGTTGAAGCGCCAAAATCAATCCACCATGTATTAGAATGAACTTCTGTAATATTTGATTCAAAACATATAAAGGTTGAGTTTATATCTTTCTTTTCGAATCAAGTCTTACATTTAATGTAATCCTTCTTTACATGTCCTTTCTTACCACAAAAGAAGCACTTTACTGTAATAGCTTTCTTTTTAATAGTCTGTCTAACACTTCCAAACCCAGAAAATTTTCTTGATGGATGATGCTTCAATTTTCCTTTATTGTTATTAACTCCTTGAGTAGTTGCTAGTACATTATATGAAATTTCCTGCTTTAATTTTAATTCTTCCTGAACACACATACTAGTTAACTCATTCAAGTCTCACTTACCTTTATTTGTATTATAGTGAATCTTGAATGAGCTAAACTGAGAAGGAAGAGAATTAAGAATTAACTGCACAATGAAAGATTCATCAACATTTATTCCCAATGCCTTAAGTTTTGCAGCTTTATCAGCTATATTAAGGATGTGATCTTAAATTCCTCGAGTACCATCATACTGAGCTGTAGTCAGTTCTTTCATTAACGTGTCAGCGAATGACTTATCAACATATTTAAATCTGTCTTTAATAACCTTTAAATATTCACGTGTGTTAGATACAACCAGTAATGAAGTCTTTATATTATTTGCAATTGTTATTCTTATGAACATTAAATTGAGCCTATCAGATCTTTCTAAGGCCTTCATTTCATTGACTTGTTCCACAGTACTTTTATCAGTTAATTCTGTAGACTTTTCAACAAGCAATGCCAAATCAAGATCTAGTACGCCCAATGTAAATTCCACGTGCTCTAACTATTCTTAATAATTTGATCCAGAGAGTACAGGGACACTAGAAGCATGAGAATGTATGGATGGGAATACCACTGCAGAATATAAAATAACATTAATGCTTTGAGTTTTACCAAAATATGATGAACTATTGATATCATCAATATTTAACCTTTGGGTAAAAATATTAACATATTTAACATTCACAAAAGATCATTTATGGAGGACTGATACCATCTTTGTGGAATAGTTTTGCTACATTTGGGTATACAATTCTAAACTGCAACGATATCCAAAAAAGTATCATCCTACCCCATCACATAATTATTTAAAATAGATTATCCTTTGAGATTATCTAAATCTCCTAATTATACATATAATTTTGAATATTATTTTTTTAATGTCATTGAGGAGTTATTCCTTAATGTAATTTTATAAATCATTGATCTAGGTCACTTTGGTGACTACAAGACCAAATGCAGTAATATAAAATATAAATTAAATTATCCTATGAATGACAAGACTTTAATTATATTTTATATCATATAAGCCTACAATACAAGACTACTTTGGTAGCTACCGGTCAAGTATAACTTAATAAGATGAATTATAAATAATATTCATCAAGTTCATTTGAACTAATTTATGCTGAGATAGTTCAATAATAGGATAACAACCATAATAATTATTGAACACTTAATCAGTAGTAAAAAAACTTATATGATAACTATAATCATGATAATACATAAATTATGTATTTATGTGAAAAATAAATATTATTTCACAATTCCCAATATATGCATGTAAATAACTAAATAAATATCCAAAAATCTTGGATTTAACACATAAAATTAATAATTTATATGAGAAAACTATAAAAAAATAATAATTTATAATTTTTTAAATTAAACTAATTAATTTTATTTAATTAGAGTAGCCCATAAGTCTAATTAAATAAATTGATCAAAATAAAATATATTCAATAAATAATCAAAAATATAATCATAATTAAATTTTATTAGATTATATATTAATCAATTTTATAATTGAGAAAATAAACCATAATTTCTCAATTTTATAATAACAGAACTGTAATTTTAAAGGAATAAAAAAGAATTACAATTTTTTAAAAAAGATTATAGGATTAATAAAACATAAGGGTAAAATTATAAATAATCTTATTCAATCGAAGGGTAAAACTATAATTTCGATAAATGGTAAAATTATAATTTAAGCCTAATGGCAAAATTATAATTTTTCACTTAATGGCAAAAATATAAATTTTCATTTAACAGCAAAATTATATTTTTTTAAGGAAAAACCCTAATCTTCCCTTTTCCACTGTTGCAGCGCGTCGTGACTGTGCTGCCGCATGTTGTTGTTGGCGTGCGAGGCCGCGCTTACACGGCCCTGCGCCACGCACGGTCGCGGCGACGGTGCGACCGTGTCGCCTTGTTGTCGTAGGCAAATCCGACCAAAAAATGTGGTAAGATTGTTGCATCTTTAGCACACAACAACCATCAAGAATCGTTCGCAAGCAACCGATTAAAATTTAATAGAAAGAAAAACAGATCAATAAGATATTCAGATCAATGCATCATAAACAAAAATAATAAATATAATATTTTTTATCTCAAAACCTAGACTCTGATACCAATTATTGGCATAAAAATTATAATCATGCAAACTATTATGCGAAAAAAACTATTATACCAGGATTGAAATCAAATAATACTAGATATGTTTACGATGCATACATTTAGATGTCATCTGATTGAGATCCAATTAGATCTTTAAGAGCACCGCCCGTCGGATCTGAATAACGTCGAATATCGATCTGCAAGAGGAACTAGAATAGATCTAGACCCATTCTTCTCTCTTCCTATCATTTCACATGACTACCTTAATTGATGGTTTTGGGAGATCAAGAGAATAACCGTAATTTCTTGTTCTATTCACCCCTTTGTCGTTCTTTATTATACCGTGCATTTTCGTGCATTGGGTTTATAGTAGGTCATGTCTATTTATAGGCGAGAGCAGAGGGTTTAGGATAAATTATTAGGAGAGTTACATCCATCAAATACATCCCTAAAATATTTTAATATAATATAAATTTTATTTAATATTAACTAATATCATTTATCAGAATTCAAATAATTAATAATATATCTTATTCAATCTTACACCTAAACGGTGCTGTCGGCGGAGGTTGGGGTGGCGGTGGCCATCCTCTTCAATACCCCGCTCCGCAAGCTCGTTATCCTCGGCCTCGACCGTTTCAAGCGCGGCCGCGGGCCCGTCATAGTGAAGACCGTTGCAGGCACCGTCGTAATCGTCCTCGCCTCCAGCCTCTATAGCATGGCCAAGATCCGCAGCCGCTCCGCCGAGTTCGGCGCCCTCACGCCCACCGATCAGGTCCTCACGAGCCGCCACCTCCTCGAAGCTTCCGTCATGGGTATCCACTCTACAGCATCGCGAAATCTTGTTTTGTCCTACTGCTTCTTCTTCTATTGTTGGATTTTAGTCTAATCACCATGAATGTAAAATAGCTTATAAAGATTTTGTGATCCTGATGAACTGTTTGTGAAAAAAAAACATATTTGATCTGTTGAATTGCTCTGCGCACCTGCATAATAGAGAAGAAAACAAGAAAATAATATTCCAATGAATTATTAGCTGATAATAATGTTGACAGATGAGAAACCTCAAAGGTAGCCTGAACTACACTTGATTGGATCTTGTGAGCCCTTATTTTGATTGTTGTTACTTAAATCATGTAAATTTGTCCCTTGGCCGCCAAAAGTCGCATCATTCTCATTTGGGTACAATTTGACTTGCTTAGATAGAAGCCCTGTGATTAATTGTCATGGCATGTCTGAGTGCTTGTGCAACTGCTTTCAGAGGTGTAGCCTGAGGACCTGGTTGTTTAAAATTTATCATTGGGATTTTTTTTTGTAATTCACCTATACATGATATTTGTTATAATTTTCATGATATTTGTTAAAATAATGGCAACATACAGTGATGTTATTCTTCGTTGGTAGAATAAGAAAACATAAAAAGGATTTAGTATCAACTTTGTTGTCCTAGTCTATGCACTACGATTACTAGAGCATCTTTTCTTGGTTAGTGTTTGCATTGATGCCAATTGAAAGAGCACCAACATCTAATGTGAATCTGATGTCTCTTTCTTTGGTGTTGTCATATATATCATGGAGCGTTGTGCTGAGCTAATTGTCAGTCTAGATACATGACACGGCTTAAACTTTAAAAAATTTGTTGAGGGAATGAGAGATCTAGTTATCAAATCCAAGGACAGAACATGTGAACTGTATAGGTTTTAAGGCAAAAAAGATTCAGTTGCTGTAATCTGGTGCTTAGTATTTAGGAGGCATCAAATATGTGGTATTCTTGAATAATGACTAAGATAGCAAAGATGTTTTTGTGGATCTGTTGTTGGTCAGTAAGTAGTAGGAGACTCGAACGACAACCAAAAGGTAGTAGGTCTCAGATGACAGAACTGTAAGCCAATGATGATGATGCTGGATTTTGTTAGTTATAACCACCACATCATGCTGGATTGTCAAGGCTCGGTCTAATACTATACTGGTCTGTACCAGTGTAGCCAATTGTCAATGTGTTGGTATGTATCTAATCCTATAAAAAGACCAAAGAATTTGAAAAAAAACAAAAGAAATTGCCCGGTACATGGCCTGTACCATCCTATATACAGGTCTTGTGCTATGTGGTACTGGTCATCTACTTGCCAGCTAATGCATACATGCGTTCACTACACACGTCACAGAACTAGTTGGATCGAATGACCGTTCTTTTTAATATACAAATACCTAAAATTTTATTAAGAGTGGAATCCTTGATTTGTTACAAGTGCTCTCTCTTTTGATGTGGCATCTACTTCAGTTTCATGGTCTTGTGAATGTAGAAGCCATGGGTAAAAGATTCGTTATGTTGATTCTGCTAATGCAAGAAAATAAGAATTTATCTTCTGGTTTCACAATACTTAGACATAACTAACCACCACACATGACAAATAATTTGCTCGTTTCATATATGAGCTGAAGCTCCATTCCAGATTCATGTCAAGCTTGAAAATGATGTTAAAAGCTCAGCTCAGCTCAGCTCAACTTATTTTAGGAGCGCTCAGCTGAACCTCTAACGAGCCGAGCACCAACCTGTTTGCTAACAGTTTGACTCATTTGAATCTCTAATCACTTGAATATCTCTCTGGTTGTTCTTGATTTTTTTTTTTTGCTATAAACAGCTTCAAGGTCATCTGTTGTTATAATTTTCTTCTTGTCTATTTAGATTTTTTTTTGCTACATCTATTAGCTCAAGCTCATTCCTTGAGATATTGTAGATTTGGTAAAAACTGCTGATCATTTTTGTAAGATTCATATTCGAATCTGAACATTCTATGTGGCAAACCAGCATCTCATGTTGATTTCAGAAGTAATATACTTTGGATTATCGTATCAAGAGCCTTGCACTCTGCTTCAAACTGTTGATTCTGTACGAGAAATTTACTTGTGTTGATGCTGTGTCCCATCTACATGTTGCAGGTTATTCCCTTTTCCTTCCTCTAATTATAGACCGTCTTCATCATTACATCAGAGAATTACGTGGGCTGAGAAAGATCATGGAGGCTGTTATGAAGCAAAACAGGGTATTGGAAGAAACAAAGCGTGGGGGTTCAGACAAAATAAAGACACAGGACAGCGAGATTGCGAGCCTGAATGAACAGATTAAAAGTTTTAAAATTCGAGTCAGAGGAAAGAATGAAGGAAGCCAGAGCTGCAGAAGCAAATGTGATGGCTCTGAAAAAACAATCTGACGATTTGATGACCGAATATGATCGCCTCTTGAAGGACAACCAACCAGAACATCCACAACCAGTTGCATTCAATTGATCACTGATTGTCACTTTCCATAAATAGGTAAAAAAAAATTGCCTGAGGCCATTAAAGAATGAACAATTAATGACCCTGCCGGTGTTGATCCTTTCTCTGATGAGCTATTTTGGAATTTGTTACCCGATAATAATACCTGTAGTTGTTCTTGGACAATGGAACAAATAAAGAAGATCGGTCTACCTGATGTTGGTGTTGTCCTATTATCTGTGTGACCAATGAGTTATGCCAAGTAGCTATTTTTGCTGATATATTGCTTCACGTTCTTTACAGCAGATGCCTCAAACTAGAATATTTATTTAATTAGTTTCGATACGTTTTGAATGTATGACATTTTGCTTTCATATCAATTTTTTAATCAATATTATTCCATCTGAAAACCTAGGCCGAGACAATTAGCATGGTTAATTTATTTATATTTTTCTTTAACATGTCTAATTGATTTATAATATCATCAATGTATGCTTCATGTCAATATTATCTTTGTATAGTAGTACCAGGGGTTCAATGTTATAGTTTTTATGATGACCAATATCTGATAATAAATTCTGATGATTTCTCTCTAGGGAAAAAGTTCATAAATGTGACTAGAAAAGTTGGGAAAAAAATAAATGAAAAAGAGATTAAAGAAGTTATTTGTTAATCATAAATCAACCGAAAAATTGTAAAAGCTTCAATATTTTATTTTTCATAAATTGTGTTGGATGATAATACACGGCCAAGGCATGTGAACTCACTCTATGAATCATTTATCTTTATTTAATTCTATATTAAGCTTAACCAAAAATAAAGCACAACTATATTGGAACTCAAGGCTTAGCCACTAAAGAATAATTAAGGAAGAAATGGCTATTAAAGGATAATATTAATGTATCTTGATGCCTAATTATATCCTTGGACTTTGATATGGATAACTATCAGATTCTTTATCAACTAAAATAGTTGACATCCTCGACAAATTATGTGCCAATATATACAAAATAAATATTAATTAAAATGATGAAAAATTCATAATAGATTCATTTATTTGAACAATTGATGTTTTATATTATGCATTAAAGTTGGTCAATTAATGATGTCCAATGTAGGCATTTAAAATTGTTTGGAATGCACATAGATGACACATATCTGTTTAATTACTTTGTTATCTGTGTGACTAATGCAGCGCTAATGCTTCTCAATGTAAAAAAAAAAAAAAAAGATCACTAACAAAATTCTTGTGTGAAAAAAATCCATACTTTTATGAATGAAATTTGACGGCTACAACACTTAAAAAGTTCTAATGGATTTCTCAATCCTTGAAAAGGAATTACAAATTCCATTTGAACAATAACATCTTGTTACCCACCGAGAATGGCAGTAGATTTGGTATCCATTAATTTCATTGAAATGCAAATTCAAATCAAGATACCATGTATGTTATAATCCGACTTCATAAGATATAATTTCATTGAACCTAAATTAATGATCCAAAATATTTAGGCCAAACTCAATAGTACCATATCCATCAAATTCTTATAAATAATTTTTTTTCATACTAAAATATACTGCTATAATTAAGAATTAAAAGTTAAATTAAATAAAATACCTACTTCTAAGCTATATTATGAAGTTGATACATTGATTGAGTTTAGGTCAATAGATGCTAGTAATTTTTTTTTAAAAAATAATTTGCTGTCATCATAATAACTAGGATATTTGTGAAATGCATTTTACCTTAATTTGAATATTTCTTAATTAAACAAAACCTAGTCATGATACTTAAGTATCCTAAACATAATTAAATATCCAGACTTGATTTGCAAGGCGCTTATCAATCTGATACATAAAAAAAAAATCAATCTTTTTCATTTTTTTTTTTTAACGATAAATGGTGAAGTTGGAATTCATCAATGACGATTAGTTTTTCTTTTTGTATATTACGCAAGTGACGATGAGATTTGCAAATCACAAGTGATGTGATGAGATTTGATTTAGGACTTTTATTGGATGCATGATCATTAGACTATACATAGGCTTATAAATAGTAAAATGAGGATACCATTGATAATTTGTTTTTTTGTTTTTTTTTCTCTTCTCATAAATCATAACTGATGATGAGATTTGAAGTAAGTCCCTATAGCATCTGCGACCACCAAATCATAAGTGATAGTGATAGATATTTGATTCACCGCTTTATTGAATGCATGATCACTACAATAATTATTTGAGTTCTCCATGCATGCGACATTATTGGAATACACGACATACCAGTTCAATCTTAATAAGTGGATTCATCGAACGCATGCAATGCACGTGCATGCGGGGGAACAGATTTGTCTTTCGTGTCAACCCCAAACCATGGAACGGGTCGCGGCGAGTCACGAATGGGTCAAAGAGTACGTACAACAACTAAAACAAAAAAAACAAAAAAATTCTCTTAGCACCTAAGAATCCGTTCCCCACTGTCACAGCTACTTCTTATTGCATGTTATCTGGGTCCCACCAATGCGAGCCAAGGCATACGGGGCACATGGTGAACCGTAAAGAGGTAAAGAAGTATTTGCTCGTGGAACTGATATCCCTCGAAGAACGGAACACTCTACTTTACCTCTCCCTCCATTCGATATCTGACGTGGGGGCCACCGCGTAGTTGTTTCCCTCCGGTGTCGTCGAGTGGGGCCTTGCAACGACCGTTCACGGCTCGACTTTCCCCCTTCGCCTCGTTTTCCCGTGTCGCGGTTCCTCTATCACCTACTTTTCATCGCTGGTGATGGCGAGTTAAAGAGGAGGAGGAGGAGGAGGAGGACGACGACGACGACGACGACGACGAGGACGAGGAGGAGATTCCTCGTGTAGTGGATCGCCTGCCGCCGCCGCCTTTGGCTTGCTCGACGAGGACGTGGCTAATTCCGTAACCCTCGGAGGCGGTTACCCGCGCACACATCGCCTCCACTCGCCGCAACCCCCTTCCCCTCCCCCGCCCACTTCTTGGGCACGTAAAGACACTCTTAAGTTCGAGGGAGACCTCCAAGCTCTTCCCATAGTAGAGACAGAGAATAGATGGGCACCGAGGGTTCCCGGGTGGTCGGTGCGGCCTCTGTTACACCTCCTCGATTTCCTTTTTCGTTTTTTCCTAATTGTTGTTTTGTCTTGATTTTGCTGCGATTATGGGGTCTTCGAGGCTGGATTTCTAAATGGTTGGTAATCATTTGGGCACTTTCAAATTTGTTTTTTTTTCCCTTTCTTCTCGAATTTTCAAGGCGGATTGATATGTGATGCGTCATTGAGATGCTCGTCGTTGTATGATCATGTTGGGGAGCTAATGTTCTTTGAGGTATTCTTCTCGGGACATGGGTCTGTGTATAGCGGCTACAGGGTCTCTTTAGGGTTTGCGGAAATGGATTGCATGCCTAAATAAAGTTAAGGGACGTTGATGTGTGTTGACTCCTGTTCTTATGGAAGTTCCAACAAGAGGAAACTTTGAAGAGTTCGGCTATGGAAACATGTTTTGTTTTGGTGTCAACATTTTGTATCATTTAATCTCACTCAAAATCTGTGTGTGAGTGTAGGTGCTAAAAGCATTATGGTGCAGTAATTGAACAAGGATTGGAGTGATTTGAATGTGTTCGTATGCACACAATTCAGGATACTTCTCCTAATTTTGGTTTATCTGTTTCCTAGACCTATATAAGGCTGCTTTCATATTAATAAATATTTTGGTCAGTTGCATTAAAACTGCTTATCATAATGGTTGTTATGCTTTCTTACACTTGCTATTGTTGACAAAAGGGGTCTGCATTTTCTTTGTTTACGAGAAACATGTTTAAACACTTTAAATGGCACGACGGACTTGAAAATAGTATGAGATTAATTTTATAACAAAGCACATATATAAGAATTTTTGTGCTTACCCCTGTTATGTTGTGTAACAAGTATTAACACTGCACATTGGTGTGCATCTACTTAAAAATTCCAAAGAATTAGAAGGATCAACTACTAATGGGCACACATACACGCCTACTTGTGCTCTTTTATTATTGAATTTGTGTTTGAAGTGTGTTGGTGACTTTTCTTGAGAACAAACCTGATCTCTCTTGTTTAAACTTGTGTAATATATTTCCAGGAATCAGGATGCAACTACCTTTTGGAACTAGCTGATGTTTTCACTCTCAATGACCATATCAAGATTTTATAGAGACCCACTTAGTGCTTGATTGGTAAAGCCAAATGTAACAGTTTAGAGAATAAATATGGACGTCAGTTGGAATGTTTCCTGAAGCAAAGACAAGACAAAGAAGAGAATACTGTTAAGAGAATTTATCGATATGTTAATTGGTTGGAAGAGTGGTGACTTGTATGTCCTACCAGGAGTCTATGATCACTTATAGGCTGAGTTCTTGCATCTAGTTCATCCCTTAACAATTATTTAGATCAAACTGGTTACACCTAGTGCAAGTCAAATACAGATATGCATGCTTAAACAGTGAGGCATATAAAAGTCACTAACCATAATGAGTTGTTAAACTCTAGGCCAGAATCACAATTGAAATTACTCTGTCTGCAAACATATGCCTTGAAGCTTTGTTTGATCAAACTAATTTGTCTTAAACTTCTAAGCCTAGTTAACTAAGTTACTCCGTTGTCTAAACATTTTCATACCTCAATAGGGATATCATTAGGTTCTACACTCTTAGCTATTTTTATTTTTTTAATATAACTTTTACTTAACCAGCTCTAATTTTACCAATAAATCTATGATTATTAAACCTACCACTATTATTTATCATTAGATTTAAATACTGTGTGAAATATTCATCAAATAATTTATAAAAATAATTTCTCCATCTTTACTTAATCGTGTTATCATTATTCTTTAATCTTCGTCTTTAATGCATATAATATTATTTATATCTTTACACTTTCTTTTCTTAGCTTTAGCAATTCGATATATATCTTTTTCACCATCTTTATATCTTACCATACTAGTCACTCTTTAAGTCTCTCTTTAAAACGTTAAAAAAACGATTGGTATGGCAAGATATAAAGCTTCAGATAATTTTTATAATAAACTAGGTATTAAAGATGGTGAAAAAAATATATAGTAAATTAGGTACTAATGATGGTGAAAAAGATATTTTTGATTCTAAATACCATAATTTAATCTTCACAGCCTTCAATTTTGTTTTCGCCTATTTCATATTGCTTGAATTTAACAGCATTCTTTTGTCTACAGGAAACACTAGTACTAGCTTATTGTTCTTCACTTTATCATTCTTATGGATCTTGTTCTGTTTCTTCTCTGTGGTACCTAATTTGATTAATTGCTATTAGTCTAGATTTCTCGTGATTTTATTGGATATTAAATAATACTTCTGGTGTCATCGTTGTCTTGTTTCATGATCACTTCCCACCCATAGAGAGAGATTATCTCCCAATTATAAGCCAAGAAAATGCTTATGGATATATCAGAAGTCTTTCCCAACCTGATATTTTACTCTGTTGTGGCCGTGTTAACAAAATTCAGAGATGTTCCTTTGGTATTTTTCTGTTATCAAGGGCTAAAGAGATCATGCTTAATTATGTTCTGCTTACCTCAACTTTCTGTCAAGTTATATTGGTTAAGATGGATCTGGTGCACTGAAGTTTGATATACAGCAGAGCTATTTCTCCTTTTTCTTCCTCTCACACATGACATGTTGATGCAAAGTTAAATTACGTTTTTTTCACTTGTTTTTTCTGCAGTTCCAAGAAACTTCAGACTGCTGGAAGAGCTTGAGAGGGGAGAGAAGGGTATTGGTGATGGTATGGTCAGCTATGGAATGGATGATGCTGATGATATATGCATGCGTTCCTGGACAGGGACAATTATTGGTCCACACAATGTATGCTGCTGATGTCACTAGCTCATGTATGCCTCTGAAAACTGGGAGTCAGTTGAAGTTTTCCTTTTTCGCTCATTCTGTTTGCAGACTGTTCATGAAGGACGGATATATCAGCTGAAACTGTTTTGCGATGAAGACTATCCTGATAAACCCCCAACCGTTCGGTTCCAGACACGGATAAACATGACATGCATCAACCAGGAAACTGGAGTGGTATTTTCTTCTTGGTCATCATCCACGATATTATGGTAAAGAATGAGTAAAACCTTTTAGTATTATTCTTTTCATACGTGCAGGTTGACCCTGGCCTATTTCCGATGCTTGCAAACTGGAGGAGGGAATACACTATGGAGGACATCTTAACGAGCTTAAAGAAAGAAATGTCGGCTCCACATAACCGGAAACTTAATCAGCCTCCAGAAGGTATGTTTCTCTAAAATTTGCACTCAATAAAATATCTGATATTTTCACCTTTTGGTGGATTTAGACTGGCATGTCAAACAATATTCCAGGCAATGCCGATCAAAGGATGGAACAGAAAGATTTAGTGCTGAGGTGTTTAATCCTTTAGGAGGGGGGAGGGGAATCTGGTCTACGAAGAAATATCATCTTGACGAAGCTAATGATATTGGTTACGGAACACCTGACGGTGACTGCTTGCTTCTTGTGTTGTGATAACCGAGTTTAAGAGGTTGTGGAGTAAATAAAACAATGTTATGACTGGTAGTAGTGCATTTGTGAATAATAGTGACTTGCAATCATGTAACAATAACAGCTTTTTATTTCCCGGAGTCATAGACTAGTATGCCTATGTCATTGAGTCAGCTATCAAATGATAACTCTTTTGGTAAGTGCTATTGTTTTCTTTCTTGATGTGACCTGAAGCCATGAATTTTTATGACAATTTTGTTTGAACTTTTTACAGTAAAATGCTGTGATGGTAGTACCTCTATTATTCTCCTAAGCATGGTTTGGAAAACGACTACATAAATATTAAACATGCTAAGCATTAATCCATTTATATGGCTGCTGCAACTTGTAATTTGGTGGCACCTATCATTGTTCATACTCTCGTCATACATATATACGAGTATATATATATCCTTTAAATTGGCATTATTATCCCTTAAAATATTTGAAAGATTTTTAAAATTTTAAATATTAAAAGTACTCATTCTTAGATATATATTTTGCCTAATAACTAGAATATTCTTTTCCCTCTATTTTTGTGTCTTTTCATATGGATTGATCCATCGATTGAAATGGTTTCGCTATAATGTAAATAAAGATTATAAAAAATGATTTGTTTCTTGGATCGATCCATAAAAAATGAGAGAAATAGATAGAAAAAGGGCAGATGGTCAGGGGAGAAAAAAAAGGAGCCACTTTGTAAGAAAAGTTTAAATAATAAGTTCTTTGGAAAATTCACCCTAATAAATATGATACATGAGTAATTAACTTGAGTTTATTAGATCAGTATTAATGAGAGTGACATATAACAAAGATGTGGAATTTGATGGGATAAATTTTTAGAGAGATGCTTGTGTAATATACGAATTTCGAGGGGCAAATAAGTTATTTCGAACATATAAAAGAAAATAGATATGGAAAACCCTAAAGAAATAAAACAATATCTTTATATCATCCTTTCCCATTTGGAAACTTTGTCCTCTCCCGGCCATGGCGACTTCCTTCTCCTTTAAACCCTTGGCTCCGCCGGGACACCACCCTTTCTTTTCCCTGCGTCCGAAGCGCTGGAGGCTGGAATTGGCCTCCTTTTCCTGCAGCTTCTCCCCCGGGAGGCTGCGCTTTGTCGGTTCCCAGTGCTTCGTCTCGAGATCGAACGGCCGTCGCCGCAGATGCACCCCGATTAAAGCTAAGGCGACGGACTACTACGGGACGCTGAACCTCAGCAGGAATTCTACCCTCCAGGAGATCAAGAGTGCTTACAGGAGTCTCGCACGAAAGGTAACACATTTAAAGTTCTAAAGAATGTTCTTTGTTCTTTACTCTGTTGCTTCTTCTTTGGCGACAAGCTATTGTGATTTATTTTTTAGCTTTAACTTAATATAGAAAAAATGGAAGCTTTAACTAGAATCTTTGCCGTTGGTGGTTTCTGGCGTCCTTTATGTAAACCGATCCTAAAGAATGTGGAGATTCCTACATATGATGGAAATTTTGCAGTCAAATTTAGCAAGAGTACGAGTGTTGATTTGAAATTAAGCTAACAATTGATATTTAGTGTCTGACTGCCTAATTGAAAGGAGGAACAACTTGGTGATTGTACGATTTCAACTTTCAACTGCATGTGAACCTTTCATGACTTACGATGGAGCAGGTGTTATGCAAACCATCTTCATTTGCAGCATATTTACAATGGAAAATTTTAATGTTTAGGTATACTATCCTTATGAACCCAGCATTGTCACAAAAATTACACAAAATGGAAACCTCCCCAGCTTACTGATATCTACAAATTTACTCATGTATGATCTGTCGGAAATTATGACCAACGGAACTGAAAAGTAAAGAAACATTTCAATGTCTTGTGTCTAAATTTATAAGCCCTAATGACAATACTCTTTTTTGTCTCCTCTTCATCCCATGTCTTCATATTGCTATCAATGGTAATGCTTTTCATGGAGAAGGCTGCATGTTTTGGGTACTGTAACTGTGCAAGTTCAAGCATGTCACCTAAAGACACCTCCATTTCACAACATCTCATGCATGACAAGAGGTGTTGTTGAACAATTGAACTGTCTAATCTGATTTCTTTTCAAATTTATACATATTATAGTATCATATTCATTGAAAAAATTGGAAGTACTGAGTTTAGAATGAGAAAGTAAAGGATTAGAAGGGTGTTAAAAAACAAGTATTGCAGCAAGAAGAATATGAAATAAGAGAATAAAGTTGATGATGATAAAAATGGTCAACGGATTATTCAAAGCAATCTTTTTCCTGGTCAAAGTCATATTACATCCCCAAAACCGATGGCTTTAGTTATACATAAACCAAAATGATTTTAGATGGCTTTAGTTATGCATAAACCAAAATGATTTTATCTTGCTCATCAACGATTATTCGAATGAATTTCTCCTTTAACCAAGCACTCAAAGACTTGGTTTGATTAACTAAAATAAATTCTATTAGGATTATGTAAATTCTTTTAAAAAAGATAAGGATGAAAATCTTAAAAGGTTAAAAAAAGATTCTGGACTTAAACTTAAAAATATATTGCATGTGAATGAATCTTCAATCTTGATTGAATTGTGTCTATATCCTTTTGAGATATGGGGGAAATCTTATAACCCATAAAATAATTGATAGTGTGGTAAATTTTGTTCTACTAATAGAATTTACAAGAAATTTTATAAGGTTGCTATTTTTGTTCCTCATCTGTTGATGAATTCTTTTGTTTGCATTTAGTATCATCCAGACATGAATAAAAGTCCCGGAGCAGAAGAAAAGTTCAAAGAAATTAGTGCTGCATATGAGGTACTTGTTTTGTGTTTCATTGCTTTTTTTTTTCTTTGGTTTTGTTTTGTAAAAAGAATGTATAATCTTCCATGAAAGGAAACCAATTCATGGAATACTGGTGGCAATTAAAATTTTATTTATGTAAAGTGATATGATTTTTTATATGAAATTAAATTTTGATAAAATGTGTGTGCTAAACATAATGGAACATGTTTCAAAGCATGAAACATCAAGATTACACATGCACAAGTCATTCAATCTGTAGTGAGTTTAACTGTCTAAGTCTAAATATTCTACTTGTTTGTTTCTTCATTTTGAGATTACATTGGCTTTTTATTTGCATTTCTGCATTATGGTAATTAGTCCTTATTGTAGGTGCTATCAGATGAGGAGAAAAGATCTTTATATGATCGATACGGTGAAACAGGTTTACAAGGAGAATATGGAGCTGCAGGTGTTGGTCCACAGGGAGTAAGAATATCTTAAGATTCTATTAAGCCCTATTACTCCTCACTCCTTGGTGTATGTTTTATCTCTTTGTTTTGCTGCATCAAGTTGTTTTATGCTTTAGGCATATGATTTCATGTTACTAATGATTTATGAAACCACCGCTGAAATGTCAATTTACAATTTTGTAGGTTGATCCTTTTGAAGTCTTTAATGCATTCTTTGGTGACTCGAGTGGACTTTTTGGGGGTGACACGGATCCTGGGAGATTCAGCATGAATTCAAGATTCACTCGCAGCCAGGGACTGGATATTCGGTAGTTGACCTACTTCATTAGCTTTTATTGACTTCTGGTCTGTTTTGATTGCTTTTGATCCAGTCTAAAGAAAAATTCTTTTGATCATTCTGCCTATTATGTTCCTCAGTCCTCTGGTTGCTTTTGTTTGTGTATTTTAAGTTATTGGAAAATGTATGCACTCGTTCAGCATTACTGACATTTTTTTCTTGTGGAAAATTTTCTGGTTTTCCTGCAAAGTTTCAGTGGAAGTCATGGTAAAGTTGGAAAACTTAACTTGGCAGTTAACTTGCCAGTATTCAAATTTCATTACAATGCAAAATTGCTTTTTTCAGTTTTCAAAATTACTCTTTTGATAATAAATAGTTCTTTCAGACCATATATGATTTCTTTAATTTCAAATCATCCCTAATGTTATATGAAGAAAGATGTCTATCTGCTTGGAATTAGCTCTATGCTTTCAAGTTTTTGCAGATAAAACTTATAACCTAGGAATAAATCCGGAGGCTTCATAACTGCAGTTTGATTTGTCTGCCGTTTTTTCAGGTATGACCTTTCTTTAAGCTTTGAAGAATCAGTATTTGGATGCCAGCGGGAAGTAAATGTTGCCCGGTTTGAAACTTGTGACAACTGCAATGGCACTGGCGCAAAATCTAGCAGTTGCATTAAGTCTTGTATGGAATGTGGAGGCAGGGGTGGCGTGATGAATTCCCAGAGAACACCATTTGGAATTGTATCTCAGGTGAACTGACAACATTATGACAAAGCTAATATTTATTGCTTGAAATTGGAGACAATGTAACAATTCTATTTTTTTTCCACCCTGGATTCAAGTCGTTCATTCTAGGCTCTAGCCCAGACTACTGCCTGAAGTAAGGTTTCTCATAGGTTAATTATTTTTATCTATGTATTTAACATTCATAAATCATATAAGATATAAATGTTGCATGATTTTTTTCAATATATTATGCCGATTATAATATGGAGATGCCCTCCTGTATCTTGGTGGTTTTGTCAGCTCATATAGTTTATTTTGTCTCAGTCTGTGTTGGTCACATCTTATTCCCTGCTGGTATGGTGGCACCAAAATTACCAGGGGTCACAACCACTGTATGGCCTCCTTTCTGATCTCAGCACAATATGTTCTGGGTACCATGCTTGACAAGTCAATCCATGTGAGAAAGCACAATAAGAATGATGATCTAGGTTCTTATTTCTAGAAGAATATATATCTGTATCATATGTTTCTTGAAGAATGTATATGTACCAAGCACCAACATATGTTTTCTCTTTCACAGTAGTATGACCGCCTAAGAATCCCTTGAAAGCATCATAGAGTTCCTCTTTTGGGGCTGAGTTTATTTGTTATAGAAAAATGTGTAAACTTCTTAATGTGTTATTCCTGCTTTCCTTGGAATGCTCCTCTTGAAGTGGTATCTTCGGTGTTGTCATAATCTGATATATTAGTGACATGATAGTGACAGAAACTAATACTTGCTTAATCCACTATATAATACTTATTCATAATGTTAAGTGTGTGAAGCTGTATATCATGTAATGGTGACATGATAATGTTTAAACCAGTGATTTAAAAACCGCTAGGCGCCAAAAGGCGTCGAAGTCCCAAAACGCCCGAGGCGCTAGGCGCTCGCCCGAGCGAAGCAAGATAATAAATATATAAAAATATATATATTATACGGTACCGGGTGGTACACATATTAGATATCGCCCGATGCATTAAAATATATTATAATATTTTTTATAATATAATATAATATTAGATATAATATTAAATACAATATATTTAAAAAAGGAAAAAATGGCGATGTTGCCTCGATCTTTCTCCCCACGCGGGGAGACGTTTCCTTGCGCGGGAGAAGAATCGCTCGCGGGCGAGGATGGTGTGCGGGTGAAGACGGTGCGGGCTCGGCGACGTCATCTCGATCTTTCTCCCAGCGCGGGGAGACATTTCGTCTCCTCACGTGGGAGAAGAATCGCCTGCGGGCGAGGACGGCGCGCGGGCTAAGATGGCGCGGGGAAAGGAGGTATGTAACCTCTTCTTCTTTCTTCTCCTTTTCTTCTTCTTCGTCCCTTTTTCTCCCTCAATTGACCACCGACGATCGATTTCTACCTCAATCGATCGCCGACGGTTGATTTCTCCTTCAATCAACCGCTGATGGCCGAAATCGACTACGAACAACCAAAGCAGAGCTAAAAGCCTGGTTCGGTCGCCTGGTTTAACCCGGGCGCTCGCTCGAAGCGCCTGGCGCCCGGGCTCAAGTGAGCGCCTAGGCGGCGCCTCTTTGAAGCGCGCCTCTTGGAGATTGACAAGGCGCTCGAGCCTCGCCTCACCTCGCCCGAGCGCTTAGGCGAGCGCCCGAGCGCCTTTTTAAATCACTGGTTTAAATTGTAACATTCATGTTGTAATGGTAATGTCTATTCTTGATGGTGCATTAGACTTGTAAGTTTGCTATAAATTTTTGTAAACTTCATCAATTTTTTTTAATGCAGTCAATTGTCGGATACCTTTTATCCCACAAGATCTATGAAACTTCATGCTTATAGTCTCATGGTCTCCTAAGTCACTTTTATTTTGATGTGATGTATCTAATAAAGTTACATGCTTTCAGGTTTCTACTTGCTCGAAATGTGGTGGTAATGGGAAGCTTGTTACTGATTTCTGTAGAAGCTGTAATGGAGAAGGAAAAATAGAAGGCCTTAGAAGTATAAAAGTAGATATACCAGCTGGTGTTAATGATGGGTATACCATTCAAATTAATGGAGAGGGAAGCTATGATAAGAAAAGGTAAGTATTCGGTTAGATCCATCATTCATCCTTATAGATTTGTTGATAACAGGAACATCTTTGGTTAAATTATAAGTTTCTTGATTCATAGAGCTTCTGTAATTTAGTTTGGAATGGTCATTTCAATTACTATCCTTGTATATATTAGTGAGATTATCAGCTAAGAATGGACATAGCATTAGAAACTTCGTTAAAAAAATCAGTTTGACCTAATCTGAAGTTAACAAATTTCTCCTGACTATTGTTTTTAATCTATAATATTAATCTGCTTTACATCATATTTCATATACCTAAATAATTATACTAGTTCTACATGAGGATTACCAGAGAGCTGAGTGAACTACTGGAGTTCTGTAAATTGGTTATATGAAAGGATTTAAATCAGTTTGGTGTCAGTTTCACTACCATAATAAAATAGTCAAATAAATGTGAGGCATAGATATTACACTGGTGTTGAGCTATATTTTAATACCAATACTGTCAGACACAGTACTGGTCTAGATTTGCAACCTTGGTCATAAGGTTTACATGAGCATGGATTTTGGAATCATCTGGATAGTTGACATTACTGTGCTTCAAGTTGAATTGCAAAAGATCTGAAATTAGTGGATACTTGGGCCTACATGTGATTTCTGAGTGATATTAATCATTGTGTCTTCATTTGCATAACTTTTTGCTTATTTTTGCGTGTTAGGCACAGAAATGATCTCAGGTCCACATATAGCTGTTCTTTGTTGCATTACCTGAACCACAGATTTCCTTGGCCTGTATGTATTCATTAAGTTTTATGTCTTGGATATATTGTTGTGCTATCCTAATTATTCTACTATTCATAACATGTGTTTGATATGTATACAACATTTTTAGTACTCTTATATGGCAAGCTAATTTGAGAATTAGTATTTTGCAGAGGTGCAGTTGGCAATGTTTATCTTTTCCTCCATGTCAATGAAAAACCAGGCTTCCGGAGAGATGGTCTCAACTTATTCTCAGAGGTCAGCATAGACTATACTGAGGCGATACTGGGAACTGTAGTCAAGGCAAGCCTCTTTTTATCCTTCTGTAGAAGTTATGTGATGGTACCTCTTTTCCTCAGAATGCTTTCTTTGCAGTGGATGCCAAAGGAACATGCATAGTTTAGTGCATGTCCGATGTTAAGACTTTTCATATATTCTATTTTCAATTTTGCTTTCTTGTCCGTATTACTGAAGTGATGTAATCAGGCTGCAAGAGAAACTGTTAAATAGAAGCTCTAGAAGGTCTTGTTGACTTCCATACAGGAAACTCTCGAATATGATCTTCTTTAACTTCAGGCAAGAGCATTTATAGTAACTTGGTGATGTAAATAACATCTTGTGCAACTTGATTTATGTTTCATAGGCAGATGCTGTGAACCACACTGGAAATGTTATTAACTTTTATATCAAAAATCATATCCAACAAGCTTGTGTTATTTTGAAAGCTTAAGTTATTACTTGATTTTATATTTGAGAATTTATTTTAGTTTTTAAACTTACTGTTGTGCTGTTTGCATTGGCATTGTAAGTGCTGGTCGGCATGGTTCATCACAAGAGTTGCACCGGCTATCTCGGACAATGCGCTAGCAAATTCTATTTGGCAAGCAAGCCAATGAGCTGTATTCTGCTTGTTTGCTTGTACAATGTCAGTGCATAGTGATTTAATCATACCAACAACTGTCACCACAGTTATTTTTTAGTTTTTAGCAAGCCAATGAGCTGTATTCTGCTTGTTTGCTTGTACAATGTCAGTGCATAGTGATTTAATCATACCAACAACTGTCACCACAGTTATTTTTTAGTTTTTAGCAAGGTTTGCCGTATTGGTCCATACTGGCGTATCGAGATTTTCTCGGTATGGTACGGTACCCGGCATCGGATGATATGCATAGTGCGTACCATCCGTACATTATAATATATTTAATGTTTTTTATATTATAATATTATATAATATATATTAATATAAATATAATATATATTAAAAAATAAAAAAATGAGGCAGTGCCTTGTCCCAGCGTTGGAAGACGAGGCGTTGCCTCGCTTTCTAGCAGAAGAACGAGGCAACGCCTCGTCCCTAGAAGGAAGACGAGGCGACACCTTGTCTTCCAGTGGGAGAACGAGGCGACGCCTCGTCCTCGCCTCGCCTCGCCTCGTCCTCGCCTCGTCTTCTAGCAAAAGAACGAGGCAGCGCGTCGTCCCAGTGATGGAAGACGAGGCGATGCCTCATCTTCCAGCGGGTGAACAAGGTGCTGCCTTATCACATCGCAGGAAGATGAGACGCTGCCTCATCCCTGCATTTTTTTCTTATTTTTAAATATATATTTATATTTATATAATATAATATAATATAATATAATATAATATAATGTTTTGCTCGGTACAAGGCTGTCCGTGTATTGGTACCCTGTCAGACCTGTACGTACCACCCATATCGGGCGGTACAGAGCGAAACGACAAACCTTGCTTTTTAGTTTAATGATAGGACTCCAACAGGGTTGAGTCATAATCTCCCTAGAAGTAGTTAATAAAACCCTGTGAGATTGTAATAAAACCCCACCTAGCCACTTCTATCCTATAAAGAAGTGTGGTTAGGGTTTAGATTGGGGCTTTAGGGTTTAGTAGTCGCTGCCCCCTTTACTGGGCTGGTCGGCCAGGGTTTCTCCCTGCTTAGGTCGGCTATAGAGCCAACCTAACCGCCACATGTTCCCTCTAAGGCAGGTAAGCTATATAAGGGGCAAAAGGATAATTTTAGTTAGGCAAGAACCCCCTAGGGCTAGGGTTTGGAGCCCTATATAAGCATGTAGCCTCCACCTCTTTTTATTAAGCAATTATCAAATTTATTTCAACCTTGTGCTGAATCTAGGAGGGAGGAGCCCCTACAACGTTCCAAGGGTTGATCCTTCTCAAGGGTCAAAATCTATAGAGCTCCTTCTGGGATTCTATCATCTGGTATTAAAGCAGTGATCTTGCTGCCCCTGTAGCCATCTCAGCCGCCTCCACCTTCCCAAGCAATTCCCACAATTGCTGTGACACGCGCCTCCACCTTCCACCCCAGCCGTATATCAAATCAATCTACCACTGCCCCCTGCGTTTGATCTGGAGATCTGGTATATTTTTATCATCCACGCCTCTTTAATACTGTAAAATTCCTTACTTTACACGTTGAAGATTTTTCTCAAATTTTATCCGTTGTAAATTTTGTTTGTCGCAAATGTTATCGTTGTTGTGAAGGCGAAACGCTGCAGAAATTTTCAGCCGCTTTTTTGCCTCTTGAAACCGATTTATTGTTTCTCTTTTTTGGCCGAAATTTTTACACAATTTTATATATCATCTTAGCTTTCATCTAAGACTGATTTATGGAAAAAACTCTTTTTGGAACCGATTTTCTTGTGCAATCTTTCACCATCACGCAGTGCTGGAAACTTTACAACGAAGAATCTGCCCTTCGCCTATTAGCATCTTGAAACCGAACTTTTGTTCATCCTTTTTGATCGAAAATTTTACACAAATTCATAGATGGTCTTAGCTTTCATCTAAGATTGATCTCTGGAAAAAACTCTTTATGGATCTGGACTTATAGCGCTGCAATCCTTCGTCACGCCACTGCTAAAATTTTACGACGAAAATTCTGTGATCTTGTTTGCAACAATTTTTCTACCCATACGTTGTCAAAATTTTCTTGATCCACATTACTACTACTGTCACCATCTGAACTGAGATTCTGATATTGAAGTTCTCCATAAATTTCTAGGATTTTTGTGGAATTAACGTCGAGAAACTGTTGCTTCTTTGACGGGAATTCTGTTTGGCAGTATAGCGTATACTTTAGCGATCTTTCATCGAAATTTTATCGGATCTCGCTGCCATCTTTTCCAGATTTGAGACTCCCTTTCTCATCTTCAATTCCTACTGTTACTCCCCAAAAAACCCTAACAAAACCGCAGCCAAACAGCCATCCCAATCAGCCGTAACCGCAGCCTACTTCCTTATCGATCCACTTACCTTTTTAGCCAACTTTCCTTACCGAGACACCTACCTTTGCTGCCATCTATCCCAGATCTAAAATCTATTTCTCTAACCTTCATCTACTGCTATCACAGCCCTAAAACCACACCAATTCGCAGCCTAAACTCCACAAAATCGCAGCCCCAAATCGCACCCAAAACAGCCACAAACCGCACCCAAAAACCGAAGCCTTCGGTCCACCAACCTTTCAGCCATCCAATCTCTTTTATCCCTTCAACCGCAGCATGCATCTTTCGCTGCCCAACGCTGCCAACAATGACCTCTTGCTGCCATCCTCCTTGATCACAGCCAACAGCGATCCTTGCGGCAAAAAGCTACCAGCAGCGATCTTTTGCTGCAATCTGTTTACATCACAGCCCGCAACAATCGTTCGCAACCAACTATCTTGATCACAACTAGTAACAAATTAAACACAACAGCAGCCGTCTCTCGCTCCATACCGCTGCTACCCTCCTCCGCAACAGCCGTGTACATCGCTGCCCCGTCTTCCTCCTATTGCAGCTGCATCCTTATTGCAACCGACGCCACCTGCAGCCACGAAGTCACACCGTAGTCGCAGCCGATGTTGCTGCTGCCCTCTTCTTCCTCCGCCATTGCTGTTGCCTTCCAACTCAGATCTCTTGGCTGCCATCTTCCGACAAATATCAGCCACCTAAAAATCGCAGCCTCCACGACATTGCAGCGTCAACATTGCAGCATCATCGAAGGACCGCAGCCGACATTATTGCTGCCATTTTCTTCCTCCACTGTTGCTGCTACTCTTGGTTGCCATCCTCCACTTGGAGACTTGACCACTGCAGCCCCGACATCGTTGCCATTGCTGCCTTCAACCTGAAGATTGCAGCTACACTCTTTAATCGGTTTGATTTGACAGGTTGGAGATCCTTACGTCATGACATTGGTGGGCTTATTCGAAGCCAAATTGGAGGCTCTTGAGACGCGTATGGATGTTAAATTACGCGCTCTCTTTGAGGAGATTAGATTGGGCCGATCACTGAGCCCAATAAAATGACAACGTGGTGCAAATTTGGATTGTAAAAAGAACCTTAGTGAAGAACTAGCGATGATCCGTCAAACCTCCACCATCCAAGAGTACCAAATCAGGTTTGAAAGGCTATCTAATCAAATTTATGATTGGTCTGAAAAATTGATATTGAGGACTTTTATTAAGGGCTTGAAGCCGGAGATTCAGGAAGAAGTTAAAGCGCGATAGCCACACACACTTAAGGCAACCATCTCCTTTGCGCGACATCAAGAAGAGCGATTGAACTATGAAGCTCAGAAGACTAGAGTTGCTCCCCGACCAGTGGCACCAAAGCTTTCACCTCCTCCTACTATCAGCCGACCCCCTCAGCCACAGAAATTAACAAGAGAAGACCTTCATGACGGATTGACAAAGGGCCAATGTGGGTGTTGTGATAAACTGTGGAGCTTAGAACACAAATGTAAAAAGGAGACACCGCTGATGATTGCGCCTACTGAAGAACCTAAACTTGAAGATACGACTCTCGAGCCCAAGGAGAAGGATACACCACAATCGGCCACCCGCACGGTCCCTACCTTAGCCGGCTACACAAACTTGCAAAAATTTGAAGATCGAAGGGTTTCTCGAGCAGCAGTCCGTCATCATCCTCATCGACGTCGGGAGCACACACAACTTCATGAGCAGTAAGGTTGCTGCCCACTTAATGCTCCAAAAAGAAGATTACAACGGGTTCGAAGTCAATGTAGCTAACGGCCAAATTCTGAAGTGCAACCAGAAGTACCCGCGGGTAAAATTGATCCTACAGGAGCAAGACGCTAATTTTTTCCTCCTCCTTCTTGATGGTCTTGATATAGTGCTTGGCATTGATTAGTTGTCCACGATTGGAGATGTTTTCTGAAATTTTTCGAAGCTAATCATGAAATTTTTCAGAAAAGGAAAGCAGGTGATTCTATGAGGGAGCCCACAACCACAACACAACACTTGGAGGGGGTACCAAAAGAAAAATCCAGTGGTTTCCCAATTCAAATTGAAGGGTTTCATGAGATTGAAGATAAGAACCCTCTCCCACAGCTTGTTGAAATTTTGGGCGTCTCCACCAAACCGAGCCGATTACCTCCTTTGAAGCTGTCCGACCCCCCTATGCTGAACAGGCCGAAACTTCTACCAATTGTTGCACGACTAGATTGCTTCCTACAACCTCAGAAGGTCGAAGAGAAAAGGGTCGTCCAAGAGATGATAGAGACACGGATTGTTCGGCCATGCTTATTTCCCGCTACGACACATCCCTACATTCTTTTCCCCGAAGATAAACTACTTCTAAAGTGTTACATCCTGTCGAACTCACTATGGTTGCTGATCTCAGGTGACTTCCACGACTTTCCCTAGGATCAGACCATGATGCTTAAAGACTTCCTTGATGATGGCCTTCGATCTACGGCCCAAGACCGCGAGAAAATTGAGCTCCTCCAGTGGCGAAATCAGAAAAGGGGAAGGATTATTCGTAGGACTCAAACGAAGCATGAACATCATCCCTCTCATTATAAAGAAAGATGCACCATCTTGGCCGAGTGGAACTATAGCCCTCACGACCATGATGTCGTCCACACCAAATTGTGGCCGGATGTTTATTATTGGAGTAGACACATCTAAAGTGGGGGTCAACACTATCCTCGTGCAAGATGGTCAACAACACGAAGAAGTGAAAATGAGCCTCGAAAAATCACCACTCCTACCCACCTCAGACTCAGATGAGGCTCTCACCACTAGAGATTTTATCAGAGGACAACTCTCACTCTAAAAAAAGGCACGACTACTATTACAGAGCAACCACGTGGTAGCCCATGTAAGGAAGAAACTTCCCCCTGACAAACGTCGGAGCAGAAGAAAGTTTCCTGAGAAAGATCAAGTCCCCTTTTATCTCCAACTCCATCAACACGAAATTCAAGTCTCAAGAAAGTGGTCTCCCTACTTCTTTGGATCTTGCAAAATTGGGGATCACATTGGGGCCTTAACATGGAGGTCAGATCCGTGCACCAGATCAAAATTATAGTTGATCCTCCTGGTATCCCACCTCAAATGGAAATTTAAAGACGACGACTCAACTCAAATTCTTCCAACTGACACTCAAGCTGATGAGGAGCTGAAGACCCGGTTCCTAGAGTTCATGGACCCTCAGCCTTAGGCCAAGGTTGATTTTAAGAGGACGGGTTTGATAGGACTCCAACAGGGTTGAGTCCTAATCTCCCTAAAAGTAGTCAATAAAATCCTGTGAGATTGTAATAAAACCCCACTTAGCCACTTCTATCCTATAAAGAAGTGTGGTTAGGGTTTAGATTTTGGGTTTTAGGGTTTAGTAGCTGTCGCCCCCTTTACTGGGCTGGTTGGCCAGGGTTTCCCCCTGCTTAGGTCGGCTATAGAGCCAACCTAGCCGCCACTTGTTCCCTCTAAGGCAGGTAGGTTATAGAAGGGGCAAAAGGATAATTTTAGTTAGGCAAGCACCACCTAGGGCTAGGGTTTGGAGCCCTATATAAGCATGTAACCTCCATCTCTTTTTATTAAACAATTATCAATTTTATTTCAGCCTTATGTCGAATCTAGGAGGGAGGAACCCCTATAGCATTCCAGGGGTTGATCTCCCTCAAGGGTCAAAATATGTAGAGCTCCTTCTGGGGTTCTATCATTTAACCATGCCTGCTTGATTTCAACAGTTATTTAAGAGAACTCTTGGCGCGAACTATTAAAAGCTTTAGACCCTTGTTTCCACTTGACCTGAATTTGGTTGTGATAGGAATATCATATGGTCACAATGAAGGTGAAACTGTTGGAATTGCTTTGTTCATAAGTAATTTTTTTTTCAAGCATTTGGAGTGGCTTCTGAATCAATTTTGAAAATAACCAAGAAGGTTAATCTTACCAAGAGAATCACCTTGTTCAAGTGATTATGAACAATATTGACATGGATTGGAACTCAGAACTTCTTCATGACAATTGGGACCAAAGGGCCAAACTTAATTGGTGCGTCTGAATCATATTACGAAATTTTTCATGCAAAATTGAAAATCAGGAACACTATTGACTTTCCAATTTTTTAACTTATTCATTAAATACATGATGGTGAAAAAATTAAAAATTGTGCCATTTGTCAGTTAAATAGACTCAGGAGCCAAGGTTTGGCATAGTGATATGAATATTACCTCACTTTATTGTGTAAACCACAAATAATTTATCAACAAGTGAGGAGGACGAATTTGAATTTCATTATTCAGGATGATTGCAACATTTAATTTCATTGAGGAAGGCTGATAAGGGAAAAAATTGATGCAAATACTTCAAGTTCTTTAAAATTTGTTAAAGGTCCAAAGAAAAAAAAATACATGCATCTAAATATAGTTTTTGTTTCACATTTGATGCACGATTTATCCTTGATGATATTTGATTTAATGTATCTGTTGATTATCAATTCTTTTCACAAAGTTGAGAGCTAATTTGTTATTTCAGGTTGAAACAGTGGAAGGATATAAAGATCTTCAAATTCCTTCTGGCACACAACCAGGAGAGACATTGAAGTTCACTAACATGGGAGTTCCAAACCTTAGGAGGCCTTCAGTTAGAGGTGATCATCATTTTGTTGTAAGGGTAGAGATTCCGAAGAATATCAGGTTCATATCTCTTTTGACTTTTGGTACATCTACCATGTCCTTCCTAGTCTATCAAGGATATCAAATATCGCAGGATTTACTTTCATCTTCTGTTTCATTTGTGTGAACTTTTCTGGGCTCGAACCACAGAATTGTGTTTATCCTTGACATGTTTTTTCTTGGACAAAACAGGATTTTGCAGATGGAAGTAACATATTAGTCACAGAATTTGTATTTGACTTACTAGCTTTGTAACTGTTACAGTGATGAAGAGAGATTACTCGTTGAAAAGTTAGCATCTTTGAGGGCTACAAAGGATAGTTCCATCAGATCAAAAGGTATTATTGCATTCTTGTAATAGAAACATGGACATTGCATATATTTGTGACAGTTCATCTTTTTGATTTTGTTTTTCCTTTTTGGTATCTTTTGCTAGGGATGCATCAGGATAATATGTACAAGTATTCTGAAAAGAGAAAAACTCGGGCTTCACAAAAAAGGATGAATAATTCATTCTGGAGCTCTATGAAGAACTTGTTTGGGTATGTTACAATGTCTAAAGTGACATGAGCATCTTTTCTTTCAAGGATAACCTGAATTGATTCTTTTTTTATAAATTCCTTCAGAACATTAAACTTCTGATTAAGTGTAATTTCTGAGTGAACACTAGTTTTTAACAGTTTAGTGCTGTGCGATTTATTAACATATTAGGAAATGTAATTTCAGAATTTTGTGTGTAAAGTATTTCTAGGATACAGTATGACACAAGGCTGTCGAGCAATTTTGGAGTTGCTCTCTCGACCGAGAAGTTGTTTGTTGGAATTTCGCCAGCATGGTCGGACTTGAAATATCACAGGTCACCTATTATTGCATAGGCAGCTGGCTAATCTTTTAACTTCAAGAATTCAGCTACGCTGGAATCCTCGGCATAGCTGAATTTTAAGTGGCGTATTGTTAACACTGACAGATAACTAGTTTTAACTTTTAAGTGGTCTTTTCATGATGGATAACCCATAAATTCTTCTGCAAATTGAAGTACAGGGGCAAAGATCAATGTTGAACTCAGGTTTTATAAAATACATATTTGATAAATGAAAGGTTAAGTGCATGGGTATCTTGCAGTTTATAAATTACTCAACTTTTATAAAATACGTGTTTATAAGATCTGATAAAGTTTCACATATATTGTCAGCTGTCTAATATGAACATTACCATTGTGCTTTTATTTAAAATAACTATTGCAGAAAGAAAAATGATGTTTGCTATGATGAGAATGGTTAGTTAGATTACTAGATACATGGTTAAGCTGGGAGAGCCTGCAACAACATTATTCCACTTTTTTCCTCCCTATCAGTTCCTCCTCTACATGGCCTATGTTCTCATGCGACAACGTAATATGGCTTATGTTTTATGGCAGCATGTTTGCTCTTTGTATGATTCTTTTGTTTACGAGAACTTCTTGTGTCTGATTCACAGAGCAAGCCAAACTGGAACTGGGATTGCATCCATTAGCCTACAAGCACCAGTACCAGCATGGATGCCTCATCGCAAAGCTGATCCCTCTACTGTTGCTGCTTATGGAGCTTTTGCAGTGACAGGCATCTTGTATTTGATATGTAGAATTAGTGGCATCTTATCAGTACCACAAAAGAACTTTTTGACACCACAAAGATCAGAAAAAGAAGAGTAATAGGATGCCTCATTGCAGAGCATATGGGGTTTTCGCAGCTACCAACATCTTATATTGATGTGTGGATTTAAGGGCTTCTTATCAGTATTACCAAAAAACTTTTTGACACCAGAAGGATCAGAAAAGAAAGATGAGTTATAGGACATTTATATCATTCATCAAACTGATAGTTTGGATGGCAAGTTTTCTTGTGCCAATCAGACTCATATGGTTGAAACTAGATGAAGTTACTTTTTTGCAAGTCTTGGTTGAATCCTCGTCACAATTCTTTTTTTTCCATGCATAACGTAAGCAGAATGGGAATCAGGCAGAAATTTTCAACAAGGGAAAATGCATATGTTGTTTTTCTTCTGAATCAAAAAATTGGTATAATATGTAATGAAATTTATCCTACATCTTGTTCTCTATGTATTAGCTTCAAGGCACAAATACTTTCTTTGAACTTTATATTAGCTTATCACGGTTGTTGTAATTGTATATTAACATCCTTTGTTTCTTTTCTGATGTATATACACACACTTATCTAACCCTGGTGATTCATAAAAGCACAATAGTTAACTTTAAGATTACCACAATAGAAATACTCTTTTAAGTTTTGCCATGCTTAAAATGATAAACATTATAAAGAAAATATATGTTATTTTGAAGTTATGAAATAAAAAATAAATAGAAATATCCCAAAGTCTCTTTGAACAATAAAATGATAAAAAAATGCATGCATAAACTGGTATCTTATTTTATAATCATTTTGAAGATGTGAAATTAAAATTTTATAAAGAGAATAAACAATAAAGAAACTACATCAGTAATCAAACGAAAAAAATTAATAATAAATGTCAGAATGAAATATTTCTTGATAAGACAACTAGACTGGCCACCCTAACCAATCCAAATTTACACTTTCATTTAAATATATTTATCGAGATAAATTGACCCAAAACTTAATTTATATATCTTATCTACAAAAAAACATATCTTTATTAGTGTAAAAATAAGAACAACTGAATAAGGAGACTTCTATGTTAGTTATGATATTTTTAAATAAATTTATATTTTTAATATCTTCATCAAAATGCTGTAATAAAGAATTAGACTGATTCCCCTTACAAACTAGTCAATAAGGTGTACCCAGCAGTAATCTTATCAATAATTCAAAGATTACAACAAATGGAGACATCTTTTGAAAATATCAATAAGGAAAGCAGCTCTCAAAGCAGAAAAAAGCTTAAAAGGATTAATCTCTCAATATAATATACTTTAATATTCCTATCAATTATCTCACTTCATAATTGTGGATTTCTTCAGTATATTTACAAATAATCATCCCAAAAGTTAGAATGTAGCATCATAATATTAGCATACTCCATATATAATAAATTAAAAAAATTCAAAGTGTCTAAAATGCTTATAACATTATTGTCATCGTAGCTATCAAATCATACAAATTTTTATAGGATATTATCAATTAATATAAATCACGTGCTTCACACGTGGGAGCAGGTTGGTCTATTTGTTTCCTCGGTTTGGCTCGTCGCCCGCGAATCGAAGCCGCTCCAACTCCTCTGTATCGCCCCTGCGCCGGCACCGCATTTATCATCCTTCTCCTCCTTTTCCTTCTTCACCGCCTGTGGTCGCTTCTTTTCTCCCAGCTCGGCGCTTTTTTTGATCGCTGTCTAGGAAAAGAGACCCTAAATCGGAAATCAATCCTAGAACGGACGGGACCGGTGAAAGGTGTCCTCCTGATCTTCCTAGTAGGTTGTTTTCGCTCTCCAATTTTCTCTGCCCTTGTTGTTCTTCTTACTTTCTTTCCTCTTTTTCCATTTTAATTTGCATGCCCTAATTGTTATTTGAAGTTTGATTCTTGATTATTTTTCTTTGAGTTGGAGTTCTTAGTCATGCTGGGAAATGAGGATGAGGACAGCTACGAGAATTGCTAATATCTTCTTCAAAACACCGCCTAAAGCACCTTTTATAGTAAAAGAACGAAACTTTATCAAATCTTCGCTCATTTAGGGCGTTTTTATAATTGTAAAGGACATAGATTCGGTTTCTTGTGTAACTCAGAATAATATAGAAGGTATCAGGGAAGAATCACTGGTCTATGGCTGATGGAAGTTAGTCAAGAGTTACGTAAGTTGTCTGAGATAGTATGGTTTAAGAATTTATTTCACGAGACACTATTGTAGAGGCTCTGAAAAAAGATGGTACTAACTTCTGATTTCGTTAGTGATCATATGTCCGATAATTATGTTGAGTGAATTTAATCTGTTTCTTCTCGAGTGAATCCAGTTCTGTTGTTTTCTGCTTGCAGGTTGTATCATCATTTGCATTGGTGAAGTGATTGTTCATTTACTTTGAGTACTAGGAAGTTTTCAGTTTATAAGAGGAATGGAGATACAAACTTCTGGCAGATCTATTGATAGTTTGCTAGAGAAGGTTCTTTCCATGAACATTCTTTCTTCTGATTATTTCAAAGAGCTTTACAGATTGAAGACGTACCATGAAGTTATTGATGAGATATATAACCAAGTCGATCATGTCGAACCATGGATGACTGGAAATTGCAGAGGTCCTTCCACGGCATTTTGTCTACTCTATAAGTTCTTCACAATGAAACTTACTGTCAAGCAAATGCATGGGCTTCTGAAGCATCCTGATTCACCTTATATAAGAGCTGTAAGTGTCTCTACTAAGTGTTGTGTGCTATTACTTGTATTGCTTTATCTTATCATATTTGTGATTTCATTTGTACCTCCAAAATTTGAAACCATTTGGATGTTGATCAGTTGACGTCACATGTTTCCTAGTGAGACTTGTTGATGCAATTCGTTGACCTTTTGGCAAAGAATACTGCATGTTTCACAATTTCATGGTTGATTCTCCTTATAGAGAATTAGAATATATTTAGCCTTAATTGGCTATCACATTTCTGTGATTAATTCATGTTGTCTTTCAGCACATTAATTGAGATCATGAACTGAATTTGTTTTTTCATCTTCAATGTCTGGTTGTTGGAGCATTCAGGAAAGATATATATGTTACATCATCTAGGCCTGTTAGCTATTTATCATTGGAACTTTTTCATTATCTTCCACACAATGCTATTATTGGTTGACAACATCAAAAGTCTTTTAAGTGTATGGCTTGGACTGTACATCAAGAACCTTAGATGGTCTCGTTTGGGTTTTCAACTTCATTGTCACTTGTCTTTTCTGGATATGTTCCATTTTTCTCTTGGTTTGAAAAGGTTTGTCTTTTGTGGGCATGATATGTGGTTGGTTGCAGACATTGATGGTGAATTTGGCTGTGTATGCAAACATTTATTATTTATCTCCTGATGGCTATTTTAACATGTGTATATGATGCTCTAATAATAATAATTAATGAAGTTATTTCCAATTTACTACTTGTAAAGCTGAAATAGCTACCATTGTTGGTTATTCAGATTGGCTTTCTCTATCTACGTTATGTTGCAGATTCAAAGACATTATGGACTTGGTTTGAGCCATACATTAAGGATGATGAGGTATTTTATCTTTATCTGCTTATTTCAATTCTTCTATATGCCTTGAAAACTATGCTTTCTGTTCTCCTAGCAGATAACTCCTTGATAATCTTATTGCTGATTATTTCAATTGATTGATAGCAGGGTTCTTGATGGACTTATTGCTGATAATCTTTTGATTGCCTCAATTGTGATTGCCTCAATTGTGCTTAATTTCACCATATCTTTTTCTGCTCTAATATCTTGTACTGTTGTCTGATACCTTTACTAATCTACTTTTGTGTTGTATATTTAATCATTGCTATGCTCAGTGCTATATATTGCTCTATCTTGTGTGAATTTCAGTTGTATAGATTATTTATATGACATCTATTTTAATTTACTTTCCCCGTAGTATGTCAGATTTATTATATATAAATAATGTATATTCTCCTTATTGTCCTCTTATTGTGTGGAAGTTTATGTTTCTTTTGGTTTTTCCCTGCTAAAATATCAATTTATGTTCTAAACTGATTATATGTTTTTCAATATACAATTTATTTCCATGCATTACAAATTTCTTTTGAATTTAGTATTTTTGATTGTTTTCATTATTACAATTGCATGTTGGCTATCATCTAATAAGGGCCATCCTTCTTGAATCTAAGGGTCTCATGCTTTTACCTTGTGATTGGAGGCACTAATGGATCCATTTGGGACCAACTTGTGGGATCATCGCTATCTTTGATCACAAAACATGTAGGTGAGATAGCTAAGCCATAAATGGTAGGATAAGTATTTGTTGAGCAAAAGCTCTGGCTTTGCACATGTAGGTGAGATTGCTAAGCCATAAATGGTAGGATAAGTATTTGTTGAGCAAAAGCTCTGGCTTTGCTGTTGGTGCTATATGATTTATGGACATTGTTCATGTGACCAACCTTAGAGCTCTTATTTATATTTTAGCTAATTTCAATTCTGAAATTTATATTGAATAGTTACAACAGTATCTTAGCATTTGGGACTTAATTTCTAATTTGTACTTGTTAGTGAACCGATTATTGTAAGGAGATAACATTTTCTTGTATGATCAAAGATTAGTGATACTAGACCTTAATAATTGTACACCATCTCTACTGGAGAACTTATTTGATACAGAATTCATATCAAGGATATAAATCTTCCTCCAATGCTGGTTTTTGTAGCCACCTTGTAACCAATTCATTATCAGTAACCGGGTGGTCTCCTCTACTGTCCTGTTCATTGAATGCAATAAAAAAATAAAATTGAATTTTATTGTACCAGTATCTAGATATATGGTTTGATAGTGGTACTTAAGTCAGTAAAACCACCATTGTCGATACATGAAACCTGAATTTAGATGCTTATTTGTCTTTTATTGTGAAGGAAATTTCTCCTGCTTCTAATGGTCGCCGTACAACTATGGGAATATATGTGCGTGATCTTCTTCTTGGACAGGTCAGTTGTTTGATTCCTTAATTGTCTATCCATAATAGAATATGCCTGTCAGGCATAAGTCTCTATAGATATGTTCTTTAGTCGAAAATATTCACTGATATATTGAGTCAACAAATTGCATACGTGTTTCTAAGCTAATGACTTGTTTTGGTAGCTGAATTTTGCTAAATGTCACACCTGTTCATTTGAGATTCTGAGCTTGCGTTACCTTATGGAGTATGCTTTGAGAGGAGATCAGTAGATCACATCTTTATCAACAGTTATGTTCAAGGTTTGTGATGTTGATCTTGAAATGAAGTCATCTCTCGAAGGGCTTATTACTATTTCCTTATCTTGTTTTACTGAGTCGCTTTCCTGCCCATGTTTCAGTCACTTCTCTTGACTTGGCAGTGGTCATGTAAATTGGTACATTTCATGTATATTGCTAGACTCTTGCTGTTCTATGTTGCAATGTTTTTGATGTTTGGGTATTAGATTTCACCATTTAAGCTCTCTAGTGAAAGATGTTTGGTTAACATGATATAAATCAGTCAATATAAGCTAAAAGATAATTCTTGTAATGTTCAGTATCTATTTCTTGGTTTTTTACAGTAATATATAGGTCATAGAAGTTTCTAGATATGGATCGGACCACATGATAACATTTGAGGCATGCGATGTGCGCACGGATGCTGATTAGGTTTTCCAGAGGTAGTTTGATCAAAGTAGGATCAACAAATCACAATGCTATCTGGTTTAGGTGCTCACATGAGCTGCCCGACGCATGGGCTTAAGCATGCGCTTGGACTGCACCCAATCAAAGGCACTCTCTCAAATCCAAATTGAATCGCCTCACCCGGGTGCCTAGGCAAGCACCCGAATGCCTCTTGACTTCTGTGGTTAAAAGGTAACATTAAATGACCTAAGTGTAGAGATTTATATTTCATTTAATACATGTAAAAAACAACTGTGATATTTAATAATGTTTGATGGACTTCATTGCAACTAGTAGGTTCTTCTTAGTTCGATCTTTGATGCCTATAACACCCTACTTAAATAAAATGGTGCTTTTTTTGTCAAATTTAAGTGAAGGGAGGATGTGCTTGCAGGCATTTCCCTACATAATGGCCAGTGTGCACATTTTTTGAACTAGGTCTGCAATTGGTTGAATCTTTCCTGATCTGATCCTAGTTTCGATCTGATTAGGTTTGCTTTGGATCAACATTTATTGTCCCTGTTGCTGAATCCAATTTAAAGATTCTAATGCTATTGATTCTGGTACATATCTGGCTATGATCCCATTTAATGCTCATTTATCATGTCCTCATTCTTGACACTATAAGGAAAATCTATATCAAGTTTTTAATTTCTTTTTTGCCTGCCATTGCATTTGCTGCCTCTCCATTTGTTTTAGAAGTTAGAAATCCACCTATCCTGGTTGTGCAGCACGAATTTTCAGATAAATGGCATCTAACCAAAAAGCTTAACTGCTGGAAGTCCTTTTCCTCTCATCATCACTGACCATTTGTGTCATCATCACTACCCAAGATTTCATCCAATTCAAGGCTGATAAGTTTTTGTTTGTTTATAATACAGTTTTAATTTGATTGGATAGTTTAGAATTTCTTTTAGCTTTATATCACTGGGGTTTATTGTTTGACACTACGACTGCAGTGAGTAACCACAATGCACTTTTGGAAAATGGTAAATTTGTTAGTTCCTTTCTTATGTGTTCTGACCCTTGGAAAGTTATTGTTCTTACGCTTAAAAAGTAAAGAAGGTTATTTTTCTTACCGTTCTGCATCATGGTTGTTATTGCTCATTTACTTATTACAGTAGTGAGGAAAACATTAGTATGTTATTGGGTCAAATGCCTGGATTAGAGCTTTGGTTAAAAATTAGGATCAGAGATGAATTGGGACAAACAGATCCAATTGGATCTAACATATACTAATTGGATCATAAGGTTTCTGATGCGTCAGTTTGATTTTGATCAACTATGATCTGAGGTCTTTTCCTAATGGTTGTTACCTGGACATTAATTGGGTGAAAGGACATGATTTAGTTTCTGAAGCATTAGTTTGGATATGATCAACTGTTATCTGAGGTCTATTCCTAATGGTCTTTCCCTTCCCTGTAGTGGACACTAATTGAGAGAAAGGGCATGATTAAGTTTATGGTATTATTTTACTGTTTGGTCTAATAGTTAACAAAACGATAGTCATTGCTTATGTTGTGTACTCACTATTTCTTTTCTATCACCTCTTTTGTCTCCTCTGATCTTCTTTTCTGGTCTCTCTGTCTCCTTTCTCTTTTTTTTTTGTATATCTTGGAGAAAACAAAGGAAAGTATTCAAGGGGAAGGCTAATATCCTGCTTAAATCACAGTAAGGTTCTCATATCAGTAATATATTCAATCATAGGCTCATGAATTATGGCTTGTACATATTTTGTGTTTCCTTCTTGTTATTGATTCTGCTATCTTCATATGTTCTACACAATGTGTATTTTGCCTTTCTCTTCAGTTAGTTAAATGCTAAATTACTTACATGGCTCATTAATCAGGATACAGATGTCACTCTACTACTGAAAATACTACTTAAGTGCCAAAAACACATTTGTTTAGAACTCTCTCTCTTGTTGAAATTTTTTTCGCAGGATGTCTAGGTCATAAGTGTTATGGATATGCAAAAAGTTTGAATTGATTGTCCATGAATCTTAACTATTACTAGTCGACAGTTGTGCAGCTGCCATGAAATAAAGGACTTGCGACAGCACACTAATCTTCCACACCCTTCTTTGTTGTGGCTCAATTGGTTGCTTTGTGGTCTTTTTGGTAGTCTATCTTAAGATCTGGAATTCTCTTCCCTACATGTCAATTTATTCATTGTGATCATGCAGTAACTGGTCTCCTGGACACTTTGGATGCAGTTTTGTTTTCTTTTTAGTTGGTATGCTTCACTTTGCAAACTTGCAATGTTGGCAGTAAGTGATCTCGTGGATTGACAATATTAGTATTTTGTTCTAACTTTTTTATGAAAGCACTTGGAAGTTTTATATTTTTGGTGCTGTTCATAATGTACTTGTTGCTGAACATTTGCAATAGAACTTAGATGTTTAATCTTAACTTGTATATTCAATCTTCTTAATTTTATGGATCTTATGATGCAGTACTACTTTGACACCCTTTTTCCACGTATTCCCATCCCCGTCATGCGCCAAATTGTTGCCAACCTGGAGAAACTGAAGCTCCCTACCAAGCATTGTGGTGTGACTGGAGAAACTTGTCGACAGGGTTCAGATGATGTTGCCCGTCGCCCTCCTTCGGTAAAAGCTGCTCTGTCAGTTTCTTTTGGTCAGCGTGCTCCACACCGGGCATCCACCAGGGACTCTTCACCTGTCAGAAGGACGTTAGCTCCCCTACATGAAAGAAGTGATGGTGATGACCATTGGAGATCATCTCCAAGCATTAATCACAGTAGCAGCCGTGAACGACCTGATCGTGATCGTGATTGTGATCGAGACCGTTCAGAATGTGAGCAGGTTAGGGATCGTGAACGAAGGCATGAACATGACTGGTGTGGTGATCGTGACAGAGAGTCTCACAGATCCAGGAACTCGGATAGGGGTTGCAGGAGAAGAGACCATGAAAGGAGCAGGCGAGAAAGTGATGAGTGCAGACGATCCAGCTCCCGACGAAGCAGGAGCAGGAGCATGCATATCCATGGTGCAGATTCTGGCAATCGTCCTCCTAGTCCATTCAGAGATGAAAATAGAGAAAAGGCAAAGATTGCTTCAAGCAATCTGGCAAAGTTGAAAGATTTATATGGTGATGGAAGTGACAAGAAGAGTGATGAAGCTGCTGATAGGCTGCGGAAAGATACCAGCACTGAAGAGGTTATCAGATTGGGGGGATCTACATGGAAATGAAATCAAAACGAAATGTCTTTGTAGTGATGTGATTTTGAAACATCAACTTAATCATATTGGATCTTCAGCTTTGGCTTTCCAAGGCAGATAACTGCCCAGTGGTATCCTGATAAATACTGGGTCTACTCATAAAACATTGATTTGCTCTTGGATACATGCTGCTGGAGTTGCTATGATCTGTAACTTTGATGCGTCAGATCCATGATTTCAAGTCGGAACTAGTTGCAGGTTAGATCATTTTCTCTTGTGCTATCTACTTGTATAAATACTGTAAAATCCTACATGCATGATTTAAGAAATGTATGATGGTTTCAATTCCAAATTTACAATGTGAAGGAAATCGAATAAATCTCACGTGGAAGTAAGTCCTTGTTGGTGCATCATACAATTTTAAGTCTATTAAGGACACAATGAAGCATAGTTTTAAATACTAGTTTAATTAATATTTACCAATTTGGTTTTTTTTTTTTTTTAGGCGAACGATAGTCGTAGTCTTTGACCATATAAGTTGATCTCGATCAGTATATAATATTTTATTTTTTTAAAGATGTTTTGCCAAAAAAAAAAAAGCTTCCACTTTTGGAAGGACGATGTCTCATGTTCGTTTTTACTTGGAGTGTTCTTTTTTTTCAATTTGGATATAAATGTCTTCATATTTTTACTTAAATGATTTGATAAAAAATGTTATTAAAATATCTAATTTTGATAATTATTATCATAATTTTTTTTAAAAAAATAAAAAGTGCTTAGAATTATATCTTAGTAATTTTGTGAAAAATTGAATTGGTTTAGTGGAAGTGGGCTAAGTATAGATTATCCTGTAGTTAAACCTCTTTAGAATCTTGATCCTTAAATTTTTTAAAAAATATATTAAAATTCTTTGTTATGAAATTGAAACATCTAGGTTCATTTATCGATCTTACTAATAGAAACTCGAAAACAATGGGTAAAAAGTAATTTTAATGTTTGAGTTGATGTTGGTGGCAGACGACAGTATCGTTACAGGTCGTGGGTGGTTGCTATAGATGAGTTGCATCTTTGTTGATGCGGATGCAGTTGCCGAGCCTCTCTTTCACTGCTCTACATATGCATAAGCGTCGACGAAGTTGCTGAGAGACGAAAGAGTCGCTTGACATTTGCATCGGTGCTGGCATAGATGTAGAGTGGCGTTGCTTTGTATATGCATAGATGTTGACGTAGTAGCCAAGCAACGAAAGGGCTACTCACGTGTTGGTGTCGACATAGTTGTCGAGTGACAAAAGGACTGCTCACTATGTTAGTGTCGACATAATTATCGAGCGACAAAAGGGTCGTTCATTGCATCGGCGCCAACGTAGTTGTCGAGTAGTATTGCTCTACATCTATGTCGACGTCGATGCAAATGCTAAGCAACTCTTTTGTTGCTCGAAAATTGCATTGATGCCGACGCAGCGAGCAACACTTTCGTCGCTCAGCAACTATGTCGATGCCGGCGTAGTGATGGCTCTTTCGTCGCTTTGCATATGCATCGGCGTCGATGTAGTTGCCGAGCGACGAAAGGGTCACTCAGCAACTGCATCAACACTAACGAGCGATCGTCGCATCTCCTTATCGCTCTCCCCATTTACAGCAACCACTCGCGTTTCCCAATGGTGTCTACGAGTGACCGTCATCTCTTATTGTCACTCTCTACATCTATAATAGTCACTTGTAACTTCCAACATCATCGATGTTAGCCGCGACCACCACCAACGGAAACAAGGGCAGCAGTCATACTGAAACAAAGTTAAGGAAACTGCCGCGTCAGCGATTAACTCACTGCCGCTTATTATTACTTATTATAAGAATCAGGCAATTGTCCGCTTGTTTAGTAGTTACTTGGCTGCTCCTCTCTCACTTGTTGTTTACTGAACTTTTATGTATGTGTCTGTCCTTTTTGTGTTTTGCTTCTTTAGCAGAAAAAAGTCATAGGCACGATCTTTAGTGCATACAAAAGAATGGAGTAGAGGCTACTAAGATAAGAGTAGAGGCCAGTATAACAAAAATAATTGAAAACAATTCCAATACATCATCATCTACCAACAAAGAAGCCAACTCCTACTTATGGGGAAAAACAATCTGACTAAGAATTCTGCTGGACAAGACCTTTAATCACTACCGGAAAGAATTGAACCGATACAATAAAGAATGGATCTACTGCTTCTCAGAATCAAACAAGGGATATAGAAGTGGACTGCATTAGCTTTATTAGAATATGAACAATGGCACTGAACTCACTGAAAACAAGGCTCGAACTTGTATTGATGAGAACCCAACACAAGCAATCCACTCTTATCAGAGTTCCGCTAATGGTTAGCATGCCCCTATTTGACTTTATTCCTTCCTATCCTGTAGTGAAATCTGCTTCTCTACCCGATCCGATAAGGATTGAACAGGTGCCTCCTTTCACTCTGTAGTAGGCTATTGTTCCGCATCTTTGCTTTACTATCTACCTCTAATGGCTTCCAACCTTACTTTACTACTTCAACTAACTAATTATCTTTTTTACTCATTTTTTTAATATATTTTCATCCGTAAAACTGATGATGATAAAGTAAATAGATCTAGATGTTTACTTTTTTTAACTATAGGTATTTCAATATAAATTTTTGAAGTCTAGAAATTGATATACTAAGGAGGTCTAACTATTAGACGTAATATGTAAATTTGGCCGGTGAAAGTTGATTAAGTTACACTTAAAATTGAACTAAATTATATTCAATTATAATATCAATTAAAAACTCTAAATTTTTATGATTAATTATCATATATATTTTTTGAAATAAGGATTGCTTCATGAACTATTTTTATTCATTTCACATAAAAAACCCTCAGGTGAAAAATGAATATGTGACGTGTTATCTTTTTAAAAAGTGAATAGTATAGATTTTTTTTATAAAATACCCTTTTTCTAGTGCTATTATATAATATAATTTGGTATATCATATCAGACTGAGATTTAAACCATTGTATCATACTTTTGTGATTAATAATAATAATAATAATAATAATAATAATAATAATAAGTTTTCAGTGAGGTATTCAAAAAGCACGTTATGATGCAAACCAAGAGATACTTAGAAACTCTTCTCTTTTTTCTTTTTTTTTTTTCAACAGACAAAATGGTCATTTTTTTTAAATGATGCCTCAATGTTTCGAAAAAATGTCTAAAATATCTCGCACCAGCTTAATGATATTTTACCGTCAGTTATAATATTTTGACTAACATAATAAAAATAATATAAAAATTATTTAAAAATATTATAAATGATATAAATGGATTTAGAATCTCTTACAATCTACAAGCTATGACAATAAAAAAATTATAATATATATATATATATATATATATATAGATTTATGATACTTTGAGCACCTCAACAAAAAATGTTATAAGTCTATTGAAAAACATTATAAGGAAATCAAAACAATGAAAACCAGAATAAATTGTGAATGACGTGACTATAAGTGAATATAATATACGAGGTTAATTGATTAAAATTTTTCAGCACGTCATTCACAAGATCACATTCTTGGTGTTTTGGCAGAACAAATCAAGAAACAATAATTAGGCATCCAATATTACCTGCATTAGTTTACAAAAATAACATTACGTAACAGACAGTTCCTCTGCCAAAAAAATGTATTCCATTCTATTTAGTTGTGTAACGAGTGAGACTATATTTCATCATTATCTCATGCAAATCGATATTTTTTAGTGCGTAATCTTTAGATGCTCTTGATTTTGTGATGCACTTTATCATTTTGTTTCTGATGTTAAATGGTGGACTATGCTAACTGTATCTAATAGGCCCCCCCCTATCCACTTGTGTTATGTGTTTCTCATTTTTAACCTAGCTTCTAAGTTTGTGATGCATTAAGTGCATGAGCCTTTTTTTTTTTTTTTTGTGTCCTCCAATTTCGTAGTGTTGGAGAAATGGATGAAAGAAACGATTATAAAATATGAGATATATGTAATATGATATTATAATTAATAATAAATATGAAATATTCATCTAAATCATTTATGTTGAGATCATGATCCTCATTATTGATAAAATCATGATAATATATTACGATAGTTTCTATGATTTGGAATCATGATAGAATGGTACCAAAAATATTGATAGAATCATGATTTATTTTTTTTCAAAAATATCTTTCCTATTATGCCCCTATAAGGTGGTGTTCCCATCTAAGGCATCGATCTTGGACTGAAGTAGAAAAAATTACTGACGTGATAAAGGCTTTATAAGAGCATCTACAAGTTGATAAGAGGATGAGCCATGATAGACACATAGTTCACCATTTGAACTTTATCACGAACAAAGTGAGAATCAATAGTTATGCGCTTCATTCCAGAGTGAAATCATATAAATAAATATATTACCTCAATATTATCATAATATATAGATAAAGGATAAGAGATTATGATAAATAGTTTATAAAGCAATGATTGAATCCAAAGAAGTTCCTTAGTTGTCAAAGCAATTAATTGATATTCAACCTCCAAAGAATATCTTGTAACATAACATTATTTCTTGGAACTCCAAGAGATTAAATTATGACCAAGAAATATGACATAAGCATTAGTATATATCCTATCATCGTTGTTATCTACCCAATCGACATCCGAAAGTACATGAAGCAATAGAGGATAAACTTTTGGGAGAAACAAGCAATGATTAATAGTAAGGTTCACAATCTCATACCGTACGAGTGTATGGATCAGTTATCGATATGGTACATTCGAGCTGTATCGAGCATATCAATCCTCTTTTGGATCGATGCGTACCAAGCATACCAAGCAGTACGATACGGTATTACAAACCTTGATTAATAGTATCCATTAAGCGCTAGAGAAGGTATTTAATGACTATCCAATAGTTGAAAGTATGCTTATATCTATAATGTTTGAATGAGTAAATGCCAAATACTATAGACTACCAACAACTTGACGAACACAATTGCGTCACTAAGATTAGCACTATCAAATAGGATAAGAGGAACACTTGTAGATTTTAACATAGTAACAATATTAGCTTCAAGTATTTTTAGTGCAATTAAGAAGATCATGAATATGCTTCTCTTGAGAAAAAAAATAGACTATTTACTATGTGGAAAACTTGAATACTATGAAAATACTTGAGAGACGTAAGATCTTTGATAGAATTTTTGTTTCTAAGCTACTGAATAAACTGATTAATTATTATTGATTTATTATCATTAATAATTAAGTTATCTACATAAATTAATAAAAATATTATCATGCTATCATGAGATTAAATGAATAACAAATTATCAAATTGAGAATTATAAAATCCAATTGAGATTATATATGTTCGAAGTTCATAATGCTAAACACGAGACTTGCTTGAGACCATAAAGAGCCTTGCACAACTTATAGACATGTCGAAGAAGATTATGATTAATAAAACTTAAAGGTTACCTCATAAATACATCCTTGAAAATATGATTATGAATAAATGTATTATTCATGTCCAATTATCGAAGTCTCCAATTATTAGACAAAATAAAACATAAAATAATATGAATTATTGTTGACTTAAGGTGTCATGGTACTCAAGGCCTAAACTTTGATAAAATCAGTTGACAATAAGTTTTGTTTTATACTTATCAATAGACCTATCATATACAAAAAAACCCATTTGCACTCTACAAGGTTTTTACTTGGATGGGATAGAATTAAGTCTTATATACCATTTCATAATAAAGTTTATATTCTTCAAATATTACTGCTCACCATTCAGAAATTTTTATAGCTTGGTTAATACCAGAAGGCACAAAAATAAATCTTTGAGATTGTTTTATGAAAATAAAAAATATTTATTTAGTTTAAAGACTTAATTTTTGGATCTAGTAATCATCAAATGGATTAGTGTAAGATTAATGACATCTCTAGGACATGCTAGATGATAAAAATTTAAAATAGGGATACTAATACCAAACCTTATTGTGAATTATTTTGATGCCTAACACTCTCATGAGGCAACTAGATGGATGAGATAATATGTTCATCTTGCACCATTGAGGAAGGACCTAGTAGGGTCTAATTGGATAAAGTGTTTGGATTGATGAAGGATTGATGTTTCAACCTGAACGAGAATGATAATATGAGATGACTCATGTTTAGGAGACCGAATCAACAAAGTTATTGGAAGTTGATCTAGGTAAAAAAAACTCATGATTTATAAAAAAATAAATTTCACAAAATCAACATGATAAGAAATAAAAATTCTTTTGGTTGATGAACCACAACATTTAAAGACACTTTAATTAAAAGAATATCCAAGAAAAACATATGGTTTTCATCGATCTTTCAGTTTATTATAGGTGTAAGGTTTGAATCATGGATAACATAAACACCAAAAATATTTAATTAACTATAGTTAGAAGTAAATCAAAATAGTTTTTCAAATGTTAAAACCATAAGAACTGAAGTTGGTATGCCATTAATAAAAATAATTTGACGTGACAAATATATGAGACTAAAATTGAAGAGATAAAGGAAACTTGAGTAACGAATGTGAGACCATTTTGAACGATGTACTAATGATGATATTTCATGATTATGTGGAAGGGTAAGAAAATAAAAGATTTAATTAGCTTCAGAAAGTTACAAAGCTTTTGAAATTCACCACCATTATCAAAGTAAAATGAAATAATAGATGAGTACTTTAGATTTTTTATTTCTAAAAATTAAAAAAATGATGAATACTTCAGATTTTTTATTTATGAAAAATAACCACATGTACTTTATGAAATTATTAACAAAAATAAGATAATAGCTAAATTTGTCAGTAGATTGTATTGGTGAAGGACCCCAAACATAAGAGCATATAAACTCAAGGGGCGAATTACTTATGAGTGAGGATGTATAAAATGGAAGTTTATGTATTTTATTGTATTTGCATGAATTACATGAAAAGGGATGACAAGATGATGAAGATAAAGGAAAATTTAAAAAATGAATAATATGATTTAGAATATTAAAAGAATGATGCCTTAAGTGATTGTACTATTCTTAAAATAGAGTCTTAATAGCTGTTGCTAAAGGAACAATAGATTTAGACAGTACAATAGTTGAGATCATTATCTTTATTCAGCCTCTCCGATGTGCTCCCGTATTGAGATCATTCATAACAAATGAAGAATATAAGAATTCAATAGAAATATTACCGTATTGAGATCATTCATAACAAATGAAGAATATAAGAATTCAATAGAAATATTATTAGAAGAGCATAATTTAGAGACATATATTAGGTTTTTCATATCAGGAACATAAAAAAATGTAAAATTAGTAAACATCTTAAGAAAGAGTGAGGGTTTGTAGAATTAATATGAGTTATTTTGAGACCTTTGCTACTATCTATCATAATATTATTTGAATCATCATAATTTGAATGAAAAGATATAATATTCAAGCTAGACATGATATAATGAGAAGCCCCATAATCAACAAGTCAATTTGATGAAAATTGAAAGGAACAATATGAGCATGCAACAATGATAATAAAAATCAAATAGGTGGTATGAAGGTCGAAATATCAATAGAGCAATAGCTTGCAAGCGATGACATGTCTTAGCAATATGGCCTTACATATCACATATTTGATAAGTGACTTTGTTGCATGTTATATCTAGAATGATTATTTGGATGATTATCTTTCTAGTTGTGGATCTTTCTTTTGATGCTAAGATTAGTTTTGTTAGTAAAATTGATGATGATAGAAGTACAAGATAGTGACTCTCACTTAAGATCAGCTTTATAGTCAGAAAGTTTATCATGAAGTTCTTCAAAAGATATAAGACTATCACAAGCATGAATCATAGCCGAGATCCCCTTGTAATCTGAACTAAGACTATTTAATATATGAAAAATAATATTTTTATCATCAGAGGGTGCATTAGCCATAGCAAGTGAATTGGATTGAGTTTTGATAGTGTGGATATAGTTAGAAATAGATTATTTGCCCTTATAAAGTTTGAAAAGAGTTTCTCAAAATTACATGAGGTGACCAAGATTGGTTGGCATATATTGTTTCAACCTTAAACCATACTTCATAAAAGGATTTTGTAGAGACTATAAAGGGAATGATTTAAGGAGATATATATATATATATATATATATATATATATAACATTTCTAAGAAGATATTGACAGATCCAAAAGAATATATTTGGGACTGATAACTTTAATATTATTCTCTCTAATTATTTGTGGAGAACAAATCGATAAAAAAAATAAAATTAAGTATACGAAAAGGTATAATTTATGGATGTGAGTTTGATTGGAGCTTAGATTGAAACGTTAATAGAGACAAAATTATTTTCAAAGTAAATGAGTTAGAAATGATATGAGATGAGTGACTTCATACCATAAGAGATCACGTTGAGATCATGATCCTCATTATTGATAAAATCATAATAATATGTTATCATATTTTTATGATTTAAAATTATAATAACATAGTATCAAAATATTGAGAGGATGATGATAAATTTATTTTTCTCAATAATATCTTTAGTCATATTGAATAAGTTGCAAACAGTTTATAGATTAAATTTATCACGTTGAGATCATGATCCTCATTATTGATAAAATCATAATAATATGTTATCATATTTTTTATGATTTAAAATTATAATAACATAGTATCAAAATATTGAGAGGATGATTGTAAATTTATTTTTAGTCATATTGAATAAGTTGCAAACAGTTTATAGATTAAGGTGAGGTGGAAGTATATTTACTCATAAGCTGCACACAACAGAAGCAAAACGTTTGGAAATTGAACTGAGATACGAAGGACATCAATTCAAAGATTGACTAGAAGTTAGCATGAGTTGATGGTTGTATGCAAAAGAGAGAATGAAGATTTGAAGAAATCAAGCAAAAATGATATGAGAGACCTGGATTCTTCTGCAACATCTGAAGCAGATAAAGAGGAGGTCTGATGAGGCCCTGAAGAGACTGCCAGATAGTGTGTTCAACTGGTGTATGAACAAGAAGAAACCAAAATTGCAAGCAGGTGAAGGAGTGCAGACGTCCATATTGCTTGCAGAAGAAGTAATTGTTACTTACTTATCGAATACCATAGCACGAGCCAGAGAGAAAGGAAACATAAGCTCGAGGCGTAAGTCATCTACGAAGTCACTGAACATTTTTAGTGGTCAGAATGAATCAACCCGAGAGGTCGGGTTTGCAGTCATCAACGACACCGACATCATTTCACAAAATGGTGACCAGCAGCAGCAGCAGCAGTCGGAAGATTGCAAGAACTGCAGAAATGGTGAACAGCAGGAGAAGTCAAGTCGGATCAAGAAAATGCAATCGTCTACGACGGTCATACTGCAGAAATGGTGAACAGCGGGAGAAATCGACCAGCAGCAGCAACAGGCATGCAAGTCTGTGGATTTCATGCGCAACATATGTTCTGGAAGATGTGGACTGTAACCAGTAGGGACTACACATGCATATTGATTTGCCCATCATCGATCCCTTCATTTCTTTCGAGCCCTACTTTGTTACCTATTTCCAAAAGTAAGAGAAAGAAAGTTTGTCCATTTGAGCTGTGAGAACGTTCCTTTTACAACGTTGAGGTGTAGTCATCACATCATTTCTACCTTTCGTTAATTAGATATCTTTCTTCTTTGATTTTTAATTTTTTTAAAATTATATTAAGATCATTATAATTATAAAGATAAAATATTTAATTCGTTTCTTCTCACTTCATTAACTCTGCTAAAATAAATAATGCATGTGTTCACTGATAAACTAAAGTAAGGTAAAACCATCACGTGCTCAGTGATAAACCTTATGATTTTTTTTTCCAACATAGTCGATGACGTTGAATCTCGGATTTTGATGATGAAATTAATTGATGGATTTATGATGTAACAAATGTGTTAGAGATAATTGATGTATGATTAACTACGACTGTGAAAAGGTAATACAATCTAATGTTGGATCAGAGTCAAGATCGAGCATTGGGTCGGGGTTCGGACAATGCAAAGTGGGAGCTCGCCAAGAGTACATTGGGAGCTCGCTGGAAGATGATCAAAACTCGCCGGGAGTTCACTAGAGGAATGTTGGGAAGTTTGTCGAGAGTTCAAAAGATCGATTGATGTGTCGGACAACAATAACAATTGTAATTATTTATCTTTGTGTGTCATAGTTAGCATCATATTTTGAGTTTTAATTTAAGTTAGGTTTAGTGAAATCCAACTAACTCAATTAGAGGCTAACTAGGCCTACTTTGAGTTAGATTTGAACTCATAATAGAACTTATTTTATTGACCTGGAAAGGGATCAAAAAAATATAAGAAAATACTATCCCGAACTGCTCGACGATAGTATCACCGCCCAATTTTTGGGCACTTCCGTTGGTAGTACCGCCTGTACCCAGGTTTTTCGGTAAGAGTCAAATTTTGGCTCCAATTTTTGAAGTCAAATTGGGGTCTATAAATATCCAAAGTATTCTTACATAAGAAAGTAAAAAAGTGATCAAAATATTGGGTAAAATTCTATAAAAATTGAGAGTTTTCCTTGTGTGCTTCGAGTGTAAAGTGAGTTTAAGGGAAAAGTGAAAGATTATACAGGTTCATCTCCCGAACCTGTGAAAATGACAGAAGTGTAAAAGGGTGTTTGATCTTTACCCATGAAAGAAGATTATTAGTCGACAATGACAGGACTCGATGAAGGAGGACTCGGAAAGTAGACATAGGTCAAGTTTTTAACCGAACTGATATATTCTCTTTTGACTCTTTTTAAATTTAATCTTAACCTTAGTTGCTATTATCTAATTCCAAGAAAATCATGAACATATCCTTTCAGCTTTATTTTAAATTGCCCTCTAATTTGCTCTTAATAAATTTCAACAAGATCACTTCCGACTTTTGGTTGTACTTCAAGCAATAATTTTAAAACTTAGTTTTTTTTAGCTTTTGCACTAATTCACCCCCCACTCTTAGTGTTAACTCGATCCTAACAGTTTGTATCATAGTAATGTTACACTTATTTGGATTAACACCTAAGTGAGTTAATGAATTCTTTTAACATTAACAAATGATACTTTATCACACATCCTCCTATGTTTAATGGGATAGATTACACATATTGAAAAACTAGAATGTGGATTTTCTTAATTTTGATAGATATTAAATTATAAAAAATTATCAAAAATAGATTTCATAAGTCATCCAATCCTATAAATGATTGGAATGATTATGAAAAAAAGATATTTTCCTCAAATGCCAAAGCTATTAATACTTTCTTTTACGCTTTAGATAACAACAAATTTAATTGGGTTTAAATCTCCTTGTATATAACTATAAATTATTTAAAATGAGACCAAGTAAGACTATTGGCGACATGTATACCTACTTTATGGATGTTATCAATAGTTTGAAATCTCTTAGTAAAGTTTATTCTAATCATGAACTTGTTAATAAAATTTTAAGATCTTTACCTAAAAGTTGGGACTCGAAATTAACTACTATACAAAAGGCCAAAAACTTGAACAAATTACCTCTCGGAGAACTAATTGGGTCTCTAATGACTTATGAAATAAGTTACAAAGCTCATAATGAACTTGAAGAACACATTCCAAAGAACAAGAAGGACATTACATTGAAAATAAAAAATAAACACCTTCCAAAGAACGGGAAGGACATAGCACTAGGAACAATATATGACTCATCGAGTAAAACCTCAAGTTATGAGGACAATAATATCACATTTTTAATAAGAAAACTCAAAAAATTTATGAAAAAGAACAAATACCATAGAAGTAAAGGTGAATAAAAAAAGGACAATATAATCTGAATGCAAAAAGGCAAGACATTTCAAAAGTGAGTGCCCATAGTTGAAGAATAAGCTACTAAACAAAAAGGCATTCTCAACAACATAGGATGATTCGAGCTCGACAGATGATGAAGACTATAACAATGAAGAAGTTACTAACTACGCGCTTGTGGCTATCTATGATGAGGTAAGTGACTCTTCTAAAATTTTCTTTACTGTTGATGAGTTGTTAAATGTTTTTCATAAACTATTTAATGAATTTAAGAAGCTTAGCAAAACTTATAAATTACTTAAGAAGTAACATACGTTACTTGCTAATAAACTTAAAAACATACATGAAGCATCAACATCATGTATTTTTGGTTCTAAATACGAGTTATTAGAGGTAATTAAAAAAATATATGTTGGTTACAAGCCCACTGAGGTTTCCCAACAAAATGTCATACTACAACAAACATTAAAAAAACTTAAAATGGGTAATAAATCTCTCAACATGATCCTTGCTAATAAGGGTCATGTTCATAGGAAATAATATGTTGGCTTTGTGGGTAACACTCAACAAAAGTCAACTATCTTCGTTAGGGGATCTACATTACACTCTTTACCCAAACTAAAATGTAACTTTTATGGTAGACTAGGACATTTTGACTATAGGTGCTCATCTAAAAAGTATAGTTCACATAAGTTGATTTAGGTTCCTAAATGAATCATAAATAATAATGCTTTTAGTTAAATTAGGTGGAGCTTTTCTTGAGACCTAAAGTCGAATGAATACCTAAATCAAAACCACCTTTCGTGTAGGTTTATCTCTAAACAAAATCTAGAAACACAAAATGGTACTTTGATAATAGATTCTAAAGGTACATGACTAGAGATCCAATTCATTTCTTTAAGCTTACTAGCCTAAATGAAGGATTTATCACCTTCAGAGATAATAATAAGAGAAAAATAATCAGAAAATGAACCATAGATAACAAATCAAATCTTTTAATTGAAGATATGCTATTAGTTGATGATTTAAAATATAATCTACTAAGCGTTAATTAGCCATTTGTGTGATAAAAGATATATTATTAAATTTAAATCTAATACTTGTATAATTGAAATATCACACAGAAATAAATCTATGATTGTATTAAGAAATAATAATGTATATAATATTGATATTGATAATTTTTGTAAAGAAATATATTTTTCGGCCTTGAATGATGATGCTTTGATTTGATATAGGAGACTAGGACATCCTAGTATGAAACTATTAAACTAAATCTCAACTAAAAATCTAATGAGAGGATTGCTAGCATTAAGTTTGTGGAAGACAAATTTTGTGATGTATATCAAATAAAAAATAAATAAATAATAGTTTTAAATTAAAGAATCAAATAAACATTTCTAGGCCACTACAATTGATCTATATGGATTTATTTAAACTAATTGACGCTACAAGCTTAGGAGGTATTAAATACGTGTTTGTTATTATAGAGGATTATAGTAGATACACTTGGACTTATTTTTTGACATACAAAAGTAATTATTTTAAATATTTTTTAAAATTTTATAAACTTGTTCAGAATAAAAAAAATTATGATTTCATATATACATAGTGATCATGGTTGTGAGTTTTAAAATCATAATTTTTAAACTTTTTGTGAGTCAAATGAGTACGACCATAATTTTTTTACTCTTAGAAATCCATAATGGAATGTAGTAGTAGAAAGAAAAAAATAGGAGTATACAAGAAATAACTAGAACCATGTTAAATGAACATAGCCTACCCAAATATTTTTGGGCTGATACCATTAACACAGTATGCTATATTATGAATAGGGTTCTTGTAAGATCATTATTATCTAAAATATGGAATGGTAAAAAACCTAATATTTCATATTTTAAAGTTTTTAGTTATAAATATTTTATCTTAAATGGAAAAAATGCTTTAGGAAAGTTTGATACAAAAGACAATTTTCTTGGTTATTATTCAACTTCAAAAGTTTATAGTGTTTTTAATAAAAGAACATTAGTCATTGAAGAATCTATTCATATCATTTTTAATGAGATTTTTAAATTTAAGAAAATTGATTTTGATAATGATTTTGATTTTAACACTTTGAATTTGAATGAAAATCCTCATTAAAAACAACTTAGATGAATCTACTTCTAAATCCTTACCCAAGAGGAATAGAAGTATGTAAATATTCATCCTAAGGAGCTTATAATAGGAGATATATCAAAAGGTATTCAAATTTATTTATCTTTTAAAAAAATTTATGCTAATGCCAAATTTTTATCTCAAATTGATCCAAAATACATTAATAAAGTCCTAAAAAATAATTCTTGGGTTATTATAATGCATGAAGAGTTGAACCAATTTGAGAGAAATGAGGTGTGGAAGCTTGTTCCTAGACCTAGTTGAAAAAACACAATAGTGATTCTTTCTTTGTATTAAAAAACTTATATGGTTTTCTCTTCCCTAGAGAACTATTTATTGTGGTGTTTGGTAAAAATCATTCTTCTTAGTCAAGAACATTCTTCTTAGTATCGTTTCATTCTCTCTCTTTTGGGTGTTCGCCTGCCAAGCCACTACCTTACCGCTACTTACTTTAAAACTTCAATTACTGCCTGCACTACCTCGCCTAGTTGCTGCTCGTACCTCCTCGGTTAGGTACTCATTCTTTTAGTAGTATCTATCAGTCTGTGAGCAGACCCTGGGGCACTCGATCGGTATGTTAGCGCACCCCTGGATACCAAGGGTATAAACTCTAACCCATTTAGTGATTAGTACTAAATGGGTATTTAGAAATAAGCAAGATGAAAATGACATCATGATTAAAAATAATATTACATTAGTGGTCAAAAGTTTTAACTAAGAAGAAGGAATCGATTATGAAGAAATATTTGCTCTTATGGCTAGACTTGAAGTAATAAGGATGCTCCTTGGCTTTGATTCTTTTAATAATTTCAATTTATTCAAATAGATTTTAAAAGTGTGATAATACTAGTGTAATATATTTAACACTCTAGAAGATTATGAAATTTACTTGAAAAATATTCCTATAAAATAGGATAATACTAGTGTAATATATTTAATTAAAAATATCATTCCATACTCAAGAACTAAATATATTGATATTAGTCATCACTTTATTAGAGATAATATCAATAATGATATATTTTTGGAATTTATTAATACAAAACATCAATTAGCTAATATTTTCACAAAGCCATTAAATGAAAAATAATATAATTTAATTAGAAGATAATTATGAATCTTATCTTCCAAATGCATAATTTGCTATCATTTTTTTCGAATTTTTTAATTTTTACAAAATGAGCTCTCTTTTGAAATGATTTCACATTATTCTTGAAATTTATAAAAGAAAAAATATGTTTCATAAATTTTTGTGATGCTTGATATGTGATTTATGAGCTCTTTTTCGAATCCTCTCTTGTAAAATAATTTGATTCTTAGACTTATGAATCTTTGATGCAATAATTTCAAAGGTAACCCCTCTCTTGATATTCAATTTTTTTTGGATACTTGTTCGGTTCTTGATATACTTGACCTCTCTTTTTCTTCTTTTTCTTATTCTTCTATTTTATTTACAAAGGGGAGAAATAAATTTGATGTAACATTTGTAATGAACAAAATTCTATTTTTATTCTTCTTCTTATTTTACAAAGAGGGAGAAATGAATTAAATTTCTCTCTTTATATATTAAAATATTATGAAACATATTTAAAAATATTTAAATATGAGTTAAATATTTTTTATTGATGATAAAGGGGGAGAAATGATATGATTGATAACATAAGCCATATGTTTGAAATGATGTTTATCATGTGAAATATATTTTTGGTTGAAATTTTTATCATATGATACCAAATGTTATTTTGAAAATTTTATCATGTACGGTATCATGGTAATAAATGGTTAAATTATTAAAATTTTAATGATTAGTCAAAATGGTCAAAATGCTATACTTGAATTAAAAGGTAATGATTTATTTTGAATTCAAGTTTGCTTTATTTCTCTTATAGCATATAGATTGAGGGAGTTAAGGTTAACTCCTTCATCAATTGGTTGTTATCATAAAAAAGCAATAGACTGTTGAATCTCATATTTTGATAATAAAATCAATTAATGGATTTATGATCTAACTTGTGTGTTAGAGATAAGTGATGCAAGATTAACTACAACTGTAAAAAGGTAATACAATCTGAGATTGGGCATTGGGCTGAGGTTCGGTCGATGCAGTAGAAGCTCGCTGGGAGTATGCCGGAAGATGATCGAGAGCTCATCAAGAGTTCATCGGAGGAATGCTAGGAAGTTCATCGGAAGTTCAAAAGATTGATCGATGTGTCGAACAACGAGAATGATTAGAATTATTTATCTTAGTGTGTCATGTTAGCATCATGGTTTGAGTCCTAATTTGAGTTAGGTTTGGTGAAATCCAACTAACTCAATTAGAGGCTCACCGAGTTCATTTTGGGTTAGATTTGAGCTCATAATAGAGCTCATTTCGTTTACCTTAAAAGGGGTCAATATAAGATACCACTCAGATATAAAATAGTATAGAAAAGTACTATCTCGAACTGCCCAAGCGATGGTGGTACCACCATCATCAGGTTTTCAAGCACTTTCAACAGCCTGTACTTAGATTTTCCAACAATGGTTGAATTTTGGCTCCAATTTTTAAAGTCAAATTAGGGTATATAAATACCCCAATTATTCTTGCATGAGAAAGTAAAAAGTGTATGAAAAGTGATTGAAATCTTGGGTAAAATTTTATAAAAATTGAGAGCTTCTCTTGTATGCTTCAAGTGTAAAGTGAGTTTAAGGGAAGAGTGAAAAATTGTAAAGGTTACTCTCCTAAACTTATGAAAATGAGATAAATGTAAATGGGTGTTTGATCTTCGCCCGTGAATGAAAATTATTAGTGGACATTGGTGGGCCTAGTAGGACTTAAGAAGTAGATATAGTTTAAGTTTTTGACCGAACCACTATAAATTATATGAGTACGTATCTTTTGTCTCTCTTTAAGTTTGATCTTAATCTTAATTGCTATTATCTAATTTGAGAAAATCACGAACATCCACTTTCGGCTTTGTTTTAAATCGCTCTCTAATTTACTATTAATAAATTTTAAGAAAATTAATTTCGATTTTACTGCAATCAATAGTTTTTAAACCGAGTTTCATTTTTACTCTTGCACTAATTCACTCTTCTCTTAGTACCAACTCAATCCTAATAAATTAACATAAATAATCGAGATTAAATATTTCAATTTTAGACATCTTATATATATAACTTACGACATATCTATTCACCGTCAAAGGTCAAATTTATTTTTTATATCACAACCACTAATCTATTTTATTAGAAATGCTAAAGAAGAAGTAATGATCTCACATTATTACCATATAAATCAAGATTAAATCTTTATTAAACATATTTTATTAGAGATTATAAATATTTTTTATTTAATTAAAAATATAATTTTTGTATAAAAGATTCATGTGATTGATTCTAAATGATTAAAATATTAAATTTTTATTATTTTTATTGTGTATATATATGTTTATATAGATATATATATATATGTGTGTGTGTATATATATATATACATATATATGTGTGTATATATATGTATATATATATATGTGTATATATATATATATATATATATATATATATATATATATATATATATATATACATATATAAATATATACTGTATAAGTGAATCCGACCCGATGACCCAGTCAGGCCCCACCGGTGATCGTCGATGGATTTATGTCGACCGCCGGACAGATCCGATGCCCCTTTTACCAACGCTTCCATGGCGGCCGCCGCATCGGAACATCCGCGTCGGCTTCTCCATGGCTTCGTCTCCCCTGAGCTCTGTAAGGTACCGCCAATTCCATCCAATCGTTCCACTGATCAATAGATTGATGGACATTGCTTGTGGTGAGTTTAGGAATTGGAGTTCATACATCGGAGTTGCGGCACCGTGGGCTATAGGCCCAGCGTCTTCTCCACCACGCTTCCCCACCTGGCCGCCACCAACTGTGCTCACCTCATCCTCCCCTTTCTCCCTCTTCGCGACCGCCTGAAGGACACGGTCGAGGATCTCTTCGGATGCGAGTTCGAGCTCTTCGTCGAGTTCACCGGCCTCATCAGGTCAGGTTTCCTTCCTCCTTTTTCGTTAATCGGCGTTTCACTGCTATTCTATTGGATTACGAGGTTATTACTCCTAAGTTCCCTTCCTATTATCGCCAGCACGAGAAAGATAGGCATCTGTATTATGGAATCTTTATTTAGAGTCGGCAAAGAAGAATATGGTGAAAAAGATGCTGCCTTGTTGCATTTCATGTCTCAACTGCCCTGTTAAACTGCTTTGGATGCTTTTTTCATGGTTGGAACTTGGAATTACTTTGATGACTGCTACAGAATGTGATACGATGGTTTTAGTTTTTCTATCAATGATAAAAGCTTTTGATAGATGTGTGAATCATCGATTAGCACAAAGATGATACACACAACTTTTTTGGGGGTGTGAGATTTCAGAAGTTTTATCCCATATTTAGGCTTGATAAAAGAGCTCCTATCTCCTGAGACTCTTTAGTTGTGCATTTGTACATGAAATAAGCTAACCTTTTAACAGAACATTTGGTTTAAACTGCTAAAATATTTTTTTCCTTTTATTTCTTTTTTGAAAAGCTTCTTGTGAACCAATCAGGTGATCACAAGGTGAATTGTGTAAACTTATTTTGGTTTAGGCAAATTTATTCTTGATGCAATATGAAGTAAGAATTGCATTTAAAAATGTGTTCCCCCATTTTGTATGCAGTTGGTGTAAGGGTGCATGTATTGGATGGCACAGTGATGATAATAAGCCTTATCTAAGACAAAGAGACTTTGCGGTTAGTACAAATGTTGTGTGGCTTATCTTTCTATTATGGTGATTTCTACATGTTTTCTTATGAATTGTTTGAGACATGTGGACTCTTAAAACCCAATATAGCTTTTTCTCCTGTGTCAAAAAATCGATTGTACAACTTTGAACCCTGAAAAAGTTATTTACACCTATGCAAACATGATTGTTCACACATCGTATATCAAATAACAGTCTTAAATTTATGAGTGTTATTTCATTACCTTCTCTGATTAAGCCCATCCACTAGATGGATCCAAATGAATGATAATACACCAAAAATATGTCATAGAATAATTTAATTTAATTTTGAAAAATCCTCTTGTTGTTACCTTATGATTTCCACCATCAAATTCTATTGAAATTATTTACTGTCCTTTTATCTTCCATTTTCCAAGATACAGATCCATCACCATCAAACTGGCATAATACTTGGTGCTTGTGTCGCATAGATTTCTGGACTTTAAGCTGATGAACAAACCATAAACCTCTAGTTTTTGTTCTTAGCATTATGGACGAATTCACATTCCTTTTCTTTCAGTCTTTATTTCATATAACATTATGCTATTGCTGACTTGTGCTTGTGTATGTTGAAGGCAGTCTGCTACCTGAACAGCCATGAAAAAGATTTTAATGGTGGACTTTTTCATTTTAAAGACGGGGAACCTTCGTCAATTGCACCCACTGCTGGAGTAAGCACTTCTTTGAAGATATCTTATAGTGTCCTTAATACCTCCTTTGCCATGTTTTTAAAGTGTTCTGCTGCATAATGCAAATGTATTGTTAATAAATCAACTAGTTGTTGAAAGACAAAGCTCAAAAATTAAAATTTCATATATCAGTCCTGGAGCAAAATATGACTTCTGAAGTAACAATTTTTTTTAATTATTTTCAGGATGTTGTGGTCTACACAGCTGATGAACGCAATATTCATTCTGTAGATGAGGTATATGTATCATCAACTTATTTATTATTTTAGTTTGCACTAACTAAATATTAGCTTCAAATTGCAATTGAATTGATTGCATATAAAATAAATTCTTATTAGTTTAATGTGAATAATAATTCACACAGCAAAGATTCGTAGAATTTTTTATTAATCGTTTCCTATGAAATGACTGCTATTTTGATATTGATGTGACCAAAACCATTTGGTCAGGAAACTATTCATAAATCAAACTATACAACATGGTTTTTCTCAGCTCATTATATACAGATAGTGACATTATAAACTCATTTTCTACTCAATGTATGACTGAGGTTAAAGGAGAGGTCGAATTCAAAAGTTTGAATTTTGTTGGATAACTTGGATTCTAAAATAGCAGAGCATCGTGGACTTTATTTTACAACACTAAATTTACTAACAGAAATAAATGACAATATTATAAGTATGAGAAAACACAATTGAATCAACTAAAACAAAGTCAATCTACAATTAAGGCTTGCTTTACTTGATCCTAATGGACTCAAGACTTAAATTGAACCCAATCTGAAACACCAGTGAACAGTTCTGCATCTTAATACTTGTCAACATGAGTTCCCTTGTGCTAATAAATTTGTGATAACCCTCTTATTTGACCACACAAGCAGATTACATAACAGAAATTGTAAACACAATAGGTTTTGCTCTCTTATATGCATCATGGTTGGTTTACGTCAAATGTCTTGTTACAGTTGTTATGGTATCCTGATCTATCTAATCTGGAACAGGTAATCGATGGTGAAAGACTGACCTTAACTCTTTGGTTCACACGTGACAGTGCACATGATGAGGACGCAAAACTTATCAAGATTCTCTCTAAAAGACTACTAGTTGAACATATTGAACCCAAACCTTTCTTGCCTTTGCCGGCATCAAGTAGTATGTATTGGTTGGCCCAGGAGAAGTCTGGATTTGATGTACGCTGCGCTAGAATGAGCATCCTTGGTTATGACTTCTGTCCATCTGAAAGCAAATGTAGCACGGATGATTCACCATGCGATCCTCTCGAGCTGCTTGACGGGAGATTGTACCTTGGTAAGGGTGACGAAGTTCTTGACAAAGAATTTGTCAACAGTCTGCATGCCTTGCAGGTAACCTGTAAAGTAGATCATGCAATAGAAGCATTGAACTCTGGATGATTTCTTGTCTAAGCATCTATTTTGTAACTTAAACGCCACTCTTTGATCTACTACTCATTGCTAAAGTCTCTTTATAATAGGTCGTCCAATTCTGTGGCTGGAAAGCCTCTGAATTAGCAACAGAAAGAGAAGTACATCGTGCAGGATCGACCAGACCAGCTGTTCTCACGAGATCAAGCAACTTGGAGCTGTTGGTGCCATGTGATTACAAACTTGGTGAGGCAATTTTAGGTGGCATATCACGTCATGACCCAAAACCTTCATTCAGCTGGGATGACTTGGCACTCGGAATTGCCAGGTGGGAAGAATACATGTCTGAATTGCATAGAAAATTGTTGATTCTTATTCCATACTGGTTATCGAATCATACTCTCTCCTTTGCTGATGCTTCTGAGATTCTATGAGGAGACCAATAAAGATGATAATGGTTGTAATATGAAATGCTAGATGCATTTCCACTGCAAATTTTTTGGTACTTCATGTCAATGGTTACACGTCTCCCTGAGAAAAAAATGAGATGCACTGTTCTGAGCAAAATCTTGATCTAAATGTACATGGTACAGCAATAGAGTTGGTTCTTATCGTATTTTTTCATACACCTTCCTTAATCGAGTCTTTGGTAATACTAATTGGATGTAAATCTTTATAAACTCTTCTCTTTATCATTTACCTAGACAGTCTTTTGATCATGCTCCTTTATAAATTTTTCATACACCTTAATCAAGTTTTTGGTAATACTAATTCATGTAAATTTATAGAAACTCTTCTGTGTATCATTTACATGGACAGTTTTTCTATCATGCTCCTTTATAAATTAATTTAGTTTTATCAACTTTATCCTTGACTAAGCTTTGTAGATTTTATAACTTATGGACTAATTATCCTAAAACTAATGAATTTGTTTGGACCACTTCCCATTGTCAAATTTGTGATCCTCTTAATAATTTCCAACGTGATTTCTACACTTGGAATAAGCGCTGTCAACTCAAGGTTTGTCAGAATACAGATTGAAATGTATTACTGATTCTTAACCACTTTAGATGCTTCTTTAGATAATTCCAACCCTTTTGATTGAAACATCATTCAACTTAAAATTTTCCTTATAATTATCATTTTACTGTCCTAAATAAATAAATCTCAAATAAATGTGACCGGATAAACGATGGTCACAGAAATGTATAATACTTTCATAATTTTATGCCCTTAAGAAATCAAATTTTTTTCATTATATATCTTAATTAAAATTATAATTTTACCCTTCAGAAATTATTATTATTTATCTATGTCCTCAATTGTAAAATTAACTAATTTAAATTATTTTTATCAAATTTGATCATTATTGTATTTTAACTATTGGATTTTGGTTCGATCAATTAAGTTTTATTTGAATTTTTAAAAAATTCAATTTTATTTTTTTTATTTTGATCAACTTTAATCTTACGGGCCTAATTGGGATAATAGTCGGTCTAAATCTATGAGCCCAATTTGAGTTTACCCAATTAAATATGATTTACTAGTGTGAGGGTTCAATATAGAACTAAAAGACTAAAATTATAAATTATGATTTTCATAGTTTTCTCAGATGATATATTAATAAATTTTTACATGTGATAAATAAAAAATTAATTAATATTCTTATTTATTTATTTGGTTATAAAATGATATTTATTTTTTACATAAAAGGCATGATTAATGATTTATCATGATTAAATTTATCATATAATTTTTATATAGTTTAATATTTAATAATTATTATGATTATTATTATTAAATTATTTTGGCATAAATTATATTGAAGAAATTTGTTGAATATTATTTATAACTCATATCTTTAAGTTTTATCTAATTGGTAGCTTCCAAAATGACTAGGATGATAGACTCTTGAGATGTGGATTTTACCATTTACATGATATTTAAAATTATATTTTATATTATTATATTAGTCTTGTAACTAGTAAAGTCGTGAGACTAATAACTTATAAAATTATAATAAAAAATTAATCTTAAATTATATAAAAATAATATTCATAATGATACACACAATTAGGAGATTTAGATAATTTCAAAAGAGAAACTATTTCAAAAAATTATGCGATAGGTAGGATGATGTTGTTTTGGATATCCTTATAATTTATGATTATATACGTAAAGATATACATAAAGGTAGCAATACTTATACCTAGAGGTATTCAGTACTCCATAAATATTTTGTATGACTATAATGTATTTCAATATTTCACCAAAGATGAAATAGAGATGATATCAGTAGTTCAACATTTATTAAAAAACTAAAATTATTAATATTATATTATTTTATTATACTAGTAATTTTTTCATTCTATTTTGATAAATATCTATATTTTTTATATTAAATTATTATAAATAACTTGAGCATATGTAATTTATATTAGGTGTATTAGACCTTGATTAAACTAGTTGAAAGGATCACAAGTTTAACTACTAAAAGTTTTATAAAATAAATAATTGAGATAAATGATCATAAAAATCTAAAAGACCCAATTTTATGATAATTATTAGTAATATTTAAACTCCATTACATTATACAACTAGCACATTGACATATTTGAAGATCAATTTAAATTTACATCCAAGTCATTGGCTAACACATTAAAGAACTGATTGAAATTCAATATAATAATATCTGATGAATTCAAAATTATATCCTCTATGGCTGATAAAGTTATAAACTCAAGAACATTGAGTACGAATGTAGTTGAGTTATTTTTTATATAACTTATTATTAATTATATTTTTTCTTAGTTTGGTTCATTTAATATTCACTCTAATAAAATTAAGGATAAGTGAAACTAGTTTATTAGTATGTGTTTGGATAATAATAAAAAATTAAGGTATAAATCAACTAAGTTTATAAATACTATATAAACTTATTAAAAATCTTTACAATAAAGTGCTACTTTCGTGATAAGGACGATCATGTAAAAAAGAACTATAAGGTTTGATTTAAAAGGAAAATATATAAATTTGATGGATTGATTTGTTACTTCTAACATATGTTGAATATCAATATTGAAGATTTAATTTATTATGGAAACCAAAAGAGAATACAATATTTATTATTACAAGAAATTATCTTAAAGCAAAAGTGATATTAATTGGTAGTTATGGCTAATGCTAGAGATGGATGATGTTATGTTTTTATAATTCTAAAACTTTAGGTTCATTATCTAAAATTGTCAGGATATTATTTCCTTTTGATAGTTGTAAACTTAGTATATTTATTATTCAAAGGAGTATAGATTTTATTATTGTAATCATTATATAAGAATAGTTGAATTTGATAATACATTATTCCTAAAAAATAGCAAAACAATAAAAGTAAAAAAATCTTAAAAGATTAATTTTGATATTGAGAAAATATAAGTTGATATTTTTTATTATTTTATATTTAAGATGTTATTTTTACTCAAATCACTAATTGATTTGATAAAGTCAAACAAGAAAATAACATTAGTAAACTCCCACATAATATTGATATCAATTAGTATTTTTGAGAATATCACAAAAGAAACGAAGATATATGATTTTTAATTATTACGTGATATATCTATAAGAATTATGAAATAGGAATCAAAAGAATCTCTCATTATTTTTAGAAATTATAAAAATTAATAATTCTAAAAAATAATATAATGTAATAAAATAAAAGTTAAAATCAATTAGCTAGAATAGTGTTTGGAAAACTCAAAGTGTAATATTACATAGATATGACTCAAAGGGTAATATCGAATGATATAACAAATATATTTGTGGTCAAAGTCTTTACTCATAAAAAATGCTAAACCATAATGAGATATTTTTTAAATTTTAGTGGCTTGTTACAATTTTAAATTATATCATATGCATATAAAAATAAGTTTCACGTGGTCAAAGGGTCTATTACATAAATATGACTCAAAGGGTTATATCGAATGATATAACGATAATACTTATGGTCAAAGATTTTACTCATAAAGAATGCTCAACCATAACGAGATATTTTTTAAATTTTAGTGGCTCATTATGATTTTAAGTTATATTATATGAATATAAAAATAAGTTTCTTGAATAGGGATCCAGATTTATATGGTTCAATATAAATAATTCATTAAAAAATTAAAAAAATATAAACTTTGGTATGAAAATTTAAGAAATCTATTTATGACTTTAAACAATAGTATATAAAATTTCTTGATATCATTATTTTTTTATATTTTAAAAAATACTATTGATCGATATTTATATCTGAAGATCAATATGAGCAAGTTTATTATATTAGTTTTGTATATCGATAATATTTTGTTTGCCAACAGTCATCTTGGTTTATTATTGAACCAAAAGAATTTTTCATTAAGAATTTTAAGATGATTGATATGAATAACGCATCTTATGTTATTAACATTAAGATATTTAGGGATAGATCTCAAGGACTACTAAAACTATTTTAGAAATGATATATTAATGAGTCTTGGAGAAATTTAGTATACAACATTGTTAAGCAAATGATAAAAGTAAAAAATCTCAATTGTTTTTAAAATAACTTATAAAAGAATTAGATAAAAAATTTTATATATACACAGTTGAAAATTTATTATATGCTCAAATCTATGCTAGATTATATCAATTTTATAATTAAAATACTAGATAGATATTAGAGTTACCCAATAATAAAAGTACTAAAAGATTACTATGAAATTAGATATTGGAAAGGGATTAAGAATTATATGCTCAATATATAATATTAGATCACCTTAAAATGATGGTATTTTTTATGTGCTGATTTTGTAGATTATTTCGATAATTTGAAGTCAACTTTATGATTTATATCTATATTAATTTGAAGGATAATTTATAAAAAATATAAAATAATATATTATTATATTATTATTATTAAAAGTTGATTTTGTGACATATTTTGAGCCACTAATCAAGCTTTATAAAAATTTTATCTCAAGACTTAGTGTTGTTACACTCAATTGCTAAGTCGTTAAAGATATTTTATAACATATTATAGTAGTTTTCTTTTCTAATAATCGTAAGTGCAATTGCATCTCCATGAATTATAGTATAAAAGAGTTCATAAACAATGGATACCAAATTAAGAACTTGAGTTTTATTTTATTGATCCAATTTAATTAGAACTTATAACCTAAAATATCTAAAAGAATATATTTTTATGATTGTATTTATGAATAACTTATAAAAGATATGGTAATACATGTTTGAGTGGATATTATAATAATAATAATAATTTATATAATTAAAGTTATTTATTTTTATTATCTATTCACAATTAAGTATGTGCATATTATGATTGAATGTGCTAATAGGATTATCTTGATAAGACGAATTATAAGAGTCATTTTAGATTATATTAGGACCGACTAACTATGTTGTGGTACAAAGAAGAAAACATGATATTAATGACATCCAACCGCAATGGCTTGCATTGATAATCAATCTTAATGTGATATTATGTTAATTAGACTTATTGACCTATTTTATGCGCACATATAAAATATTTTAAAAAAATTTCATAATCTAATTAAATAAAATGAGTTTAAATAAACTTTAATTTTATTTATTTTGATTTTAATTTTTTTATATCTTACCAATTAATCAAACAAGTGGGAAAATGTTATATTATGTGGTTGTATCTAATTTGGTAAGATATATTATGGATATAATTATATTTTGATTATATTTATTAATAGAAAGAAATTTCAATTATGGTATAATTTCTTAAGAGATAATAGTGACTCATAATTATTTATACTAGATCCTCTATTCTTGTTTATAAAAGGGTAAGACCTCTTAGAGATTCAATATAGATATATGGATTCACAAATAATTGGATATATAGATTTTCAGACAAGAGGAGTCCAAGATATTTGACATTATTAAAAGATTACAGATCTTCTATAAGATATTATAGATGTTCTATCATCTCCCTTTTGTCCCATATTCTATCATTATTAACGATCATGTGAAAAATAGAAAAGGAAAGATGAGAAGACAAGTCTAATTTTCTTTGTAGATCAACATCATTATAGCTCTTGACTCCTATGATAAAACACTCATAGTTCAAATAAAAAATTTCTTAATGACATCAAAAGATATACATCATAGATTGGATATAATATTATTTAATTTCAAAATTTAATATTAAAAATATTTATATAATAAAAATATAAAGATGATTTTTATGGTAGATCACGCAACATAAGTATTAAACTTTGGATGAATTGTTGTCTAAGCTTCAATTTTATGACTTGAACTTCCTCTCTTTGATCTATTACTGCATTGTTAAAAAAAAAAAAAATCTTTCGTAATAGGTTGACTAATTCTATGACTGGAAAGCCTTTGAATTAGCAATAGAAAGAGAAGTCCATAGTGCAGGATCGACTTGATGCTCGAAATTACCTCGTATGATCATGATTTTAAAAACAAAAATCAAAGTCTCTTGACTTTTTCTTTTTTCTCACGAATAAATTTAGAAATATTTTGATTCTTAAAATTTCAATAAACTACTATTTTCTCTAGTGTCTACAATATAAAATAGTAATTTTTCTATCAGATTGAAAAAAAAAATTAATTCAAACTTGGAATTTATTTATCCAATTTCATATTCAGTAAAATATTTATGATATATGTATAGGAGGTAATCGATGTGCCCGAGTCTGCCCCTCAGATGTATTGAAAACGATATCTTGAGACGGATATAAAGCTAAAATAAATTGCTTCCGCACTAAGAACCGAGGACAAATGGATTGCAAGAGATTGTGAGTCCGCCAGCCCAACAAATAAATTTATTGAGTGCCCATATCGATTCCTCTCTACCGACAACGGATATGAATCGCATAGATACTTCTTGTCTTTCCCATTGTTGATCCTGCTGACCCTCTTACACGTGACCAATAACGACGATAAATAATTAGGTTATTTGTAAATATGAAATGCTACCTACAGTTCCAATTGCAAAGTTTTGGTACTAATCTTCAATGGTTAGACATCTATCTCCCTGAGAAACAATGAGAAGCACTGTTGTGGTGGTGTGGATGCTCTGTTTCCTAGTGGCTTTTTGACTTAATACTGTTTCCTAGTATCAGCCGTATCTATCATCAAATCTTCTGGAATTACTACTAGTAAGAATATGAATAGATAAGAGATATCCATGCTCTCAAACAAGTTTCTTTAGGTGTCTAGAGAAACAAGTCTTATATCATATATCCAAGTTGTTCATAAGATAGCGCCACTCCACGAATGTGCAGATACATGTAAACTACCTTTACCAATGTCACACAAAGAATTGGCAAATGGAAGAAGTGATCAAAGACAAGGAGAAACATACAAACTATCGATGCTGATTGATGATTAGTAACCGCCTATTTCTGGAACCAGCAGGGGGCCCCCCTCCCTGTCTATTCAAACTGGTATTACTCCTAATCTCAGCAAAGCGCAAGATTTAACAGGCTGGTTGCTTTGGCAATGGGATTCATCAATTCCATTTGGGTACTGATACATTACTCACACTTGATGGATCGGTAGATGTGGCGTACAAACAGCAATGCTGCGCGGAAGCCAACCATGCCAAGCATTAAAAAGAAGCCATAGCAGATGCAAGCCATATAACCAAAGAAGAAGGATGTCTGCATAAACCCAGACATTTCGGATCGGGCATAGTAGTAGTACAAACAGTACGCATACACAAATAGACCAGTTGATCCTCCACATAGGAAAGACCTGCATCGCAGTGGGTTCAAGTCAGATCAATTCAGTAGAAAAAAGGGTGATTCAAACAAAAATGAACCCTGTACTAAAATAACAACTTCCTGACAAGTAATAATAATAGAGGGCCCCTAGAAAGCATGAAGTATGCAGCAAAGGTTAAATCGTCAAAAAAGTCCATACGTAATTGCATCAGCATAGAAGCACACATGATTAGAGAGGCTAGCTCAAAGTGAAGAAATTATAATATAGGTTTACCTCCACCACCATTCATGGTCTTCAGCAGCGAGCTGAAAGTAGGTTAGTGCAATGGTGATGAATGCGGTCACAATGAGGAGGATGATGAATACTATGAACAGAATGCTATATATGGTGTAAATATTGTGGCCCCACACGCTGGCAAAGATGTAGTAAAGCTCAATGTAGATTGCACTGAAAGGCAGAAAACCAGCCATTGCCATCTGTGGAAGTGTTCCTCGATACCAGGGGAGTGGTGGAATCTCTCTAGGAAACTTTTTTGTCCGACAAGGGGCTTGGAATTCATTTTTACTATTTTTACCAGCAATTCCACCCAAAACAAGCAACGGAGAGGTTACCAATGTCCAAATGAGAACAATAACAACAATGGTTCCAAATGGTAAAGCTGCAGTGGCACTATACACAATAGCAACAGTGTTGAGGAAACAGAATGTCAGGAACAGAGGCCCACAGAAAAGGCATCCTGTCAACAGCAAATTCCTTACCTGCCAAACAGAAAATGAATCAGAAAATAAAACCTGGAATCACCTAATTCACTTGTTGATTTTTTTTCTTAAGCTACCATTTCAGCAAGAGTCTTTAATGGGTATGAATGCAAAATCATACATATATCTGGATCATTCTGCATTTTAATTTGATGAACAAAGAAACAGAAGGGAAAATAAGGAAATGTCGTTGAGGAAAAATGTCTCACCCAATTCGTTCCCTCGAGCTGACAGTAGAAAGAGGTAGCAGTATATCCAGCAATGCCAGAGGTAAGTGCATAGATGACTACCAGAGCAGTAAAAAGAGCCCCACGATTGTAAGGATAGAAAACCCCAATTAATGCAAGAACAAAAATGAAAACCGTGCTGCGATGAATGTCAAGGGAAACAAAAAATTTAATCCAAGTAAACATCACCATTTGATAGATGCTACAACAAAATGTTGATCGAGAAAAACAAAAAGTTGATCTCTGCAGTTCTGCTTTATTGGTTCTCAAATTACACAAAACAAGCTTTTCTATAGATACTCACAGCGCAAATAATTGTGTGCCAGAACCAAGACATGCCGCAAAGAGTGACTTGTTCTTTGGGAATCTAAACACATCTCCATGGATGTATTTCCAGCCAGTCTCTTCTTGCTCCTCAGCAGACTCTTCATCATGGGCATACCTTCAAGGAACACAAAGAGGACACAAGTTTAAGTTTATACATAACTTTGCATGCACAAGAAAAATCAAAATGTCCCAAAGAGATCCCAATATCATCATTATCATCCAGGTGGATAAAATGATTGCTGACAGGACAAGATCCAATATGATGTCATTACTTAAATTAATAAATTGATCATATCACTTTGTAAAATTTTTTTAGATTTTAAAACAATATTTTGATAACTAAATAGGATATAAGCAATGTGCCAAAAAGTGGCTTCCCTATGTAAGCATCAAGGTATTGCATATTGATGTATATGCAGTTCTCAATAAATTATATGGAACAAATGCATAATTTAGATAGAACTCTGAAACATATAAACAAGTGTGAACTATTTTGCACCACAAATTACAAGACCTCGAATCAATTTCCTAATGGTCTTGGGAAATCATGAGCAAAGAAGAAACCTTAAGACATTTTAAGCTAGAAGCAATATTTCTCTAATGCAAGCAATTTCTACTTTTCTCAAAACAGAACAGGAAGTTGGCCTTTTGGTCCAATTGACTGTGTTGGAATACACAAAAGCATAATCTGCAGTTTCTACACAAAGGGTTAAGTTGGTCAACTTAGCTTTGTTTCTTAAGGTCCATGAGTGATCTATGTGGTCTATTGCCATCTATGATTTACAGCTTGGTCATAACTGGACAATCTCTCATCAGGGGTATTTACCTGGGCCTGCAACATATTTTTGCATAGTTCACATACACAAGATCCCATATTCCTTGACCTAGGACATCATCATGTGTCCACTCAAATATTTACCTAGACAGTGGAAGCATTCTGTGGAAATAAACATCCTATGATACTTTCATCGGAGAGCCATATACAGCTACACATTGATATTTCACTCATTTATAACACTCAATGTCATATTTGTATTTTATTTTCATAAATGATTGGATAACAAGCAAGACAAACTTACTATTATGACATTTTAGCTATAGAAAGTTCATCAAGAACCTCAATTGCAACCTCACTGGAAGTTTAACTGATTCTGTATACTACACATTTTATGTTCACTTTCCGATAGGCTTAAGAAGTAATCACACTGAATTCACTTGAATCTAATAAATTATAAAATTATATCTAGTATGCGCAATTATTTATTCTTTGTTTTTTGGCTTATAGCCAGGAATTACATTGACGATGTGTATCAAATAAAATTAGCATTCAAACAATTTAAAAATGAAAAAAATGATGAAGTACCAAGTTTCTTTGAACATTAAAAATTTATAATTTCCAAATATTAATAAACAATTCTCCACTATAGCAATAATCCACATAGCAATTCACAAAATCTGTTTAATATTTGATATAAAACATGGAAGCTGATCGGCCAATACAAGCATCTACTCATCAAAATCTATAAGGAAATTGGTAAATAGTATCATGAATTTAGTTATATCAATGGCACCGAAGTATGGAATTATTAAATATATTTTAAACATGTCAAGGTTCCCTTTTGCCATCTATTAATAATCGTAATAAAACTTTTGGAAGAACACGCAGCACCAAAGTTGAGTGTTGGGAACTTGAAAGATATCTGAGAGTTAAAAGTTAGGAACTCAAAAAATATCTCACTTGACAAAATCATTCTTCAACACCCGCATCAGAATTGTGGCTAGGAAACCAGTCAAGAGAAGAACTGTAACACATGAGTTGATGATTGAGAACCAATGAATCTCCAGATGATGCGTTTGTGAAGAGGTCAGGGAGTACTTTTCCATCCTCTTTTCAAATGGCGTGCTTGTCTCCTTCCACTTGACTGAGTACGTAAAATCCACCTCGATTTCCCTATCCTCTGTGAGATCCACCAATGCACTAGGGTCGGTGTGGACAGTAATCTCAATCACACGATCACCATTATAGAGGACATCAAAGTGGATATGCCTGTATAGGTAGTATTTGTAATCACCCAGATCTTTGCCTTCCTTGTCAACCTTCCCAATGAATCCCCAGATGGGGAGGTCATCAAAGTACATCTGGAAATAATAGTCCTTTGTAACAGCACTTCTAAACTTGGCCACATCCTCTTTCGTAAGTTTCTTCTTGCAAAGCTGTTTGGAATCGAGATCCACTATGAAATTAAGCTTGTAGGGGGCATCTACAAGGCGATCCCCATTCAGAACTTCACCAAGAGCTTCTCTAATCTCAGTCACATGTTCTGTTGTCAACATCAGACATAAGCAAAGAGACATACAAATCAACAAATAGAAAAGTAGAAACCAACCTGGAGCGCAAAAGGGGAGATCAAAGTAGCGATATGTCTCACTGTGAAGAAATAAAGGAACAGGTAAGCCTCATACGAGAATCAAATTATGAATAGTATTCAACATTTGAGCGTTAAAGCATCTGACTCTTAGTACTTTGATCGATGGAACAAGAACCAAATTATGCATCATATTCGATGATTTAAGAACTTAATAACCTAAACCAGCTAAACAATGGGATCCTGAGTTCTCCCATTTCTTAAACATTCAGAAGTTGTCAATGACGAAACATTCTTTATTTCTAATATCTACGACAAGATTGAATGAACTCACGGGACAACGCGATGATCAGTCAAGTTTCTCGAGATTGGATGAACTCATCACACAAAACACGTTGCGCAGTCAAGATTCTCGAGATCGTCAAAGACATCACAACAACTCAAAGAGAAATGAAGCCTTACGATTATGTTGGGAGCAAAACCCTAAATAAGGACCCAGCAACTTGCGTTCATCCTAAAAAATGGATAGAATTTAGGGGATTCGAACGTACATAACACTTCTTCCACAAGAAATGGACCAAAATTTCCTTCAATTTCACATAATTTTCGAGACAACGAAAGGAATTCAAGGCCGATGGTTCTCCAGCGATTCTAATCTCCGAAAAACAGAAGAAAGAACGCATCATCACGATCAGGAAACGAAACCCGAGAGATCTCACATAGGAGCACGTAGACTGAGGGAAGGAATACAAGCCTCACCTAGGGTTATGGAAAGGGCCGACCTTGTTGGCGTAGAGGGGTACGGAGTCTCCTTTCTTATAGCGGTGGTCGGAGGCGTCCGACGCAACTCCTGCGATCCCAAAGCAGAGCAGCAGCAGCGCCACCACAGCCGCCAGATCCATCGGTTCCCTCCCCATCCCTTTCCCTTCGATCCGAGAAACGGAACCAAAGAGATCAGAGCACAAGTATATTGTGAGTCGTATGTGGATAGGATTTGTGGATTCGGGTTGCTCGTCTGCTATTATATATAATATATCTACTCTTTTATGTTATGTGCGTTCATATGACAAATGGTTTGAAGAGAATAAAAATAAACAAATTTTCGAGAAAACATCAAAATTTTAAGTTTTTTCCTCGACTCTAAATTTTTCAAAGAAAGGTTTTTTTCTTTATAAAAATATCAAAATAATCTTAAAAAATATTTTTCATCAGAATTTTGCTTGGTTGAACCGGTCCAATATGTTTCAATAGTTTTTAATAAAATTACAGTATGTTTTTTATAATATATTTTAATATAGTATTAATTTGTTATTAATAAACCATGAATACTGTAACTTTATTGAAAACAGAAATAATGTCTCATTATTTCTTATTCTCATTCCTTCATAATAGATTATTATAAATATTATAATATTTTTTAAAAATATTATACCTAAATTTTAAGATTAAGTAGAAAAATATAATTTTTATCGTGTTTTATTTTAAAATACGGAAAGATCCTTATAATTTTTATCATTTTTTAATAAATAAAAATTATTATAATATAAGCAAATTAAAAAAAACTCATTATTTTTTAAAAAAAATTAGTTAGCGACCTCTTTTTAAACATTTTTGTAAGCTCATCTTTTTTTTAAATGATGATATTATCCTTATCTTTTTTCGTCGCTCAATGTCTTTGCCTAACATTATCGTCCATCGCCCCTTGCCTCCCCTTTTATATTATTATACTATAGTTATTGTCCTCATTCATGCATTCTTTTTCCTCACACATAACCCCTCCGCTAAGATCAATAATGAAGATGATAGAGATGATGGGTAGCTAGGGTGGTTATATAGGTAGCTAGGGGTGAGGGCGTGTGGATTGTCATCGACGATGATAGAGGAGAGTGGAACGAGAGTGCCAAGCAAAGGGCAGAGGGATTGTGCATAGAGACAACTAGTAAATATGGAATGTGATAGTGGCAAAGGCGATCGTAGGCGAGAACGATGAGGGTGGGATGTGATAGTATTAGGGAAAGATATTTTTATTTTTTAAAATAGGAGCTCTCTTTATGCATTTTGGAAATTAGGAACACTATCCCAAGAAAAATTGGCTTTTCTCTAGAAATCACCAAATAATAATCTATTTAAATATATTTTAATCTGATCAAGATATGTTAACTATTTCATATTTACAAGACAAAACTTATATGGGATGTTATAATGTATAAACATCACAAATTAAAAAAAGAAATTATACTATGCTTAATGCAATACGTAGGGACTATGCATATAGGGCCACTCATGAATATGTGAACGTAAATTAATATTTATTTACAATAAATTAAAATTAATATTTTAATTAATGCAAAAATATATGATTTAATACATTAAAATGGCAACAAAAAAAAATATATGTATACACTCAAAATTAGTTATTTTTATATTTAAGTTGAACCATATTCATAGAAAGCTTTCACTTATGTGTTCATCACAAGGAAAATTGTGATCATACCTCAAAGCACACAAAGAAGCTCTTCATTGTTCCATCTTTCAAATCTAAGATTACTCTTTCTTCACACAAGAATCCCAACACTAGTCTCTCTCTCTCTCTCTCTCTCTCTCTCTCTCTCTCTCTCTCTCTCTCTCTCTTTCATTAAGGCAAGATATACTATCTCTTCAAAGTGGGATTACTTATGTACAAACGAATTCCAACTATCATAATATGTGCTTATAGGTGATATCTTTTGGATAGACATAAAACCCTTTTAGTTACAAAGATTGTTGCACAAAATCCAAGGATATTCCATTGAGTTCTTTGTTTTGTGAAAATATTTGTTTTTGTGGGAATCACTAAATAGAAAAAAAAAATAGAGTATACTCATTATATCTATATTTGCTTCTTAAATTGACAAAAGTAGTCAGATTAGAGATGAGCTTGCCACTGGTTCTCTCTCTATATCTATTGTGAGGTCATAATAAGAATTCATTAATTTGTATTTTAGCAACAATTGGTAAGTCACCAAAAGGAATCCATCAAATCCACATCTTAACCTTGTTGAAGTTTGCAAATGTATCATTCACAGAGAAAACTTTATGAAACATTAGAAGAGAAAGATTAAGATTGAGAATCAATTCAACTCTTTTTTTTTTTCTTTTGAAGGGTCGAACACCTAATGCATCTAACAACATATCAGAGGAGTCCTTGGTATTTATAAAGCTGAAGATTCAATTGAATGTATCTGCCAATTGGTCGTAAGGAGATTAGTTATTGGAGGCTTACTGACATTTTAGTAGTCTGCATATTATGAAGCCTAATTGCTAACTTTTTTTGTCTTATTTGAAATCATCATAATGATGACCAGTTTTGTGATCACCATAACAAGCCATTCCATAGCTCTTGCAATTGCTCAATCCATTGAGTCTCCTTTCAACTAAGTGGTCTAAGAGGACAACAAAGATCCTCATTTCATTGGATTGTGATGGGTCATACCATCCTAACAATGAGTATTCAGGAATTAGGTTATCTCTATATAATGATTTCCAAGACTTGATGATAATTGTGGCATATTACGCTTTTGATAAAACAATAAAACCAACACAGGCAAAACCTAAGCCACTTATGTGGGACTTTGCAAAAGGAAACAATAGGGAATTATGGACAAAAAAAGTAACTATGTCAGCATTGATATTGTATTAGTTGTTAACTACCTCACTACTACTAATGGTGTTCCTGTGGATATGAATTTGATGAAGTTTAAGCTCATTTAGGGTTAGAATATATTAATATCATTTAGGGATTAAGTTTTAGGGGTTTGACATCTGGGTAGATTATTTAGGTATTAATATAATTCTCTTTTTTATATTTATTGATATCTAGGTTTCTTAAAATATTTAAAAATTTGTTCCACAAGATAAAAATATTGAGGTAGGCAGGCAGAGTTACTAGGAATGATAATATGTGTTGAGGAATATTTGTATCATATATATATATATATATATATATATATATATATATATTGAGTATTCTTAATAGTTCAAGATTTTCAAAGAATACATGTGAAGATTCTTGCGGAAGCAAGCGAGAATTATGTTCTACGATCTGAATAACGAAATCGCTTAAAGAGGATGATCGTGTCGATATGGATTTTGCCTTGATCTCTAATTACTGGGAAATTATTTAGGCCAAAACTGATAATAGAACAAAGAATAAATAGATCAACAGAGGATTAATTTGTTCTTGCTTCAAAATCACTAAATGCCTAGGTTGTCAAAATGTCTCATCATGAAGTCGTTGCTTAGTCATTAATCCTTAATTGTGATGGCATTCCAGTTTAATCCTTTCTAAAGGCACTGTTAGGGTGTCACTTTTATTCCTTTGGAATGAGGGAAATCTCACTGAAACAAGAAGAACATTTCCATTAGTGGAGTGCAATGGTCCCAAACCAAACCATGTCAACACAATAGCCACCCACCCGCAAGGTAAACAAGAAAGGTTTCTCCTTTAGTTAGTCTACGACATGACTTCATTCTCATCAAGAATCTCAACATAGCAGACCCAGTTGTTGTGTGCTTATTGATAAACCAAAGATGTCAAACAAGAATAGGCACTATATATACATATACATATATTTTTATATATGTATTCTTGAGAGACTTGTCAAGGTAGAGAGAGAGAGTATACATACATAGTTGTCGATAGCAAGGAAAACAGGAAAAAAGATATTAACAGTTGTGTCTGAGTGCTTGACAGGATGATAATATTACAAGTGACACTTTTAATTTCTCAGTAAAACATATGCTCAATTTACAAGGTTTTGATCATTAGATCAATCCATAGTATCTTGCCTTCATAATCCTGAAACAAGGGCATGATATCAACATGCCAGCTTATTACATAAGATCTATGGGTGCTACATGATCTTAATCCTGGGAGAGAGAGTCTTCATATATCTACTACTAATATGACATCATGAACAGACACGTAAATAATTATATTAGTGAGATCAAGGATGTAAAATATTTGTTTTTTCTACGCTGTACCTGTTGCTGTATAAGATGTCTTAGGAAGAACTTGTGACTTACAAGAAATCTATGAAAGGAACACCAGCTTTTCTCCATTCCTCCTCAACCTCCTCCTGTTCCTCCTCTACACTTGAATGACATTTAGCACCATCAGACTCGGTGTTTACTTGAAGAAAATCATAGAACTCAGTTGGACTCTCTCCATCTGCAAAACAACATCAGAAGATGAAAAATGGTAAAAAGAGTGTCATCTAATGGTGGAACTAACTATGCATGTACTCGGTCACCTTTGGCCATCCGGGGAATATGATCATGGAGGTCGGAGAAGAATGCCTTTGGCAGTAGCTTAAGGGTGTCGTATATATGCCTCGGCTCTGATCCCTCGTCCTTGGCTTCTGTTGATCTGGCCGTGGCTGTATATATGCTTTTGGCAGTAGCTTTTCGATGCCGACGAGCCATGATCACATGCCAGTGGTTCTTCACTGCGTTGTCGGTACGACCAGGGAAGAGCCTGGCGATGGCGGCCCAGCGGTTGCCGTGAACGCGATGCGAAGCGAGGAGCCGTTCTTCTTCCTCCTCTGTGAAGGGGCTGCGGTTGATCCTTGGATCCAACTGATTGAACCATCTGAGCCTACAGCTTTTACCTGAAGGAGATAGATGTTCCTCAACATGTGTAAGTAACATTCGATTCTGCACCGGAAGACAAGGCTTTGGAGATCAAAAAGGAAGGAATCTAAAATATAGATGTTCCTCAACATGTGTAAGTAACATTCGATTCTGCGCCGGAAGACAAGGCTTTTCTTGGAGATCAAAAAAGGAAGGAATCTAAACTATGCTTGCACCTGATCTTCCTTGAAGCTTCTCGGCGATGGCGTTCCAGTTGTGAGGACCAAACCTACTGACCAACTCCTTCAGCTTCTCGTCTTCCTCCGGCCTCCAGTGCCCTCTACTGCACATCCTATCTTCAAATCACTGTCCACAAGAGTGACAGGAAAGGATAACCCCCTGCTGAGCTTTCTCTACTGGATCTCTACAGGAAAAGGTAGCCAGGACGACAGAAGGAGAAGCAGAAAGCTCAGAGAAGCTAAATGTAAGAGAAGAGATGAAGAGGAAAGATATAAGGACAGATGCACAGAGGAAAGAGGCTTTCTCGTTAGTGAGAGAGAAGACATACAATTAAGAGATAGTTGCACTTGCACCACAGATTGATGGTATGTGTGACCTAAGCATGAGAGCGAGAGCGAGAGAGAGAGAGGTTGTGGGTTGGTTTGGTGAAGTAGTTCTGTTCCCCTTTCAACATCTCTCCAATGTTTCTGACCTACAACTTCTACTTGAAACCCGCCCATCTCTCTCCATTTCTGTATGCATACAGTACAATACCATAACTGGCTTTTCATGTTAGCCTGTAAAATAGGTTTAATATTAATTTTATCGGAAAAAAATAGTTTATTAAGGAATTAAATTAATTAGTTATGTGATTTTTAGCAAAGTTTCCAGGTGGTGATCTTAGCCAAAACCTGTTAGAATGTATATCAGATTAACTTTGTAAATAATTACAAGTGGATTGATCAAATTTGCCTTTCTAAACAACTGATCATTCTACATTCAGTCTTAACGTTTTTGACATTTAACACAAGTCTGATCACAAAAAATAGCTTGGGTTTGATGGTCAGCCATCAAAGCATATGTCAGTCATCTGTGTATATCATTCTTTTTTTATCTTTTTGGTAGTGTGTATGAAGGAGAGTGTGCATTTGTTGGCCTCACTCACTCCAGCAAGGTAGATAAAAGTACTTGTAAATTAAGAGATATTTAGTTTAGCTTTCTTCTTAGTTTGACTGTGCCTATCTGTGTAGAGATAATCTTGGATTATATATATATGCATAGATTATTGATCATAAAGTGCGTTCATTTGAAAAGAAATGAAGATAATACAGAGACTGGAGAGAGGAGAGAGAGAGAGAGAGAGAGAGAGAGAGAAGGAAAGCAACTGAAAACAAGAAAAACAAGAACAATCAGATGAATCAAATATGAACTCTGATCTAGTTTACCCGCTTCAAATGGCAACTTGGAAAGAACACAATTCTTTTCGGGTTGAATCATCAACGTGTAATTGTTAGGTCATCTTCTCTTGAGGAGTTCAGGTGCAGACCAAAACATTTAATTTCATTTTCACTTCCTTAACTTATAGCAGCTCCAAAGCTTCATATATATATATATATATAGCTTAATTTATGAGTTTAAAATATGGTGGAATCAGTGCACGAAAACTAATGTGTTTTTGCAGGTGCAGTCCCCTAAGTCAGACATGCAAGAACAGTGGATGTAAGAGAACAAAGATGTGCTGAGGATGGTGGTAAATTTCTTCATATTCCTCCTTTCTTTTAGGAAAAGGAAACTATGGTGCTGCTGGTACAGAGAAATACTTAATGCCATTCAAAATTGGCCTGATGGTGAAGCTCTAGATTTAGACAGGAATCTTGCGGTTTCTGGCTTTGGAAGTCATGTTATACTCCAAACTCTCAGAAAACTACTTGCAACCTTTTTGAAAGCTAGGTTAGTTCTTAGTTCATGAAAACAGTGGCATGGTACCTAAACATGTGTTTTCACTTTTCTTTTTTTTTTTGTTCACATCAAACCATACTTAAGGGGAAAGTATTCCGTAGAATGTTTCGCACTCTAAAAATCCTCGGGTGTGTTCAACTCATGACGCGACATAGCCGAGGAAAATGCACTTTTTCTAGCCCGTGTTGCATCTCCAACACAACCTCCGTTCCTGATCTCACAGCATCATTTAGCTTGCACTCAGAAGAGATACTTTTGACTTACCAGCTTCAATCAGACCATTGACTTGGAAGTTCCAGGATACCTAGTTATCAACAAGATTTGCAAGTAGAAAGAGAACCAATAACATCAATTCTCGTTGAAAATTTCTTCATACAGGTAGCCAAAACTTTTCACTGAAGTCATGATCCTACCCGTATCGAGATTAACCAAATGCAAAAGGAGAGTAACGAGGTGATAAACAGTTGCTCCCCTCCCGTCTCATAATCATGTCTGGTTCATGAGCTACTCTTCTTCAATTCTTGATAAGCTTTATGTTTTTTTGATGAACTTAATAAAGGTTATGATAGTGGTCTTTCTCGAAATAACTTAATGTATGGACGGACTGTATGTTCTCCCACCTTTTGATGTGCTTTTTCAAAAACCTGTCCAGTTTTATGATATTGATTTCCTAACTAAAACAAAAAAAAAAAAAAAAAATTTGGTGGATGAGCTGAAGAATTTTACGGATTATTCCTCTCCGTTTTTTTGAAAAAGATCAATATAAAAACTTTACTTTTTATTTTTTATTTTTTCCAAACCTATTCTTATTCGATTTTGGCAACCTACATGATATTGATTTCTTGCTTAGAAATTAAACAAAAAGAAAACCCCAAACCCCAGGTGGATAAGGTGAAGAGTTCCTTTTGAATGCGCTAGTTTGGCCACCATGATAACCAGTATATTGCAAAAGAACAGTTGTATATATCAGTTCACTAAATGAATCCATTAATTAGACTGCTGTTAGAATGTCTCACAACTAACCTTTGCTATCAAGCAGATCAAGTGAATAAGGGTTAGCATCTCCCTCGAAAGATACACACAATATGCTAACCTTGATGGGATCTTTTATGTCATGAATGAAAACTCTAACGTATCCTGTTTGATAGTTTCCACTCTGCACCGTGATTTCCACAATATAAACATTCAATATTAGCAGTTGCCAATTATCTTTTAAGATCTCAAACAGCAGAGTGCATCATGTTTGTGTCATACGAATTTTACGTGATTTGATACAGAAATGTAAGACTTCAGTAACAAACGTAGATGTGAAGTAAAGCTAGCACTAAAGATGGTCTATCTTTACTGTCAGGTATAGTTGAAAATAAGAAGCATATCTTGTTGGAAGTCAAGAAGGTTATAAGAGCAATTAGATAGTGACTATTATGTTGATGGTAACAAGCATGTTGAATGAATCCTCACAAAAAAGAATGACTGAGGAAGAAAGCATGAATTCTTGAAGAACACAAAAGGTAGCAGCAGTGCAGCAGAGAAAGTGTATGCTGACTCTTTCACCACCAACTCTTCCATGGTTCGGGATAAAACAATTGACACAAGTGGTACTTGAAAACTTGCCTTAGAGTAAAACCTAAGTAACATACTTGAACACGCGTCGCAACCCGTGAAACAAAGGATAATGGTCCAAATAAACTTCAAAAAATATATATTTACATATATATATATATATTTATAACCTTGCTGTGGGAGTAATTAAGCTGTCTAAGGTGATTGATCTCATTAAGCATCTCAGACGACAAGATGATAGTAAAAAATGACAGCAATCAATTAGCACAAGCTGACTGGAAGGCATGAGAGAGCCAAAATATGATGCGATTGAACAAAGAACTTAAGAACAACAAGTTTCTTCTCCCCTTTGCTCACTCCGTTGCTTGGTTGGGTGCTCATATTTTGTTTAACCGACTCTAAATCAGTAGTATATTATTGGATAATTCACTGTTATATTGTAAAATTTTCTTCTACATAGATCTGTGGCAACGACTTCAGAACATGTTATTCCTTATTGCTATTTTTGTTGAAGTATTCATGCACCTCCTCATCTCTAGCACATTATTCTTACATTTTATGTTTGATTTGAGAGCAAATCTCAGATGTGTTTTTTTTTTGTTGTTTTTGACAAAGAGAGAGATCTATGTATAGATTCCCATGTGAACTCTTCCTGCAATGGTTTCTGACACCAACATCACTTTTGAATATGATGAAAAGCCATCTGATCCATGGTTAGCTTTCCGTTTCGATTTTATAAAGTTTGTTTATTACGATATGAAAAAGCAATTGAGGCTGTCCTTGAAACTTTGGAACTCAAGTTTTAGCGCACCATTTAGATTCTATCATGGATCGGTGGTTGACCTTTGAACCACTGGTTGGAGAAGCAAGAACACTATGTAATCCTGGCAGGTAGAGAGTTTGCGTGTTATTGTCATCAAATCATTCCATAAATCTTGTTAGTAACAGGAATTAGTCAGCTAGTACCAGGTTTGCTGAGGAAGCACTTGAAACAGTATACTATTATTGCCTAGGAGAGTAGCTTGGAATGTTTAGATCAGAACTTGAGTACATAATAATTAGAATCAGTGTTTTAGCAGTAGGAAGAGGTGATTTGCTACTTGGTGGAAGGTAGTTTAAGATTTTGTTTTGTGCATGAATTTTTTTATTTTTTATTTTTTTTAATATCTTCCTCTCCTTCGTGGAATCCAAACAATCCATTTCTGTGTTTTTGTATCATGTTTTCCTCCTTTATCTTGGCTCACTCCAAGAATCTTATTCGCATTGGTGACTTGTTCAATCTTTCTTTTTTTTTTTCTTCACTCCATCGGATCAATTGTTCAGCCAACTTGCATCATCTAGTTCGATATTTTATTTTTCTAGCTCTAAAAGATCGTCTCTTTTTTTTCAATCTAATCTCATGTTATATTTTCTTTTAAGGTGTTAACTTTTAATTCAAACAAACATATATATATACATATATATATTGTTCGATCCTAAAGAAGCAAGAAAGATAAAATACAAATAACACACGAAGTTTGAAAGATGAAAACGTATACACTACAGTGAGCAGGTTATGAGTTCGTATATACATTTAGTCAAAATAGCTACAAGAAACAGAATAGTCAAAATCTCCAAAACTAGATAATTATATAAATAAGGTATAAAACTAAATCAAGGATCTAAAATTGTGAAAATGATTCTAGATATGGATCTTTCCTAACACGAATTGATTGTCTTGAACTCATAGAAACGATTTGTTGGATAAGATTCTTCCTTGATATGTACCCCCACAAGATGGTGATTCCAATAGAAATACCAATCTTGGATCGTAACCAAAGGACTATGCCCTTCATATAAGAGCGGAATACCATGTTAGCTAGCACACAAGTAAGTTGCACCAATATTATCACTCAAAAAAAAAAAAAAAAAAAACGAAGGAGATTGAGTAAGTGAGATGCCCAACTCGGATAGAAGATTAGTGAGCCAAAATAAATAGAGGTGATAGAGTAATATTCAGTAAGAATAAGTGAATTACAATAAAAATTGATGTATGTGAGGCCATCACAATTGCCAACCCAAACATCATCAGTAAGAATTAAGTGGTTGGGAGCATCATAGGATAAGAAGGTCATGAGGAGATAATATATTAGAAATATAGGAGGAAATGCTTGGCTGAGTATCCAATGAGTTTGATTGAGTCAGTTTGTTAACATCATAACAAATATTCGACTGTGTAAGTGATAAGTATTGCATGGCACCAATGAGTGCTGCCATCATTAAGGACCAATCACTTCGTGATAAGAGGTGTGACTATCTCTCTAATGCCTTCCATCTTGAACCCTAGATATCGAATACAATGATGTTGTGAGATAAAAAAGAGGCCTTCACGTATAACTTCAACTCTTAACAAGTAGTGAAAATTATCATAATCTCTTAGAGAGAGAGAAAGAGAGAGAGAGCAACAATGACATCCCAAATAAGATGTTTAGAATTTCTAGTGATTTACATATCATCTACATATATGAGAATATAAATTGTGACATAATTGTCAATAGTGAAATATTATATTTTGAGTTAATGAAGTCTAGGGAGAGAATAAAGTTCTTGTGAAGGTGACACACATAACTCAGGTGTGAGGTATGAAATGAAACTCAATCGGTGAGACATGAATTTCTTCAATATGATGATCATAAAGAAAAAGTATTATTGACATCCGATAAGACATAAATTTCTTTGGTAAGATAACCAACAAGAAGAGCATTGTTGATTTCACTGTTCTTCGTGCATAGTCTTTTTCTACCTTTTGATTTTTTAATAGTTTAAGTAACAAAGGAAGGTTCAAGTGCGAAATGAATGAGACGTGAAATGTGTTGGAATAGGAAGAAGTAAAGAAATAAGTTTATTAATTTATTATCAATTTATTCAGGTGAAGATATGTGGATTTCTCTCAACTAACCTACATGATTTCCTCGTTCAGTTGTGAAAATTATATTTAAATCCTAATTTAATCATATCTTCTATCATGCTCCTATAAAATCAAGCTCTTGTAAGGATGCCGATCTTGAACTAAGGATGCAGATCTTGAACCGATGATAATGAATCTGAAGGAAGGAAGCCATTGTGTTGTCAACCGCAGTAAAGATCTGACGACGATTGACTTCATGGCGATGTCATCCTAGCCGAGAAGAAAACTATTGTGTTGTCAACCGTGGTAAAGAACTGACGACGATTGATTTAACGATGATATCAGCATGGCTGAGAAGGAGGTCGTTCTGTTATCAATCGCAGTGAAGATCTGATGGTGCTTGACTTTGACGGCGATGTCAGCCTGACTGAGAAAGAGACCGTTGTGTTGTTAACCATGATGAAGATCTGACAACAGTTGACTTTAACAATGATGTCAACATGGCTGAGAAAGAGTAGATGATTCTACTCGAGCCAAGTTCAAAAATCGTATTAGATTGGACTATCATGCCCCCATAAGATCAAGCTCCTGTGAAGGATGCAGATCTTGAATTGATACCAATAAGACCACTGTGTTGTCAACCGTGGTGAAGGTCTGATGGTGGTTGACTACGACGGAGGAGAGGTAGCAAGAGTCGACATTGGCAGGTGCACCGTGAATGCCAATTGTTGGAAGACGCTGGCTACGGCTAGCGGAGAGAATAAGCGACGACGATAGGAGGATGAGGAGTTAGCAGGGGATCATCCTCTGTTGTTAGAGATTTGATCAGATAAGTAGATCTAATCAAAGGATTGAGTTTGCCATCGTTGGACAACAATTGAATTGAGGAGGAAAGTAGCGATAGTGTTCCTTCTTGCTCGAGATGCTGGCAGCAAGGAGGGGCAATGACAGTAAGGGAAGAAGGTGAGGAGATGGAGGGATAGCGGTGGCTAGTTATGGCTAGACCAGTCACTGGCGATCGCACGACTAGTGCCAAGTAGCTAGAGCAGCAAGATCGCAAGGTGATAGAGGCGGCGATAGCAGCAAGGGTTGCAGCAAGGAGGGCAAGCTATTAGTGGCAAGAGCAGGTGCGACAGAGGAGGGCTTAGCTGCGATAGAGGCAACCGCGCGGCAGAGGGAAGAAAAAGGCAAAGGAGGCTAAGGCTGCAGCAGAGGAGGGCTTGGTTGCGATGAAGAAGGAAGGTGCTTCACAGGGAGGGGACCGCCAACAATGGAGGAAGAGGGCAACGGTAAAGAAGACTGGCTAGAAGCGACAGTGGTAGTAGGGGAGGAGAAGAGGGCTGGAACAGAGAGGGGCTTCGCTAGCAAGAGAAGCGACAGTTGTACCGCAGACTTCACAAAAGGGAGATGCTTTGTCTCTTCACAAGAGAAGCGATAGATGGTGCCACCGGGACTATACAAGACGCTGGATCTGTTTGAGATGAAGAAGGGGCAGCGGATCCACCATGGGAGAGGCGACGTGGCTGCGTGTAGCAGCGGTAGCAGGATCACGCGTTGGGCCACGGTAGCAAGTAAGGGCAACGACACAGAAGAGGAGGAGGCAGCGATGGTGGATGGGCTACAGGCGAGGGACAACGGCACGACTGCTACACGCTAGAAGTGAAGCTAGAAGATACTCCTCTAGTGGTGTTCGCTTGATAAAGGTCAACCATCAATAATAGTAGGTTGCTAGCTTGCATGGAGTTAAAAAAAAAAAAGGGATGGATGTAACTAATAAGGAACTAGATAAAGTTGATGCAATTGATCGAACCTGGCAAGGAGGAAGGTGATGCATCATTTCGAAAACAAATGTTAGAAGAATCATGAATGGAAGGCGACTGAGTTGATAAAAAAAGAAAAAGAAAAACAAAATATTAAGCAATAGGAATTTGAAAAATGTAGAGATTACAACAATAGGCGACTGAGTTGGTTTGCGTATTTATTTTATCTTCATTTGTGAATATGAATGTGAATGACAATCGATCTTCAACAAATTGAACATGACAAGAAAAATAAGCCTTAAGTTTAATTGGATCAAAGCAAATGTAATAACCTAGAAAAATTGCAAGGTTTGAAACAGTTGCTCCAATTTATCTTTGTTACAATAAATAACAAAGACATCCAAATATTCATAATTTAAACTAATTTGGTTTGGTATGATTTATTCTTAAAAATAACCATTGAAAGTCGATTAATAAGATAAATAATTATTTTTAAATGCATAAGTATAAAAACATAAGAAAAGAGATGCTCGATGAAGAGTAGGGATAAGGCTTGTTTCAGTAATATGTCGAAGACGTCATTCCAAGGAACAGAAGCTATATGTTGAGGGAAGTAGGAAGAATAAATTATGCATTGAATTCCATGGCTTTCGAATATAGATTGTAGGTTCTGATACTCTTTTTCAGTTTTTTTTTTATTTTTATAAAAAGACTTTTCGTCCATGTTTTAAATTTTAAGAACAAAGAAAAAAAATATAATATCTACGAGTAAAATAAAATTGATAATCATATATTTTACGAAATGATCAACAAATATAACAAAGATGATCCATTGAACATATTCGAGTACCCATGGGTATAATAGTTGGTGGCTTTTATCTAAATTACAAGGATCACAAAATAAAATTTTCAACTTACCCATGAGAACAGGAAGATTAATTTGGGATAGAATATGATAAAAATATTTTTTATTGATAGATAGATAGATAGATAGATTGATAGATAGATAACCAACGAGATTATGCCAATGATCGCATGAGGTTTTAATTCCAATACGAACTTACTTTTTCATCATTGTAGACTCGATCATGCTGAGCCACTCATATGCATCATTCCTGCTTCACTCTCGAGTGAGAAGACAAGTAACTCCATCTTTATATTCTTCACGCAAAAGATTTTTTTTTTTAAAAAAAAATTAATCCAGTTGGTGTCTTATAAAATTTAGATACAGAAACTAAATTTTATTTCATGTAAAGAATGCATAGAATGTTTAGGAAGTGAAAAATGAATTTAAAAGAGCGGAGAGAACAGAATTATGATATATATATATATATATATATATATATATATATATATATATATATATATACATCATTAAAAATAATGTCATAAGTTATCTTATATGATTGGTGAATATCTAGAATTTTTGAATCAGATATCATATGATGATGAGAAGCTGTAGGGTTCATCAACTAGTTTAAGAAAAAAGCCAACCACCACTTGTGTTTAACAATTTAATATTGTCTAGTAGTATCATCACCTTTCTTGCGAAGTTGACAAACAATATTAGTAAATTTTTAAATTTTTTACAAAAGGATTACTTTGAATTCAGGTTCCAAAATATTAAGGGTACGAATGATGAAACTTTCATTATTGAATGATGAAACTATTATTATCTTAACTGTTGCAAGACAATGGTTTGGATCCACCATTGATGAGAATAAGCTGGCCATTTACTTCTGTGATGCGTTTCCTTTAAAACAAACCCTCGACAAAAAAAAGTTATAGAAAGGAGTATAAAAAAAAATAAAAAGGATGAGATAAATGTTATGCAGCAAAAAAAAGTATATTCTAATCCTTACCACATTATATAAACAAGATTGTTTGGCATGAAGGTTTCAGACGGACTAAGACTTGAATCCAAGCAAACCTTTGCCAAATACAAAACAGTATCAAATCGAACTACGTTGATTGATAGTGATCAAGTTGCCTTGAGTTGAGGATGTGGGCATCTCCATCCTCCATTCTCATCTCATTTCCCCCTGTTTACATGGTTCTAGAATCCCTGTTAAGAGTAGGAATTCCCCCCGCAAGTTCTTCCTAACTCATTATTATTATTATTATTATTATTATTATTATAAAATTGAAAGAGAAAGAAAGAGATACCTCATTGGATCGATTGAGAGGAAGACAATCGTAGCTATGTCGTTCGCCAAGAAAAAAACATAACAATGACCCAAAAAATATATATATATATTATAAAAAATATATAAACTTGATAAATATAAAATATAAATAATATAAACTTGACAAAGATGGGTGAAGAGTGTTTGTTCTAAACATCCTCACCTCATAATCATAATTTTTGTAAGTAATAAAAACACCTCTCATAATCCCTGCCCCATTAAAGATGGATCCTACTCATACTATACACATACAGAATAAATTGATTAGTAACAAAAGTTGAATAGAGAGAAGATAGTAACAAAATATTAGAGCCATCTAATACCATAAAGAAGTAATAAAAAAATTGAAAAAAAAAACACACACAAAAGATCAAAACATATATTATAATGATCTAGGTTAAAGTTCGAATATTCACTTAGTCAGAATAGCTATAAGAAAAAGAATAATCAAATCCCTAAAAACTAGGCAATCTCATTAACAAGGTATACAACTAAATCAATGATCTCAATTTTCTTTCCTAGCACCATTAGATTATCTTGAATTTATAGAATGATTTACTGGATAAGATTTTTTTTTTTAATAGATCTTTCAACCCCTATTAAAAGCCTATTGCTATCTCCTTTATTACATTTGAATAAAGGAGATTAAAAAAATATATAATATCTAATAATGAGACATTGAAATGGTACTAATAGAGTGGGAAAAAAAAAGAAATGAAAAGTAAAATTATATATATATATATATATGTATAATGTATATATACAGGAAAAGTAGAAGACTGCTGATCGTATTATGTCCACTTCCCTCTATGGTCAAATGCTAAGGCCAGAAGTAGGACTATTTTACCTCAATGCTATGATTGATGGAAATGGACGGAACGGATAAGTCACCACTTGTTTTGACGCGAATTTTAAGGCACCAAAAACCATTTACAACTTTCTTCTACCCGCCCGAGCCTACCTGCCCAACAGACCTGAAATCTCTATTACACAAACGATATGTATGGACCCCACGGGTCGGTGCAATCATAAAATAGGTAACTGTTTCCAGTTAGGACTCTCCCCAAGCCCCGCCCCTCCCACCCCAAAAAAAAAGAAAGCCGCTGTGGGGCCGTCGGATGACCCCACAGCGGTCCTCTTTTGCGCACCTTTTAGGGCAAACGACAATTCCGCCACCCCAATCGCCTCCAATAGTGGGCCGCGGTAGAACTCTGTCGCGGATGGCAAGTGGTGTGACGATGGGTTAGTGCGGTCAGGTGCAAGGGACTTCCATCTCCGTTTCTTACCCCAACACGCAACGCAACAGGAGGCGGTCTTGGCCTCATCTCTCGTGCCTCCCCTATTAAATCCGGTTACGCCCCCACCCCTCGGATCCTTGAATCCGGAATCTGTGAGACATCGAACGATGGGATCCGTGGAAGACGAACGGAGGTCGCCGCTGGAAGAAGGTCTTCTTCCGGAGGTCCGATTCGCTCTCTCCCCTTCCTTGATCTCCATAATAATACCTTAAATTTGTTTTTTATCTTTCAATTTTTCCTGAATCTTTGGCTTCCTAGTTGCTGAACTCGTCAAGGTTATCAATGGATCTTTTGTGGAGCGGAGATTTTTCTGTCGTGATTTTTCAATTAGATATCTTTGACGAGTTAATTTTGTGTCCGAGGAAAACTTGGTTACTTGGGAGAAAAAGAGAGGTTTTTGACATTGGTTTAGGTCTTTTCCATTATAGTATGGTGGTTTATGTGTTTCTCAGTAAATTTGCCGTTGACTTGATGCCATATTTGATTTATGTTAGGAAACAGATTGGCCGAATATATTAATTTTCAGTTATGCGCTATGCTTGACTTGTTGGTATTTCTATGGAAATCGATAATTTTGTTGTCAATGATTCTTTCTTAGCTCCAATATCTTGTTGGTGCTTGATTCTCACTCAAGATTGTTTCTAAAGGATTTTAAATAAGAAAGAAACAGGGATATGCCCTTCCGAAGAATTAGATTTATAATATGATATCGGATGGAATGGAATGAGCAACTTCTTTGTGACATAAGGGAATGAGATTGCTTCCTTTGCAAAACTAATCATACTTGACAAGAACAAAGTTCTCTTCTTCTGCAGTATTTGTAGATTTTGTTTGAAATATTAGTTTCAGATGGTGCTCAATTGGGCCTTCAACTTGAAATTACGGTTTGGTTGTGTAGAGTTGTGTAGATTGGTTCTAGCATCACATAATGCTAGCTATTCAAATGAGTTTGCAGAATAATAGTCCTCACATGTTATTTAAATCAGATGAGACAATTTCCCTATGTTCTCGAATCTTATAAATTGCAGATCTGTTTTCTGGAATATTGGAATTCATAATATTCAATAGGCAATACCGGTGTTCGTCACTGCATGCTGCTGACCATAGCTACAACTCTGATAAAGGGATCTCAGTTTTTTTTGCTTCTAAATTTTGTTTGTATATGCGACTTGCCACATTTTTTGTGGTCTGAAATATTGTGAGATATAGTAAACTTTTCCATATACCTTCGATTGTATCACTTTTATGCTCAGTTAGCCAAGAATGTCTCAACGAACTTAAGATCTATGAATGCATCTTTAATGACAGAATATTCTGGTAATTTTTTTGGTTTAAAATTAAACTGAATGGAGCGGATGAGTCATTCAAGTTATTTTTTGGGGATGTTACAGCTCGTTGTTGATGTTCTTGTATTGTGAAGCTGTTTCCTCATATCAGTTTTCAAGTATGATGCAATTGGAAAAAAGGGTTCCAAATTAAGTATCAGCTCCATCAAACATGATCCATTATTCAATTTTGGAACATTTTAAATATTTTAACATATACCTCAAGTGGAGGAAAAAAAGTAAGCAATTTTAGCGGCATGGAGTATTTTGATTTGATTAACAATATGGAAGTATCAAAATAAGTTAATATTTTGGATAACAATTTCTTTGTTTCAAGGTAATCATTCCATTTATTAATTAAGGGACTCCAAATGATCATATTATGAATGATAGTTATTTGTTGTTTCAGTTTGGTGAACATACAACTAAGTTGATCAGCATTATCTTGACTGTAATGGTCATCTATTTTTGGCCTAGATATCTTGGCTTATATATTCCATGATTGTATGTCCTTCATATGGCCTTACATCTCCATTACATTTGCTCCTATTTCTGTATTTGTAGAATGAAAACCAAGGACAATATACTGGAGATGGATCTGTGGACATTCATGGAAAACCCGTTTTAAAGAACAGCACAGGCAATTGGAGAGCATGCCCTTTCATTTTAGGTATTCGCAATAACTAACCACAGACAAGTTTAATCCTGTTCTCTAACTGAGATGCATTAAATCATTCCTTATTTTCACATTACAAATTATAGGGAATGAATGTTGTGAACGTTTAGCCTACTATGGAATAGCTACAAATCTTGTCACTTACCTAAAGAACAAGCTACATGAGGGGAATGCCTCTGCTGCGCGAAATGTCACAACATGGCAAGGAACCTGCTATATTATGCCATTGCTTGGTGCAATTTTAGCTGATGCATACTGGGGAAGGTACTGGACAATTGCGGTGTTCTCAACAATATACTTTGTTGTAAGTATGTCAGTTGCATATGTTGTTTACTGTAATGAGTGGATGCTCTTTTCTTTTCTTCAAATGTAATACGATCATTGATACTTTATTAAATGTAGGGAATGGCCACATTGACCCTTTCAGCATCAGTTCCTGCCTTTAAGCCTTCACCATGTGTAGAATCTGTTTGCCCAGAAGCAAGTGCAGTTCAATATGTTATTTTCTTCGTTGGACTCTATCTAATTGCATTGGGGACCGGTGGAATTAAACCTTGTGTTTCTTCGTTTGGAGCTGACCAATTTGATGATACCGATCCGAGAGAGCGAATGAAGAAGGGATCCTTTTTTAATTGGTTTTACTTCTCTATTAACATTGGTGCTCTCATATCCAGCAGCTTTCTAGTTTGGGTGCAAGACAATTGTGGATGGGGCTTGGGCTTTGGAATTCCTACATTGTTTATGGGATTAGCTATAATTAGTTTTTTCTTTGGTACTCCACTTTATAGATTCCAAAAACCAGGAGGAAGCCCTCTTATAAGAATGTGTCAGGTGGTGGTTGCCTCTTTTCGCAAGTGGAAAGTGGATGTGCCTCATGACAGTTGTCTCCTATATGAAGTACCTGAGAAGGCTTCAGCAATTGAAGGAAGTCGAAAGCTGGAGCACACAGATGAAATTAAGTAATTCTCTTAACTTCCACAGCAAGTTTGATTGTGGGTTCTTTATGCTTATCTTGATTGATTCTTGATTTCATGTTTCAATTGCTATAGTTCTTTAAACTTTAAAGAACTAAATGAAGAACTGAATTTATCCACAAGACTTGAATGCCAATCTTTTTTTGAAGTTCTATTGTCTTTCTTCTCTTGTTATCTATCCTAGGAGTTCTATGTTTTCAGTGGTGGATCAGTTGTAAGACTGCAATGTGGATCCTTTTGTACGACAGCATTTTTTAAGTTGCAGATTGGTAAAATTTTTATCAGTGACAAGAGTTTGCTTAAATCTGGACTTTGTATATAATATCGTTAGGTTTATATGTACTAGATGATATATTAATGATAAAATATCTCCTTGATGATACTTCTACTAGTAGACAAGATTGCTGAGTGACAAGTTGTACAATTAATCTTGCACCAAACTGATATTGCCTCGATGAGAAATTAGCTTATGAAGTTTCAGCGCTTCAATCATATCATGTTTAGTGCTTAATGGATTTCAATACTTGAACACTCTCTTAAGACTGGTGAGCTCTATGATAATTCTATCATGTAGTTGGGTTATGAAATATGTTCGTGTCAGAAGCAATGTGGTGTACCTTACAGGATGTTTGTCAAGAGCACCCCACGGGGATGGTAGGTTAAGCCATTTTGTGAGATGGGATATTACTGTTCATAGTGGTAATACTAAAGACCAACTCTGATATTATAGAAACGAGGGGGGTTTTTTTGTTTTTTTCAGAAAATATCTCCTGCTTTTGTTCATATGCCATAAACTGTGCTGATTTATATTGTGTGCGTGATATTGGATTATGTGTAACTATTATCTTTTGCAGGTTCTTTGATAAGGCTGCTACAGTGACGGATCTAGATACAAAGACTGAAAGTTTTTCGAACCCATGGCGGCTGTGTACAGTCACTCAGGTGGAAGAACTGAAGATTCTGGTGAGGATGTTCCCAGTTTGGGCAACCACCATAGTGTTCTCTGCAGTATATGCACAGATATCTACTATGTTTGTCGAACAAGGGATGGTCATGGATACGAGTATAGGCTCCTTCACCATCCCACCTGCATCTCTATCATCCTTTGATGTCATCAGTGTCATTGTGTGGGTGCCAATCTATGATAGAATTCTTGTTCCAGTGGCAAGGAGATTCACAGGCAAGGAGAGAGGGTTTTCAGAATTGCAAAGGATGGGGATTGGCCTGTTCATATCTATACTAGCAATGGCAGCAGCTGCGGTGGTGGAGATCAGGCGACTCGACATTGCCAAGGCGGAAGGTTTAGTGTCGGAGAAAGTGGCCATTCCATTAAGCATCTTTTGGCAGACACCTCAATACTTTTTGGTCGGAGCAGCGGAAGTATTCACATTCATTGGGTCACTGGAGTTCTTCTACGATCAGTCTCCTGATGCTATGAGAAGTCTGTGCAGTGCGTTATCACTTCTTACCACCGCGCTGGGGAACTACTTGAGTTCCTTCATCATGACTGTAGTGGCATCGGTAACAACTCGGGGCGGGAGGACAGGATGGATTCCCGATAACTTGAACGAAGGGCACCTCGACTACTACTTCTGGCTGCTCACGGGGTTGAGCGTCTTGAATCTTTTGATATATGTTGCCTGTGCTAACAGGTACAAAAGCAAGAGGGCTTCTTGAGTTCCAAATGACGAGTTCCAGATGACTGCTGGGTACACCATCGTTCATGAAAACTCCAACCTGTGATGTACATTTCTAGGGGCATCTGTTTGGTGATACTGATGCATGCAAGTGTTTCTTTCCCATGGCATCCCTCTGGATTGAACAGTTGCTTCATTTCGACCACCACATACAGCTCTCTAATTGCGGATAGTCTGTGTCAAATCTGCAGGTTTAAATAATAAATAGCATGTTGGTTATTGTTGTGACTATAAATCGATCTTACATACATACACTTATGGGGCTTCATGCGAGTTTAGTAAATAATAGCATCTGCAAGTTTAGTAATGGCATATGCGGGTTATATTTGTGACTCAGAATCCTGATCATTATTATTATTATTATTATTTGTCCAAGTGGAAAAGGTTCGATCTTATCACAAAATTCATATATGCTTTGCCTCAGTTGTTGAGGTATGAGAGTTGGGTGCGTCGACTACAAAAAAAAAAAAAAAAAAAGAGGTGAGAATCGAAATGCGAGTGGTAGTAGCTCTTGTAAATGGCTGTTTCATTGCATCCTTTGCTGTGTTTTTTTGGTTGGACAATAAAACATGGATAGGAGAGAGAGAGAGAGAGAGAGTGGCTTCTTCCACATTGGGCGGACAACAACGAATTCTAACACTTTGAAACCACCATCCACAACAAAGGCAGACTTATCTTACCACATCTTTCTTCTTCAACAGAAGACCTAAACAAAGTAGCAGCTCATATTCCCTTGACAATACTGAGGTTCCTCAGACAGACATCAATATGAATAAGAAGCTTCCAACTCAATATAAATAAATCCCAAATACACACAGAAATTGGCCTTAAACCAGATAAAGAACAAACACATAAAAAAAAGTGTTTCACCGAGGGTTTGGGAATATGAGCTATTCCCAATAACCAGAATCGATGACAATAAGATTAGCAAGAACAATAAATGGTTCGACTTTATCAACTCTTCAAGTAAACACACATCAAAACGATTCAAACACAGTAGCAGGGGAATGTAATGTCCGAATCCGCTCTCTGTCTATGCAACTAACCGACAGGATCAAGCGGTGAGCACGACGGCGCCTCCTGCTGCCTTGATCTTCTTCTCGGCGATCTTGGAGATGAGCTTGGCCTTCACGACGACGGGGCGATCCGATGGCAGCATCCCCTTTCCCAGGACCTTCAAGTAACCCAACTGGGTGACGTCGATAAGGGGAGCCGCGGCGCCGTCCTTGGCGGCCGCCTCCTTGACGGCGTCGGGGACGAGGGACCAGAGGCGATCGACGTTGACCGCGGGGCAGTGGAACTTGTTGCGGAGACGGTGGAAGTAGCGCATCCCCACCTTGCCGAAGTAGCCGGGGTGGTACTTGTCGAAGAGGATGCGGTGGTGGTGCATGCCGCCAGCGTTACCGCGGCCTCCGGGGTGCTTCCTGTGCTTCCCGATGCGTCCGTGGCCGGCGCTCACGTGCCCCCGCTTCTTCCGGTTCTTCTTGAAGCGGGTCGTCATGGCGGCGGATGGCGGCTCCTCTCGTCCTCCTTGGCTAGGGTTTTCCCGGGGAGAAGAACACGGACACTCGCCGTATCTTTATATAGAGAGAGACTTCAGAGAAGATGTCGACCGTGTGATCGAGATTGGAAGATGGGGATTAAACGTGCGGGCTCAATTGGCTACTTATTTGGTTTAATTAAATCGTCGTAATTGCAGGCACTGTTACTCTACTTTTTAATGTGGCAATACGGATTAATTATAAACTATGTATTATAACTATTTTTTTTTAACATTTTTATAATTAACTCTGTAACATATATATTTCTCTTTAAAAATAAAAATATACAATATATATATATATATATATTATAAGTTGACTTGTAGTTGATATTTTAATTTGCATTGAAACTTTTAGAAATTAGGAATACTTTAGATAATTTATACATTTTTAATTAAAAATTTATCTATACCAAAAAATAATTATTTTGACACCTCTATTTTAGCATCCCTTCACAAGTACGAAGAGTTCATGAGTGTTACCTGATGAAGTCTATCGGCAAATTTGTAAGTGAACGAGTCAATCTCGTTCATTAGTTGAGAAAAATTTTCCTGTTAACTGACCAAGTCTACCATCAAATCTATAACTGAACGAGTCAATCTCGTTCATTAGTTGAGGAAAATCTTCCCTCACCCTTATATAAATAGATGATGCATCTATCAATAATATTTATCCTTTATTCTCTCACTTCCATTTCTAACATGGTATCAGAGCAATAAGAGAAACTATTCTCTTCGTCAAACGACAGAAAAATTGTCGTCTACCATATCGCTACTATCAGTAGCAGCAACAGCCCTTGACCATAACAATAGCCCCAAAACGTCAACACAATTGCCGTCGATCAATCATTTCTCCGTCTGTACTAGCAGCGTTGTTGCTACTTTGTTCTCCCACCGGCCAATCGGTGCCATTACTGCTTCCTAAGCCGCGGTACGACCTCTGCTCCACTAGTGATCACCCTCAATCCTTACCCTCTACTACTCCTATCGTCTCAAGCCATCCAATACAAACTCACTCCAAAAGTGATATCTTTAAACCCCGTCAGGTTCTTAATTTGTATGTCAGCACTAACTCTTCCCTAGCCTATATTGAACCATCATCTTTTACTCAAGCCCAAAAATTCTCACACTGGCGTATAGCCATGTGTGACGAGTATGATGCCCTTCTTCATAATGGTACATGGACTCTCACCCCCTCTCACCCCACGCAAAACATTATAGGGTGTAAGTGGGTCTATCGTATTAAGCGAAACCTCGATGGCTCGATTACTCGCTATAAAGCTCGACTTGTGGTTAAAGATTTTCGTCAACGTCCTAATCTTGACTACACTGAGACATTTAGTCCTGTCGTCAAACCTACTACCATTCGGCTTATCCTGAGTTTGGCTGTCTCCAACGACTTGTGCTTACGCCAACTCGATGTTAACAATGCCTTTTTGCAAGGGACACTTACTGAAGACGTTTTCATGTAACAGCCTCCAGGTTTTATATATCCTAAGTATCCCCGACATGTTTGTAAATTACGAAAAATCATTTATGACCTTCGTCAGGCTCCACGGGCCTGGTATACTGAGCTTGGTCTCTACTTGTCTTCGGTTGGCTTTATTAACTCTAAATCTGATGTCTCTCTTTTTCTACACCACCAACATGGGTTTACTATCTATCTTCTAGTTTATGTGGACGATATCATTATTACCGACGATAACTCTATGGTGGTTCAAGCATTTATTTGCAATTGGCCGATCGATTCTCTCTTAAAGATCTTGGTCACATAAATTATTTTCTCAGAGTCGAGGTTACATATACATCTTCTGTCTCTTTCTCTCACAGAGAAAGTATATTCTTGATTTGCTATTCAAGACGACTATGCAGGATGCAAAAGAGGTTGCCACTCCTCTATCCTCTAGTGAATCACTGAAGTTATGTGATGGTAGTGCTGCTACAGACCCTACTCAGTATCGACAGGTAGTTGGCTCCCTACAATATCTCGCCCTTACTCATCTGGATATTTCCTTTACAGTTAATAAACTGTCTCAGTTCATGCATCGGCCATCTGCTTTCCATTGGACTGCTGTCAAATGCGTTTTGTGTTATCTTAAAGGGACTATTGATCATGGTATTTTTCTTCGCAAACATTCTCCCTCTCAGCTTCATGTCTTTGTTGATGCTGATTGGGCCGGCAATGTTGATGATAGAACCTCCACATCTGGCTACATTATTTTTCTTGGTGCCAATCCGATCAGCTGGAGTTCTAAGAAACAAAAGACAGTTGCCAGGTCTACGACTGAAGCTGAATATCGAGCTATAGTCGCTGCTGCTGCTGAACTTATTTGGATCTCCAACTTGCTTAAGGAGCTTCATGTTTCCTCTTCTACTCTGTCTGTTATTTATTATGATAACCTTGGTGCTACTTACCTATGTGCGAACCTGGTTTTTCACTCTCGCATGAAGCACGTGGCTATCGACTTTTATTTTGTACGGGATCAAGTTGCTCATCAGTAGATTCGTGTTTCTCATGTTCACACGGCTGATCAACTTGCTGAGTCCCTCACAAAGTCTTTAGCCCGCAAGCCCTTTTTATTGCATCGGTCCAAGATCGGCATCCTTGACAGAAGCTCGATCTTGTAGAGGCATGTTAGCTGACTAAGTCTACCGCCAAATCTGTAACTGAACGAGTTAATCTCGTTCATTAGTTGAGAAAAATCTTCTTGTTAGCTGTCTAAGTCTATCACCAAATCTGTAACTTAACGAGTCAATCTCGTTCATTAGTCGAGGGAAATCTTCCCTCACCCTTGTATAAATAGATGATGTATATCAATAATATTTATCCTTTATTTTCTCATTTTCATTTCTAATGATAAGAAACCTAACCTTATATTGGAAGGATAGTTTACTCAACATATAATGACTATTAATTAGAACATACAACTATTTATGTAAGAAAGAAATATAAACAATGCAAGTAATTAGTTTTGGGGTATTTAATCGGAAAAAATATGTAATCGAAAGAACTTTACTAAATCCTCGAACTCAACTGACTCGCTCAGGGTGTAGCTTCATCAGGTGAGCTGATGGTTGGATGAAGTACAAAAGGACTTTACTAAATCCAAAGAGGAACTTGGTGAAAGCCCTAAGGAAGGATCTCCATTCATGTCTAAGATACAAGATAAGCCAATTCTGGCCAGTTTCAGGCTTTATACCCTTAAATCCTATGATGGCAGTTCGAGCCCCATCGAACATGTTACGGCCTTCCGAGCCCAGATGGCACTGTACAATACTTCAAACACACTCATGTGCTGAGCCTTTCCCACCACCTTAAGAGGGTCGGCTCGGTTGTGGTACAATCAGCTGAAGCCAACCTCGATCTCCTCATTCGATCAGCTTGCAAGAGAGTTTAAGCACAACTTCCCAGTGAATACATGACCGAGACCCACTATTGCTTCGCTCCTCGGCTTAAGCCAAGGAACTAAGGCGACTCTAGCCCAATTCGTTGGGCGATTTACGGTGGAGATTCGAGGAGTGCCTGACGCACACCTCTCTTTGGTCATCCAAGCCTTTCTGATGGGGCACCAACCTTCCAAATTCTTCTGGTCATTAGTCAAATGACCGTCGACCATGGTCCCTGAGATGATGCAAAGGGCCAATTACTACATCACTATCGAAACATTGGTGGCTGACAAGTGGGAGAAACATAAGCATCCCCGAGTAGAGCAACCCTGAGGACCGCCCTCGGGATCTACGAGGAGGAGGATTGATGGACCTGAGCTCTAACATCCAAGATTGCCATCAACTTCTCTCAACTCCACTTGAACTGAGATCTTCCTCTAGATATGAGAAAAAGGGCTCCTCAGGCCTCCAAATCCTATCAGGATTTCTCCTGAGGGACGAGATCGAAGAAGGTATTGTCGTTTCCACAGGGAGTACGAGCACAACACTGAGGAATGTCATGACCTTAAGAACCAGATTGAAGATCTTATTCACTAAGGATGTCACGGACTTTATGTCTGAGATTAGAAGTCACGGACTTTATGTCTGAGATTAGAAGCTAACTTCCCAAGGACAACACATCCAAGATCATTCACCGCACCCAAAAGAGCCAGTTGAAAAGCAAATTGACATCATCGTGGGTGGGCCGGCCGTCGACGAAGATAGCTTCTCGGTGCACAAAGCTTATGCTCGTGCCATGGTTGAAAAAAGATCGAGGCATCACTATGACCCTGAAATCACTTTCCAGCCTGAAGGAGAGGAGTATCCTAACCACGATGACGCTATGGTCATCTAGGTGTGCATTGCGAATGCTCGAGTTAAACGGATAGTGATCGACACAAGGAGTTCGACCGACATTTCATATTTTGATACCTTCCAGAAGTTGGGTCTAACTGACAAGGATTTGGCTCTTATGACTTCTACATTAACAGGATTCATAGGAGACTCGATCTCCCCTCTCAGTATAATGACGCTTCCAGTAATGGTTAGGGTGGAGCTAAGAACAAAGATGCTAATGGTCACATTCATGGTGGTCAGCCTCCCGTCAACATATAATGCGATCATTGGTCGGCCAACACTCAACAGGCTAAGGGCCATCAAATCAACATTTCATCGCTCAATGAAATTCCCTATTCACTCTAGGGTCAGCAAGGCACAAAGTGATCCTAGAGAGTCCCGCCAATGTTACTTGATTGCGATAATGCTCCCCAAGAGGCCTCAAATCCCGACGATGACCATCGATCCCAGGTAACCGAGCAAGCTTACCCTTAACCTTGAGCCCGTGGAAGAAGTAAGTGAAATCTCCATTGATTTAAAGCAGCCATGCAAGACCCTGAGGATTGGCTCGACGCTTTTGCGAGAAAGGTGAGTTCAGTATGTGGATGGGCCAGCAAATTCTAAGAGAGGAGGCACCAGCCTCGTCCTAAAGAGCCCATCAAATCAAATCTACAAGTAGGCATTCCGCCTTGAATTCAAAACCACTAATAATGAGGCCGAGTATGAAGCATTGTTGTTTTGATTGAAGTTGGCCACCGAGCTTCAAGTGGAAGAATTGAAGTCTACACCAACTCTCAACTGGTAGCCGGACAAATCTGAGGTGAGTTCGAAGCCCGGGATGAGACGATGGTCAAATATGTAGTCAAGGCATGCTGATTATTTTATACTTTTCATCATTTCACCATCACCAAAGTACCCCGATCTGAGAATTAGTGCACGGATACATTGGCCAAATTAGCCTCGGACCCATGGTTGACTCAGATCCAACGACCTGAGGTGGTTGTGGTTGAGATCGAGGAAAGCTGAGTTGCCGAGCTCCTCCGTTGCAAAAAAAGAAGGCATTCTTCCTAAAGAGAGAACTAATGCTCGTCGAGTCAAGAGGACGATAGCTTGGTACTGCATTATCAATGAACACCTGTATCGAAGAGGGTTCAACCAACCATTTCTTCACTGCCTATGTCCTAGTGAAGCACAGACAACTCTAGCTAAGATGCACGAAGGAATATGTGGTGAGCATATCAGCGCTTGGATGTTAGCTCATAAAATCCTAAGGCAAGGATATTATTAACTGACCATGCGCAGAGATGCCCAAGCCTACGTACAAAAATGTGAGTAGTACCAACTACACACCCATGTGCAACACCAACCAGTGACCTCTATCAACATCGGAGGCCACATGGCCATTCGCTCAGTGGGGAATTGATCTACTCGGCTCATTCCCCCTTGCCTTGGGATAGCAGAGGTTTCTTATAGTCGAAGTTGACTACTTCACCAAGTGGGTCGACGCCGAGCCGCTGGCATCAACTACAAAGAAGTAGATCAAAAGCTTCGTATAGAAAAACATAATCACCAGGTTCGACATCCCTAGAATCATCATTACCGACAATGAAACATAATTTAACAATCCTAAGTTCAAGGCATTTTGCCAATGTTTCAACATTCATTTGAAGTGCAACTCGGCCACTCACCCTCAGGTTAATGGACTTGCCGAGGTTACCAACTGAGCCATCCTTATAGAGCTGAAAAGGAGGGTCACTAGCGCACAAGGATGTTGGGTCAATGAGCTCCCTAGCATTCTGTGGGCATCAAGGACAACCCCAAAGACAGTAACTGGAGAATCACCCTTTAGCCTCACTAAAGGGTGATAGGATGAAGAAGAAAGAGGCAGATCTACCACAGTGCCACAGAGGCAGATCTACCGATCGCGAAGGAAGAGATGCATATGTAAGACAACAGATAATAGGGTCATAGGCTTGGCAGCACCATGGTACGCAGAGGCGGGACTTCCGTGGAGTCATCGATCTCTTGTTCTCATGGAGGGAGAGCATTGGTCGTAAAAAGGGCTAAGGAGGTGGAGAATGCAGAGACAAACTCCAAGTACCAAGACAGGGCAGAAGGGTAGAGGCCAAAGAACTTCATAAGACCGGTGTCGATGGGCTTCTCATCAAGATAGCCGAAAGTGAGGGACTTCGGGTTGATGCAAGAATGCTCGACCAAGGAACAAAGCAGCCAGTATGCAATATTGTACCTTTTCTACTTAGAGGAGTATGTAGCAAAGGTGATGGAGAAGATGATATAATCCAAGAGGTGACCAGAACTATCAAAGACTTACTCCAAGTTGGGGTAAACTTTTTGCTCTTTTTGGGTAAAACTTCTTGCATTCCAGAAGTTCAATAGCAGTAAAAAGGCAAATCACAGTAGCTAACTCAACATAAGGAGTGTAAATACTTCAAGTGCTTCAGAAGTGTGAGCAAAGAGCAGGCGAATGTTAGTAACCAACTCAATGCATAAAGTACAAACTCGAGGAAGCAGGCGAAATCAAGTAACCTTTGCCTTCTCAACTCAAGAGAATGGGCGAAACTAAGTACCTCAATTCTCTTAACTCGAGGAGGTGAGCGAAGCCAAGTAACCTTGTATTCTCAACTACTAAGAGAATGAGTGAAGTTGAATATTCTAGTTCTCTTACTTATCCAGCAGAGGAGCTATGCATAAGTTTAATAACCCTTTAAAGAAAGCTTATAGAAGACAATAGTTGTCAATTCCTCACCATTGGTGATCAATACTGCTGAAAGTAGATTGTCCGCTTCATTTCCCAATTGAATGCCAATCAAAAGCGGGAGTGATGTGAACCTACTTGGAAGTGACAACTAAAAGGGGAAGAAGGTTCAATAGGCAAACATTGTGGAGGAAGGACCTCAAAAACTCCAAAGTCTGTAAGGCGATGCTCGTTAAAGTTCCAATAAGCATCCTTCCAGTTCAAGCAACATGAGTATACTGTGATACTGGTGCATAATAAGGCATGTCTTCTCCTTCATCAGATAGATTCATGAGAGTCAAGGATTATCACAACTCAGCCAACTCCACACTAGATTCAGTCATTAGTGAGTTGAAGCAACATGGTAGATCAGAGTTCAACTACTCAACAACAATGGCGGAGAGCGGTTGGGAGCCAAAGGGGCATATTACAGCCAAAGCAGAAGATTGAAGATTCAGCAAAATACGAGGAGATGCATTATCTATAGTGACTTCGATGAGGACGTCGAAGGAATCAGTGGGGGAGAATGTCACGAATAATAATGTAAACAAGGTGTTTGATGAAATGCTCATGTTTATCTGTCATTCGATTTGTGTACATACCTTGTATAGCAAGTAGCAGGCTTGTAGTAGGCTTAGCAACCATAGTTCAGTTTGCTTTGTGGTCGATTTTGGCTTATAAAGATGAGTGTATTTTGTAAGCACTTGTGGGGACTTCGGTCTGTGATGGACCATCATTCTTTATGTATAACCTTTCTAAGTTGTAATGTCCATAAGTGTAATTTGTATTAGCTTTATAAAGTATTTTCTTGAGCAATTGCTTGTGGGTCTCGTTGGAATTGCTTTTTCTGACCCGTTTTCTCATTTTGTAAGTCTAAGGGACCTTAGGAGATCTCGAGAAAGGCTGACATTTGCGGATAGATATGCATGGGTGTCGCACGGCTTAGGCAAAATCAGCTAAGCCCGTGACAATATGGCATTATAGGCTAGGTCATATACACGAGGGAAGGATTCAAAAGTTACTGAAAGATGGATACTTAGATCCATTTGACTATGAATCATATACAACTTGCGAACCTTACCTTCGTAGGAAGATGACCAACTCTCCTTTTAGTGAAACTAGAGTGAGAGCCACTGAGTTATTAGAACTTATACATAGTGATGTATGTGGTCGTATATCGACTCAAGCTATAGGTGGTTACCCATACTTCATTACATTCACTAATGATTTCTCTAGGTATGGACATATGTACTTGATGAAGTACAAATCTGAGGACTTTGAGAAATTCAGGGAATATAAAAATGAGGTGGAGAACCAAATTGGAAAGAGTATTAAGACTCTTTGATCGGATCAAGGAGGAGAATACTTGAGTACGGAGTTCACCCATTTCCTCAGGGACAATAGGATTCTATCCCAATAGGCATCTCCTTATACACCTCAACTCAATGGTGTATCAAAAAGGAGGAATTGCATGATGTTAGACATGGTGTGGTCCATGATGAGTTTTGCTGACCTACCCATCTCATTTTGGGGGTACGCTCTTGAGACTAAAGCTTACCTTCTAAATAGAATTTCATCAAAGTCGGTAGTGTCTACACCATATGAGATATAAAAAAGAAAGGAGCCTGATCTTAAGGTGGTTAAGATTTGGGACTGTCCTACCCATGTTAGAGGACACATCCCCGACAAGTTGGAATCAAGGATGAAACGGTGCACGTTCATGGGATACCATAAGGAGAGATTGGGGTATTATTTCTATCATCCCGATGATCAAAAGGTCTTTGTTACTAAGAGAGCTATGTTCCTTGAGAAGGAACACATTTTTGGTGGAAATAGTGGGAGTAAGATAGAGTTGAACGAAGTTGGAGAACCTAGCTCAAGCACCATTCTAAAACTTGAGTCTGTTCAAGTACCTAACACACAAGTTCCAACTTTGCATAGCTCTAGTAGAGTATCTCACCCTCTTGAAAGATATGTAGGATATATCAGTGGAGATGACTCTTAGGATATTGATCCTTAGACCTACAAGGAGGCTATTATGAGTATAGACTCTAGGAAGTAGTAAGAAGCTATAAATTCTGAGATGGATTCCATATATTCTAATAAGGTTTGGAACGTTGTCGATGCACCTGATGGTATAGTACCCATCAAGTATAAGTAGATCTTCAAAAAGAAGATCGAAGTAGATGAAAATATAGAGACCTATAAGGCAAGATTAGTAGCTAAAAGATATCATCAAAGACAAGAAATTGACTATGATGAAATCTTTTCACCTGTAGCTATATTTAAATCCATTAGAATTCTTTTGGCTATTACAACACACTTTGACTATGAGATATGGCAGATAGATTTCAAAATGACATTCCTCAATGGCAACCTCGAGGAGGAAGTGTATATGATACAGCATGAGGGATTCGTATCTAAAGAGAGTCCAGATAAAGTGTGCAGGTTCCTCAAGTCCATTTATAGACTAAAGTAAGCTTCCCGAAGTTGGAACATAAGATTTGATGAGGCGATCAGATCTTATGACTTTGTTAAGAATGAAGATGAGCCTTGTGTGTACAGATAGGTAAGTGAGAGCGCTATCACCTTCTTGGTACTGTATATGGATAACATCCTAATCATTGAGAATGATATATGAATGCTCTCCATATTAAAGACTTGGCTATCCAGAAACTTCTCCATAGAAGAGTTAGGGGAAGCATCCTATATTTTGGGGATCCAGATCTATAGAGTTTGATCTAAGAGGATGCTTGACTTGTCCCAGTCCAGGTACATAGACTCCATTGTTAAAAGGTTTTACATGCAGAATTTCAAGAGAGGTCTTATACCAATGAGACATGAAGTATCACTTTCTAGGAGTATATCCCTGAAGACTCCTGAAGAAAGGGCAAATATGAATAGGATACCCTATGCCTCAGTGATAAGGTATATCATATATGCTATGCTATGTACCGGGCTTGATATAACGCATACTTCGAGTGTCACAAGCAGGTATCAAGCGGATCTAGGTTTAGAACACCGGAAGGCAGTAAAGTGTATCCTTAAATATTTGAGAAAGACTAAGGATCTTTTACTAGTATATGGAGAATGTAGCCTCTAGGTTGAGGGCTACACGAACTCAAGTTTTCAGTCCAATATTGATGATAACAAATCAAACTCAGGGTATGTTTTCACCCTGAATGGAGGAGCAATAAGCTAGAAGAGTTCCAAGCAAGATACTACTACTGACTCGATCATAGAAGAGAAATACATTGCTACAGCAGAAGCAGCAAAGGAAGGGGTGTGGATGAAGAAGTTCATCAAAGATTTGGGAGTTGTACCAAGTAGCGTGGAGTTGATTCCCATATACTGCGATAGTAATAGGGTAATAGCTCTAGAAAGGGAACCCAGGTCTCATCAGAATTATTCTAAAGAGGTTTCGAATTGTTCTAAAGAGGTTTCACTTAATTAGAGAGATTAGAGCCCATAAAGATATAGCAATAAAAAGAGTTTCATCCGAAGATAACATTGCAAATCCACTAATGAAGCTGCTGTCTCATATTATATTTGAGCATCATAGAGGTTTCATGGGGATCAGATATATAGGTGATTAGCTTTAGGTCAAGTGGGAGATTGCTGGTTATAGGTGCCATACAAGCTAATCACGTGAGTGATGACACGTGTGATACGCTATGCGATCTTTTTGCTTATGATTAGTATTGGTATATTCTCATATTATATTATCTGTAGCATAAATATTGTGATGTCATTAATTCTATGAAATAAGAATCGGATCATGATGAGATCGCGATAATGAGATTGGTTCACCTTTAAATACAAATCTTAAATAATCTCGGTTATATGTTACTCAAGAGGGACATCGAGATAACCAGACAAATTGGGGTATTATATACCCATCTATATGATGAAGACGGCTAGTCTCATAGTCATTTGTGTGGAGACACTAAGGATATAGTACAAGTGCTCATTGGAGAATGAGTTCACCAATTGATCTGCTTATGGAATACTGTATGGTTAATTATACCTAATGTTAGACAGCGATTCCATATCCCAGTTGTGTATCTGGTCGTTTGACTTGAAACATCAAGGATGCCTTGTATGAGTACTCATTTCTTTGATGTCAGACTTACAGGTGTGAAAATTTTCAGATCTAGTACATCTGGTTATTAGGATTAGTAGCCAACCTTATAAAGGTAATTGAGTGTCAACAAAGGATCATCCACTCTTGGTATCACGAGAGGAATATCACATATGTGCTTGCTTAGACAAATCCCTGGCTAGGGTCATTCTAATTAAGAGAGAAAGAATTCTTTGGTAGAATCTGATTAGAGTAAGATAAACTGATTCCATATGTGACATGACAGTATCATGTCTAATATACGGTCTCTGAGATATTAGTTGGATAAGAGATTATAGATACACGGTAACTATGGACAGACATGTCCGATGGATTTGATCCCCCTGTACCATTTGGGGACTATGGCGTAGTGGCCTAATACGTCCATAGTCGATTAATCAAGTAAATTATTATGGAGATAATAATTCACTATATCAGAAGGAGTTCTGATGGGAGTAACTCACCACCAGCTTGGTATCGGGCCTAGAGGGTCATACACATATGGTGAATATTTTAGCGAATAAAGGATCGAATAAAGATCCAATTAGCCCCTATTCTCATTAGATGAGACCTTATGCTAATGGGCTCCTTACTTAAGACCCAATTAGCGACCTAAATAGATTATTGGATAGAGATCCAATAATACAAAGTTAGTGGGTAATTGGATGAAGATCCAATACCCACTAAGGTAGGAGTTCTAGGGTTTTTGATGACTCTTTATAAATAGGAGGGGAAACTTATGGTTGATAGGCTGCAGCTTTGACCTCCCCTTCCTATTCTCCTTCCTCCCTCTACACAAGAGTTGCGAGTTCTGATTGAAGGAGTTTTGCTGCAAAGATCCATCGTGTGGATATCGCTAGAGAGGAAGACACTTGACTTCCTTCTTCCTCTCCATCCAGATCTGGAATACAAGGATATACGATCTTCCTAGATAATCAATCTATCACATCACATGATGCAGTTTTATCAGTTTTCTCACGGTCCTAATCTTTTGCACGATGATATGATCTACGTGGGAAATCAATTTTGTCTTGATTTTTGCTGCACATATGATGCTCCCGTTGAGGTTTCCTAATAGGCATCCCCGATGACGATGACCCCGAGGTGCTGGTCTCAGGGCTACCCGACCTTGTTCCTTCCGACCTAGTGGAAGGAACAAACCTATCATTAGACGAGCCCAAGGAGGTCATCCAACCTGATCGACCGACCAAAGAAGGCAAAGGTAGTAGTAGGAGGTCTTTGAAGGCAGAGGGAACTTGGAGAAAATCCAAGTGGAACCTTTCTACAGCCGGAGAGGAAACTTATAGAGCTCAACAACTACTGTTCGTCTCCCCGAAGCAGAGAAATGACTTCACCTAGGGAACTTGTGAAGTCATTAAATGTGTATAGGCTAGCAGAAGTGATGCATTAACCCTAAGGGATACGAATCATGATAGTTAGCCATGTGGAACTGCTACATGGGCAACCACATGAGTGAATCACGTGAGCAAGTCATGTGAACAAATCACACGAGCAAGTTATATAAATAAATCACGTGAGCAAATCATGTGAGCCAACCATGCGAGCAAGTCACGTGAGCCAACCATACGAGCATGTCACGTGCGCGAACCATGCGAGCAAATCACGTGAGCAAGATGCATGAGTGAGTCATGTAGAAAATTCACAAGGCTCGGCTCGGCAACCTTATGAACTACAAAACAAAATTCCCCTAAGAACTTGTGCCTGAGTCGCCCAGCTCGACAGAGGCCAAATAACTTATGTTCGAGTTGCCTAGCTCGACACGAGCCAGATAACTTGTGCGCGAGTTGCCCAGCTCAGTACAAGCCAAATAACTTATACCCGAGTCGCCCAGCTCGACCACGAGCAAATCCTTTGTGCCTGAGTTGCCCAGCTTAGCACGAGCCAGATAACTTGTGCCCAAGTTGCCTAGCTCAACACAAGCTAGACAATTTGTGCTCGAGTTGCCCAGCTTGGCTAAAACCAAAATGTTTGTGCCCAAGCTGCCTAGCTTAGCCAAAACCAAAATATCTGTACTCGAGCTACCCAGCTCGGGCAAAACTAGAATATTTATGCCAAGTTACGCAGCTTGGCCAAAACCAGAATGTTTGTGGCTGAGTTGCTCAACTTGGACAAAACCAGAATATTTGTGCTCGAGTTGCCCAGCTTAGCCAAAAACAGAATGTTTGTGCCAAGAACAATAGCTCGACTAGCCAAACAATCTTGCTGAGAGCAGTAGCTCGGCCATCTAGACAATCTTGCCAAGAAACAACAGCTCGACCAGCTAGACAATCTTGTGGAGAGCAATAGCTCGACTAACCTAATAATTCTTGCTGAGAACAGTAGCTTGACCAGCCAAACAATTATTGCCGAGAATAGTAGCTCGGCCAGCCAGACAATCTTGTCGAGAAATAGCAACTCGGCCAACCAAACAATCTTTCTGAGAGCAGTAGCTTAGTCAGCAATATAATTCTTGCCGAGAATATAGCTCGACTAGCCAAACAATCTTGTCGAGAGTAGCAGCTCAACCAGCCAGACAATTTTTGCCTAGGACAATAGCTCAGCTCAGATAGACAACCATGTCGAAAATTGCAGCTTGGCCTATCAGACGTCAATCTTCTGAACGACCCATTAATGACAAAGAGGTAAAACCCTTTTTGAGCATTTCGCTTTAAGAAACAAGCGAAAAGGATTTTTTGAAGGGGGTAGAGTTGGTGGGGGGAGAGAAATAATAGGGATGTTAATGGGCCGACCCAATTATTCTTTGACACGTCATTAAAGCTACGTCAACTTGTCACAACTAGGACGACCCTCATGTCGGATATTAACTTGGCATAGTGCCCATGTCGGATGTCGACCTATCATAACACTAGCCCTTTGCAAGGGAAACCCAACGCGCCGATAGTGATGTGTGGCTGCAAGCGGCACTGCACGCCACACCAGGTCTCGAGAATCCCATGAAATCATATTCAAAGCAGTCGGGACTGTAATAGTAATAAATGATCCGGTACAACGGCTCCCTCGAAGAGTAGGTATAAAAGCTACCGTAAGAAAACCTTAAGGGGGGGGTTATGAACTCTTTACACTCACTCCTCAAACTATACGAAGAATCTGACTTCACCATTGGAGAGACCAATCCGAGTTCCATCGACTCGCCGAGGTCTTACTATAGGTGATTGGGGAAGCATGAAGAGGAAAGTTTCTCATCATCCGATGGACGAAGATGAACCTGCACAGGCGGGAAAACTTACTGAGCTTACTCGTCGGCAACGTCACAAGCTCCCGCATCAAGGATAAATATATTATACTCAAAATTTGCAAGAATGTATGTGAATTGATACAAGTTTATGGGAGTAAATTTTTCATGAGTAATTAATCACCTACTAAACTAGGTGACGTTCGATCATATCATTCATGTCTTTAATACCACGTAATAGAAGTAAAAGACCGAAAAGCCCATGACGAACGCCTCGCCGAATCCCTAATCTTGTCGAGCTCGAGCGACTCCTACGCCGCCCGCGTCAACGCCCGGCCAATCCGCCTCCACGGCACCCTCCGCCCCGCCTGGCCGTGGCTTCCGAGTTGTGGCCCTCCGCCTGCTTCGACCGTCGGAGGGACGGCCCCAACGCCGCAAGCCTTTAATTTTCTTCCAGGAGCGCACCGAGTCGGCGTCCATCTCCCGCTCAGTCAGTGCCGATCTCGTCTCCCTTTTTTTTTTCTCCAAGTTTCCATCTTTAACGTGGTTTAAATATGAAAAATGCTCCCATTCTTCATCCCTGGTTGTTGATTTCTTGTTGTCGTGTGCGTTCATTGTCATTATATGCTTGATCTTTTGGTTCTACTTGAATGTAGATGCTTGAAATGGGATATGGGGAGAGAAATTGGAACTTTTATACGGATTGTAGTGAGGAGAAGGTTTGACTAATTAATGCATGTTTGTTTGGAGAATAAATTGTATCTCAAATAATCCGTTCCTTACATTGGGGAACTTTTCTCCGATTATTTCATGATCTTAGTGCTTGCTTGGTGCATGCTTTCTTTCTCTTGGTTCATCGTTTTGTTCGCGTGATTCAAAGGCCAATCCTTTTTTATGAACATCGATTAGTCGTTGAACTCGGGTATAGATATGTAGCTTCTGGCTAGAATTATATCTTTGATTGAACTTTTTAGATTAATGATCAACATAAACCTTATACTTGTGAATATGAAAGTGACAAGATTACTTTGTTACCATTTCTATTGTCAGTTGCACCTCTAATTGGTCACTAAAACCTATATTCAACCATATAGGTGATTGTCAGTTGCTTGCTAATTAGTTATGACTTCTTATTCTTCAGATGATATTTTTATGTGGTTCATAATTGTTGCCTTACAACCGTAAGATATATTTTTTGCTTTTCTTTATTCACAGTACAATCAGTTGACCCACTTTCTTGATCAGTGAATAAGTGACCCTAGGCTTGTTCGGGTAGACGGCTACTTTGGTGCTTCCAACTCTACTGATTTGATTACATGTTAAATTTTTAAGTTATCCACAGATTTAATTTCTTGAAAAGAAATTAAATAATTATTTTGCCATCATGTCCTTAGGTATAGGTTATTAGACGGCTCCTTGCTTCTCTTCTTTCACTTAGGACGCATTACCAGATAGAGGAGGAAAAATTCCTTCAAATGGTGGTGAGCTACTTAGCTTCTCCTGTGTTCTCTACTTTGCCCTTCTCCATCACATATTCTATTACGTACGACAACTTCTTTGCTAATATCAGAAATATTTTCAGTTGGTTGCAGCTGGTGAGGAACTTCATATCATCCATCACATCTTTAGTTTTAATCTCAGAAGCCTACCCATTATCCAAGAAATTAGTGACTTTTTGTATCGCATCATCTCCCAGCCACCCAATCTTGTGGAACATCAGAGGTATCATTTCTTTTTTCTTATATTCACCAAACATTGCATTTCACTTGTTTAATTCTGTTTAATTTTTATGTTTCATTTGATTCTAAGTTTCTAATGATATAGACATCAAATTTTCATTATCTGATCATCAATTTCCTTTTTTTTTGTAACTGTTGGTTGTAAATAGTGATCTTTACACGGTGTCTGTGTAGGGCTTCTGTGCAATCACCTTCTCTAGTTGAAGACCAAAGCCCTGCATTGATTATCGAGGAACCATACAAGATTAGTGTTAGAGAGTCGCTCTCGAAAGGCAACAAGCATGATGATTATAAAGACAATGATGAACCACCTGCTGTTTTCAATGTGTTGGATATGGTACTTGTCCATACCATGGAGCGAATGAAGAAGTTACGGTCAGTTTGCTTGTTGGTTGTTTGTAAGCATCTCTGATATATCTCTAATAGAATTTGAAAAGAGATAGATATTTTGTCATCAATGGCAACTTGAGTTTGAATGGTTATATTGTCAGGAAAAAGACCTGGTTATAAGTCCTTTAATTGTCAAATCAGCATTGCTGACTCTTCCCTTGGATATGCAGGGAAAGCATTACAGTTGTTGGAAGATGTAGCTTGTATGAAGGCATTGCCAACATGGTGTGTTCTGAGCATAGTCGCAGAGCTGAGAATAGTGACTTTGTATTGATTAGGGCATTGTGCACTGAAGGGAAAGTTTTAGCTGCTTTTCAGCTTCATAATGAATTATATAGGAACAGTGTTGCCCTAGATCTGCAAACATACAATTTCCTCATAAATGGACTTTGCAAGATAGGTAACTTGTCTGAGGCTACTTGGCTTTTTGAAGTTATGAGCAATATGGGTGCATTCCCAAATCATGTGACATACAATACTCTAGTGGATGGTTATTGCCGTTGGGGTAGCGTAGACAGAGCTCTAAGTCTTGTTTCTTCCATGGCAGAAAGTGGAGTTAGACCCAATGTAGTTACTTGCAATATACTTGTTCATGCCTTTTGCAGTAGAGGCCTCATGGAGAATGCAAAGAAACTTCTTGCAGATATATTGAATGAGCATGAGTCTGCAAATTTAGTTACGTCAACAATACTCATGGATGGATTCTTCGAAAAAGGAGATGCAGACCAGGCAATTAACATGTGGAATGAAATGTTGCAGAGAGGTATCAAAGTTGATCAAATTGCATATAATGTTCTAGTTAATGGATTTTGCTTGATGCACAATACAAAATTTGCTAAAAGATATTTTTCTGAGATGTTCAAGAAGGGTTTTTTACCAGATGTAGTGACTTTTAATAGTCTTATAAATGGCCTATCCAAAAGGGGGAATATGGATGAGGCTTGTGATATGTACGATAAGATGTCTTTGTCTGGTCTTCTTGCTGACCAAATCTCATACAGGCTGATTATTCGGGGTTTTTGCCAACAGGGTGACATCTCAAAAGCTGTAGAGTTTTTGCACAAGATGTTAAGTCATTCCATAGTCCCTGAGCCTCTTATTTGGAATCTTATCATGAATGGTTATGGAAGGGTTGGTGACACTAATAGTGCTTATTCAATAAGAAATATGATGACAGCAACAGGTGTTGCTCCAAATACCTTCACATTTAATGCACTGATTCATGCTGAAGTAAAGGGAGGAAAGATTGTGCATGCTTTAATGCTGAAGCAGGAGTTGCTCGATTCTGGGCTTTTTCCTGATGTTGTTACTTATAATTTATTGATTAGTGGTGCATGTAGTATTGGCCATACTTTTTTTGCTAGACAGATGCTCCTGGAAATGTTAAATAGAGGGTATCAACCTGATATGATCACTTACACAGAATTGATTAGATGCCTTTGTTTAAAAGGGAAAATGCAGCAAGCTCAAGAAATTCTCAACAAGGTGCAGGAATCTGGCTTGGAAATTGATCATGTGCCATTTCAAATTCTTATTAAACTTTACTCCAAGATGGGAAAAGTAATGGAAGCACTTGAGCTGTATGAGGAAATGACTAATAAGGGTATTTTGGGATGCTATTCTATGTATAATTCCCTGTTTATTGCACTTAGAAAGAAAGGATATCTCTTCGAAGCAAGTCAAGTATATAAGCAGATGGATAAGCTTTTGCAGTGCAGAAGAAAAGAAGATGGTTGAATCTTCAAAAAACACTGATTGCGCAAGTTATTCTCTCCATAAGAGGGGCATGCTATTGGCTGTTACAGCTATGAAGAAAGCGGCTCAGCTGTCTCTTGCCTTCTGATATGGTTCTCTGGAGCCATCATCTGGTCGGTGAAATATGTCTCCTATTGACCAAAATGCTAGATGTTCTTTCATTTGCAAAGATTGATTGGCAATTGATAAGAATTAATTACAGCTGAAAAGCGACAGAAGTTATGTGGAGCTGCTATCTAAAATCTGTAAGTTCCAATCATGTATACCATGAAACTTAAAAAACTATAGTAAATGATCATTTTAGGTTCCTGTACTGTTTGGTCGTGACGTGCAGCTTGTAAATTATCTAGTACATACTGTGAATTACATAAGCATTAGCAAAGGGTCTTTTGTTCATATTACTTTCATGTTAGTAAAGTTTGGCATGAATGCTTATTCATGAAATGACCATTTTCTTACTGAATAGGAGGCTTGGGAAACCTAAAAGTTTTAGAAGTTCGTTAATCTTTGTTAATGGTTGATAGTTTTGCTGGGAATCTAAAAGCTCCGCTATAAGACAATATAGAGCCTGTGGGAGTTAATTCCATGTCAACCAGAATAACTGTTTCCATGCTACGTCAAACTTGTCTCGCCATTCTTTGTTCACTCCTTTAAAGGTCCTCTTTGGACTTCCATATTCCAATCATCTAATTCTTAAAAGACACCTTTTAATTTACAATTAATTCAGTCAGTTCTTGGTCTGTTTCTCAATCAACATTCTCAGCATCTTTATTTCCGATCCACAAGTGTTATGTGTGTATATATATGTGTGTGTATACATATATATATATATATATATATATATATATATATATATATATACATATATATATATAAATATATATATATACATATATATATATATATATATACATACATATATATATATTATATTTATTTATTTATATACACATGTTTTTAACTGCTTAATAGATAGATCCTTAGAAGCTATCCGGTCTTGTAGTTATCTTTAAATATTTCTTTCAAAGAGCACAATCAATTGGGGTGTTATGCTAACTTGGACTTGCATTTGTCCTTTGATATTGTTTGTATCTAGAACTTCTAGTAGTATCCTAGAACTATATTGACTTTTAGATAGATCACCAGAGTTTTTAATTTCATAATTTGGTAACTCAATAGGTAGTGCGTTAGGCCATTCCTTGTGTTTCATGGAATTATATTCTCATCCTAATTTTCTATACCAAATTTATTAAACCTTTTTTGTTACCTAACTTTGAATGTATTTTGACCTTTCCTTAGCCCTGTAGTTCTTACAAAAACCTTTGGTCTTCTTCATGTTAGATGTCCAATGGTATATCGAATTTAAATCCCTAGTCTTTATTTTATTTTTTTTGCGTACTTGAGCTTGTACTTCACTTGATAAACAACCTTTATAATTTATACCAAGGAACCTAATATCCTTCAAAAATCTCATGCATCAGTTATTTTTTTTATAAGCTGTGGTAAAACACGCATAAGAAAATTCTGAAATGCTCATGTATCAGTTTCATTAGCAATCAATGATATTCAGGTCTCTCTGAGTAGTCTTGCATTTTTGTCACTTTTTAATCTTGTTATAAAGAATTCTCTTATTTTAGTACATGTTCCATAAGATCGTCAAAATGTATGTCCAAAATCATTTTTGAGCATTATTATCATAACAAAAGAGACCACCCAAGTAAATAGGAGCTTTGTGATCGACATTACAAGACTTGCTATCATAGTACTTTCTCAGTTGTTTCGCTATTTACAATGCCATACATGTAACTAGAATATATATTGCTGATTCATCTACTTGGCAATGTTGCTGTTAAGAATTGTGACGTCAAACACCCGTCTTAACTGATTTTACTGATTATTGAAGATGGTTATTGGTAAGCTAGTTGGATAAATTTGGCTTTCTTATTGAGTGATAATTTGTGCTGAGTTCTCAAATGCACTTGTGCTAGTTGGATTCTGTTGATATATCCATTAGTTCGATCATTTTTGAGAAGCTTTACATTACTGCTTCTCAGCCTGTTGTAATTATTCAAAATAGCTCAACTCATGGTGTATTCTCGATGAAGGAAATTTTGGTTTTGTAATCAGAAGTTAGTTACCTGAAATCTATGTGAGAATTGCAGAAGGCTAAATGGGGAACTCCTGCAAATGTATTCTTTGGGAAAGGTTCCTGGAACGAACTTGTAATAACTTGGATGCTTAGGAACATGCAACAAAAGGAGGGAAAATTTGTCCTTTAATTTAGTAATAATACTTGTGAGAATTTTTAGTACTTGCAGTTTTGTTAAACATTTTAGCTTCATTATTGCTGGTCAAGATGGATCAGATAAGCCAGAGAAACAAATGATGTGTTTATCAGCATTCATCCTGGTTATGATGATGAAGCCTGATATTAGTATTCCTGGATGATATTAATTGTTCTCTGATCTATATTAGTGTGACTGCTTTTGATTTTGTCTTTTTGCCTTTCTGTTTGTTTATTCTCAGCAAATGACACAGCTAATCGGGACATTTTATTATTTTCCAGTTTTTGCAGTGCTGCAATTAGTTGTGGCCATTCAGACTTCAAGATTGTCAATTTTTGAGAGGCAGCAGCAAATAACAAACATACCTGAAGTTGTTTCTCATGTAATTGTACTAACCATCTTAAATTATCATGGCAGCAGCACAAAGAAGGTGATGACTTCTATCTAGAATACCCATGCCCACATGATATGGACATGTTTATTACATGAGGTTGCTTGCAGTCATGGCTTCAGCTGCATGTTTAGCAGTTTGATCCTTCTTTTTCAGATCTCTCTTTGTGCCTTAAATTGCCCTAATAAATCTGATTGAATGAGCTACTTTGGAGTAAAACTGGTGGTATTACAAGAATATACTTAACAATAGGTGAGTTGTAAGACTTGTAATGGCTAGGCTGATTTTCTTAGAAAATGTCCAAAATATCATATCATGTTTGGTGAGTTGCAGATGTCTCTTTTGCCACACCAGAATAATTGGAAGGTGCAATGGCCAGGCTGATTTTCTTAGAAAATGTGCTCTTATTTTATATATTTTTCAAAAGATTTTTTTTTCAAATAATATTTTTAATTAAAAATACCCAAAGTATCTTGTAAAAGTTTTCTTGTTAAATTGTTTGACTCGTTTCTTTATCAATTTTCAACTGTTATAATATTTTTATTTAGTTCATTTATAATTAATAATATTTTATTGATGTATTAAAAACTTATTGAAAAACCCTATAAGTGGTATCATATCATGTTTCTTCGGTTATTGTTCATACATCATTACAATATCATACTTTTAGGGTTATAGTTAATTTACTTGAGGTTAAGAGTCATGATAGATAAAAACAGGTTAAAAATTAAACTTTTTTATTGGGATGGTCAAAACAGGTTAAAGATATCATGATAGATAAAAAAAAAAATACTGTAATAGGTAGTAAACTTTTTTTTTATGAATAGTTTGGATATTTTTAAAATTAAAGATATTATATGAAAAAACGTAAAATGAGAGGTATCAATTGAAAAATAGGTAGATTTTTGTAAAGAAAAATTGGCGTAATGTCATTGTATTATTCAGGCTCATTTTTGCAGGACAGCTCATGAGATGCTCATGTTTTGCCCGGGAATATATGAAATCATCACTTAATTTTCTCAACCTGCGTTCTTTTGATACGTAATCATGGTATTAAAGCTTTATTTTAATTCTAGGATACAATGATACAGTCATCTTATCTTAGGGTAATTATATATTATCTTCTATAGTTAACAATGATTAAAAAATCTGACTTTTATATTTTAAAAAGTAGTTAGGGTAATTATATATTATCTTCTATAGTTAACAATGATTAAAAAATCTGACTTTTATATTTTAAAAAGTAGAATGAGGTTCCTAGGCTTACCAAAGTGGAACATTTAATCCTAATTTTGTTGACAAAAAAAAAAAGTAAGATACGAATGGAAAGGATAAAAACATAATTAAACTATCTTTAAAATTATTAATTATATATAAAACTAATATAAGGAGCGATCGATGCTATAGCATCAATATGTTTTCAAACAGTGCGAATGCCACAGTCTTGTTCTTCATCACCATTTGTAATATGTTTTTTTCTCCTTTTTGATGCTATGTTGTAGGAGGTTGTCAATGGAGAACCACCAAATCTAGTCCTCTCATCCCATCGTGCCCCACTCCACCACGAGTAGGAGGTTGCATCTACAATTGACGATGGAGTAACAGCAGCAGCAGCTCCTTCTACACTGCCTCTAACTCTTAAAAGTCCATCCCGAGATGCTTGGAGGCCACTCAGTGCAAATTTGCTCACTGGCGCCGTCGAAACCATGACAAAGAAGCGCTATGGCGGACTGTCATCAGACGCCGAAGTGGTCAATAGTGGGCTATATGAGCGCCACAACAACCTCAATCATCTCGGGTATTCAAATATGAATCACTAAAAACCAAATCAGTTTAAAATTTGTTGAGATCAAATAGTTCAATTTTGAAGACTATAAATGACCCTAGTTTTAGGATTACTCTTCATTGGCTTGGTTAACCAATTAGGTTTCGGTTCAATTTGATTAATCAAACCAATCTAAAGACCCCAATAGTGATATTAGTCCAATCTCAATGCTACAATTTCATAAATATTATCACCAAGACTTTGGTTTAATCGAATTGAACTGAACCGATTCATCGAACCAAATCGATTTAACTCGACTCTTAATTGTTTGGTTCAAACACGCATAACAAATAACTGGAGTGATAAAATTATATAGCATCAGCAATAACATCGGGGATGTAGCTCAAACGGTAGAGCACTCGCTTTGCATGCGAGAGGTACGGGGTTCGATACCCCGCATCTCCATTCGATTTTATTTCTCTCCTTGTAAATTTTTTTTAGATTTTATTTTTTTTCCGATGATGCACGAGTCTGATTCCGAAGCCAACGTGAAACGACATGAACTCCATTAAATTTTATTTCTCTCCTTGTAATTTTTTTTTTGTTTCCACCAATGATGAACGAGTCTGATTCCGAAGCCAACGTGAAACGACATGTCTAATCACGACGTGTTGTTGTTTAGCGGCTAAGTGTCGGCGGTCATCATAGCCGAGCGGTGGCCTCGTTCCTCCATTGTCGCGCTCACTGTATGTAAGCTTCTTGCAGCGGCGATGCCGTTCGTTGTACTAGTGTTGAGTCAGCAGCTCGCACTTGGCGCTTACTGCTGCGCCACCAACGCCCCTTGATGATGACGAGCTAAGTCCGGAAGGCCTTCGTAGCGCCGCCGCCGCCGCCGCCGCCGCTGCTTGGGTTGGGTCCTCACTTTCATCTCTATCTGAGCAGTCTCTATTGCTTCGTTTTCTTGGATTCGGTCCAATTATTTGATTTCAATCATCATATTAATTTTTTTTTTTTTTACAAAACAGTTAACATATTCTAATTTCGATAAGAGCCGAGTTTTTTAAAATTAAATATTAAATATCTTGGATCTATTGAATTTGATTTACTATACTTAAATGATCCGTATGTATTATCTATATATCTTTTTTATTTAATTTGTTCTATCGTCTGTTTGCGGGTGATTCGAAGTTCCTTACATTAGATATTTGCCATCAATAATAATATCCACGATGGTCGTCAGCCTCGCTGCGGGTAGTGCCACTACTACATGCGGCGATTACATCAATGTCATTGCAATGACATTTATTGGTCGTGAGATGTATCACTAAACAGCAGCACAGCATCGCACAAGCAGTAAGTATTGTCGCCATTGTATTGATTGCATGCCTCACGCACATATGTGATATTCCTCTCGTGATACCGAGAGTGAATAATCCTCTATTGACACTCAATTGACTTCGTAAGGTTGGCTACCAATCCTAATAACCAGTTGTACCAGATCTGTAACTTTCTAGACCTGTAAGTCTGGCGTCAAAGAAAGGAGTACTCATACAAGACATCCTTCGTGTCTCAAATCAAAGGACCAGATACACAACTGGGACTATGGAATCGCTGTCTGACATTAGGTATCATCAACCATGCAACATTCCATAAGCGGATCAATCAGTGAACTCATTCTCTAATGAGCACCTGTACTATATCCTTAGTGTTTCCACACAAGTGGCTACGAGATCAATCGCCTCCATCATATGAATGAGTATATAGTACACCAGTCTATCCGGTTATCTCGATGTCCCTCTCGAGTAACCTATGACTGAGATTATTTAGCATATGTGTTTAAAGGTGAATCGATCTCATTATCGTGATCTCATCATGATTCGATTCCCATTGCACATAACTAAGGACATCACAGTATATATGCCACAGATAATATAATATGAGAATATTCCAATATTAATCATAAGCAAAAAGATCACACAGCATGTCACACGTGTCATTACTCACGTGATTGGCTTGTAGGAGCGACCTGCTCATCAATATTCTCATACTCAGATAATCCAAAGTGAGTAAAAAGTCTTCTTTTGAATTGCTCCCACAAAGGAACTTCGTAATAAGTTTTGTACCAATTGTATAATTGGATTGCATTACCTTCAGGTTGAGTTGAAGCTATTTCTATCTTGGATTCTTCTGAAGTTCTATGGAAGCCCTACAAATCCAACTGGTCGGATTCTTGTCTTCCCATCTTACAAATTCTACCTTTATACGTGGGTAATTATCTTCCCATCTTACAAATTCTACCTTTATACGTGGGTAATTAGTGCTATGTTCTTGGTTCCTTTTCCCTATATCTCCAGATCGATGATAGGAATAAAACAAGAATAAACTTTATATACGAATAAATACTACTAGATCGTCATCCATAGCGGAATCAAACATAAATCATAATCAGATGAACACCAAGATTTATGTGGAAAAGCCCTTCAACTTGAAGGGTAAAAACCATAGGACAAGTCAGAGAAAATCCACTATCAAAATAATAAATATACAGATCTCAAGGCTTCTTGCCTAAGCAATAGCTATAAGAGAATCATAGGGATACAAGGACTATAATACTAAGCACAATATCCAAAACCTTCTCAAGAGATCACAGTAAGAATTCACTGCAAACTGATCTAACCTGAGATCTCTTGTTTTCTGGCCTCTACTATTAATCTGCAGTCTTCTTTCTCTCACCAACATTTTCAACCATCGCTGCTCTCTTAATCTCAACTCTAGCCACCTAATCTAAGGTTTAGATTAATATAAGTGAGGTTCTGGGCTATGGGCTTCACTAAAGTCTATTATGGGCTGAATCTGGGCCATCTGCCTAACAACCTCCCCCTTTAGCCCATAAGGGAGGCTGTCTCATGACTCCTCAATGTGAAGCCATGTCGACCAGCTGTTGGCACATCTCTTATCTCTCTTTTGATAAAGTCTTAGTCAACATGTCTACTCCATTATCATATATATGAATTTTTTGAAGTTGTAACTACTTCTCTTCAAGCACATTTCTGATCCAGTGATATTTGACATCTATATGCTTTGACTTGGAATGAAATGTTGGGTTCTTGCATAAATGGATGACACTATGATTGTCACAATACACCACATAGTTTTTCTGTTTCAGCCCTAATTCTTGCAAGAATTCTTTCATCTATAACATTTCTTTGCAAACCTCTGTAGCAGCAATATATTCTGCCTCTGTGGTGGATAGAGCAATACACCTTTGCAATCTGGATTGCCATGATATAACTCCCCTTGTAAAAGTAAGTACAAAACATGATGTGGATTTCCTTGTGTCAATATCTCTTGTCATATCTGCATCTGTGTGACCTGTCAACACAAGCGGTCCACCTCCAAAGCTTAAACAAACTTTAGAACTTCCTCTGAGATGCCTAAAAATCCACTTCACTGTTGTCTAATGCTCTTTACCTGGATTTGCAAGAAATCTGCTAGCAACACCCACTGCATATGCAATATCTAGCCTTGTACATACCATCACATACATTAAACTTCCAATTGCTAAAGCATAAGGAACCTTTTGCATTTTTCTCCTTCTCCTCATCACTTGACGGACTTTCCTATGAGCACAACTTGAAGTGACCTGCAAGAGGAGAACCAACTGGCTTTGCATTACTCATACTGAACCTATCCAATACCTTCTCAATATATTTCTCCTGTAACAACCAAATCTTCCTCTTTCTTCTGTCATGAGAAATCTGTATGCCCAATATTTACTTTGCTAGCCCCATAGCCCAATATTTACTTTCTTCAACTTGTCAATCAAAGACATATCTTTCCCAAGGCTAAGCATGTCATCAACATAAAGTAAGAGAATAATAAAATTCTCACCAAACTGTTTGATATATACACAATAATCTGAAGCTGTTCTTTTGTATTTATTTTCAATCATAAATGAATCAAACTTTTTATACCACTGTCTTAGAGCTTGCTTCAGCCCATACAAGCTCTTCCTCAACTTACAGACAAGATTTTCTTTACCTTTGATTTTAAAGCCTTCTGGTTGCTCCATATAAATTTTCTCCTCCAAATCACCATGAAGGAAAGCTGTTTTCATATCTAACTCCTCAATCTCCAAGTCTAGATTAGCAGCAATACCAAGAGCAATACGGATAAAAGATATTTTAACAATAGGAGAAAAATTTTCTTCAAAATCAATACCTTTCTTTTGACCAAAGCCTTTCACAACCAATCTAGCTTTATACTTTGGTTGAGAACAATATTCTTGAATCTTCAACCTAAAGACCCACTTGTTCTTCAAGGCTTTACTTCTCTCTGGTAGTTGCACCAAATCATATGTGTGGTTCTTCTGTAGAGAATCTATCTCTTCCTGCATAACAATAAACTACTTTTTCTACTCACTTTCAATTGCTTCCTGGTAACTCTCTGGTTCACCTGCATCAATAAGCATCACATACTCATCTGTAGAGTATCTCCTGGAAGGTTGACGTGGTATAGAAGATCTTTTTAACTGAGGTTCTATAGGAACTTGCTCTCTTTCTTCTTCTTGCTCAACATGTCCTACAGGTAGATCAACATCTGGCTCTGCATTATCTTCCTGCACATCTCCCCTATTACCCTGATATATTGGAGGAATAATTGGGTCACAGTCTATAAATCCCTTTGTAGAAGTCTTAGCCAGTGCCTCCTTCTTCAAATCCTCAATGGTTTAATCCTCAAAGAAGACAACATCTCTGCTTCTGAACACCTTCTGCTTTTCTGGATCCTAAATCTTGTAACCAAACTGATCATGTGAGTAACCAAGAAAAATACACTCTTTTGTCTTACCATCCAACTTAGACCTCTCATTATTTGGAACATATACAAATGCATGACAACCAAACACTCTTAAATGCCTATAGGAGATATTTTTCCCTGACCATACATGCTCTATAATATCACCATCTAGAGCTGTACATGGTGATAAGTTGATTATATCAACTGCAGTCCTCAAAGCCTCATCCCAAAACCTTTTAGGTAGCTTAGCCTGTAAAATCATATATATGATCTTTTCTATGATAGTGTGGTTCATCCTCTCTACAATTGCATTATGCTAAGGCGTACCATGAACTGTCAACTTATACTAGATGTCATGTGACCTACAATAATCATTAAATAATCTTATGTACTCACCACCATTATCTGATCTTATGTATTTCAATTATCTTTTTGTCTCCCTTTCAACCCTAATATGAAACTCCTTGAAGACATTAATAACCTGATCTTTGGTCTTCAAAGTATAGGCCCAAACTTTCTTGGAAAAGTCATCTATAAAAGTGATAAAATAAAGTGCACCACTGATACTAGGAACATTAACAAATCCACCAGGAGTTTTTGTCTTCAAAGGACCAAACACATATGTATAGACACGGTCCAAGGCATGTATTTTTCTAGATAAAGTAGGACTAACAAAAGAAACTCTATGTTGTTTATATGCCAAACAATCAATACAAGGGTTCAAACGTGTACCTTTGAGGTCTGACAATTCCTCTCTCTTGAAAAGTTCTTATAGCCCCTTCTCGCTCATGTGTCCTAGTCGCCTATGCCACAACTCCATGCTGAAGTATTTCTCTATAGTATTCAACTGCTCACTATAAGCTTTAGCCTATAATCTATATAATGTATGGCATTTCTTCCCATTAGCTATAATAAGAGAACCCTTACTGAGCTTCCACTTCCCTCTATGAAATCTGACATCAAAGTCTTTATCGTGCAGCCTTCCAACTGAAATTAAATTCAATCTTAAGTCAATTACATACCTCACATCCTTAAGCACCAACTTGCAGCCAAGGTTGGTCTTTATATGGATAGCTCCCATACTAATGATGTTTGCTGTGCCATAGTTACTCATCTTGACAACACCAAAATTTTCAGACCAGTAAGTAGTAAAGAACTCCCTCCGTAGTGTAGCATGATAAGAAGCACCTGTGTCAATTATCCACTCGAGATCCTGGCACACATAAGAAAAAATATCATCAAAAGTAGACAAAATCAAATAATCACTACCTTGCACCATAGCTATAATATTCTCTTTTGACTCTGTATGCTCCACTTCTTTCCCCTTTTTCTTGTTCTTCTTAGGTTATTTGCACTGATTCTTGTAATGTCCTTTCTCACCATAATTGTAGCAAACAATATCTTTCCTTGATCTTGACTTGCTTCTACCTATAGATGAACCACTTCTATTCTTTGACTTTGACCTTTCTATGTTCTTTGAGACAAGTGCTTGTGAATCAATTTAAGAAGTTGCTGAATTCTTTCTCCTCAACTCCTCATTCAATAAACTGCTTGTTACTTGACTCATGGTGACAACACCATCTGGTGCAGAATTAATGAGGGAAACCACCAGTGTCTCCCAACTTTCTAGCAAAGATCTGAGAAGTAACAATGCCTGCAACTCATCATCAAGAGATATTTTCATAGAGGATAACTGGTTAGTAATACTCTGCATTTTATTTAAATGCTCAGGAATAGAAGTACCCTCTTTATATTTCAAGTTCACAAGTTTTCTGATCAAGAAAGCTTTGTTGCCAACCGTTTTTCTTTCATAAAGACCTTCTAACTTTTTCTAAAGAGAGTAAGCAGAACATTCAGTAGAAACATGGTGAAAGACACTATCATCAAGCCATTGACGAATAAAGCCAACAATTTTTTGATCTAACCTCTTCCACTCATCATCTATCATAGTTGTTGGTTTTACACTATCCCCTTGCAAAGGTCTATACAAATCTTTGCAATACAAGAGATCTTCTATTCTTGGTTTCCATATCATCCAATTGTTTCTATTTAAACTAATCATATGAGAAATATTATCGATCTCCATATTCGAATACAAAAGATTAAATATCACCAAAACCCTGCTTTGATACTAGTTGATGGAAATAAAATAGGAATAAACTTTGTATACGAACAAATACTAGTAGACCATCACATACAGAGAAATCAAACAGAAATCATAATCAGATGAACACCAAGATTTACGTGGAAAACCCCTTCAACTCAAAGGGTAAAAACCACGGGACAAGCCAGAGAAAATCCACTATCAAAATAATGAATATATAGATCTCAGGGCTTCTTGCCTAAGCCCAAGCAATAGCTACAAGAGAATCACAGGGATATAAGAACTATAATACTAAGCACAAGATCTAAAACCTTCTCAAGAGATCACAGTAAGAATCCACTGCAAATTGATCTAACTCGAGATATGAATGATTGAGAATAGTCTTTTCCTGTCCTTGTCTTCTTCCCTTTCCTAGATCTCTTATTTTTTGGCCTCTACTGTTAATCTGCAGTCTTCTTTCTCTCACCCACATTTTGAGCTATCGCTACTCTCTTAATCTCAACCCTAGCCACCTAATCTAGGGTTTAGGTTAATATAAGTGAGGTTCTAGGTTATGGACTTCACTAAAGCCCATTATGGGCTGAATCTGGGCCATTTGCCTAATAATTGATTCATTGTGAGACTTGAACCTTCATCTTGTTGAAATTTGTTGAAGCTCTCTGATAAACTTCTTTTGAATTTGCTGAAGAGTTCTTGCAATCTTTCTTTAATGCCGACCTTAAAAGCTTCAAGCTTTGTGTCTATTGTAGCATCTGTAGCCATTACGTGGGATTGTAGATCTGTAATCTTCAATTCCTATTTCTGATGTCGGGTCAAGGACATCAGTATGTCCCATGTAGTGTAGTGATTGTGAAATTTGCCCGAAATAGTGTTGATGGTGTGAGGGATCAAGAGGTTGCCAAGCGGACACCGAGGGTGGCAGTGTCCTAAGGCTAGAAGGTAGTAGCGTTAGCATAAGGAATGGCCGAGGCTACTACAATTAGAAGTTGCAGCATCGGTGTAGGGGCGGCGATAGTGATGGCGAAGGAGGCAGCAGCATTGATGATGGAAGTAGCAGCCATAGTCGATGAAGAGGAGGTGCCGCAAGGGGGTCCAACAAGACTCTGCAGCGGCGAGCAGAGTCAATGCTGCAACGATGTCAGTAAGGCAAGGAAGAGATCAATCTTTACAGATTGAGGGTGATGGCTACAACGACAGGGGCAATAGGTGTGGCAAGTGACATTGGCGGGAAAAGAAGGAAGAGTGCAGTGATGAGGGTCCGACGAGGGTTGTGCAATTGTGGCAGAGGGTTATGTGTTACGATAGAGGTAGTAGCAGCAATGCTATAGTGTGTGGTAATGCTACAGTAGAGGAGGGCAAGGTTGTGTAGGCAACAAGAGCGATAGGGGAGGACGGCGATGGCAGCGCTACAACGATGTGAAGCAGGGGAAAGCAGCGATTGAGGATAGGGAGACGTTGACTGTAGGTAGCAAAACGGATAGGCGATGGTGGCTGGACGATTGCAGTGGAGGAAGAGGCGGGGGATATGGGGTGTGGGGTTATGGGGGTTTGGGTGTGGGGTTTGGGAGGGGAGGGGGAGGTGTTGGGGGGTTGGTGGTGGTGCCGCTCGCTACGATTGCTAAGAGGCGATCACATGGTTGTAGTTGCTGCTTGAAGGGGTGGTTGTAGATGAGGTTGGGGGTAGAGATGCTTAGTGTTGGGAGGCGATCATGTGGCTATAGTGGGACTAAACACTAGTGATCGTGTGGCTAGTGGCAAGTGGTAAGAGCAGCAAGATCACATGGTGACGGAAGTTGCAAAGGTGGGGCGTACCAAAGCAGCAAGATTGCCTATCAACAAAGTTGCATAGGTGGGGCTTGGAAGGAAGATAAGGGTAGTGGTGAGGGTCCAGCAACCATTGGCTATACGCGATTGAGGGGTGGGCAACGGCGATGGTCAGGCGAGGTATAGGAAACTGCGACAACAACAGTAGGATCGGGCCGATTACCATTTTAACCCCTTTCTTCTTCTTCTTCTTCTTCTTCTTCTTCTTCTTCTTCTTCTTCTTCTTCTTCTTCTTCTCTTCTTTTTTTTTTTATGATGATAACTGTAGTGAGAAATTATAATGAGAAATTTGCTGAGATAACAACGGGTTTGCGCAAGGTGGTTGCAACATATGGGAGGAATTGCAGTAGAGATCTATAGTGGAATCACAATAGAAACATCGAGGATCACTACTCTGATACCAATTGATAGGAACCCCTATGGTTCTATCATGGAAAAGGGAGGATAAACGATCACTTCGAGGGGAACGGGCCTCCTTGATCACTTCAAGGGGATTGACCTCCTTGATCTCTATAGGGGATTAACCCTCCAAAGGTTTTAGCCTATTGGCTAAAACAATACTTTTTTCATTGATTGATTTAAACAAAAATGTTACACCATTATTTATAGAGGCTCCTAGCTAACTCCTACTTAGACTCCTAATTAAATAGACTTCTAGCCGAATCTAACTCCTACTTGGACTCCTAATCATATAGACTCTTAGCTGAATCCAACTCTTACTTGGACTCATAATCAAATAGACTCCTAATTGACTTGACTGGACTGACCAACATGACTCAATAGAGAACATAGCTCAATAGATGTAGACTCGATCTTGTTAGGGTCCTATCACCTATGACCCCTTTGGTCCCCTCTTATTTATAAAGGTTCATGTCAACTTAATCATAATGGATCCTACTCTATTCGATACTTGATCTCTGTCCAATTACCAGAGCCTCTTGGATTAATGGATCTCTATCCAATAATCACTTATTTGCTCTTATTGGGTCTCACCCAAAAGATCCAATAAAATACAGGCTTATTGGATATCCAATAAAACATGAGCTTATCATATATCTCATATCCAAACTTCTACTCATCACAACATCTACCATATGTTTGTGACCCTCTAGGCCCAACATTGAGCTGGTCGAGAGTTACACCTATCAGAACTCCTTCTAACTTAGAACTCTTTCTGACTTAGTGAATTATTATCTCTATAATAATTCACTCAACTCATCGACTATGGACATACTGGGCCACTACACTATAGTTTTTAGATGAGGATCTAATCTATTGGATCTATTTGCCCTTAGTTACTATATACTTATAGTCTCTCATCCATCTAATACCTCAAACACTTTATATCAGGCATTGTACTACTGTCAAGCCCCATACAGAATCCATCAGAGTCTTATTATAATCAGATTCTCTCATAGAACTTTTTCTCTCTCAATCCGAATGACCCTGGCTAGAGATTTACTTAAGTAAGAACACATGAGATATTTCTTCCGTGATATCGAGAAAGGATGATCCTCTATTAACATTCAATTGCCTTTGTAAAGTTGGTTGTCATTCCCAATAACCGACTATACTAAATCTGAAACTTTGAGAGCCGTAAGTCCGGTATCAAAGAATGAAATACTCAAACAAGGCATCTTTGGTGTAACAAGTCTAAGGATTAGACACACAACTGGGACTACAAGACTTGCTATTTGATGATCCTGTATCATTAATCATCCAATATTTCATACGTGGATCAATAAGTAAACTCATTCTTCAATGAACACCTATACTATATCCCTAGTGTTCCTATATAAGCAGCTATGAGATTAACTGCCTCCATTATATGGATAGGTATATAGCACACCGGTCTATCTGGTTATCTTGATGTCCCTCTTGAGTAATATATGATCGGGATTATTTGAGGTCTATGTTTAAAAGCAAATTGGTCTTATTATCATAATTTTATCATGATCCAATTATCATTACTCAAATCCAAGAACAACATAATATATTAATCATATAATATAAAGTGAGAAAATATCATCATATTAATAATAAAAAAGATTGCATAGTGTATCATGTGATTGGCTTATATGACACTTATAACTAGCATTAAGATAGTAGACTTATGAGATGTAAGTTATAATAAATATTTTCTTATTTGTAGGACATTGGTATATTATTGTATTGATCTTGTAGCCGCAAAGTGGCCTAGAGTAATAACTTATAAAATTATATTAAAAAATTGGTCCTAAATGACATTAAGGAAATAATATTCACAATAGCACGTAATTAAGAGATCTAGATAATCTCAAAGGAGTATTTACTTCAAATAATTATGTGATGGGGTAGGATGATACTATTTTGGATATCCTTGTAGCTTAGGATTGCCCAAAGTAAGAACACTATTCCACATAGATGATATTAATCCTCCATATATAATTTTGAGTGAATACTATATATATCAATATTTCACCAAAGGTGAGATATAAATGATATTAATAGTTTATAAAACCTTGAAAACTCAAAGCATTAATATAATTTTATATTTTATAGTGATACATCCTTTGATACACTCTCATGCTTCTAGCATCTTAATATGCTTTGATTAAATTATTTAGAATGGTTAGAGCATATGCATTTCATACTAGGCATATTAGATCTTGACTTAACATTGCTTGTTGAAAGGCCATTGACTTAATTGATGAAAGTATTATGAAACAAATTAATAAAATGAATGCTTAGAAAAGATATAATCATCTTAGCTTAATATTTATAAAAATAATAATTGTAAATAACATAAGAACTTCATTACTGACTATAAATAGCGGACAAGAATACTTAAGAACTATTGAAGATAAATTTAAATATATTAATAAGTCATTGGCTGACACATAATGAAGGAACTGATTATGGTTCAATATGATAGCACTTGAGGGATTTTGGATCACATTCTTATTATGGTTGTCAAAGCTATGAAACTTAAAGCCTTAGGTATGAATATTAATGAATCTTTTCTTATGCAGTTCATTCTTAATTTTTTTTCCTCCTTAGTTAAGTCTATTCAATATTTACTATAATACAAATAAGGATAAGTGAAACTTGAATGAGTTGACTAGCATGTATGCTCAGGAAAAATTAAGATTAAGGCATGAAAGATATCATAATATTCAGACTACTACTTAAGGAGCCGATAACAAGAAAAAAATGTTAAAGCATCATTCATCAAATAAATTTGTTGGGTCTAGAAATATTAAGCAGACTAATGAAAAGAAAACCATCATAGTAAAATGTATCTTTTTGTGACTAGAAAGAATATGTTAAAAGGATTATATTAAATATAAGACTTAGTTTGGAAAGAAAGGTATAAAGTCGACCTTTGTATGTTTTAAATCAAATATTACAAAAGTTTTCTTTAATACTTAGTGGATTAATTTTGATGCTTCAACTCATATTACTTATAATATGTAAAGATTTTCTTCTATTTATAAACCAAAAGAACATGAAAGATTCGTCATTATGAAAGATTATCTCAAAGCGAAAATGATATAAATGAGAACTTATCGCTTATGCCTAAAAATAGGTCATCTGATGGATCTTGTTGATACATGTTATGTTTCTATTATTTTTAAACATTTAGTTTCTCTATCCATAATTAATGAGTTATGATACTATCTTTTCTTTTTAACGATAAACTCAATATATTTTATGATTCAATGGAAGTTGGTTCTGAAATTCTGTATGATGGTTTATATAAAATTAATTTGAATAATGAGTCTGTAAAGATATTAGTGACCTTATAATCAAATGTTAGATTGAAATATAGTTTTAATAATAAAAAATCTTCTATATTATGATATAAACAATTGAGACATATCTCCAAGGAAAGAATTAAAAGATTAGTGAAGAATAATATTTTAAAAAATTTAGACTTTATTTGCATATATTACATTAAAGGAAACAAAACTAAGTATAGAATGAATGATAGCATAAGAGGTAAAAAAACTCCTTACGATTATTCATACTAATATTTGTGGACCATTTCATATTTTTTTATTTCAGTGGAGAAAAATATTTTATTATATTTATAGATGACTTATCTATGTGTGGCTATTTCTATATAATACATAAAAAATCTCAAGCTCTTGATACTTTTAAAGTGTATATAAATGAGATCAAGTGATAATTAGATAGAAAAGTCAAAATTATTTGATCTGACAAGGGTGGCAAATTTTATGACAGATATGATGAATTCAATCAGAATATTGATCCTTTTACTAAATATTTATAAAAATAGGATATTTATACTCAATATGTCTTACTAAGTGTGCTATAGTATAATGTCATTTCTAAAAGGTGAATCATACCCTTATGGATATGATTAGGAGCATGATAAGATGTTCCTTTATGCTTAAGTCAACGTGGGATAAAAATCTTATGATAGTTATGCATATCTTGAATAGGATTCATAATAAGTCAGTTCCATCAACTCCATTTGAGTTATGGACTAGTAGGAAACCTAATCTAAGATATCTGTATATTTGTAGGTATCATGTAGAGATAATAGTCTTCAATTCATAGAAAAAAATAGATCTAAAAATTTATTTCCAAATATTTTATTTATTACCTAGAAAAATTTAAGGAATACAGATTTTATTGCCCTAATCATAGTACAAGAATAGTTGAATGACATAATCAATGAAAATATCAAAGGATTAATTTTAATATCAAGGAGATACATGTTAATACTCTTTTATCAGCTCCTATTCGAGAAATTATTGTCCTCAACTCACTATAAGAATTTATGAGGGTGAACAATAAAATAACATTGATAAACTCTCACTTGATGTTGATGTAATCACTAATGATCTTATAAAGAATCATAATCAATAGTTTTAAGAAGATCCTAAAGGAAAAAGAAGATACGACATTTTTGATAATTATGTGCTATATTTACAAGAATCAAATGATGACATAGGATAAAAAGAGACCTCTTATCGTTTTTATAAGTTATGAAAAGTAATGATTTTGAAAAGTGATATGATATGATAAAAAAGAGTTAAAATAGATGGACTAGAATTGTGTTTGAGAACTCCTTGAATTAACCAATAACTATAAAAGAGTTAGTTGTAAATTGGTCTTTAATACGAAATGTGGCTCAATGGGCAATGTTAAATGATATAAAGTCATATTTATGATCAATATTTTTCTCAGAAAGAAGGATCAACTATAACGAGTCATTTTCTCTAATTTTTAGAAAGGATTTGTTGAGGTTCTTCATAACATTAATAACTCATTATAATCATGAGTTACATCAAATGGATATGAAAATATTATTTCTGAATGGGTATCTAGATGAGAAAATTTATTTGGAATAACCTGAAAAATTCACAAAAAAGGGAAAGAAAATTTAGGCTTATAAAATTAGGACATCTAATTATAGCCTTAAACAAGGTTCCAAACAGTAGTATATAAAGTTTCATGATATCATTACTTCCTTATGATTTAAGAAAAATAATGTTGGTCAATGTATATATCTAAAGGTTAGCATGATTAATTTTATTATATTGGTTCTTATATATGAATCATATTTTGTTTGTCAATAGTGATACTTGTTTACTATACAAATCCAAGATATTTCTCACTAAAAATTTTAAGATGGTTGATATGAATGAGATAACTTATGGTTTTAGTATTAAGATATTTAATGATAGATCTTAATGATTGCTACGACTATCTCAAAATGATATATTGATCGAGTCTTGAAGAGATTTAGTATACAACTTTGTTTCAGCTAATAATACAAATATTACTAGAGGTGAAAGATTCAATCATAGCCTGTGTCCAAAAAATGACTTAGAAATCAATCAAATAAAAGATTTTTCTTATACATGATCAATTAGAAGTCTATCATATGCTCAAACTTGTACAAGATCAAATATCAATTTTGTTATTGCAATACTGGGTAGATATCAAAGCAACTCAGGAATGAAACATCAAAAAATTGCAAAGAACGTAATGAGATATCCATATGGGACGAAAGATTACATGCTTATATATAGAAGATCAAATCAGCTTCAAGTAACGAGATAATTAGATAATAATTTTACAAATTATCTCAATGGTAGGAAGTCCATTTCAGGATTTATATTCATATTAACTAGATGAGCAATTTCTTAAAAAAGTATAAAGTAATCATTTATTACATCAACAATAATGGAAGCTAAATTTATGATATACTTTAAGATCAGAAATCAAATTTTATGATTGAAATATCATCTCAGGACTTGGTGTAATCAAATTAATTATCAAGCCACTGAAGATATTTTGTAATAATATCATAGTTTTCTTTTCTAAAAATGGTAAGTACTCTAGTGGTTCTAAGCATATCGAGATAAAGTATTTTGTGGTTAGAGAAAGAATTCATAAAACGAGTGTTAATTGAGAACCCGACACCACTTTAATGATTATTGATCTATTTATTAAAGTTTTATAATATAAATATTTAAAATATATTTTAGAATAAGACTTATGAGCTAGTCATAAAAGATATAGTGATGCATGTTTAGATAGATGCTATTTTTGATTTTTTTATATTTATTTTTACTATTCAATTTACATTTATGTTTATACATATTATAGTTAAATGTAAAAATAGGATTATTTTGATAAGATAAATTCCAAAGGTCATTAGGGATTATATTATGAAAGATCAACAATATTATGCTACATAATAGGGAGTTAGACTTAGTCTATTATTATTGTGCTTATTGGATTTATTAGCTTATTTTAAAATTCATGATCATTTATAAAATATATTTTTAATTTTTTTTAGAATCCAATTAGGTAAAATTATTTTTATTTTAATTTTAAATTTTTATATCTTATCAAGTAATAGGTTAAATGAGAGAATGTTAGATTATGTAGCCCTATTTAATTAGATAAGATATATTATAGATATAATTGGATTATGATTATGATTATCAATTAATAGAAATGAAGTCTAATTATGATAGGATTCCTTATGAAATGATCTTGATAAGCGACTCTCTTAATTTCTTATCCTGGATCCTTTGCTCTCATCTATAAATAGATAATACCTCATGGGGACTATATACATAATATATAAAGACGTGGATACGTAACATTATTAAAAAATTATAAATATTCTTTCATCTCCCCTTAGTCATATAAAGTTATAAAGAGATTATAAAATATTCTCTCATCTTTCTTTATCTCTAATCCATCGATCATAGTGGTTCTATAAAAGATAGGAATAGAAGAGAATACGAGTCTAGTTCTTCTTATAGATTGACATCACTGTTATTTTTAAAACAGAGGACAATGCCCCTACAAATTAGACAAATATTTTTCTAGATGACATCAAAAGATATACATCATAAATATGATATATTATTATTTGATTTCAATCCTTACATCAAAGGTTTTTTTCATAACAGTAACATTTTTTATGCTTACATCCCAATCCTTGTTTGGAACTCATTGTATTTTGATGGCTACGAGCTCCTCTTGGATCTCTTCTTCTGTCTCAGTCTTAGTTTCGAGCAAGCAACCTATATCAATGCCATCGAGGAACAATACAAAGAAGTTATCAAAGTTGGACTCCAACCTAATGCTCTCAATGTACATTTGCCAACTCACAAAGCTTGGGGAGCACCTCCCCATAGGATAAACATCCAATCTCTTCCCAAAGTTACTCCCCCTCTCTTTTTGTGTTCTTGCTTCTCTTCTCATATGTTATTCATATAAAACTTCTACTCTAATTAAATATAAATTTCTACTATTATTATAGTTAAAGATATCAACTAACTTAGTTTATAAGAATATCTATATAACTTTTGTTCACTAGCTTAAATTTGAGGGTTAATTACATATTACCCCCTATATTAGCTACATTTAGTATCTCAGTCCCTATATTTTAAAAAATTATATTGAGATCCATAAACTTATGAAAATAAAATATCTAATCTCGTTTCTCCTCAGGCTGTCAACTTTGTTGAATTGACAACATAAGGAGAAATATTGTTAAATATTTCACTTTGATAAGTATAAGGATCTCAATATAACTTTTGAAAGTATAAAGACTAGATGTTAAAGATAAATTAATTACAAAGGGTAGTCTATAATTAGACCTAATTTTAAAGATATTAAGGGTTGATCAAATTAATTCAATGTATGATGTTTGGTTTGATTATTATCAAATTCATAAAGATTCTCTATAATTTATAAAAGTATTGTCAATCTTGCCAACATAGTTAAATTTTAAGGCTATTTAAATTAGATTTTATCTATTTTGAACATTTTAAGAATCTTGATGGTATATTTTGATTACTCATCTTCAATGTTAAGATCCTTCTACCTCTAATGGATATTGGTCTAAATTAAGATATCATGGTCCTATAAAGATATTTTTTCTTGATGAATTTAAAACTATATGACTCAAAATAGTTTAATAATGCAAGGTAGGTTGATCTTATCCTATATATTGATAGGGATAATTTTGTACCATATCAGCTCATCCACTCTCAAATAATGTCGTAGTGCATCTTGAAGTATCCCGCACCAATGATCGATAATAATTACCCTATATTATCAAGATCAAATGCCAGAATCATCAGGTTGTTAGACTGATCTTATCCCGAGCTAGCCAGTAAGTAAAGCTCACAAACCAAGTATAAAAGGAACCCACCAGCTCACGTTATGTGGAGGACGAATATTAACTACACCTCTGCATACTCTCGATTTACAGTTTACATTGTTGTACTCTCCCCACTGCTGAGTTAAGCATTGGAAGGACCCTGCCGGGTAACCCCCAATGCTGGCCTAACATGTAGGATCACCAGTCACCTATGGAAACTAGATGGTCTAGCCTTCGGAGGAGGAACTCTGTAGCTTGGAGGATCCTAGTCCATTTACTCAGCCACCTTGAGTCAGATTTCCAGTAATGGAATGGCCTCTAATTGTACCACTTATGCCACCTCCCTCCTTCCAAGCCCCTAGCATCAACTAGGGAGAGGCACCGGGATGGGCCTGCAACTTTGGTAGAGAATCAATCGGGCCAACTCATCAATCGATGACAACCATGATATTATCATTCTCATGCTAGAAGGAGGGTCGAACATCAAGGCACAACCTTCTACTCTTCTTGATAAACCTTCCAAGGCAAAGAGAGGCTCCTCTTTCATCCCAAAGAGCAAAGGCAAGCCTCGCACACATCTCATCAGGAGTGCTCTTCTGGCATTGGCATTAGGGATCGGGCATCTACGGCTCCGCATCTTGTCACATGGTTGACAATATCGCCCTTGACTTCCTCAAGTAGTATTCAATACCACTTGTTTTGGAGGAGGAAATCAAAGCCAAGGGGTACCAATAAAAGCAACTTCCTTCCCAATAAGCGTCAGTTTGATGCAACGACATGCCTAGGGACCGCGCGAGCAATGATGGTGAAGATCACATCCCGTACCCCAGTGCAACTACATGATCACTTGAAATCTCAGAGAGCTCTAATCCCCAAGCAAATCAAGCCACCAAAGGACTCTGTAGGAAAAGGCATAAGCTATCAAGATAAGATGGTGCATCATATCCCAAGCGGGACATCCTGCAATGACCAAAACCTGCTCCACAGACTATAGAATTTCATATTTTGATGATGAAATCAATTGAAGGATTTTATGATCTAACATATATGTTAGAGATGAGTGATGTAGGATTAACCATGATGGTGAAATATAATCTAATGTTGGGCTGAAGTCAAGTTCAGGCATCGAGACGGGTTTGGACGATGGAGTGGGAACTCACTGGGAGTTTGCTAGAAGTTTGACGAAACTGATTGGAAGCTGGCTAGGAGTTCATTGAAAGATGATCAAGAGACTCATCAAGAGTTAGCCAGAGGATGTCAGGAAGTTATCTAGGAGTTTAGATGATCAATTAACATGCTAGACTAGAATGATTGTAATTATATAGTATGTCATAGTTAGCATCATAATTGAGTAATAATTAAATTAGATTTGGATAAATCTAAACTAACTCAACGTAAGACAATCATATTCACTTTGGGTTAGATTTGAGCTTAGGTTGAGCTCATTTCGTTGATCCAAGGTCAGGAAAGATACAGTCTTCAAAGACAAAGTCTCCGAAAAGACACAATCTCTGATAAGACATAGTCTCCGAAATTTTGACTCTATTCTTAAAGTCATTTGGGGCCTATAAATATCCCATCCATTCTTGCTTGAGAATGCAAGAATCAAGAGTGAAAAACTTATGAAAACACTATGGTAATTCCTTGAGAGCTCACCCTCTTTTCATTAAGTGTAGTTTTGTTTAAGGGAGAGCTAAGAGAATTGTAAAGATTATTTCCTGAACCTGTGAAAAGGAGAAAAGTGTAAGAGGTTTTGATCTTCACCTATAGAAGAAGATCATTAATGAACACCTGCGAGCCTCGACGAAGGAGGACTCGAGAAGTAGACGTAGGTTAAGCTTTTGATCAACCCACTATAAACTCTATGAGCCTTCTTTACTTGCTTTTTATTTTAGCATTCCATAGCTAAATCAAGATTCTTCATTGGTTCTTAAGTTTAATCACTCTCTAACTTGATCTTGATGAAAAATGCTTTTAGATTCGATTTTTCCTTCAAGCACATTTTTCAAACCGAGAACACCTTGCACTTGCACTAATTCAACCACCCCACCCCCTTAGTGCCAACTCGGTCCTAACAGTTGTTATCATAGTCATGTTATACTCAATTGGATTAATGCCCAAGTGAATAAATGACCTCTTTTAGAATCATTAACGATGGTCAATGCATTACACATTATCCTATATTCAATAGGACAAATTGCACATTTTGAAAAACTAGAATACGTATTATTTTTATTTCATTGGATTTTAATTTGTGGAACATTGTCGAAAATGGATTTTAGAACCCATATAATCATATAAACTATTAGAATGATCATGAAAGACATATGTTTTCATTAAATCCAAAGCTATGAATACTTTGTTTTTGCTTTAAATAAAAATGAGTTTAATCGAGTTTCTACTTATGATTTAGCTTTTGATATATGACATATTTTAGAAGTCATATGTTTTCATTAAATGCCAAAGCTATAAATGCTTTATTTTACACTTTAAATAAAAATGAGTTTAATCAGGTTTCTACTTATGATTTGGCTTTTGATATATAACACAGTTTAGAAGTCACACACCAAAGCACAATTAAATTAAAAGAATAAAAAATAAATGAAATAACTTCAATAATAAACTTCAAGATCACATTCCAAAGAACAGGAAGGACATTACCTTAATAACCAAAGATGAACACCTTCCAAATAACAGAAAGGACTTGGCACTAAGAACAACAGATGACTCATCGAGTAAAACCTCTAGTGATGAGGACTATGAATTTAAACTTATGACAAAAGAACCAAATAAATTAATAAAAATCATCAAAAAAATAAAAATGAACTTAAAATTGACACAACTTCTTGCTATGAACGCAAGAAGTCGAGGCACTCCGAAGATGAAAAGCACAACTAAGAAGAAGTAGATGACTATGTGCTTATGGCCATTAACGGTGAGGTACAGAACTTACTTGAAGTTTCAATTACTTTTGATAAATTGTTAAATATCTTTTATAAACTATTTAATGATTTGTTAAATGCCTTTCATGAACTATTTGATGAATTTAAGAAGCTTAGCAAAACTTATAGATTACTTAAGAAGTAACATTCATTACTTGCTAGTAAAATTAAAAACATGCATGAAGCATTAGCATCATGCATTTCTTATTCTAAATATAAGTCATTAGAGGCAATTAAAAAGGAAAATGTTACACGACAAGAAACTTTAGAAAAGTTTAAAATAGGTAATAAATCTCTAAACATTATCTTTACTAATAAGAGTCATATTCATAGGAAAGAAGGTATTAGCTTTGTGGATAACAATCAACAAAAGTCAACTATGACCCATATTATATTCTTCACCCAAGTCCAAATATAATTTTTATCGTAGATGTGGATACTTTGCCTATAAATGTCTATTTAGAAAGTATAGTCCATATAAGTTGATTTGGGTTCCTACAAAAATCATAAACAACCAAATGTCTTTAGTAAATTAGGTAGAGCTTTTCATGAGAGACCCAAAGTCAAATGAGTACCTAAACCAAAACCTCTTCTCTTGTAGGTTTGTCTCCTAACAAAGGTTAGAAGCACTAAATGGTATCTTGAAAGTGGATGCTTAAGGCACATGACCTGAGATCTAAAATATTTTTCAAGCTCACTAGACTAAACAATAATAACAAGAAAAATTATTAAAATTAAATTATTAGCAATGAATCGTTTGATAGTTTATTATTAAATAATTAATCTTGATTAATGATGCATAGCTAGAGCATACTAGTTCAAAAATGAATTAGAATAAAAAACCTTAGCTATTTTTAATGAAAAATTATTTATATTAAAATTTACAAAAGAAAGATAATGTTGGCTTGTATGTTGGTATTGACTAAGTTCTTATTAGCTTGTAAATGTTAAATGATGATTGATTTAATGTTATGATAGTTGCATGTTGAAATAGGTTGGTTGTTTGTTGTTGAATGTTAGATTATTCTTGAATTTGAGCTTAAAATAAAATAAAAAAGAGAAAAATTTTACTTTATTTTCTAGTATTTTTAAAAATTAAAAATATTTTTAAATTGAGAATAAAAATTGCATAGTAACACATGTCACTAAGTTTAAAGAGTTAGACTTACTTAAGAAAGAAAAATCATTAGAACTAAAATAAATAAAAGTTTTTGTGTGAAAATATTTTATTATAATGATCTTAAAAAATAATTTCTTTTTGAAATGATACTTAGTTTTCAGTTTTGAAAAATTTGACAATGTTTTACTTGTTTGGAAATATTCTATAATAATTGTAATGTTTTTTTAAATAAAACTCAGTTTTTGACTTTAAATGACAATACATATAAAAAAATAAAGGCGTTCTTGAAATAAATTATATAAATTGAAACAACAAAAAAGAAGAAAGTATATTTCTTGAAAATTTCTAATTCTCTATTTTATTCATTTTTCAATAAGAGATTGATAAATCTATTCATGAATGTTTAAATCTTGATTTTGAAAATTTGATGATTTAATCTTGAATAAGTTATTATCCAAATCATGATCTTAACATCTTGAAAATTGCAACTTGAGATCTTCATAAAAATCAAGATTTTTTACTATGATTCTTACATTTTATTAAAGAAGATTATCTAATTGAATCATGATTTACCTTTTGATCTTTTGAAATTATAACATGATATTTTTTTAATATATACTATGATCTTGATCTTTTATTTATTCTCCTATGTCCCTTTTTTAACTTATTATAGAAAAGTTTTTTCATTCTAATTATAACCTTGACTACTGGATGTTGATAACTTGATTATTTTTATGAATCAAAATCCTTCTTATTATTTGATCTCATACGATTTCTTTTTAAACTAAAATAAAATTTGTCAAATTAAATCATATCTTTTAGTATTCATGATTTAATACTAATATCCTTCATGACATGATTTATTTGTTTCTTATATTATGAATGGTATCATTAAATTGATATTTATTAACTTTATCATGATTTGAAAATTGATAAAGATAACCTTTTTCACCTTTGTATCCTTTCCTTCTTTTTGACAATGACCAAAGGAGGAGATAAAATTGCTTCCTTGCAACAAAGAGAATTGGATATGATAAATTTTCCAATATTGAATGAGGAACAATTAAATTAGATATAATAAACAAAGAAGAGAATTAGATATGATAAAATTCCTCTCTTGCAACAAAATCGTTAAATGAGGAATAATTTACTTATAAGAAAATTAGAAATTTTAAATTTTCTAAATACATGAGAAATGCATGATTTGCAAATTGAGCTTGATTTACTATCATATTTTTTTAGATTTCTTGACTTTTACAAATTGAGCTTCTTATTAAAATATACATTAGATAATTTTAGATCTTCAAAATGCATGATTAGCTATTATGTTATTTTTCAGATTTCTTGATCTTTTTCCTTTCGATATTTACATGAGATGATCTTCTAAATGCAATGAGTAGCTCTTATATTTTTTTCTTAGATTTCTTGGCTTTTTGAGCTCTCTTTCAAAATATTTTCACTTGATTATTTCTTCTTGACATTTATAAAATAAAATATGATTTAAAATTTTCTTGTGATAAGACTCATGAGGTCTCTTTCAATATTTTGAATCTTAGATTTATGAATATTTTTAAATGTATCCCCCTCTTGATATTTGATTTTTTTATACTTGATTTTTGGATAGGGGGACAAAAGAAATTTGATATGGTATTTGTGATGCATAAAATTCTATCTTTATCCTTCTTCTTATTTTATAAAGGGATTCTATCTTTAGTCTTCTTCTTATTTTACTAAGGGGAAAAAATTAATTAAATTTTATCTTTAGCCTTCTTCTTATTTTACTAAGGGGGAGTAATGGACTGAGTTCCTCTCTTTATGTGCTAAATATTATGATAAATGTCTAAAACAATGTTCAAATATAATTGAGTATTTCTCATTTTTGTTGATGATGAAGGGGGAGAAATGACATAATTGATAACATAAGAGAAATGTTTATTTTGAAATCTTTGAAATGTTTGAAATTTTTATGTGATACCAAGAACATGAATGTTGTTTTAAAAATTTTATCATGTATAGTATCATAATTGATGACATAAAGTGAATATTTGAAATGTTTATTATGTGAAACATATTAGTTGAAATTATTTATCATGTGATATCAAGAAGATGAATGCTTTGAAAATTTTATTATGTATGATATCATGAATAATTAAATTATGAACTTTTCAATATTGTCAAAATGCTATACTTGAATTCAAAAGTGATGGGTTCTTTTGAATTCAAATTTGCTTTATTTATCATATGATATATACATAGGGGGAGTTAAGATTAACTCATATCATCAATTAGTTATCATCATCAAAAAGGGGAAGATTATTGAATCTCGGATTTTGATAATGAAATCAATTGATTGATTTTATGATCTAACCTGTGTGTTAGAGATGAGTGATATAGAATTAACTACGATGGTGAAATACAATCTAATGTTGGGTCGAAATCAAATTCAAACATTGGGCTAGGGTTTAGACAATATAATGGGAGCACGCCGGGAGTTCGCCAGGAGTTCATCGAAGGTGATCGAGAGCTCACTAGAAGCACGCTAAGAGTTCACCAGAAGATGAGTAAGAGACTTGCCAAGTGTTCGCCGGAGGATGCTAGGAAGTTCATCGGGAGTTCGAAATATTAATTGACATGTTGGACAAGAACGATTGTAATTATATCATGTGTCGTAGTTAACATCGTAATTGAGTCTTAATTGAGTTAGATTTAGAGAAATTCAAATTAACTCAATATGAGATAATCAGGTCCACTTTAGGTTAGATTTGAGCTTAGGTTGAGCTTATTTCGTTGACGCAAGATTATGAAAGACATAGTCTTCGAAGACATAGTCTCCGAGAAGACATAATCTCTAAGAATTTTAGCTCTATTCTTGAAGCCATTTGGGGCCTATAAATACCCCACTCAAGAGTGAAAAACTTATGAAAATGCTATTGTAATTCCTTGAGAGCTCCCCCTCTTTTCATTAAGTGTAGTTTTTGTTTAAGGTAGGGCTGAGAGAACTGTAAAGGTTATCTCCTGAACTTGTGGAAAGGAGAAAAGTTTAAGGGGTTTTGATCTTCATCCGTGGAAGAAGATCATTAGTTGATATCGATGGGCCTCGATGAATGAGAACTCAGGAAGTGGACATCGGTCAAGCTTTTGACTGAACCACTATAAACTCTGTGAACCTTCTTTACTTGCTTTTTATTTTATCATTCCATAGTTAAATCGAGATTCTTCATTTGTTCTTAAGTTTAATCACTCTCTAACTTGATCTTGACGAAAAAAGCTTTTAGTTTTAGTTTATACTTCAAGCATATTTTTTAAATCGAGTACACCTTGCACTTGAACCAATTAACACACCCAACACCCTGACCACCATGCCCCCACCAAAAAAAAATCTCTCCCCCCTTAATGCAGGCGAGATCGATTTCGATCAGATCTGGTCTCTCGCTTTAACATGATTGAGCCAGAACCTACGGATGGATCGGGATGCCCGCTTTAATGCGATAGAGTCTGACCCCAAACGGGCCAAGGATAGCTAAGGACCTAAGCCTCTGCAACCTTATGTCTCTACCTTGGTGCCTTTTCGAGCCTTTGCTCAATTTTCTTTATTCATAGGTAAGCCAACTCAGGCCTCAACAGCCTTGTGCCTCCGCCACATCCTCGATAGTGCCCTCTGAGCCAAATAATGCTTTTCAGCTCTTATGAGGTACTATCACCTGGGCCAAGTTGTATCACCATCTAGGCCAATCTTTAGTCACTGAATTAACCTTCCAATCGGTCTAATTCATCCTTGGTTCAGGCCCAATAGGCTTATAATTAAGTTGGTATTGATTTGGTCCAATACCAACTCAATTTGAGCCAAAATAATATTGATTAAGACTTAATCACTCAATCACATATCTAGTACAATCATGAAGCTTTCAACATGTTGTCCAATATTCTAACATATTATTTGATCATCCGACACTTCGTTCGAACCTCCAATGTATTGTTCTTTTCTTTGGTGTATCGCTTGATCTATCGACATATTGACTTTTCATAATATCTAATCTTTTGGCACAATACCTGATCTTTCCGACCCGATGCCTAAACTTATGATACGAAGTCCATCCTTTGACATGTTAACCAATCATCTGGACTGATGTCCAATCTCTAATATGATACTTTCCAGCCCAATGTCTGATTCTCCTACTTCGATAATTTACCCTATGATGGTTCGTGTTTGTGATTAAAGTTTTTCCTATGTCACTTATCTCAAATGCTTATTAGTCTATAATTTGATCAATTGATTTTATCATCAAAATTTAAGATTTAACAACCTCTCTCTCCCTTTTTATAATGACAACCTATTGATAATAGAGCTTTAATCAAGCTCCCTTTATCTATATGCTATATTGAAATATAACATATTTGAATTCAAAATAATAATAACCTTTCAGTTTTAGTTTTTGAATAAATCTTAGTGACTTTCAATAATAATCACTACAAATATTATATACATAATTTTAGTTAAAATATCAAAATAATTATTGCACACTTCATCTGCATAGTTAAAATATCAAAGTAATCATTTCATACATCATAGGCATATATCCAAATAAGCATAAGCTTAAAACACCATAATTTTTTCACATCATCAAAGAGTTCAGTTGACTTCTCCCTCTTTTGTTAAAATATATATTCCCCCTTTATTAATAAAAAAATGAGCTACTATTTTTCTCTCTCCCTTTATCATCATAAAAAAAAGGAAAAGATATCATGGTATTATGCTGTTACTTCTTTCCCTTTCGATTAAAATTTTAATTATAAAACTACTTTGACATCATAATATTAAGGATATTAATATCAAGGATAAGTACAAGTTATCATAGGTCAATTTATGATGGGGTATTAACAAAACTCCCCCTATCTATATGTCATCTTAAAAATTAATAAATGTAAATTTAAAATAAAACTTCTTTTCAATAGTACTCTTGAATTCATCATTTTAAGCCCAAATCCTCAATTAAGCTTCAAATAATAAAAGTTAGACATGAGTCACTTCTTATAAAAAATTATAAAAGCATCATAAATCTCCTTATTCAACACATAAGCTAGGCATGAATCGCTACTTCTCCTATTTCTATCAACACAAATACGAGTGTTTTCTCTTTTTCCATAATAGAGTACACAAGTCATAAAAACAAAATAATAAAAACAAATTCAATTTTCATGTTGTAAACATCAATAAGTTAAGTGAAAGATCATAATTTATTTGAATAAATCTCCTCTTTAGGAAATAGCAAAAAGAATCATAGGAGAGCAAATAGTAAAAGATCTTGATTTATATAATTCTCAAGTTATAAATATCAAGAAATTAAGTAAAAGATTATGATTTGATTGGATAAATCTTTTTCTTAGTCATTAGTGAAAAAAAGAATTATAGGAGAACAAATACAAAATAGATCTCAAATCATGAATATAAAGAAGTTAAGTGAAAGATTATGATTTAATTGGATAAATTTCCTTGTTAGCAAAAGAATCATAGGAGAGTAAATAGTAAAAGTTCTTGATTTATACGAGATAGATCTTAAATTAAGAATATCAAGAAGTCAAGTAAAAGATCATGGTTCGTTTTAAAAAATTCTTCTCTTTAATAAAAAGAAAGAATCACGTAAGAACAAATAGAAAGGTCTTGATTCATATATTTGAATAAATATTTTTTAACGAAGAGCGAGTTTGAACAACTTTTGATATATCTCTAATAATTAGCTCTTTAAGATGTGTATCTACATACTTTTATTCTTTGGACAATATTTCTTTAGAAGTAGATGTATCCAAGTTGCTTTAGAGAGAAAAATTCTCATTCAAATTCAATATATCAAATTCAAAATCATCATCAAAATTATTTTTTTTTAACTTTGGGAGACTCATTAAAAATAACATGAAAAGATTCCTCAATAATTAAAGTTCTTTAGATTAAATTTATGAAAACAATTTCATACTTCCATGTCATAATCTCTTATTCTAAAGCTATGCATCATCGTTTTAAATTGAAAATAAGTTTCATTATGAAAATAATCAAGATCAATAGTATAAGCAATATTGCTCCTTATAATAATCATATTCTATATTTCTATAATGCAAGCATTACATTTAAATTTAATATTATATCTTGTATCATACAATTAAATAATGCTTAATAGGTTATGTTTTAAACTATCTACTAACAAAATATCTTCAATCAAAAGATTTGATTTGTTACTAATTTTTTATTGTTAATAATCTTTCCTTTATTATTGTCTCCAAAGTTGACATATCCTTCATCTCGGCTAGTGAGCCTTAAGAAATATGTTGAATCTATGGTCATATATCTTAAGCATCCACTATCAAGACACCATCTTTTGCTTCTAGCTCTTGTTTGGAGACCTGCCTATAAGAAAGATGGGTTTGCTCTGGGTACTTATTTAACTTTGGATCCTTCATGGTTAGATCTATCTTTCTTGACTTTTATCATCAATATTTATTATTCTTTTAGGAACCAAAACTAATTTATAAGAGCTATTTTTTTTAGAAGAGCATGTATAACCATAATGACCAAATCTTTCACTAAAATTACATTTAACTTTAGGGAAATATATGGTGTGTCCCTTTATAAATTTTGTTGAACTTTTGATTAGTGTTACTACTCATGAAGATAATTCATTCCTTTCTTGATACAAAACCTTGATAAGTAAGAATTATAATTAGAGTAGTTAAGTCTTAATCATGATCATTCCGAGTCAAATTGAGTTAGTATTAGGCTAAAATTATGCCAACTTAATTAAGAGTCCATTGGGCCTGAACCAAGATTGAATTAGGCCTATTAGAAGGCCAATTTGGTGACCTAAAGCAAGTATTAGTGATGATATCGCCAGTACTAGGCAATGGTATCACCCAAATAGTCGGAAAGCATTGTTTTGTGCTTTTCTAAAACGTCTGGCGGTAATACGTGGTCGACGATAGTACCACCCAAGTGGTGGTGGTACTGCCTAGGCTGATGGTGGTACCGCTAGAGCAATATTTCCGAGCTCTGTTTTGATGGTAGTACCATCTGGTGTTAGCGATGGTACCGCTAATACCATAAAAATATGAAGATTTAAATTTTTGGCTCTATTTTTGAAGCCTTTGGGGGTCTATAAATATCCCACTCATGCTTACTGAATGCAATGATGAACAAGAATGAAATCTTATCAATTGAAGTATGTAAACTCTTTTGAAAGTGGACGTCTCTTCTTTAATAGGTTTAAAAGTTATTTCTAAGGAGGTATGAGGCCTTTTGTAAAATAGTTGGTATAAAAGTTCTTTCAATAACCTAGTAAAAAGAGAAGGGTTGTAACAAGGGTAGTTGATCTTTGCCCATTGAAGAAAGAAGATCGATAGTGAAAGCCATTGACATCGTGGGAAGAGGAATCACGAGTGGACGTAGACCAAAAAGACCGAACCGCTGTAAATTGGTTTGCTTTCTCTTGCCTTTGCTTTCTCATTGTATATTGATTTGCTTACTCACTACCCTTACTTATACTTTTAGTTAAATGCACTTTTGATATGGATTTTATCAATCAAATTTGATAAATTGGATTCTTTTTGCCATAGCACTAATTCATCCCAACCGCCCCCCCTAGTGCCATTACAATCTTGACAGTTGGTATCAGAGCTAAGTTCTCTCAGTTGGATTAACACTCAAGTGAAATTTAATGACTTTTTCGATAATCAAGAGGGTCACCCTATTACTCGTCCTCCTATGTTCAATGGGACGAACTACACTTATTGGAAAACATGAATATAAATTTTTTTGCTTTCTATGGATGTTGATTTGTGGAAAATAATTGAATGTGATTTTGAAAAATCTTCTAGACAAAGGAATGAATGGAATGATGTTGAGAAAAAAAATATTTTCCTTAAATGCTAAAGCTATAAACATTTTATTTTGTGCTTTAAATAAAAATGAGTTTAATCTTGTTTCTACTTGTGATAATGCATATGATATTTGACACATACTTGTAGTTATTTATGAAGACACAAGTAGAGTAAAAGAATCTAAAATTAATTTTTTGATATATAGTTATGAATTATTTAAAATAAAGTTAACCAAAATCATTGACAACATGTACACCTATTTTTCGGATGTTGTCAATGGTTTAAAGGCTCTTGATAAATGTTATACTAATCTTGAATTGTAAATAAGATTTTAAGATTCTTCCAAAAGCTGGGATCCAAAAGTAATGACTATCTAAAAAGCAAAGGACTTCAATAATTTTCCTTTTGAAGAACTCATAGAATCTTTAATGACCCGCAAAGTACATGATGAACAAGAAAAAAACCTTCCAAGGTATATGAAGGAAATTGTACTTAGAACCAAAGAAGGTTACTTGAATAAAAGCAAGTGATGATGATGATGACATAAAACTCCTTATAAGAAGACTTAAAAGTTTATAAAAAAAAATAATTCTGTAAGACGAGAATATAAGAATAAAAGTGAACCTAAAATAGATATAATAATATGTTATGAATGCAAAAAATCAAGGTACTTCAAAAATAAATGTCCACAACTGAATAAGAAGTTACCAACCCAAAAGAAAAGGAAAGCAATCAACAGAATATGGGATAAATCAAGTGCATCAAAAGACGAAGAGTAAATTAATAATGATGAAGTGAAAAACTACGCATTGATGACCTTCAATGATGAGGTATGTGACTCTTCTTAAATATCTTTATCTTATGATAAATTATTTGATATATTTCATGATTTATACGATGAGCCTAAAAAAGATAGTAAGAAATATAAATTACTAAAAATGGATCATCTCTCTCTCTCTCTCATGAATTTGATAAATTGAAAAATAAGTATGACAATTGTCTGTTCATCTTGCACTAAATGTGAAGAGTTAGATTTGCTTAAAAATTATATATTATTGTATGTTAACCTCATCATTGATGACCTTCAACGATGAGGTATGTAACTCTTCTGAAACATCTTTATTTTATGATACATTATTTGATGCATTTCATGATTTATGTGATTAGCCAAAAAAAGATAGTAAGAAATATAAATTACTAAAAATGAATCATATCTCTCTCTCTCATGAATTTGATAAATTAAAAAATAAGTATGACAATTGTATGTTAATATCGTGCACTAAATGTGAAGAGTTAGATTTACTTAAAAATTATATATTATTGTATGTTAACCTCATCATTGATGACCTTCAACGATGAGGTATGTGACTCTTCTGAAACATCTTTATCTTATGATAAATTATTTAATGTATTTCATGATTTGTATGATGAGCCTAAAAAAGATATTAAGAAATATAAATTACTAAAAATGGATCATATCTCTCTCTCTCTCTCATGAATTTGATAAATTAAAAAATAAGTATGATAATTGTATATTAACATCTTACACTAAATATGAAGAGTTAGATTTACTTAAAAAATATATATTATTACAACAAAATTAAAAAATAAATTAAAAATAAAAATCATTAAACATGATTCTTGCTAAACAAGGTTATGTATTTAGAAAGGAAGATATTATATTCACAAGTAATGGTACACATCAAAAGCCAACTAGATTTGTAAAATGACCCACACTACATATTCTACTAAAGTTAAATATAATTTTTGTAAAAGATTTAGTCACTATGCTTATACATGCTATCTAAAAAAAAATATAGTTCTCATAAATTAATATGGGTTCCTAAATGAATTATAAATGATTTGATGTCAAAAGTCAAGAAAAAAAAATCTAACTATGAAGACCCAAAGATAAATGGGTACCTAGAGCAAAACCCTCCTTTTTATAGGTATATCTTTATACAATAGCTAGGAGCAAAGGATGGTATTTTGAGTTAAGATACATGACTGGAGATTCAATATAATTCTCAAAGCTTACTAGTTGAGATGGAGGATATGTCACCTATAGAGACAACAATAAAGGAAAGATTATCAATAATAAAAAATTAGTAATAAATCAGACTTTTGATTAAAGATATTCTGTTAGTAGATGATTTAAAACATAACTTATTAATTATTAGTCAATTATGTGATAAGAGATATAATATTAAGGCTAAAATTCTTATTGACTCCACGTACTATGCCTTAAAACCAAAGTCACCTCGCACCCCCCCCCCCGTACTTTAAAACTCGTCTAAGTGACCCCCCTGTACTATGATTTCACATCAAAGTCACCCCTCATATTTTAAAACACATCTAAGTGACCCCCTCATACTATGCCTCAAAATCAAGGTCATCCTCGTATTTTAAAACTCGTCTAAGTGACCTCCCGTATTATGCCTCAAAATCAAAGTTACCCCCATACTTTAAAACTCGTCTAAGTGACCCACCGTACTACGATTTTGCATTAAAGTGGCTCCCTCTGTTAGAAATAAAGTTACGCCATTAGGTAAAATAATTTAGGTGATTATTTATTAATAAAATAATTTAAAACTAAGAAAAGCACACATATTTTTATCTTTAATTTATTTATCAACAAAATTATAGAAATCGTTGATATCAAGCAAAGAAAAAATAAAAAGGCAAAAAGACAACAAACAACTGAACAAACTAACGTCGAAGAAAAAACAAGAAAGGCAAAAAGATAGCGAAAAGGTGAACAAACTAATGCCGATAAAGATTGATAAAGAAAGGTAGAGATCATAGTTACAGAAAAGAATACTGATAGAGGTTAGAGAAGAAAGAAAGAAAGGGGAAAATGAATTAGGGCTTTGGGACTACTTAGTTGTAATCCTTAAATAAAAATACTCACATAAATTATTTTACTTAACGATGTAGGCTTATTTCTAACACAGGGGGCCATTTTAATGTAAAATTATTGTACGAGAGATCACTTAGATGAGTTTTAAAGTACGGAGGGTAATTTTAATTTTTAGGTATAGTACGGGGGGTTACTTAGACGAGTTTTAAAGTATAGGCGGTGACTTTGATTTTGAGGCATAGTATGGGGGATTACTTAGATGAGTTTTAAACTCCGGGGAGTGACTGATGTGAAATTATAGTACGAGGGGTCACTTAGACAAGTTTTAAAGTATGGGAGGTGACTTTAATTTTGAGACATAGTACATGGGGTCAATAAGAATTTTGGTCTTTTTTTATATAGGAATCTATCTATGTTATTTTTAATTAATTTTTCAAAGGTAAGAAAAATAATCTTGATGATGATATATTAAATTTATCTCAAAAGTAACTTGGAACATCTACTTAGAAAGTAAGAAATAGAAGTATGTAATTGCACATCCTAAAGAGTTAATTATTAGAGATACATGGGGTCAATAAGAATTTTGGCCTTTTTTTTATATAAGAATCTATCTATGTTATTTTTAATTATTTTTTGAAGGTAAAAAAAATAATCTTGATGATGATATATTAAATTTATCTCAAAAGTAACTTGGAATATTTACTTCGAAAGCAAGAAATATAAGTATGTAAATGCACATCCTAAAGAGTTAATTATTAAAGATACATCAAAAGGTGTTTAAACTCGCTCTTAGTTGAAAAATATTTGCTCAAATGCATAAATCAAGAACTTTTACTATTTATTCTTGTATGATTCTTTCTTTTTATTAAAGAGGATATTTTTTTAAATAAATCATAATCTTTCACTTGGCTTCTTGGTATTCCTGACTTGAGATCTATCTCATATGAGTCAAAAACTTTTACCAGTTACTCTCCTATAATTCTTTTTACTATTCACTAAAGAAGAGATTTATCATATGAACCATGATCTTTCATTTAATTTTTCAATATTTATGACTTGAGATTTTATATGGCTTTTTTGTATTCATGACTTGTGTATTCTTCTTTAAAAAGAAGAAGAATTAACTTGTATATATGTTGATGACAAAACAAGAGAAATAGCGATTCATGTCTAGCTTATGTATTCGGAGACTTATAACTTTTCATTAGTAGTGACTTATGTATAACTTTCATTAATTATTTTTTAAATTTTAAAGTTTGATTGAATATTTGGGCTTGCAATGATAATATCATGATCAAATTTATCTAAACTTAAATTTAAGAGTACCATTAAAAAATTTATTTTGAATTCAAGTTTATTAATTTTTTTTATGATACCTCATTATAAATTGATCTCTCGTAACTTGAATTTATCTTCGATATTAATATCCTTCATGTTATGATATCAAAGTAGTTTTATAATTAACACATTGACGTAAATGTATGATATCCTTCTCTTCCTTTTTATGATAACAAGGGAGGGAGAAAAAAGTAGTAATTTACACATATTTTTTTATTAATGATGAAGGGGGAGAAGTAATGGCAACATTTTGATGATGCAGCAACTATGTTACACTCTTATACATATTGTATGAATATGATATCTGTTTGAGATGTGTAATTACTTTTACATTCTAACTATGGATATGATGTGATTATTTAACTAAGATTATGCATATGATTCTTGCAATGATTACTATTAAAAGTTACTATAATTTCTGATTAAAATTATTTCAACTTGAATTCAATACATGCATTTTAAATGATATATGACCATTTCAATTTGAGTTCATTATGGCATATAGGCATTGGAAGTTTAGTTATAACTCCGTCTTCAATTGGTTATCATCATCAAAAAGAGGAAGATTATTTAATCTTAATTTTGATAATGAAATAAATTGATGAATTTATGGACTAATATGTTTTTAAAATAAGTGACATAGAAAAAACATCGATAATAGACAAACGATCGGAGGGCAAATTGTTGAAGTAGGAAAATCAAACGTTGGTTTGGGAAAGCATCATGTCTAAGATTGGACATCAAGTCAAAGGATTGGTTGACATGCTGAAGGATGGACTTTATGCCATGAGTTCGGGCATCAGGCCAGAAGAATTAAGTATTGCTTCAAAAGATCATATATTGTAGGAAGTAACATGTTGATAAATCGAGCGATACATTGAAAGAAAGGACGATATATCAGAGGTTCAGATGAAGTACCAGATGAACAAATTATATGTCAGAATGCTGGACATCGTGCTAAAGGTTTCATAATTGTAATTAGAGTGGTCAAATCTTAATCGTGGTCATTTCGAGTCAAATTGAGTTGGTATTGGGTAGAAACTATGCCAACTTAATTAGGAGCCTATTGGACCTGAACTAAAATTGAATTGAGTCTGTTGGAAGACTAATTTAGTGACCTGAAGGAGGCTTGGGTGGTGGTATAACCAAGCTCAGGCAATGGTACCACCCAGACAACCGTAAGCACTATTTTGTGCTTACCTAGGATATTCGATGGTAGTATCACCAATGGCTGACGGTGGTATAACCAAAGTGGTGGTGGTACCACCCAAGCAGTAGTGGTACCACATGAGCCTAGATTTCCAAGCTCTATTTTGATGGTAGTACTACCCATATGAGCGGTGGTACCGCTAATACCTTGAAAACTTAGGGATTTGAATTTTTGACTCTATTTTTAAAGCCTTTGGGGGTCTATAAATACCTCACTCATGCTTACTTAATACAAAGGTGAACAAGAATAAAATCTTGTGAATTAAAATGTGTAAACTCTTTTAAAAGTGGTTGAGTCTCCTCCTAGAGTTTAGAGATTATTCTAAGGAGGTGTGAGGTCTTCTGTAAAAGAATTGGTGTAAAGGTTCTCTCTTAAGCCTGGTAAAAGGAGAAGGATTGTAATAAGGATAGTTGATCTTTGCTCATTAAAAAGAAGAATGGTATTGAAAACCGGTGGCTTCGTGGGAAGAGGAATCGAAATCGAATATAGGTCAGGAAGATCGAACCACTATAAATCAGTTTACTTTCTCTTGCTTTTGCTTTGTCATTGTATATTGATTTACTTACTCACTATCCTTGCTTACAATTTTAGTTAAATTAACTTTAGATATGGATTTTATCAATCAAATTTGATAAATTAGATTCTTTTTTACCATAGCACTAATTCACCTCCCCTCCCTCCCTAACACCCCCTCCCCCCCAGTGCCATTATGATCTTGATAAAAAGGATTTTCTCTCGAGCCAAGCACTTCAACATGATACTCAGAAGATCGAGGGTCACACCTAGGCCGAGTCTTCGCACTCCCCTAAGTCATGCACTTGATGTAGAAGGCCGAGGGCTATACCAAATCCGAGCCTCCATGCTCCCCCTAGCCATACACTTGGTGTAAAGGTCAAGGGCTACACCTAGGCCAGGCCTCTGCACTCCCCTGAGCCGTGCACTCGGTGTAGAAGACCCAAGAACCGCACCTCGGATAAGTAAGAGTTAAAAAGGACTCACTCTCAAGCCAAACATCTAAACTCAGAGGGTTGTACCTAGATCGGGCCTTTGAGCTCTCCCAATCCATACATATAGCACAAAGATCTCAGTATACTCCCAGTACCCTACCTAGCAAATCCCAATCAGAGCAAGAACCAAGTAGTGCACCCTCCAGAAAAAGACCCTAAAGGACACCCTTTCTAAAGGGGGCAAATGATAAAGATAATTTTGGTTCATGCTAGCTCATCCATCATGAAAAATGATACTTAAGCAAGACTTCACATCCTCTAGTCCCAAATATGTCGTAGGATGTCCTAAAGTACCTCACACCAATAATCAATAATAACCACCCTATCTTATCAGGATCATAGGCCAAAACGATAATGTTGTTAGACTAATCTCATCCCGAGCTAGCTAATAAGTGAAGCTCATGGATCACATATAAAAGGAACCCCTCAGCTCACGCAATGGGGGGGACGAACATTAACCATACCTCTACATACTCTCTATTTATAGCTTTACGTCATTGTATTCTTTCCTCTGGTAACTTAAGTATTGGAGGAGCCGCACTAAGCAACCCCTAACATCGGCCTAGCATGTAGGGTCACTAGTCACCTGGGGAAACCCGGATGATCCAACCTTCAGTGGAGAAACCCTGCAGATTGGAAGATCCCAGTCCATTTACTTAGCCACCCCGAATCGGATGCCCAGTAATGGATCGATTTCTAATTGTACCACTGATGCCACCTCATCCCCACCAAGCCCCCTATGTAAGTCAGAGAGAGGCACTGTGATAGGCCTGCACTTCTAACAAAGAATCGATCAAATCGACTCATCAGTCGATGATACCCATGACACTATCACATACAATCAAATTGTTTATTCACCTTCTGATAAACAATGCCCAAAGACTTGAAGTCTAAAACCAAACTAATTTATCACTCATTTAAAAGATACAAAGAATTTAAGTTGGAAAATACGAGTGATGTTGGTGTTTATTATAATTTATATCATGTATTAAATAAAATTAATTAATCGATGAGGGTGTAGCTCAAATGGTAGATTGCTCATTTTGCATGCCAGAGGTATGGGTCATTCCATATATCTTATTTTAGCGGAGAGAAATATTTTATTATTTTTATATATTACTTGTTGAGATATAGCTAATTAATATAAATTCTTATGCTATTGACTATACATAAATAAAATAAAAATATTTAGATGGAAAAATTAAAAATTATTTGATCTAACAAGAATAGTGAATATTATAATATTTATGATGAGCTTGATCACGATTCTGGTTCTTTTGCTATATTTCTTAAAAAATAAAGTATTTATGCCTAATATATTGTATCAAATATGTCATAGCAAAACAGGATCACTAAGAGATGAAATTATACTCACATATGACTAGAAATATAATGAATTACTCTTTTATACTTGAATCAATGTAAAGAGAAGCTCTAAGATTATTTATATATTGAACAGATTCCTATATATTGAACAGATTCCTAGAAATATTCAAGTAAGGATGATGATTATTTATATATTGAACAGATTCCTAGTAAGTCAATTTCATCAACTTCTTTTAATTTATGGATTGATAGAAAATATAAGTTGAGATATTTACATATTTAGGATTATCTTAATAGATAAGAGTCTTTAATTCAAATGAAAAAAATTAAATTCAAAGACTAATTTTGAATATTTTATTATTTATCTAAAAATCAAAGGGGTATAGATTTTATTATCAAAATTTAATCTTAATATTAAGGAAATATAGGTTAAATTTTTTATTATTTTATATTCGAGAATGTAGTTCTTTAAATTAATAAAAAAAATGATGAATGTGAACAACAAAATAACGTTAACGAACTCCCATATGATTTTTTTTACTATCACTAATGATCTTATAGATTAATCATAATCGATAGTTTTGAAAATATCTAAAATGGAAAGAAGATTTATCATTTATTATTATGTAGTATATCTACAGGAATATATTATGACATATAAATTAAAATGATCTCTCATTGTTTTTGCATGTTATGAAACATAACATTTTGAAGAGTAGTATGATGCAATAAAAGAATAGTTAAAATCATTAGGTCAAAATAGTATATGATAACTTGTTGAATTATTTAATAATTATAAAAATTTTATTATATAAACATGACTCAAAGAACGATATAACAATCAGACTTATGGTCAAAAGTTTACTCATAAAAAATGCATCCACCATAAAGAGATATTTTCTTTATTTTTTAGAATAAACTCATTAAGATTTTAGTAATATTAGTAGCTAATTATGATCTTGAGTGATATCATATGGATTTTCTAAATAAAAACCAAAATTTATATGATTAACTTAAATGATTTATAAAAAATATTTTGATATGTAAATTTTGAAAATTCATTTATGAATTTAAAAGTGTCTAAATAATGGCATATAAAGTTTCTTGATACCATTACTTCTTTCATATTTAAGATAAATATAATTAATCAATATTTATATTTAAAGGTTAGTGGAAGCTAGTTTATTATATTGGTTTGTATGTGAATTAAAGGTTAGTGAAAACTAGTTTATTACATTAGTCTATATATGAATAATATTTTACTTATTAGTAATAATCTTAGTTTATTAGACGAAACCGAAAAATTTCTCACCAAGAATTTTAAGATGGTTAATAAGAATGAAGCACCTTATATTATTAGTATTGAGATTTTAAAAATCTATCTAAAAAATTATTAAGACTATCTTAGAAAAGATATATTTGACTGAGTCTTGAAGAGATTTAATATTTAATTTTATTCAGTAAATGACATAAATAAAACTTTAATCAAAATAAATATTTTTAAAATAATTTAGAAAATTCAGATAAAAATATTCTATGGGTATACACAATTAAAAGTCTATTATATGCATAATCCAATACTAAATTAGATATTAATTTTGTAGTCATAATACTAGGTATATATTAAAGTTACCTAAAATAAAATAATAAAAGACTATAGAAAAAACAATAATATGTCTAGAAAAAAGGAAGAATTATATACTCATATATATATAATTAGATTAGCTTGGAATAAAGATATTTTCGTATATTAATTCTATAAATTATTAATAATAAATATATTATTATATTATCAATAATAGAAGCTAATTTTATTATATGCTTTGATGCTACTAATTAAGCTTTATAATTGTCAAATTTTATCTCAGGACTTGGTTTGGTCAGACTTAATTATCAAGTCATTAAAGATTTTTGTGATATATAAAGTAATTTTCTTTTATAAGAATGATAAATACTCTAATAGTTTTGTATATTATAGTATAAAGTACTTGATGATTAGAGAAAAAAAGTTCATAAATAATTAATGTTACTTAATAAAGTACATGATTGTAGATTTATTCACTTATAACTTATAGCTTAGAGTATTTAAGAGAGCATGTTGTGTTGATTATGTCTATGAGTAACTTATAAAAGATATTGTGATGTATGTTTATTATACATTATAATTAATATTTTTATTTATATAATTAAAATTATTTATTTTTATTGTCTTGTTTATATTTATATATGTACATATTATGGTTTAATGATAGGATTATTTTGACAAAATAAATTATAGGAATTATTTTGAACTACATTATGAACGGTTAACAATGTTGTGATATATAGAATGAAGCATGATATTAATGATATAAATAACTATGACTTCCAAGACTTAATGTAGTATTATATCTTAGATTTATTGACCTTTTTATAAAATTTGTGAACATGTATCTAATATTTTTAAAAGTTTCAAAGTCAATTATGTTCAAATAAACTTTTATTTAATCTATTTTGATTTTAAATTTTTTATGTCTTATCAATTAATTGATCAAATGAGAGAATATTATATTATAAGATCATATTTAATTATGTAAGATATATTATAAATATGATTGACTTCTGATTATGATTATTGTTCAATAAAATAGAAGTCTAATTATAGTAGTATTCTATAGGAGATGACGTAGATGAGATAAACTCTCCTAATTAATTATATACGGATATTACTAAGAGACTCGTCTCTCCCTTATCTTAATTCATTGCTTATAATAATTTTCTAAAGGTTAGAAATAGAGGAGAAGATAAATCTAATTCTTCTTGTAGATCGACATCACTTTAATTTTTGGATCCAACGATCAACAACGATGATGTACTTGCATATTAGATAAAGGCTTTCTAAGTAAAATTGAAAAGTATATATGGTAAATTTAATTTATTGTTATTTAATTTAATCTTATGATATTAAAATTTTTCTGTATAACAGTAGCATATTAATAGTTTTATACTTCAAATTTTTACATATAACCTTCACATTAATTTCTCTAATCGATAGTCAACTCTTATATATATATATATATATATATATATAATCGATAAGCATGATAAGAGAAAGACTGGAGAGTGACTTACATAAACTATCACTACGCGTTTTATAGGTGTGCACAGTCTAATTATTAGAATCGATATGTCACGGTCCTCCACCGTCGGACTCTGAAGAACCTGCACTTGTAGTTGTCATCCTCCTCAGATATTATACTCAGCTTTGGGTAGAAGCATCATTCAAAGCTTGGCAACTCATTTCAGCAGGCATCTAACCAAAGATATAAATGTTAGAGATGCCACCGGTGACATCAATGGCAAAAGGTCAACTCTGGGTGCACAAAAAAAATGGTCACGGTTCTCTTTCTAATGACTTGTAGAGATGACCTGCATGCTTGTCTTCTCTCTCACAAACTTAATTGATTGGCTGGCTCACCAACGTTTAGTTGGACAGAGAAGACTGAGGTGCAACTTGAGTCTGAAATGGTGTTAAAAATGGTGACATTTATGCCTCAGTAATTTGTATATCCTCGATTAATAGTTTTGACTCATTCAGGGTGAGTGACTAATTTGTTGATGAAAATGTTGACTAATTTGTTATTTGAGGAAAGAATACTCATGCAAGTAATTATATTTTTTAGAATATACCCCTCACCATTTTATAAACAATCATTCATATATATAATATACCAAATTTAATACCTCTTTTATTTCTAATCTTAAACTTTCATACTGACAAGTGTTGTGATCCTTGTGAGATTTACCCTAAGAGACATCCTACATGGATAAAAAAATAGTTATTTCTACTAATCAAACGAGTTAAGCTCGAGCTAATACTTAGAATTTTTTTTAAAAAAATATTTTTTTAAAAAAACTAATTTGGTAAATAATATGTTCTCATGTTATTTCATGAAAATCAGATTTAACAATATGGAAAACAAAATAAAATACTAATAACAATGACAACTAAATATCTCCGATGTGTTCTCATCGATCCTCCTCCTTAATTTCAACAAAGAAAAATACATATGTAATTTATACAATATTAATCGATATGATGATGGTTATTTATATTCTAATTTCTATGTGAAACAAATGTTACTAAAACTATGTGTCTATAAGCGAGCTTGTTCATGAGCTTAGTCAATTAAGTTCCGTGAATGAGCTCGAGCAAGCCATTTACTCGTAAGCTGGTTTGACTCGATTGGAATCGTGTTTATGACATAGTAGCCTGAATAATGATGATAATTATCATGTTGTATCAAACTACGTCTACGTTGACTAAATTGGCAGATTTGGACGCACGCGATTGGCCAACATCTCTGTTTCTGTCGTCTTCCGTAGTACTCAACCCATCCACATCAGCATTCAATTCCCAATCACCAACGTCTCCTTGGTCAACGACCCCTCGCCACTACACCGTGTTCGAAGTCGTAGCAACCGCGTTTATTGGCCTCCTCCTCTCATCTCTCTCTCTCTCGATCTCGAGCTCCTCTTCCAATGGCTTCCTCCTCCCTCTTCTTTCTCCTATTCGTGGTCTTTGCGCCGCTCCTTTCCGTCGCTGGACCCGTCGCCCGCGAGTTCGTCTACCCCAACTTCACCGCCTCTTACCTCCACTTCATCGACAACTCCGGCGTCTTCCTCTCCTCCTCCGCCTTCGCCGCGGCTTTCCACAACCCCGGCAGGCAGCCGTCCCGCTACTACCTCGCCGTCCTCCACGCCCCCTCCGGCGCCGTTGTCTGGACCGCCAACCCCGCAGCCCCTGTGCCTCCCTCCGCGAACCTCGCCCTCACCTCGGCCAACCTCGCCCTCGCCCTTCCCGACGGCTCCCTCGCCTGGTCCACCCCGCGCCTCGCCGCCCCCATCGCCGCCCTCCAGCTCCTTCCCTCAGGCGAGCTCCGCCTCCTTGACTCCGCCAACGCCTCTCTCTGGTCCTCCTTCGACCACCCCACCGATACCCTCCTCCCGGATCAGCTCCTCCCCGCCTCTGCCTCCCTCTTCTCCGGTATTTCCGACAGCGACCCCGCCCCCGGCGACTACCGCCTCCTCGTCACCCCCGCCGACTTCCTCCTCCAATGGACCCCGACCTCGCTGGTTTATTGGTCCATCTCCTCCGACCTCCGCGCCACCAAAGATTCCAACTTGCAGGTAAGCTACATGGCCGTCAACGCCACGGGCCTTTACCTCCTCGCCGGCGATCGTAAAACCGCCGTCTTCAGAATGATCTTCCCTCCGCCGACTTCGTCGTTCCCCGACGGGTTCCACATCGCGAAGCTGGACCCCTCTGGCCGGTTCCGGATCCTGAGTTTCTCGCCGAACGAGTCCCTGTCGGCGGTCTTCGACACCGACTTCGTGGCGCCAAGCAACGACTGCGACCTCCCCTCGGCGTGCGGCTCGCTGGGCCTCTGCGCCCCGGGTGCTAACAGCTCTAAATGCAGCTGCCCGCCCTCGATGGGGCCGTCGCCCGCCGGCGGTTGCTCCCCGTCGGACGGCTCCATTTTGGCAAACGCCTCGTGCCGCGACAACGCCGAAGGCGACGGTGAGACATCGGCCACGTATATGAGCCTGGGACGCCGAATCGGCTACTTCGGGACCAAGTTCTCGATGCCGGTCGCTTCCGGAGCTAACATTTCGGCGTGCCAATATCTCTGTTCTGGGAACTGCTCCTGTCTTGGTTTCTTCTACAATAACTCATCGAAGTCTTGCTATCTCCTCGAACACCATATAGGCTCTCTCTTTATCGTGGATGACGGAGGCGACAACCTGGCTGCCGGCTACATCAAGACTCTCAGCCGCCCATCACCGCCTTCTCCTTCGAACAAATTCTCCTCTTCGGTCCGTTTCGTCATCATCCTGCTACCATCTACGGCTACATTTCTACTGGTGATCTGCATTTCCTTCATGTACTTCACAACGTGGAGGAGGAACACACCCCGAATGGGAGGCATGACGAGGATCAAGTCGATGACAGGCGGGTTGAGGTGGCCAATGGCCCCAGAATTTTCCGAGGAGGAGGAGGACGACGATAAGGAGGAGGAGATCATGATCACCGGCCTTCCCACAAGGTACACTTACGCCGAGCTCGAGACCGCCACCGACAACTTCCAGACGCGGATCGGCTCCGGGGGGTTCGGCTCCGTGTACAAGGGACAGCTCCCGGACAAGTCGCTCGTCGCCGTGAAAAGGATCGACGCCGTCAGCGTGCAGGGGAAGAGAGAATTCTGCACGGAAATCGCCGTCATCGGCAACATCCACCACGTCAATCTCGTGCGGCTCCGTGGCTTCTGCGCCCAGGGGCCGAGGCGGCTGCTCGTCTACGAGTACATGAACCGCGGCTCTCTCGACCGGGCGCTCTTTGGCCACGGCCCGGTGCTCGAGTGGCGGGAGAGGCTCGACATCGCCATCGGGGCGGCGCGGGGGCTGGCCTACCTCCACGCCGGCTGCGAGCATAGAATCATCCACTGCGACGTGAAGCCGGAGAACATCCTACTCCACGATCACAACCAAGTGAAGATCGCGGACTTTGGACTGGCGAAGCTGATGAGCCGGGAGCAGTCCGGGTTCTTCACCACGATGAGGGGGACGAGAGGCTACCTTGCGCCGGAATGGCTGACCAACTCCGCCATCTCCGACAAGACGGACGTGTACAGCTTTGGAATGGTACTGCTGGAGATCGTGCGCGGGAGGAAGAACCGGACGGAGGAGAGCGGACCGGAGTGGACCGGGTCGACCGCTTCTTCCGGCTCATCCAGGCCGGTGCCGTACTTTCCGATGGTGGCGTTGGAGATGCATGAGAGAGGAACGTACGAGGAGTTGGCCGACGCGAGGCTAGAAGGGAGGGCGACCGGGGTGGAGGTGGAGATGGTGGTGAAGGTAGCATTATGCTGCCTGCATGAAGAGCCGGCGTCCAGGCCGAGCATGACGGCCGTGGCGGCGATGCTGGAGGGGACGACGCCGGCGTGCGAGCCGAGGCTAAAGTCCCTCAACTATCTGAGCTTGTACGGAGGAGGATCCCGGGATCCGAACGAGAGGAGAGGATCCGCGACAGCGTCGCCGCCGCTCTCGTACGTGTCGTCGCAGGAAGTGTCAGGACCGAGATAGCAGACGAAGTGTTGAAGCACAAGACAGGCTGTAAACAGAGAGATATATTGTGCAAGGTGAGGATTGTACAGCATAATTAAGAGTTGGAAATGAACACCAACATGATTCATATATAGGATTCAGACAAAGGTCACCCCAGATGCTTTTGAGATGCACAGCAGCCGATCACAGACTTTGGGGGATGGACCATTGCCGATTTTATTGGTTGATGGATTGGAATTTGAAGTTGTTGGATTAATTAATTAATGCCTATGACCTCCGGTATGCATGTGACCACCCATAGGCATAGACTGGCAATATTTTAATGGATGGGGTGATATTAAAAAATCGAGTTGGTTTTGTAGAAGGTTGAGTTTATGAGACACAGGAGGCCCACCATTCTTGGGATGGGCCCACATACTACCTGTGATGTAATGTGGTTGACCAGCTCATGTCTTCATGACGAACTTAACAAAAAAAAAAAAAAAATCTTAAAGGAAAAAAATGTGTAAATTTACTATGGTTAACATGAGAAGACACATTGACATAATGAACTGGTGTAACGTACTGATATAACTGATGAGTAGGTTCAATTCTGATGATAAGATAACAACAATACTTTTTTTTTTTTTTGCCACATTATAAATGTTTTGATTCTTTTGCATGTAATGAAATATAACTTTAGATAATCCGCCAACTAGGGAAATTGATCCAAATATCCTTTTTCTTAAGTTATTTTTTTAATTTTATATAAATAACTAAAGATAAATTCTAAAAGAAAACCTCTAATTTTAAATAGATTTCATCGACCACCCCGACTAAAAAAGATTCTGATAGCGAGCCTCAATTTTTCAACATCACAAAAGTTTACAACCTCTCTCTCCACCTTTTTAGTGAACACTTCAACATATCTAAAACTTATATTGTTTCAAAAAAAAATATTAAATAATTTAGCAATATATACCGATTTATAAATAATTATAATAAATTATTTTTAAAAATAAATAATAACAATATTATTTATGATGATCCTATAAAATTTTTCATGGTCCTATAAAACTTAGTGGAACAGGCTACTTAGAAGCTAATAGGGAATATATTGATATTAGTCTTGACCTATCGAACTCAAACAATCTATCCCCGAGGCTTGGATAGGGGACCAAACTCAAAAAAATTCAACTATTCTCACTCTACTAAGACTAATTTTACCATCGGAGGGGTTGGGTTAGGAAATCCCCCCCAACGCTGACCTCTTGTGCAGAGTTCCCGATGAAGTCAAGGCACACCTCAACTCACCCCCAAAGCCTCGAGAAGGCTAGGGTCCATATTGGTTTTACTTGAAAGCAACCTCGAACGTTCGATTGTCACCTCTAGATTGCTTCGATCATACCTTCCTTATTATGACCTTAACCTAGCCGGATCCTAGTCGATTGAGTGAGTCCCGATATTAGGTCTTGTTGACTAACCTAGACTTGACATTAGGTCAGCTAGGAGAAGATTTGAGTTCATTATAATTTAGCCCAAATCCTAGTAGGGTTAGGATTCGATTGATCTGAGTCAGGTTAGGAGTCAGAGATGGATATGAGTTAAAGTCAATTGCGTCATGAATGTAATAAACCCTAATAAGCCACCACCCTATAGTAAAGAAGTGGTTGGCTAGGGTTAGAGATGAGTCCTTATGGGATGGGAGTCTCCTAGCCCCTCCTCCTCTTAAGAGAGACCGGCTAGGAGTTGCTTCTTAGAGTTGGAGTTGTTAGGAGTAGGGGTCTTGAGTAATAATCATATTCGGAGTTAGAAGCCCTATAAATATTCTTATAATCAATCACTTTCCATCATCAATAGATTAATTATTTTTCAGCCTATGTGCAGAAAACCAAGGAGGGAGGAACCCCGATAGAGTTTCACTGAGGTCTTTCCCATATAGAGATCACCCCAAGCTTAGAATCCATAAGAGTTCTAACACTTGGTATCAGAGCAGTATTCTCAATGTCTCACTGTCCTTCCACAGCTGTCCATCATCCCTCCATAGTCACCTAAGAAATTCTTCCCATAATTGCTTAAAGATCATCATCGAATTTCGTCGTCATCTCTACTATCATAGATTATCCTTTGATCTCCCCGTGAATTGTAATAGGTTCTGGTTTCCTACCTTACTACTGATGCAATATAGTTATTCTTATTCTAAAAAATCAAAAAAATTGTTCCTATCTTGCTGCATAAACTTTTCATCACAAAGTTTCTATCTCTACGACGAAAGTTACGCTGCAGAATTTTTTTTTAACCGCATAGTATTGCCTATTTGATCTTGCTACTATGATTTTTCTATCCAATCTTCCACAAGTTTTTTATGACAGCTTTAGCACTCTTTAAAGGTAGATTTTCTTTTGGTTTCGTTGAAAAATTCTCAATATAAACTGTTGATCTTTTATGTCCAAGCTGCTGCACTTTAGACGTAAAAATATGTCGCAGTACCTTCCCTTGATCTTTGATCTTGCCAAATTTTTTGTTATCGTTTTCTTATATGAAATTTTTTATGGTATTATCTCTCTCTTATCAGTGGATTCCCCTTGAGTTTTACTTGAATCCTTATTTTAAATTGCTTAGAAAAATTGCATCTATACTGTTAAATTTTTTCGATGAAAAAATCTGTTGTTGTGCCTTTGTCTTTCTTCTTCTTTAAACCCACCAAACCCTAACCATCTTGCTGCCACTAACCACGATGTCTTTAGGGCACCCCTCTAGCCTTAAGACACAGCCATCATAACCTATAAGCTATCAACCCTAAAACGCGACACTGATCTATTACCCTTTCGGCCACCCATCCCTACAAAACTAGTTGCTGCCATCAATAGCAACCCTAAGCCATCTCTCTTACCCTAAATCTCTGTCACCAAACCCCCCCTTACAGCCTCTACAATATCCCCAAACAATAGTATCAATAGCACTCTTTTTGTTGAAAAATTTTGCTACATTACCTTCGGTACTACTTGTTGCATCCACACCCAACCCTGACCCATTCCTTTAACCTTAAGCCTCGGCCCTTATACCCTCTATACGACCCTTAAGTAGCCCTAAATCATACCCCAACAACAACCTGTCAGTCCCAAATCGCAGCCATCTACCCATGCTCCACCATTCCTTTCAACCACCAATCCATGCAATCGTTTCATGCTAGTGACCCAAAGCAAGAGAAGGATATTGACATCTCAAACCTGGAGGCACATGCAATGACATCTCAAAGTTCAATCGATGCCAAGTTTGAGACATTTGAATCATTCACGGAGGATAGATTGCACGCCTTATTCATCGAATTCTGATTGGGCCAATCTCTAAGCCCAACAAAATTCCAGTAAGGTACAAGTTCAGAGAGGCCTCCCAAAAAAGAAGTATGAGGGTGGACTTCCCTCGATGGGAAATAGGAGACCCGACAGGATGGATTTCGTGCTCTGAACATTACTTCTGCTATTACCGAACATCAGAGGATTCCACCTCGAAGGAGATGCAATTCAGTAGTACAATCAGCTTAAATACACCCAAGGGGTTTCAACATGGATATAATTCAAGAAAGCACTGCTGAACCGCTTTGGGTAGACCAAATATGAGAATATCAATGAATAACTTACCAAGATCTGACAAACCTCCATGATCCAAGAATACTAGACCAGGTTTGAAGAATTATCTTACCTTGCTCGTGATTGGTTTGACAAAAAATTATTAGGAATGTTCATCGAAGTACTCAAGCCAAAAATGAAAGGAGAGGTTAAAGTACGACAGCCTCGCACCGTGAAGGTCGCAATCTCTTTCGCCCGAATCCAAGAGGAATGAATAAACCAAGATGCTCGAAGGATGAGAACCACTCCTAAGCCAGAGCAGCATATAAACCTCCCTCTGCTTTCAATCATTCTTCATTGCCAAAAAAATTGATGAGAGAAGAGCTACGTAACAAATCAGCGAAGTGTCATAGACTTAGCTGAATTTGCCTAAGTCGTACGGCACTCTGGCGACACTTTCGAAGACTTAGCTGAAATTGCCTAAGTCGTGAAATAACCTTACCCACTGTTTCAGACTTAACTGGGATTGCCTAAGTCTTAAAATGCCCAAAATATTATTTATCTATAAAGGGTCAGCCCACTTGCAACCTCGTGAGGGTCCTATAGGACCTGCAAAGAAGAAGTTAATTAGCTTAGAAACAAGTGATGGACAAGTCTTGACGTCTCGCAAAGAGAAAAGTTGTATAAGAAATTCGTCGAACACCTTAAGTATAGCAGAGAAAAGGGAGAAAGAGAGAGAAACAAGACTTTACAAGGTTATAAGAACGGTTACAAGTCCACAAACGATGGTTCCCAAGATATCAGACGTAAGACAAGTTCAATTGTTGATGAAAGTCTACTCCCGACATATACCTAAAGTCCTATCTAGCCCGATGCCACCTGAGGGGTTCCAAGGTGCTGAGATGGCTGACATTTTATGACACTCAGAGCGATCACCACAACACATGAAAAACACCCTAAAACAGAGCTATTTTGGGCAATTTTGGCTCCGCACAATGAGCAATCATTCCGCATCATTCTAGACTATTTTTATTCCCATTTCTTATGCCAAAACATATAAAATTAAGATAAAACAAGCTGCCAAATATATATATAAATAAGAAAAAAATAATAAATGGTTCATTGAGCGAAGATGTTATGGTTGAGCGACGAAAGTTCGTGACATTCTCCTCCACTTAAACTATCGACGTCCTCATCGATGCTTGTTAGTAGGTTTTGACGTGTGCTTATTCATGTTGTTAGGCATCTTTTGGCTCCCAACCGACTTCTGTTCAAGGAAGCTTTTGCTACTTCATCAAGTACTCAATTTGCTCTGCTCTATTGGATAGCTATGTCTTGCGATCCGCCAGAATAGTTTCAACTCACTTCCCATAGGAGGCTCTAGTGGGGGGGAAGGGGAGTAGTCAAGTTGGAATATTTCGAGAATTATCTTATGGATCTGAGTAGTAGGCTTTCAAGTTGCTCACATGGAAGACGTTATGAATTCTAAGTCATGCTGGCAGTTGTAACTTGTATGAGACATTGCCTACCCTGTTGATGATTAGGAAGGGTCCTTAATACTTGTGTACCAATCCTTTATGTACTTTGTGCCTAAAGAACTGAGTGATGCTGGTTGGAGCTTCATTAACACCATGTCACCAACTTTGAACTCCTATGGTTACCTTCCCAAGTCAGCTCACTTCTTCATCTTTTTGACCATCTTCTCTAAGTAAGCCTGCACAATATCTACATTGTGATGCCATTTCTTTGTGAAGTGATATGCTGATGGGCTACTTCTGTATAACCAATAACTAAGGTGTGAGGAGTCGATGATTGTTGTCCCGTAATAATCTTGAAGGGGCTCTTGTTGGATGTAGAGTTTTGCTGCAAGTTGTAGGAGAATTAGGCCATGTCCAACAGCTTCACCCAATCTCGTTGGTTGGCACTCACGTAGTGTCGGAGATATTACTTCAATAGTGAATTGATTCTTTCAGTCTGGCCATCCGTCTGAGGGTGGAGGCTTATAGAGAAGTATAATTTAGATCCCAACAACTTAAATAGCTCGATCCAGAATCGTCTCAAGAATCAAGAATCTTGATCACTAATGATGTTGTGTGGGACTCCCTAATACTTCACCATATTCTTCATCATCAACTTAGTTGCCTCCTCTGCTAAGCAATATAGAGGTGCAATAATAAATGTTGCATACTTCAAAAATCGATTGACTACCACGAGTATCAATCCAAGTCCCCCTACTATAGACAAGCTTGATATGAAGTCTAAGGAAATGCTCTCCCATGACCTTTCTGGTATGGGCAGTGGTTCCAAAAGACCCACCAGCTTCTGCTGCTCTACCTTATCTTATTAGTAAGTAAAATATGTTCGAACATATTCCTCCACATATGTCTCTATCTTCAGCCAATATAAGGCCCTCTCCATGAGAGCCATTGTTCGATGAATACTCGAATCTCTGGCCCAAAGGCAATCATGACACTCTTTTACGAGTTCACGCCTCAATTTGTCTACTCACAGAATATAAACTTAGTCCTTTTTTATATAAATGAGTCCCTTTTAGACCCAAAATCGTCGTGGCTTGCCCTCTTTGATAAGTTGCATCAGGATTACTGCCTGAGGATGGTGGTACTATCTATCCCTGATCCTAGAAAGGAAGTTGGAATACAATTGACTTGCTTAGCCTTTGTCCTCCAATTGTATAGCATTCATTAGTTCCACTTTCCAGCTCAATGCATGGGCCATGACGTTTGCCTTTTCGGGCTTATACTCCATTACCATGTCGAACTTAGCCAAGAAGTCCTACCACCATTCTTGCTTTGGGGAGAGTTTCTTTTAAGTTTGGAAGGAACTCAATACGACATTATCTATCCTTAACACAAATGGTGCTCCCAGAAAATAGTGTCGCCACACTCATAAACAGTGGACCATTGCTGTCATCTCCTTCTGATGCATAAGATATCGTTGCTTAGTCTCGTTGAGCTTACGACTCTCATAGGCCATCGGATGACCCTCTTATATAAGAACTCCCCCAATAGCAAAGTCAGAAGCATCTGCATGGACTTCAAAAGACTTCCCATAGTTTGGTAATCTGAGTACAGGTTCCTCTAACACAGTAGTCTTTAGGTCTTGAAATGCTGCTTCATATTTGTTCGAACATCTCCAAACTGCTACTTCTTTAGCAACTCCGTCAGCCGAGCTGCACGCTTTCAATATCTAGCTATGAAGCGCTGATAATAATTAACGAACCCAAGGAAGGATCTCAACTCAAGCACCTTCTTTGTTGTTCACCAGTCCGCCACAACTTGCACCTTAGACTTATCCATTCAAATAGAGTCATTACCAATTCGATGTCCCAAGAATAAAATTTTTGTCTGAGCAAAGTAGCATTTCTCCCTCTTCACGAATAAAGTGTTATCCTTGAAAACTTTGAAGATTGTCCGAAGGTGCTCAACATGCTCCTAAAGGGTTTTGCTATAAACGACTATATCGTCTAAGTAGAGGACCAAAAACTTATCTAAATACTCCTTAAATAATTCATTAGAGTGCAAATATGACTGAAGCGTTGGTTAAGCCGAAAGGCATCACCAAGAACTCAAATGCTCCATACCTGGTCATATAGGTAGTCTTTGCCTCATCACCTTCTGCAATGAGCACCTGTCAATATCCTGACCGAAAGTCAAGTTTGAAGTACTTTGCCTTGCTCAATTGATCGAACAAGTCCACGATGAGCGGGATGGGGTACTTATTCTTCACTGTCACCTTATTGATGACTTGATAATTAACGCATAATCGGAGACTCTCATCTTGTTTCTTCTGGAAGAGGACTAGAGCTCTGAAAGGTGCTTTTGAGTTGCGGATAAGACCATCATTTAGTAGTTCATCTAATTGCTTTTTGAGTTCTATTAACTGTGGAGGGTTCATGCGGTATGGTGGTCTCGTTGGAGGCTTAACTCTCAACTCCAGCTCAATCTGATGATCCACGTCTCTGTGTGGTGGTAGAGTTCTCAGCAACTCTGTTGGCATCACATTTGAGAACTCCTTTAGGATGTTCGCCACTATAGCAGGTTCTTGAATGGCCTCTCTGTCAAGTGTCTCTAGCTTTATAGTGACTACAAAGGTTGATTCAACTTTTCGTACTCCTTTCTTTAATTGTAAAGCTCAGATTTGTTGTGGGTCCTTGGTTCCTCCTCAAGAAACTGGAACCACATAGGGATTGTTGCCTCCTATTAGACATAGGAAGTTCAGGAATGATATTGACACTAATTTCACTGCGTGCATGAACTCCATTTCGAGAATCACTTGGAAGTTATCTAATGGCACCGCTATCAAGTTTGTGCTCTCGCTCCATGTTCCAATCTTGATGGGGACTCCATTTACTCGTCCAGAGATCTGCTTGGCCTCCAAGTTCACAACCTTCATATGACTTGGGCTATTCTCTAAGCTTAGACCAAGTCGTTTAGCTTCACAACCACACAATGCATTTAACAAACGCATTGCTCTCATCCTAGGTCCTTGCAACACCTCACTATCGCTATTAGATTCAAAACTACTCAAACTAAGGGCAACAACTTTACCCTTGTCTGACTTATGGGGATGTATTGATGCAGTTAAAGCATTGAGTGTCTGCTTTTGTGGGCACTCCCTCATTATGTGTAGTCCTCTACACAAGAAACATCCACCAGACTTTGAGACTTTACCTTTTGAGCTCGATCCCTTGTGGAAATTCTTCTTCTTTTGTTCGCCCCTAGACTCCTTTGCTCGAGAGTATTTTGTTGGACAATTTTTCCGAAGATTGATTTTTCTTTCTCAAATCCTCTAAAGAAATAAAGTTAGTTAGCCTTTCTACGGCTGCATTGCCTCGACTATGTCGATGACATTCCTTCGATGTAGTTCTTGTTGTGCCCATAGCTTCAAGTCATCAAGAAAGCTGAATAGCTTGTCCTTCTCAGATATGTCCTATATATCAAGCATCAGTGCTAAAAATTATTTTACATAGTCTCAGATTGATGTACTTTGACGGAGTTGTCTTAGTTTTCTTCTTGTGACAATCTCTGTATTCTCTCTATTCTTGTGACAATCTCTGTCTTAGTTGTCTTAGTTCTCAACTCTCGCTTTAATTCTTCCTATGTATCCACTCGATATTGACCTTATTAGATCTCCTCCCAACCGATTTGCCACTAAAGTTTTATATCTCCATTCAGATACATTATTGCTATAGCAACTTTGGTTTCTTCAGAATCAAGACTCGTACCATAAAAATATTGTTTCATATCGAATAGAAAATTTTTAAGCTCTTTGGCATCCCTAGCACCTCCGTAGTAATGTAGCTCCAATGCCCTGAAGCTTTGTGGTAGTGCAATGTGAGTATTGTTCCCTCTCGCATCAAGAGTCCTTGTTAACACCATCACTTTAGCCATGAGTTTTGTCATAACTTCGTGTAGATGTTGTACGAAATCTTGGTGTCCTCCGTCAGTCGATTGACTAGGGGTTCAACTTTCTCGATCTGAGATTCAACTTCTTCTTGTGAGCTCTTTACCCCAAGGAGCCTTTGTTAGCCTTGGTAGAGTTCCTCCAAACTTGTTTTAAGAACATCGAGGTGGTTCCGCCATTGTAAGTCTCTCCTTGTGGCACTTTTTCTCGATTGGCACTCCATATGGTGCCTCCTCTGCTCGTGGAGAATACCCAACTTCACGCTTATCTTGTTCACTATTGTGTTCCTTATGAGCAATTCCAACAGTTTGTAAGCGAGTTTGCACTTGCAACCCAACTATGGCTGCTTGGGGTAGGGGTCCGGCCTACCCCATCTTGCTTGATTCACCACGGTGTTTCACCATGGCAAGATTACGAATCTTCTTCGTTGTTCATTTGAATTACTTACCCGCTTTGATACCACACTATCATGAACTTAATTGAGTTTGCCTAAGTTGTGCGGTACTCTCAAAGACTTAGCTGAAATTACCTAAGTCGTGAAGCAACCTTGCTCATTGTTCTAGACTTAGCTAGGATTGCCTAAGTCTTGAAATGCCTAAAACTTTATTTGTCTGCACAGGGTCAGCACACTTGCAACCTCATGCGGGTCCCGTAGGACTTACAAAGAAAAAGTTGATTAGCTTATAAACGAGCAACGGATAAGTCCCGATGTCTCACGAAGAGGGAAGTTATACAAGCAATTCGTCAAACACCTTGAGTGCAGTAGAGAAAAGAGAGAAAAAGAGCGAAACAGGACTTTAGAGAGTTTTAAGAACAGTCATAAGTCTACAAATGACGGTTCATAAGGTATCAAACATAAGACAAGTTTAATTGTTGATGAAAGCCTATGCTCAATATATACCTAAAGCCCCATCCAGCTCGGTGCCACCTGGGGGGTTCCAAGGTGTTGAATCTCATATTTTGATGATGAAATCAATTGATGAGTTATTGATCTAATGGGATTGTTAGAATTGATTGATGTACGATTAGTTATGATAGAATGATTATTATAATCAGAATTAGCCAAGGTCAAGTCTATGCATCGGGTTGATGCGGTTGGGAACTCGCTAGGAGTGCATTGGGAGCTCGCCGAAGGTATCGAGAGTTTGCTAGGATGGCGCAAGGGAGTTCACGAGAAGAAGACCGAGACTTGTTGGATGATTTTTGGAGGTAGCCGAAAAGCTTGTTAGGAGTTAGGATGGTATTATAATGGATGTTTAGCAATTATGATTGTATTTAATTAAGTCATAATTAGCATCATGCAGAACTAACTATAACAAGAGTAATAGAGTTACAACCAAATGATGGGCCAAGATCAAGCTTGAGCATCGGGCCGAGGTTCGAATGATGTAGAGGGATCTCGTCGAAGTTCGCTAGAAGATTTGCTAAAGGGATCGGGAAGCTCATTGGGAACACGCTAGAAGATCGACAAAAGAAGATCGAAAGACTCGCCATAATAATGTTGGAGGCTACCAGATTGGCGGGAGTTAGATTTTGGTTTAGCTTGTTGGTCATTAAGTGTTATTATCATTGAATCGTAGTTAGGAATTAAGTCCTAATTGAGTTGGATTTAGATGAAATCTAAATCAACTCAATAAGGCAACTGGGTCCACTATAAGGTTTAGTTGAGCTCAATTAGTTGACCAAGGGAATCATCAACTGATGATTCAAACCAAAAGTCAAAAAGTAGAGGGAACCACTTTTGCCAAAATTCTAGCGGGTAAACCATCGGTGAACGAAGGGTGTACCACCATCGTCTAGGCTTTCGGGCTGCTGACGGTGGCTGACCCACTCAAACTAGATGGTTGAACCGCTCGTACCTAGGAATTTAGTACTTTTGACGGTTGACTCACCTACGACCGACGGGTAAACTGCTCGTAACCTTGTGTTCGGGTGGTTGAGCCGCCCAGGTCGACGGGTAAGTCACCCGTACCTGATTTTTCCAGATATATTTAATTTTTTGCTCCAAAAATCTAAAGCCACTTAAGGCCTATAAATATCCCAAGTTTTATTGCATTCTAGATAAAAATTTTGGGGATTATATTCTGAGAAAATATTATGTGAGAATTATAAAAAAAAAAAAAGGGGTAAGGGAGTGATCAAAGAGTATAATCTTGTCTCCCTTGTAAGCAAAGTGTAAGGGTTTGGTCTTTACCCAAAGAAGATCAATAGTGGACATCGATGTGCCGTAAGAAGGAGGACTCGGGAGTGCACATAGGTCGTTAGCACCGAACCACTTAAAATTTGTGAGTGTTTCCTTGCTTACATATTTTTGTATTTACGCCTTCAATTTTACTCAACTCTTTGAAAGTAAAGTCTTCACGATAAATTCTTTCCTTTAAACATTACTTATCTTTCCAGTTTACTTATTAACTTAGTAATTTTCTTTTAATCATTCACTTGTTTTACTAAGAACGAAAAGCTTCAGATTTCCTATCTTGGTTTCATCGAAAAGTTTTCATCTAAACTGAAAATTTACACTTACACTAATTCACCCCTCCCCCCTCTTAGTGCCAAATGATCCTAATAATTGGAATCAGAGCAATGTTTTTATCATTTGGTTTAACACTCAAGAGAATGGCTCTTTTTGACTTTTAAGAGGGTTTTTCTTTCGTTCATTCTCCTATATTCAATGGGATGGACTATACTTATTGGAAAACTCATATGAGAGTTTTTTTGCTTTATTTAGACTTTGATTTATGGACTATTATTGAAAACGGATTCAAAAAATCTTCTCTTCCAATGAACGATTGGAATGATTTGGAGAAGAAAACTTTCTCTTTAAATGCCAAGGCTATGAATGCATTGTTTTGTGCCTTAGATGAAAATGAATTTGATCGGGTTTCTTGTTGTGATTCGGCTTTTTAAATTTGGCTTATAATAAAATTGACAAATAATAACACAATTTAAATGAATCATTAAATGAAATGTCATACAAAAATAAACATGAAGAATATTTTCCAAAGAACAGGAAGGATTGTAAACTAAAAATGATATATGACTCCTCGAGTGATGAGAACCTTGGACATGAACTTTTAACAAATGAACTGAAAAAATTAATGAACTTTAACCTTAAAAATAATCTAAAGATGGTCAAAGCCTTTTGCTATGAACGTAAGAAGTCGAGGCACTCCAAAGATGAAGAACACAATCAAGAAGAAGTGGAAGATCTCACGCTCGTGGCCAACCACAACAAGGTAAGTAAGCACCCCGAAAGCTCTTTTACTTTTAATGAGTTATTACTTTCTTTTCATGAGCTTTATGATGAATTTAGAAAGATTAGTAAATCTTATAAATTACTTAAGGAAGAGCATGCATTATTAGTTAGTAAAATTGATGAAATGCATGAAGAAGCATTATCACACAATACATACACCAAACATGAAACCTTGCATGATAGTTTACCATCACACAGTTTTTGCTCTAAATATGAAATGCTAGATGATGTTAAAAAGAAAAATATCATGCTTAAACAAATATTTCAAAATTTTGAAATAAAAAATAAATTCCTAAATATAATCATTGCCAATAAGGATCATATTAATAGAAGAAATGATATATGCCTTATTGGTAACATTCAACAAAAGCCAACCACGTTTGTAAAAGGACCTATATTAAATTTATCACTTAAAAACAAATGTAATGTTTATAGTAGATTAGGACATAAAGCCAACAAATATCTATTTAAATATTATAGTCCACATAAATTAATTTAGGTACTTAAAGGAACCATAAACAACCTTAAGCCATTAGAAAAAATGGGAAGAACATACTACGAAGGACCCAAACTCAAATGGGTACCTAAATCAAAACCTCTCATAATATAACATTGCATCATAACAAGGCTATGAGCATTAAATAATATTTTGAAAGTAGATGCTCAAGTCTTGAGATCTAATACTCTTTCAAGGCTCACTAGCCTATGTAACAATAACAAAAAAAAATTATTTGAATTAAGATATTTGAAGCTTAATGATCATTGTTTCTATTATAATAAATCATTTTATTAAAAATATTTCATCATTATATAATTAATCTTGATGATGCATACCTAGAGTATACTAGAATTAGAAAGAAGAAAGTATAGTTAACTTAAATAAAAGTTATATGTATGAAAAAAAGATTTTGATGATGATTATTGTATTGATGTGTATTAATTTGTGTTGATGATTTATGTTGTTTTTGAACCTAAAAATCATATATGAAATCATCTTTCTTTAAAAGAAAAACTTCTTAATAACATGATCGAATCTTCCAATATGCAAAAATCATTGGATTTAAAATGAATCAAAGATTTTATTTGAAAATATATTTGCAATGATCATAATAAAATTTTATTTTTGACTTTAAATGCTAATGCATTCTTGAAATAAATTTCAAAAGAAGGATAATTCTTTTTGAAAGAATATTTATCCCATGAATCCTTTAACAAAGATAAAATGATATATTTATTGTTGAATCTCTTTAACTACAAAAATAAATTTAGCTATTTTTTTTGGAAAATAATATATGATGACTTTATTAAAATTTTTTAAAAGGTGATTTTTATGATGATTTTGGATAAGTTTTCAAATGATTTTATTTTAAAAAGAGATTAATGAATCGATTATGTTATTTTTATGACTCTCTTGAATTATGAAAGTGATTATGATGATTTGATGATTTGAATTTGAATAAATTATTATCATGATTTTGACAAGTCTTTAATATTCATGAATGTCTTTTGATATCAATATTTATCTTGACATGATTTATTTTAAAACTCATGAATAACATAACTTATCACCAAAATTAGTATTTCTTAAATTTATGATAAATTAAAATTTGAAAGAGATTTGTATTATCATAAATATTCTCTTAATTTCTCGACTTGACTTTTACGTTATGGGAATCAACATTATTGATCTCTATAATTTTCTGTTTTTAATAAAAAGGAGATTTATGATCTTAACAATAATATTTAAATTTTTTATCAAGATCATTCTTCTTTTTTATTAAAAAGATTTATCTTGGATGAATTGAGATTATCCCCTAAGACTCATATTTATTATTCATAAAAAAAGGGAAAGAAGCTTATTAAACAAAATCATGTCTTTTAATATTAAAAAATTTGATTTTATCTTTAATAACATGATCTCCTTGTACATTTTGGCGTAATTTAAATATAAATGATAAGAAGAAATTATGCCATCATATTTCTTTCTTGACAATGACAGAAAAAAAAAAGAAGAGATAAAATTATTAATATGATTAGAAGTAAATTTGGATATGATAACATTGAATGAGAAACAATTACTTAGAAGAAAATTAAGACTTTTCAAATGCATGCAAAATAATTGATTTATAATTTGAGCTTGATCTACTATGATGCCTTCTTATGAAATTATTGATACTTTTAATCAAAATTTATAATAAATTAATTTTTTTTTTGCTATACTTGAAATTGCATGAGATTATTTTAAATGCATGAGTGACTCTAAACTTTTGAAACTCCTTGAATATCTTGAAGTTTTAAGCTTAATTTCAAAATTACATATATAAAATTTATGTCTTTAAAATTAAGCATTCTTGTGATATGATATTTTTCATTCCTCTACTTTGATTCTACCTTCTTGCTATTACAAAGTAGAGAAAGAAATTCATTAGCATTTCAAGAGACTAATAAGTCTATTAATTATATTTTGAATCTCTTAAAAGTGATTTTGATAATTTTGAAATTGAATGAGTGATTTACCTATATCGTAGTTTTGATTTCTTGGAATTATAACTTGAAATCTTTTATGAATCAAAATCTTTTGTTATGTGTCATCGTATTATTTAAATGAAAATTATTATACAAATCATGAACTTGACAACTTGAGATTTCTTATGAATGAATCAAGAAATTTTATTTTATTTGTTTCTCTTATAATTTATCTCTTGATAGTCACAATTTATTTTCATGTACATCTCATCACTATGTTAATTTTTTTTGATATATTTCATGTGATGATTTGAAAAATAATGTACTGGGAAAAGTTTTCCATTATCTTTTCTTTTTGACAATGACAAAGGGGAAACAAAATTTGTTTGCTTGCATAATGTAAAATGCTAGCTTGAATATAGCAAAGGAAGCAAAAATTTGCTAGCTTGCACTTCTCAAAAGAGAAGAAAAAACTTACTAGCTTAATTGTACTTCTCATTTTTGTTGATGACAAAAGGGGAGAATATATGATGATGTGAAATTATGTATGATGATAATGCATATTGATTTTTAAAAATATATCTGATGATTTGGAATAATAATCATAATTTTATAATATGATGTATTGTATATGATTTGGTTAAAATAGTTTCAACTTGGACTTTTGAGCTCATCTTAATATTCTGTTTGAAGTTTATTAAGATCTCTTCTTAATGATGTTTTACAACTCCTCCCTTATTTTCTTTCCTTTTTTTTTACAAGAAGAAGAAAATTATTTATGATTCATGTCGTATTTTACAAAGGAGAGCAAAGACTCATGTGCCTTAAAATCCTTAGCCCTATATTTCACTTTTTTGTTGATGACAAAGGGGGAGAAATATACATTGATGACACATCATATTGATTGATAACTCATGATATTGATGATATATACTGATAACACATGATATAGATATGGATTGAACATCTTGGATATGGATATGAGTGCATAGTTCTTATTATGATATGATGACTTGATGAAATTCATGATTTAATGATTTGATGCAAATTTATGATAAAATTTACATAAAATATTGATTGCTTGAATTTAAGAGTGTGTGATTTTCTTAAATTTAAGTGGCATAGATTTAGGGTTAGGATTAACTCCTGTCATCAATTAATTGTCATCATCAAAAAGGGGGAGATTATTGAATCTCATATTTTTGATGATGATATCAATTGATGGGTTATTGATCTAACATGATTGTTAGAATTGATTGATGCAGGATTAATTACGACAGAATAATTATTACAATCAGAATTAGCCAAGGTTAAGTCCATACATCGGGTCGATGCGGTTGGAAACTCACTAGGAGTACGTCGGGAGCTCGCCGAAGGCATCGAGAGTTTGCTAGGATGGTACAAGGGAGTTCACCAGAAGAAGATCGAGAATTATCAGAAGATTATCGGGGGTGGCCGAAAAGCTTGTCGGGAGTAAGGATGGTCTTGTAATGGATGTTTGGCAATTATGATTGTATTTAATTAAATCATAATTAGCATTGTGCAGGACTAACTATGACAGAAGCAATAGAGTTAAAATTAGACGATGGGCCAAGATCAAGCTTAAACATCGGGTCGGGGTTCAGATAATGTAGTGGGATATCGCCGAAGTTTGCTAAGAGATTTGCCGAAGGGATCGAGAAGCTCGCTGGGAATACTCCGGGAGATCGCCGGAAGAAGATCGAAAGACTTGTCGCAAGAATGCTGGAGGTTGCCGGATTGGCAGGAGTTAGGTCTTGGTTTAGCTAGTTGATCATTAAGTATTATAATCATTGAATCGTAGTTAGAAATTGAGTCATAATTGAGTTAGATTTAGATAAAATTTAAATCAACTCAATAGTGCAATTGAGTCTACTATAAGGTTTAGTTGAGCTTAGGTTGAGCTCAATTAGTTGACTAAGAGAATGGTCAATTGATGGTTCAAGTCGAAATTCAAAAAGTAGAGGGAACTACTTTTGTGGAAATTCTGATGGGTAAACCACAGTGAACGATGGGTGTATCGCTACTGCCCAGGCTTTCGGGTGGCTGACCCGCTCAGACTGGGCGGTTGAACTGCCCATACCCAGGAATATAGGTACTTTCGACGGTTGAGCTGCCCATACCCGGTTTTTTTTGGTATATTTGATTTCTGGCTCAAAAAATCTAAAGCCACTTGGGGCCTATAAATACCCCAAGTTTTCTTGCATTTTAGATAAAAATTTTAGAGATTATATTATGAGAAAATATTATGTGAGAATTGTAAGAAAAAGAAAAGGGGTAAAGGAGTGATCAAAGAGTGTAATCTTGTCTCTCTTGTAAGCAAAGTGTAAGGGTTTGGTCTTCACCTAAAGAAGATCGATAGTGGACGTCGGTGTGTCTCAAGAAGGAGGACTTGGGAGTAGACATAGGCCGTTGATGCCGAACCACTATAAAAATTGTGAGTGTTTCCTTGCTTATATATTTTTTTATTGACACTTCCGATTTAACTCAACTCTTTGAAAGTAAAGTTTTCACAATAAGTTCTTTCCTTCAAATGTTGCTTATCTTTTTGGTTTGCTTATTAACTTAGTAACTTTCTTTTAATCACTCACTCGTTTCACTAAGAACGAAAAGCTTCGGATTTCCTATCTTAGTTTAATCAAAAAGTTTTCACCTAAACTGAAAATTTACACTTGCACTTATTCACCCCCACCCCCCATCTTAGTGTCAATTGATCCTAACACTGAGATGACTGACATTTCATGCCACTCAGAGCGATCACCGCATCATGTGAAAAACGCCCCACAATGGAGTTGTTTTGGGCAGTTTTGGCTCCGCGCAATGAGCGATCATTTTGTAGCATTCTAGATTATTTTTGCTATCATTTCTTATGCCAAAACATATAAAATCAAGCCAAAACAACATGCCAAATATCTGTACAAATAAGAAAAAGCAATGAACAGTTCGTTGAGTGAAGATATTACGGTTAAGCGACGACCATTCGTGATAGAATGACCATTGTTAGCATTGCAATGAACTTTAGAGCCACAACCATCGCTACAAAAAGGGGGAGCTTTCCATGATAAAATATATTGAGGAATATGAAGAAGAGGTCTAAGAACCTAAGGAGGAGAATACGAAGGAAGACTCGTAGCCAGCCGATTACACGACTCATACTTTAGCCCGACCATGCAAATCTGCAAGTAGCAAAAGTTGAAGAATCTTTTAAGTAACATCCAATCACCATCCTCATCAATACTAGGAGCACCAACAACTTTATGAATAGCAAAGTTATTGCCCAATTGATGCTCCAAAATAAAGATTGTAGCAGGTTTGACATTGAGGTCGCAGACGGCCATATTTTGAAGTGCGACCAAAGATGCCCATGGGTAAAATTATTGTGACAGGACCAAGAGATACTTGTTGATTTCTTTCTCCTTCCTCTTGATGATTATGAGGTCATGCTTGACATCAATTAGCTAACTACGCTAGGTGACATTCCATGAAATTTTTCTAAATTTATCATGAATCTTTTCAGCCATGAGAAACAGGAGATCCTATGTAGGATATACGAGAGTGATGTAACAATGATTTGCATATAGCAAATGAAGAAAGTTTTAAACAAAGTGAAGAGCAACTTACTGATGTAACTTCAGCAGCATTCTATGAGGGAGCCAACAAAAATTGAAGACCCAAACATTCACCAATCACTTGCTAAAGTTTCAGACACTTTCACTGAACTGCGTATCCTACTTTCTACCCGTAGATATGACCATCAAATTTTGATTATCCTAGGTAAACCAGTAGCAAACACTCAGCTATATTGTTATCTTCACCTCTAAAATGCTAAAATAGAGAGGATTAAGAGCAGATGCTTGAAACATAGGTCATCCGGCCAAGTTGTAGCCCCTACTCTTTATTGGTGCTAATTTTACCTGACTTTGACAAAGTGTTAATGATTGATGCATCAGGAGCTAGAATTTATGTTATCCATATGCAAGATGGCCAACCCATAGCTTATATCAACAAAGCCCTCTCCCTGTACCACCTGAAGCTATCAGTCTACTACAAGGAAATGCTGACTAATGTTGAATTTATGGCTTGGTATGATATAGGACAATAGCACAAAGAGGAGATAAAATTAAGTCCTAAAAAATTATAGCTTTGACTCCCTCCAAACTCAGATCGAGCTCACTTTACCATGGACTATACTAGAAGGCAACTACCAAAATAAAGAAAAGTCTGGCTACCATTAAAGAACAACCACACACTAGCCTGCGCAAGAAAGAAATAGCTGCCTGACAAACGCCGGAGTAGAAGGAAGTTTACTATTAAAGATCGAGTCTTCCTTCATCTTTATCCTTACTAGCAGGAATTTATGAAGACTCAAGCCTCATAGAAGTAGTCTCCTAATTTCTTTAGACCCTATAAAATTGGAGATCACATTGGAGCTATAACTTATCGATTGGATCGACATGCTAATTCAAAATTATAATTAATCCTTCAGAAATCTCACTGCAAATGAAAGTTTAGAAAGAATGACTCAGCCCAGATCTATCCACCTAACACCCAAGTTGATGAGGAGGCCCAAGTTTAACTGATGATTGTATAAAATTATAGGATTATGACACATCGCCATCTAGTCACTACTGCTGATGTTGGACCACAGAAGCCGGATGCACTTACTATAAGGGCCACGAGGGAGCCTCATGAGGTGTTGTAGATCAAGACCTAGAATCACGGAGTCTCAGCCTTGAGGACAAGGCTAATTTGAAGAGGGAGGGTCTGTTAGGACCCCAACTGAGTTGGGTCTTAATCGATCAAGTCGAGTCCTTAGATTAGGTCTTGTTGGCCAACCTAGACCTGACATTAGGTTAATTAGAAGAAGATTTAAGTTCATTGTAATAAATCAGCCTAAATCCTAGTAGGGTTAAGATTCGGCTGATCTGGAGTCAGGTTAGGAGTCAAAGATAAATACGGGTTAAAGTCAATTACATCATAAATGTAATAAACCCTAATCTAACCACCACCCCCTAGTAAAGAAGTGGTTGGCTAAGGTTAGGGAGGAGTCCTTATGAGATGGGAGTCTCTTAGCCTCTTCTCCTCTTAAGAGAGGCCGACTAGGAGTTGCTTCTTAGAGAAGGGATTGAAGTTGAAGTAGGAGTTAATTCTTAGAGTTGAAGTTGGAGTTGTTGGATTAGGAGTTGCTTCTTAGAGTTGGAGTTGGAGTAGTTGGAAGTAGGAGTTGCGTTTTAAAGTTGGAGTTGGAGTTGGAGTTGTTAGGAGTAGGAGTCTTGAGTAGGAATCCTATTAGGAGTTAGGGTTTAGAAGTCCTATAAATAATCTTATAATTAACCACTTTTTATCATCAATAGATTAATTATTTTTTAGCCAATGTGTAGAAAATCAAGGAGGGAGGAACCCTTATAGAGTTCCAAGAAGGCCGATCCCCCTATAGAGATCACCCCAAGGTTAGAATCTGCAAAGGTTCTAACATTCCCCAACTTCAATCACCTCACATAACTACCATATGGGCTAATAGGATGAGCATGCGCCTTCGAGATAGAATAAAATCATATTAATTCATGGTCAATAGCATCAAGACAACATCAAAAGCTATTGAGGCTTATGGAGGGTATGGTCCTACAAAACTTTGGCACTCTTTATGGTTGCTTGGATTTCGATGATGTGAGTATATCATTCAGTTCAAAGCATCTGAAGACAATGATTTTTGAGGATTAAACTGAATTGATTTCAAGCTGAGTTCGTGTCCATACAAAAGAATGTGAACTGGTATATATAAACAAAGATACACAATGACTTATCATTCAGATGCACTTTGGATTTGTTACTATCTAAGCAAAGAGCATGTTTTGTCCTTGTTCTTGATAAAAAAATGTCTAGTAAGAAAGAGGCTTGATGGGTGCTCTTTCTTGATCGGTAGACTTCTGTTGTTATTTGTGTTGTTATTTGTTACTATCTAAGCAAAGAGCATGTTTTATATCCTATGATATAAAAATAATTTTTAGCATGATTTGCTATGTTAATTTGTACCAGGCGATATGTGTCGATCCAAAAAGAGACTAGCATATGGATCGTCTTACGCCAAGCAATCTATAATAAGGGACCTTATATCACTCGATATAGGATTTGTGCCAACTAAAACTATCATATTTAGATCAATATTGATTAATGACTAAGATTAAATAGTTTATTTGGTCGTTTCAACTAAATCTAAGAATTTTGTATCTTTTCTATCTTCTCATTTTTTTTCTCTTTCACTCTTTTTAACTCGTATAATCACTCAATCACTTTTTCACTCATATATTTTTCTTTTTCTCTCATTTGCATAGCGATATGTGTCGGTTCGATAGGGAACTGACATGCAAATTGCCCTTCTTGGAAATAGGCCCTTCTTTGAAGGTCTAGCAATGATGCAAAGAGGGATCTGCACCGAAGAGGAGAAGTGGCTGAGTTGTTGTACAGCAATGACGACCAATGAGCCAATGGTAGGCAACCGAGGCCGATGATGGTAGCAGCAGGTGCTAGCGAGGTTGAGCGAGAGGTTGCCAGACCAGCGACGTGGACGTTAATCGTAGAGTAGGACCCAAATCTTCAGATCCTCGAATGAGAACGACACTGATGATGGGTGCGACAGTAATGCTCTATTTTTTTCGGGAAATAAAGATCGCGGCTTTGCAGAAGAAGAGTCGATCGACGGTTGTAACTTTTTAGAAAGGCAGTCGACTGGGTGGGGATTTGCTGCTATTTGACAGTGAGAAGGAACTTGCTGCACCCTCTATGCGGAGCACCGAGAGACATTGGGCGGTGGCCCTTACAAGTGCTCTTAGCAGAGAAAACAAAGGCTGCAGAAGGGACGACGCCAGCAAGCAAGTGTAGAAGTTGTCATCTACTACAGATGGGGTAGGGAAGGTATCGCTGCTTGTTGGAGCTGATATGACAATAGTGGTGCACGAGAAAGATGGCCTCATGGAGAAGGATGACTCGATAGAGGAATGAGAAAGTCGACGGGGTCCATTGGGGGAAGAGAAAGCCGATGCACCATAATTCTCCAGCTTTGATGTCGATGAGAGACTACCATTTGACAGCAAGAAAAGATAGAAACTATCGCTGGACAATGAATAAAAGAAATATAATCTCTCTTATAGAGAGAGGGGCTCTGATACCATGTTGAAAATAAGAAAAAGTAATGAAAATGCCCATTGAGTTGATTGATTCATCATCAATTTATACAAGTGAAGATAGGATAATTTTTCTCAACTAATGTACGTGATTTCCTCGTTCAGTTGGGGAAATCATATATAAATCCTATCTTCTATCAGCCCTATACTAGGCAGTTCATAATAAGGGACCGCGTATCGCTTGATATGGGGTCTGTGTCAATCAAATTGATCAATTTTTAATTGATACCAATCATTGGTTGGGATTTACTAAATTCAAATAATCTATTTGAGCATTTGAATCAAATCTAAGGATTCTTAAATCCTTTCTACCCTTCATTCTTTTCTCTTTCACTTTCTCTAATTTATCTATTTTCTTAATCACTTTTTCACTCACATATTTTTTTCTTTTTCTCATTCTCACTCTCTTGAATTCCATAAAACTATAATTTGTGAATTGGATCAAACTTAAGAAGCTAATTAGAGAGGTTCAACACTTTAAGTTAGAGGAAGAACGCTCTAATCAAGGGTATATATATAACTTCTTAATCACATTCAATAATGTGCTTAGTCTAAAGACATTGCAGTAATATACATAATAGTGCATCAATCGACAATGACGATGAGACTAGGGAGTCAATGGCCCCATCTACATAGTTTAAGATTGATGCATGGACCAAAGAGCATTATTTTATGCATACAAATCATGGAGTTTGATATGATAGTTAGTCATTCTTCTTTTAGTACCAGTATAGTAATCAATCTTATGACATGAAGTAGCAAATTAGTGGCGAAAGTAAAAGTTCTAACATTTTTCATGCTCTGCACTAATACATTCCATAATCATAGTTGTCTCAAGAGTCGCCTCAGATATGCGTGGTTCATGAAGATCAAGTTACAACCATCACCATATTAATATACTAATGACATACAATGTATCAGTATACTATGTCATAAAATCAATTTAGAGATTGAATCTAACAAATATATCAAATTGATATATAAATACATATAATCAAGGATCCCGATTGTTAGGACTCTAGCTAAGTCAAGTCCTAATTTTATTGAGTCAAAGGGGTCATGAGTCATGTAAACCCTAAACTAGCTACCACTTCCTTTAGTTAAAGGGGTCTGCTAGGGTTAGGGAGGAGTTTAATTACGTTATGAGTCCCCTATAGCTGCCGGCCACCATTACTAGGAGTCGGCTAGGGGAGTTGGTTAGTGGATGATTAAGAGTTGGAGTCTTAGTAAGTAGGAGTCATATTAGGAGTTAGGGTTTTGAGACCATATATAAAGCATGTATTCAACACTATTTCCATCATCAATAGATCAATCTCTTTTCAGTACCTGGCCGAATGCTTAGAGGAGGGAACCCTTATAGAGTTCCAAGAGGCTGATCCCCTATAGAGATCAAACCCAAGCTTAGAATCCGCAAGGGTTCTAACCAACATTTCTTAGTGCTTTGCTGCCCTTCCATAGCCGCCCATCATCTTCATCTAGACGCCCAAGCAATTTCAACAATTGCTAAAATCATTGCCAAACTCTACCATCATCACCACTGCAGCAGATTCCCCCGTAGTTTGCACAAGAATGACATCAGGATCTGATAATCTACCTTACTACTGCTGTAATTTAATTATCCTAAACCCAAAACCCAAAAAAGTGTTTCAGTATTATGCTACACAAACTTGTTGTCGCAAAGTTACCATCTTTATGATGAAAGTTATGTTGTAAATTTCAGCCGCATACTATTGCCCTTTCTTTAATCTTGCTACCACTATTTTGCTATCATATCTTCTATGTACGATGGCTTTGGCACTTCTTATCAATGGATTTCCTTTGGGTTCTATGTAAAAATTTTTGATACAAAATGCTAAGATTTTTATGTCTAAACTACTGTACTTTAGATGTAAAAAATCTACAGCAGCACCTTCTCGTACTCCTTAATCTTGCCAAATTTATCACTGTCATATTCTCTTATGAATTTTATGATGGCATTAGCTTTTCCTTACTAATTGATTTCCATTGAGTTCTACTCGAATCCTTGTTACAAACTACTAAAAGTTTTATGTTTATACTATTGAAAATTTTGACGTAAAATTTTATCGCTATATCTTTTACCATTCTCTTTCTCATAACCCATTGGATCTTACTGAATTTGTTGCCACCAACCACATCATCTTTAAGGCACCCCTCTAGCCTTAAGACATAGTTGTCGTAGCCTATTTCTAAAATCCATAGGTAACCCAAATAGTAGTAAAAAACTATAGCCCAAACAATAGTCTACTATAGCCATAATCCTCCACCATCACTCTATCTTCCACAACCATAAAACTCTCCACCAACCTATGCCCCTAACACATCAACAGAAGAATGATTATAACAATTTAGATATGGAGATTTACACAATGGCATCGTAGGATTTGATTGATGCCAAGTTGGAGGCATTCAAATCATGTGTGGAGGACAAACTGCGCACCTTGTTCACAAAATCCAAAATTGGTCTATCTCCAAGTCTGATGAAATTACAGCAAAGTGAAAGTTTAGAGAGGCCTCTTGAGAAGGAAGAATAATCCATGGATCGAGCGCAACCATGCATGAGGGTGGACTTCCCTCGATGGGAAGAGGGAGACCCAACGAGATGGCTTTCGCGCGTAGAACGCTACTTCCACTATCATCGGACACCAGAGGCTTCCATGGTGGATATCGCTGCTATCCACCTCGAGGGAGATGCTAGACAATGATACAATTGCCTTGAGCACACCCAAAGAGTCCCAACATGGAGACAATTCAAGAGTGGGCTGCTGATCCACTTTGGATCGTCTGAATATGAGAACAATGATAGCCAACTTGCAAAGATCCAACAAACCTCCACAATTCAAGAATACTAGACCAGGTTTGAGAGATTATCTAACCAAGCATATGATTGATTTGAGAAGTAATTGTTAGGGACATTCATCGAAGGACTAAAGAAGGAGATAAGAGGAGAAGTAAAAGCATGACAGCCGTACACCTTGATAGTTGCAATCTCCTTCACCCGAATCCAAGAGGAGCGACTCAACCAAGATGCCCGAAGGATGAGAACCACACCTCGACTAGCAGCATACAAATCTCCAGCATTAACCACTCCCAATGTTCCCTCTCAACCAAAGAAATAGACAAGAGAAGAAATTCGCGACAGTTTGGCAAAGGGCCTATGTTGGCATTATGACGAACCGAGGAGCCATGACCATCGTTGCAAGAGGGGATGACCTTTTTGATTAAGCCCATTGATGATTCAGAAGAGGAGGATCATGAGCATGAGGAGGAGGTCATAGAGGAAGAATCACAGCTGGCCAGTTTTATGGTGCATGCTCTTGCCGGCTACGTAAACCCGTAGATGATGAAAGTGGGGGGACTACTAAAACAATAGCCAATCACCATCCTCATCGATATCGGAAGCACCAATAACTTCATGAACAGCAAGGTTGTTGCTTGGATGGTGCTTCACATTGAAGATTGTAGTAGGTTTGATGTCAAGATCGTCGACAATTAAATTTTGAAGTGCGATCGAAGATGCCTGCAAGTGAAGTTGATGCTGCAAGACCAAGAAATAGTTACTGAATTCTTCCTCCTCTCACTCGATTATTATGATGCCATGCTAGGCATTGAATGGCTGACTACACTAGGTGATGTTTCTTGAATTTTTTTGAAGTTAATTATGAAATTTTTCAGCAATGGGAAGTAAGTGATCCTATGTGGGAAACGCGAGAGCAACATGATAACGTTTTCAACGCAGCGAATTGAGAAAGTTTTACAAAAAATGAACAGCGGCTTCCTAATGCAACTCCAGTAGCAACATATGAGGGAGCCGACACTATTTCTATCATCAATAGATTAATCTTTTTTCAGCTGTTAGTCGAATACTTAGAGGAGGGAACCCCTATAGAGTTCCAGGAGACCGATCCCCTATAGAGATCAAATTCCAAACTTAAAATCCGTAAGTGTTTTAACACCGATCCACTATGCATGGAGTCCCATCATTCTTCTTGATGGTAGAACCAAGTATATTTATTGATTGATTACTTGATTAATTTAAATATTAAAGTTTTAATTATTTAATAAATAATTTAATAATTTAAATTATTATTTAAATAATTCAATATCAATGAAACGATGGTCCAAAATATACCACAAAGCTATTGCTCAAAATCTAAAAAATATATCATTATTTTTTAGACTATTTTTATTAAAATTATACTAAATTATATTTATTTCTAGTTTGACATTCAATTTAAAATAATAATTTTTTAGGTTGGAGGGGTTCAGAACCTAAAAAAAATTATTCAATTCGGAATTAATGGTTTTCAAGGTTTGAGAGGTTTAGAGAACCTAGGGAAGTGAAAATAGTAGTAGAATAATTTAATATTAGAGTTAAAGTGAGTGAACAAGTGTGTTTCTTAATATCACCTTGTGGGGTCACCTTTATATTGTGTGGTGTGGTTGAGAATATACCCTAAAATGTCATCAAGTTTCCTCAACTAGTGAGTGTCATATATCCATTTCATTTCAGCTCGATATGCATGTGAGACACTGTTGCTCATGATGAACTCCCCATCCCACCCTCGTACCCTTTGTCGAACCACAAGTAGCTTCCATCCATGAATCCTGTGCCATCTGCAGAGAAACCGGTGGTGTGGTGGTGGCAGCACCAGTGGTGGATGGCCCGTTTACGGCCGCGCTTCAGCAACTTCACGTAGTGGATGGCCTCGTCAAGCATCGACGCCGTGTCCATCTTGGTTCCCCCGGGGACGAGCTGCTGCAGCATCCTTATCCTCCTGCTTATCCTCTTCCTCCGGTTCCTGGCCGCCACGCTCTGGAGGTCCTTCGAGACCCTCACATTCCGCCGCTTTGGCGGATTCAGCAACTCCCAGTTGACGTGAATTGGCTACATAGCCGCGACGCGAAATATCATCTCTCTCATGGCATCCACCGGGGGCTGCCCGTCGGCCCCGGCTTCCGCCGGCTCCTGAGGACCATCGAAAGGTAAGGAAGATGTTGCACCGACGAGCAAAGAGGAGGGTGCATGTGTGCAGAAATCCGGAGAGACATGTGGTGGTGATTTGGATAGTTCACTCAGGTTCTCCATCTCCGTCGTCATTGTCATGAGATCCACTTCGGCTTCTTTAAGACAGCTCAGGTAGTCCACGTCCATTACTTCTCTCGCAACTGTGGAGGACGAGAGAGAAGTGTACGAAGGCTAATCAAAGTGAGGAGAAGAAGGGTTAGACTTGGAGCTCCGTCAAACGGTGCTGCAGAGGAGACGATTCAAGGTAAAGCAAAGCAGAAGAAGAGAAGGTATGAAGAACAAAAGAGTTCTTTATCCGATGAGGCTTGCACAGTTCCAATGCAGTAGGAAGGCTTTATAATGAGAAATGAGCACATACTAACAACAAAGAGTGGAACACTTTTATTCTGTCAATAAGATATCATTTTGTCTATATGTCTTCTCTGCCATAGATCTCCATTTTATCTGACCATCAGACCTTTCCTTGGGCTGATTCCTCTCGGAATGCATGCACTTGGCACATTCACAGCGACCGATGATTGCCAACTTGTAGTATGTTAATAGCATCGGCAGAATGATACTTAGACAAGGCTGCTCCTCATCGTCCACCTTGGTCTCAAGAAACCAGACATGATGAAACCATCATCTGCAAACAGTCGTTTTCTACAGGTATATGACAGCTGATTAGGAATACTACAACAGTTATCCTGATGAAATATTGTCGAACACATAAACTACAATTCACTAAGAACAGATTCCTATCGGAATGACCATGCATGGATCATATAAAGTATATGATGTGATACTTTAAAAAGGTGAGAAGCAAGAACGAGTTCTAAAAGCGACTCTGTTGTTTATCTTCTGCCGCTCTTGTAGAGGACATGCCACAAGGTGGTGCTGCTGCTACCAGAGCGTATGCGCATATATGATCACTTTAGTAGTAGAGCTTTTTTCTTGAAGAAGGACCTGTCCTGTACTTCTTTCTTCTTCCTGAAACTTGCGTCCTGTTCTATATATGATCACTTGTAGAATGAAACGAGCAGGTGAAACAGGGATAATGGTGGATACGAAGAGCAGCAGACAGTAAATAAATTATCGGTGGATTTTATATCGTGGTAGAGGAGTTAGCATGGGTTGGTTCAGCCCATGCGCATAAGCTCATCAGCGTCGGTCGGAAGTAGGTAGTGTGCTCGGCAGAGATCAGTTGGGTCTACTCGTGAGCACGTCCCGGATTCCTCCTTCTCGGGGGCTGTCTAGATATTCTGCACAAAGGCCTCGTCGGAATGGGGATGCCCGATGTGGCCCCTTCAATAATCAAATCAGTGCTCCGACCAAGATAGTCTGAAAAATATAGTATATTGAGTTAGAGAGTCTGAGGGAGAGAGAGCCCCCTTGAGCTGTTCTCAATGGTGGCTTTTATACTCATCAGGTGGGAGACAACCATACCTTGATCCTTAATGTCGACAACATCCTAGGCTGAACCAAGGGTACAACACTATTGAGTCTCAAGACCTCGATTGGTGGGTTGGTGTCAGACGATGTTGCCTTTCAGGTCTTGAGCCTGCTACTATGATGTTAAGATCAATTGGCACTAAGAGAGGGGGTGAATTAGTACAAGTGTAAAATCACGTTTTAAGGAAAACCTTTCATGAGAATCAAAATCGGAAAACAGAAGTGTTTCGTTGAGTAACTGAGCAATAAGCTATTAAATGAAGTTAAGTTATTATGATGCTAAAAGAAAGCTCTGTATAAGAACATGCATAATTAAAAATAACAAACTAGAGAGATGCTCACAAATTTATAGTTGTTTAGCCTCAACTTGGCCTACGTCCATTCCCGAATCCTCTTCTCCAAGGTCCACCGATGTCCATTATCGATCTTCTTTAGGTGAAGACCAAACCCTTATAAGCTTTCAACTCAAAGGAGATTTCTTACAAGAAATACAACACTTGGCTCACTCCCTTCCCCATTTTTTTTTTTCTTGCATACTTTTAGCACCCAATTTTTCATACAAATTTTAGCCTAATTGTTATGCAAAAACCTATACTAAATGCTAGAAAACTTAAGGTATTTATAGGCCCAATTGATTTCAAAAGAATAGAGCCAAAATTAAAACTCACCTAAAAAATCTGGGTACAAGCGGTACAATCGTCAGTGTTGGCGATACAATTGCCGAAAGCTTACCCTGAAAGCAAGTGGTACAACCGTTAGTGTCGGCGGTCTAACTGTCGCTTGTTGCTCGGATTCCTGGGCGATGGCAGTACAACCGTCACTCACCAGTGGTACAACCGTCAGGATTTTTGAAAAAGTGATTCCCTTCACTTTTCCAATCCCGAGTTGTACCTCTTATTGACTAATTTCTAGGTCAACCAATTAAACTCAACCCGAGCTCAATTAATCTCAAATATGGACCCAGTTGCCTTATTGAGTTGTTTTCGATTCTTTCCAAATTAAACCCAATTAGGACTCGAACCAAACTACGAGTTACTTGATTACAACTATAAATGACCATCAAGTCTAATAATTGACCTAACCCTCGGTAATTCGACAACCTCCGACATTTTTCTGGTGAGTTTTACGATCTTCCTCCGGTGATCTCCCGACGTATTCCCAACGAGCTTCCTGATTCTTTCAATGAACTCCTAATGAACTCCCAGCGAGCTTTCGCTGCATGGTCTGAACCTTAGCCCGATACCCAAACTTGATCTTGGCCCATCATCTAGTTGTAATTTCTTTTCTTCATCATAGTTAAACCTTCATGATATTAATTATGACTTAATTAATTATAATCAACATGGCCAACAAATCTATTTAAAGACCTTCCTAACTCCCGGCAAGCTTTTTGGCTTCCCCCGATAATCTTTCGATGAGTCTCAGTCTTCTTTTGGCGAACTCCCTTGCGCCATCCTGGCAAACTCCCGATACCCTCGGTGAGCTCCCGATGCACTCCAAGTGAGTTCCCAACTGTAATGTCCTCACTCCGACCCGATGCCTGGACTTGACTTTGGCCAAACCTCTTATTGTAATTATCTCTCTATCATAGTTAATCCTGCATCAATAAACTCTAACACACATATTAGATCAATAACCCATCAATTGGTTTAATCATCAAAATCTGAGATTCAACAATCTCCCCCTTTGTCATGACTTAAGGGGGAGATTGTTGAATCTCGATTTTTGATGATGAAAATCAATTGATAACGGGAGTTAAACATTATTCCCCCTATATCCATGCCATTAATTCAAATAAGGTAAACTTAAATTTGAGAGAACCACACACTCTTGAATTCAAGTATCATAATATCTATTCAAATTTTGAAATGATATACTATGAAATTTAACATCATCAAATTATACATGACACATGATATTTACTTCAACTAATCATGAATCATCAAATTTTCAAGAATATTCCAAGAATTTCATGCAAAATTTTCTTCTTTAAAAAATCATCATGATATAACATTAATTTTAACATTATGCATCAATCATACATTACGTTGAAATTCTCTTCCTTAAGTTATCAATTAATTCTCCTCTTTGTTTATCAACAAAAATAGGAGAAATATTCATTTTTTATTTTTCTACATATGTCATCTACCTCTTTGTCATTAACAAAAAGGTGAAATATTAGAGCACATGATTTCAAGACATATGTGTCATTATTCCCCTTTAGTAAAATAGTATATGAGTAATAATTTTCTCATGAAATTTTTTTTCTTTTGACATATATGTATCATTTTGTATCATCAATTTGCTATTTCTTCGCCTTTGCCATCATCAAAAAGAGTTGAAATAACAAGCAAGTAATTTCATGATACATAAACTCATCATGTATCAAAATTTTCATATTTGTACAAAATAAATTTTGTATTGCTCCCCCTTAATAAAATAGGATAAAACCATAATTTTCTTATAAAAATTTTTCTTCATTTTCTTTGAATAATAAAGAAGAAATAAGGGAGGGGAGTGAAAAACATCATATCACAAAAATAGAACTTAATCTTGTAAATTCTGAAATCCAAAAGTTAAGAACTAACCATTCAATTTAATTCATTTTATTTCAAACAAGAGTAGCAAATCAAACAATTCAAACATTCTCATGGTTTAGCATTCCTACCTCTCAACCTCAATCTTATAGATGTAGATTTTGAAATGATTATTTTAAAGATGAGCTAAAAAATATGAGAAATCCAAGATCCACTTATGCATTCATCTTATGTAGAATCTTAAATACAATAGAAAGTCAAGAAATCCAAAATATAACAAATCATGCATTTTGAAGACCATCTCATGTAAATTTTGATAAGAAGCTCAATTATAAAGTCCAAAAAATCCGTAGAAAAATATGATAGTAAATCAAGCTCAAATTTTGAATTATGCATTTCGCATGTATTTAGAAAATTTAAAGTTCTTAATTTTTTTCAAGCAAATTATTTCTCATTCAATGTTATCATATCCAATTCGCTTCTAATCATATTGAAACTTTTATTTTCCTTTTTGGTCATTATCAAGAAGGAATATGATGACATAATTTCTTCTTAACATCCATATTCAAATTATGTCCAAAAGTACAAGGAGATCATTTCATAAAATCAAATCTTTAAGTACCAAAAGATATTATTTAAATTAATAAATTTGTCCCTCCTTTGTGAATTTTAACATAATTAATCAAAAAATCTTATGTATTCAAAATTCCAAAAAAAATAGAAATCCAATCATGCAAATCTCATGTATTTTAAATTCTTAATTTTTTTTAGCAAATCGCTCCTCATCCCATAAAAGTTTTGTAATCAAAGTATTTAATTTCATTATTGTAAAATATCATTTTTGTCTCTCCCTTGGTCATTGTCAAAGTAACAGTTAAAATACAATAGTACTAAATTTTAAGATCACGATTAGTAAAAAAAAAATCTCAAGGTAATAGAATATGCCATTCATGAATATAAGAGAGTTATAAATCATGACACGAAGGATATTACTATCAAATCATGAATACCAAATGTCATGATTCAATTTGACAAAGTTCTTCTTAGATAAGATTCAAGGCTTTAGAAATCTTTAGGAGATCAAATAAGAATAATGTACATTCATAAAAATATCAAATTATAGATATCAAGATCATGAATAAATTATAAAGAAGAAGCGATAGAAGATCTTGATATGTATATAATAAACTCCAAGTTATCAAGAATATGGTTCATAAGAAGATTTTCAAGTTATTGTTTTGAAAGATAAATTATGATTCATTTATATGATTTTCTTTGAACGAATTTGATTTTTATAAGGATTTCAAGTTTTGATTTCTTAAGATGTCAAAATCATGATTTAAGTTACGAAATCATTAAGATGTCAAAAACGTTGAGTAGATTCATCAATCCTTTTTAAAAAACAAAACTATTTGAAAATATATCTAAAATTATTATTAAGAATCACTTTTCAGCAGATTTTCATAAAGACAACATAGATTGTTTTCTAAAAGAAAATAGTTAAAGTTTTCTAATTCATTTTTGTAGTTAAAGAGATTCAACAATAATGGTATCAATTTATCTCTTGTTGAAGGATTGATAGGATAAATATTTTTAAGAAGAATTATTCTCTTTTTAGTTATTTGTTTCAAGAATGATTTTCAGATTAATGAATTTTTGATTAAGACCGAAATCTAAATATCATTTCAAAAGGAATCATCAAGGTCATTACTATAACACTTTAAAATGATAAAACATCTTCAAAGTAAAATTCAACCTATCTCAATTTCAACTTTTAAATGAATCTAACTCTTTACACATAGTGCAAGGAGTTGACAAACTCATTTCCAAATTTTTTATTTATTTTATATTCAAATTCAAAAATAATCTATCATTTAATAATACACATTCAATCTTAACAATTATTCAATCATTTAAATCAATCATTCAATAATGATATTTATAAGCTAACTTAGTAAAAAATACCATAACATTTAAGACATTCAACAATAGCCTTTGTATTTAAACTAACATTCAAGTTAATGATTTTGAACCTATTATTCAATCATCATCAAAATCTCATTTTTATATATTTCAATATAACTATTTTCCATTAACAATGACTAAGGTTCTTTAGTTCTAGTTCATTTTAATACTAGTAAGCTCTAGCTATGCATTATCAAGATTAATTATATAATCATGAACTATTTTTAATAAAAAGATTTATTATAACAAAGATCATTAAATTTCAAACATCTTGATTCAAATAATTTTTTCTTAATTTTGATATTTTGGCTAGAGAGCTTGATAAGTAAGTTAGATCTCAAATCAAATGGCTTGAGCATTCACAAGATACCATTCTATTTTGCTTCTAGCCTTAGTTTGGTGACAAACCTATAAGAAAGATTTAGGTACCTATTTACATTGGGACCTATATGAAAAACTTTATTTTTCTTATCTAATGATTTTTGGTAGTTTGTTGTTCCCTTAGGAACCCAAACTAATTTGTAAGGACTATAATTTATAAACAAACATTTGTTGGCTTTATATCCTAATCTATTATAGAAATTATATTTTATTTTTGGTGATAAGTTTAGAGTGGGTCCTTTAACAAAGGTAGTTGGCTTTTGTTGGGTTTTGCCCACAAAGCCTATTCCTTTTCTACCATTAATATGACCCTTATTAGTAAGGATCATCTAAGGAATTTATTTCCTATTTTAAAATTTTCTAATATTTGTTTAAGCATGATATTTTCCTCTTTAATAATATCTAGTATTTCAATTTTAGAGCAAAGATATATGATGAAAATGTATCATGCATTTGATCTAATCTACTAACTAATGAACCATATTCATTTTTAAGTAACTTATAAGATTTACTAATTTCTAAATTCATCAAACAATTCTTGTAACATATTTAATAATTAAATAAAAGAAATACTTAGTGAATTATTAACCTCTTCTTAGATGGTCATAAGCGAGTGATTCTCCACTTCTTGGTTGTGCACTTCATTTTCGGAGCGTCTCAACTACTTGCGTTCATAGCAAGAGGTTTTTGTTCATCTTAAGATTATTTTTATGATTCATGTTCATTAAATTTTTTGGTTCTTTTGTCAGGAGTTCAAGTTCAAAGTTCTTATCACTCGAGGTTTCACTCGATGAGTCATATATCATTTTCAGTTCATAATCCTTCCTGTTCTATAGAAGGTTTTGTTTTTGTGTTCCCAAGGTTCTTTCCTTCCTATTCTTTCGAAGATATTCTTCAAGTTCATTTTTATGGATTATTTCATTTAATGATTCATTTGATTTAGTTATGTTTTCATATATGATTTTCAAAGTATGTCAAATATTAAAAGCTGTTTCACAAACAAAAACTCGATTAAATTTATTTTTATCGAGAGCACAAAATAAAGCATTTATTACTTTTATATTTAAATAAAATATTTATTTTTATAATTATTTCAATCATTTATTAGATTGGATGACTTCTAAAAATATTTTTTAACAATACACCATAAATCAAGATATATTGAAATAAAAAAGATATGAATTTAGATTTTCCAAGATATGTAATTCATCCTATTGAACATGGACAGACGTGCATAGAATGTCCCTCATTCATACTGAAAGAAGTCATTTACTCACTTGGCTTTTTAGTCCAATTAGTAGCACTTGGCTTTGATATCAATTGTTAGGATCAATTGGCACTAAGAGAGAATCACATTTTAAAATGTAATTTTTGGTCTTGATTCTCACGAAAAGTTTCTTTAAAATGTGAGGGGAGGGGAGGGGGGGTTGTATTAGTATAAATGTAAAATCACATTTTAAAGAAACTTTTCGTGAGAATCAAAACCAAAAATTGGAAGCGTTTCATTGAGTAAGTGAGCAATAAGCTATTGAACGAAGCTAAGTTATGATTATGCTAAAAGAAAGCTTCGTATAAGAACATGTATAATAAAAAATAATAAAGTATAGAGATACTCATAGATTTATAGTGGTTTGGCCTCAACCTAGCCTACGTCCACTCCCGAGTCCTCTTCTCCGAGGTCCACTAGTGTCCACTACCGATCTTTCCACCAGTGTCCACTACCGATCTTTTTTGGGTAAAGATCAAACCTTTATAGGTTTTTAACTCAAGGGAGACTTCTTACAAGAAATACAACACTTGGCTTACTCCCTTCCCTCTTTTCTTTTTATTGCACACTTTTAGCATCCAATTTTTTATATAATTTATAGCCCAATTATTGTACAAAAATCTGTACTAAATGTAAGAATATTTGGGGTATTTATAGGCCCCAATTGGCTTTAGAAGACTGGAGCCAAAATTTAAACTCACCTAAAAAATCCAAATATAGGCGGTACAATTACTGGCGCTGGTGGTACGACCATCAGGATTTCCAGAAAAGTAATTCTCTTCACTTTTCCAATCCCGACTTGTACCTCCTATTGACCAATTTTTAAATCAACCAATTGGCTCAACCTGAGCTCAATCCAAACTCAAATGTGGACCAGATTGTCTCATTGGGTTGATTTGGATTCCTTCCAAATCAAACTCAATTAGGACTCAAGCCTAACTATGACTCACATAATTACAACCATACATGACTATCAAGTCTAACAATTGACCTAACCCTCAACAATATGGCAACCTCCGTCATTCTTCTGGTGAGTTTTACAGCCTTCCTTCGGTGATCTCCCAGCGTATTTCTAACGAGGTTCCTAATTCCTTCGATGAACTCTTAACGAAGTCCCGGCGAGCTCCCACTGCATCGTTCGAAGCTTGGCCCAATGCCCAAACTTGATCTTGGATTAAAATGGCCAAAAAATCCACTTCAAGATCTTCTCAACTCCCGATAAGCTTTTTGATATCCCTTGACAATCTTTCGATGAGTCTCAGTCTTCGTCTTCTTCTTGTGAACTCCTTTGCGCCATCCTAGCAAACTCCTGATACCCTCGATGAGCTCCCAACACACTCCAAGCGAGTTCCCAACCGCATCGTCCTCACTCTGATCCGATGCTTGGGCTTGAATTTGGCTAAACCTCTGATTGTAATTATCTCTTTGTCATAGTTAATCCTGCATCAATCACCTCTAACATACACGTTAGATCAATAACTCATCAATTGATTTCATCATCAAAATCTGAGATTCAACATATGATAGGTCGATGGGCTTTGTGCTAGGTTGGATGACACTATGGTAGCTCGCCTGACATTGTGCCAAGTTGGCCGAGGCTATGCCATATGTTCTGGGCTACCAAATGATGTGGTCGGTTGAGCTGGCTCCTTAGAGTGTGTTAGAACCCTTGCAGATTCTAAGCTTGGGGTGATCTCTATAGGGGATTTGCCTCCTTGGAACTCTATGAAGGTTCCTCCCTCCTTAGTTTTCTGCACAAAGATTGGAAGATAATTGATCTATTGATGATAAAAGAGGGTTGAATACATTCTATTTATAGAGCTTCTATACCCTAACTCCTAATAGGATTCCTACTTAAAATCTCTAACTCCTAACAACTCCCTAGCCGACCTCTAATAAGAGTGGTCGATGGCTACCATGACTTCTAATCCTAATCCAACTCTAACCCTATCCCTAGTCGGCCCCTTTGACTATAGTAGGTGGCAGCTAATTAGGGTTTTACATGTGTATATCCCCCTTTTTGACTTAATTAAAATTATGATTTAATTAAATAGAATCTTAACAGACCCACCCTCTTCAAATCAGCTTTGTCCTCTAGGCTGATGCTCCATGAATTCTGAGAATTTGATTTTTAAGTTTTATAACTCTACCATGTGACATCTTCAGCAGGTAAGTTCGTCCACTATACCAACACCTCAATAGTGGGTCGTCGACGTAGAGTCACAATCCGATGATCAATGATGGCACTCGACTAGATCTAGAGCTCTCCATGGGTTGTAATGTCCGGCAGGTGGCTCTGGGCTGTCTCGTTTTATCCTATCTAGGTCTTTAGGCAAGACACATGAAAAACTGGGTAGATCCAGGAGTTGGCGGGCAAGTCTAGTCTATATGTCACTGCTCCGATGTGCTCCATGATCTGGTATGGTCCATAGAATCATGGTTAAAATTTCATAGATGCTCTGATCTGGACTGATGTTTGCTTGTATGGTTGGACTCTAAGAAAGACCCAATCTCCCACTAAAAACTCTGTTTTGCACTTGTGTTGATCATATTGTTGTTTCATTCTTAACTGGGCTGCTAAGAGATTATCTTTTAATAGCTTCATAATTTTGTCCCTATCTTTGAGCTCCCGGTCTACCTGTTCTACTTTAGATGTGCCCGCCCAGTACATACTTTAGGATTACAAGGGATGGTCAGCCATACATGGCTTCATAAGGAGTATATTTTGTCGACGAATGATAAGTCGTATTATACCACCACTCAGCCCAGGGAAGTCATTTTGTCCACTCTTTTGGTTAGTCACTGGTAAAGTATTTGAGGTATGTCTATAAGTACCTGTTCACCACTTCGATCTGATCGTCGGTCTGTGGATGGTATGCCATGCTCATCTTCAACTTGGTGCCCTATAACTGAAATAATTCTATCCAAAATTTACTGGTGAAGACCCTACCATGATCATTTACAATAGATCTTGGCATCCCATGCAGCTTTATAATATTTTCCTAAATCTGAGCGATGCTGGAAGCGGTGTAGGGGTTGCAGACAACACAAAAGTGGGCATACTTCGTAAGATGATCAACCACAATGAGATTTGTATCTTTTTTCTTGGGATGAGGGCAGCCCTTCAATGAAGTCCATTGATATATCAGTCCATATTAAGTTCGGGATGGGTAGAGATTGCAGCTTTCAGGGGCTTACCACTGTTTTGTCTTTATGTCGTTGGCATACATCACACTGTGCCACAAATTTAGCAATAATATTTTTCATCCCTCTCCAATAAAAATTTTGCTTAATTCTCTTATAAGTTCTAAGGAATCTAGATTGCCCTGCCGTTGGTGTGGAATACATCTCTTGAAGGATAGTCTTTAAGCAAGTAGAATTCGGCACAAACACGATGCATCCCTTATAGCGCAAGTCCTTCGAATCCCAACTAAAATGAGTCATAGATCTTGGTTCCTCCTCCAATTTTTTGATGATCTTGCTGATCTCTAGATCATCTCTCCATTCCTTCCTAATGTCCTCGAGAAAGCCGTTGGTTGGAAGGGAGATGGCCGAAAATTTAGCTTACTCAGGTAGCCGCAAAAGTGCATCTACAACATTTTCTTTCTCTTTTTTGTAAGTTATTTCATAATCATACCCAAGAAGTTTTGTACCTATTTTTAATGTTCAAGGGAGGATATATTCTGCTCTAAAAACATATTTGAGGCTCTTGTGGTCGATTTTATTTTTAGAAGCATCACATGATCAAGTAAGGTCTCTACTTTGTCATTGCATACACAATCGAAAGCATCTTCTTATCATTGATAGACATTTTCAAATGGAAGGGGGATAATGCCTTGCTAATGTAAGTGAGGGGTTAGACATCTTGCATGAGGACAATGACAATCCCAACTCCATATGCATCGACTTCAATGATGAAAGTTCTATTAAAGTCGGGTAATGCTAGCACGAGCATTGATGTCATGGCTGCCTTGAGATAGTTGAAGGTAGCGGAGGCTTTGTTTGACCACTAGAAAGCATTTTTTTTAGCAAGGATATGAGGAGTACACTGATCTTTCCATAATCTTTGATGAACTTGCGGTAGTAGCCCGTCAAACCGAGGAAACCGTGTAGCAGTTTTATGTTCTTTGGTGTCGACCAGTTTTGCATTGCCTCGATTTTGGATAGGTCCATAGCCACACCTTCCTTTGATATGATGTACCCAAGATACTCCTCCACCTTTTATTGAAAAAAGCTTCATTTTGATTGTTTGATAAAAAGAACATGCTCTCGAAGAACATCAAAACATGTCGTAAATGCTAAAACTGACTTTTAAGTGAAGAGCTGTAAATAAGGATGTCGTCGAAGAAAACCAATATGAACTTACAAAGGTAACTTCAAAAAATGTCATTTATAAGACTTTGAAAGGTGGAGGGAGCATTGGTGAGGCCAAAGGACATTACCAAAATTCATAGTGGCCGTTGTGCGTCTAAAAGGCAATTTTCAGTATGTCTTCTTCGCACACCCGAATTTGATAATATCCGGATCGAAGATCCAACTTCGTGAAGAATCGTGCTCCCCTTAATTCATCAAGTAATTCATCCACCACTAGAATAGAGTACTTGTCCTTGATGGTTATGTCGTTGAGAGCTCGGTAGTCGATGCACATTCATTACGTTTTGTCTTTCTTTCATATGAGAAGCACCAGCGAAGAGTAGGGCTGCATCATGGCCTAATGACCCCTATTTCAAGTATTTTCTTTACAATTCTCTCTATTTAATCTTTCTGGAGATGAGGATAATGATATGGCCGAGTGTTCACTGGTGGTTTGCCCAGAAGAATTAGAATTCGATGATCATGCTATCAGATAGGAGGTAGGCTGTGCAGTTCGACGAAGACATCTGAAAATTCAGCAAGTAGTTGGAGAAGGTTTGGGTTTTCAATTTTTGTTGGCTCCCCCAAAGATTGCTGCTAGAGTTGCATTAGGAAGCCATTGTTCACTTTGTGCAAAACTTTCTCTATTTGTTATGTGCAAACCATTGTATGTCACACCCACGTTTCTCGTGTAGAATCACCTGTTTTCTTTTGCTGTAAAATTTCATAAGTAATTTTGAGAAATTCTAGGAAACATCAACTAATGTGGTCAGCCATTCAATGCCAAGTATGGCCTCACAATTGTCAAGTGGGAGGCGGAAGAAATCTGCAATTATCTCCTGGTCTTGCAACAACAATCTCACCTATGGGCACCTGTAGTTGCACTATAAAATTTGTCCGTTAGTGACCTTAACATCAAACCTACTACAATCCTTGATATGTAAGGCCATCCGAATAGCAACCTTATTGTTCATGAAGTTATTAGTGCTCCCGGTATTGATGAAGATGGTGATTGATTGATGTTTAAGTAGTCCTCCTACTTTCATCATTTGCGAGTTCGTGTAGCTGACAAGAGCATGCACTGTATAATCATCTAGCTACTGTTCTTCTTCCATGACCTCCTCCTTTAAATCTTCAATGGGTTCAATCAGTAGAAGGCATCCCTGTTTGCAGCGATGGTCATGGCTCCACGGTTTGTCACAAGCAAAGGCCCTTCGTCAATCTATCATGAAGTTCTTCTCTTGTTAATTTCTTTGGCAGCGAAGGATGGCCGGGAGCAAAGGGTGCCAAAGGTTTATATGTTACTAGTCTAGGAGTGGTCCTCATCCTTTGGGCATCTTGGTTGAGTCGCTCCTCTTGGATTCAGGAGAAGGAGATTACGGCCAGCAAGGTGTAGGGTTACCGCGCCTTAACTTCTCCCTTTATTTTTGGTTTAAGTCCTTTAATGAACATCCTTAATTATTATTTGTTAGACCAATCATGAGTGAGGTTAGATAATCTCTCAAATCTTGTTTGGTATTCTTGGATTATGGAGATTTATCGAATCTTCACAAGTTGTCCATCGATATTCTTGTACTCGATCGGTCCAAAGTGGTTCAGTAGTCTACTTTTGAATTGTATCCACGTCGGGACTTATTGGATGTATTCAAGCCAATTGTACCACTAAATTGCATCTCCTTCAAGGTGGATGACAGCGATGTCCACCATGGAAGCCTCTGGTGTTCGGTAATAGCGAAAGTAACGTTTGGCACGCGAAAGCCATCCCATGGGATCTGCTTCTTTCCATCAAGGTATGTCTACCCTCATATGTGGCGGCATCATATTTGAGGCTTATTCTTCCTTCTTTGGAGGCCTCTCAGAACTTTTACCTTGCTGCAATTTTGTTGAGATCATCCAATTCTGAATTCTGAGTAAGATGAGCAATTTGTCCTCCATACGTGATTCAAACACCTCCAACTTAGCATCAATGGAATACCGGGATGCCATTATGTATGCCTCTAGATCTGAGATGTTTTTGTTTTTTTTCTATTGACAGGTCAAGGGTATAGGGTGGTGAAAGGTTTGGTGGCAGCAGAAGATAAGATCGGTGGTGGAGGGTTGTGGCTGCAATAGGTTGCTATTTGGGCTATGATTTTGGGTGTTGTTAGGGTTATGGAAATAGGTTATGATAGTTGTGTCTTAAAGCTAGAGGGCTGCCCTAAAGACGACATGATTGGTGAGTAAGATTGATAGGGTTTTGGTGGGTTGCAAGAAGAAAAATGACAAAAGGTGCAGGAGCATAATTTTTCATCGAAAAATTTTAGTAGGATATGTAATTTTTTCTAGTAGTTTGTGACAAGGATTCAAGCAAAAGTTAAGGGAGATCCGTTAGTAAGGGAAATATAATATCGATAAAAAATTCATGAAAGAATACAATAGTAAGGGATTCGACTAGATCAAGAATACGAGAAGGTGCTACAGTAGAATTTTACGTCAAAGGTCCAGCAATTTAGACATAAAAGATCAGTAGTTTATATCGATAATTTTTTCATGAAACCAAAAAAAAATATACTATTAAGGAGTGTTAAAGCCATCATAAAAAACTCATAGAAGGTTGGGTAGAAAAATAGTGATAACAAGATCAAGCAGTGTAGTAATATGCGACTAAATTCTGCAGCGTAACTTTCATCGTAAAGCTGGCAACTTTATAACGATAAGTTTATGCAGCAAAATAGGAACACTTTTTTGGTTTTCTTTTTGGGTTAAAGATAACTAAATTACAGCAGCAGTAAGGTAGAATACCAGAATGATAGGACCCCAACAGAGTTGGGTCATGCTCAACCAAGTAGCAACCAATATAACCCTGTGATATTATAATAAAACCCCATCTAGTCACCTCTATCCTATAAAGAAGAGTGACTAGGGTTTTTTTTTTGGCCTTAGGGCTTCCTAAACGTCATCCCCCTTACTGGGCTGGTCGACTTGGGTTTATAGCAGGGACACATGGCTTGTACCCTTTATTTAGGTAGGTCGACTATATGAAGGGGAAAAGGGGGAATTTACTTAGGAAGCACCCCTCTAGGGCTAGGGTTTTAGAGCCTTATATAAACTTGTAGCCTCCACCTCTTTTTCTCAAGCAATAGATCAGTTTCTTTCAACCATCTGGCCGAATACAAGGAGAGAGGAACCCCTATAGCATTCCAAGGGTTGATCCCACTCAAAAATCAATCTTCATATAATTCCTCTAGGATTCTATCATATGATATCAGAGAAGTGATCTTGCTGCTTTTGCTACCATCTCTACCACCTCCATCAAGCCAAGAAATTGTCATAATTGCTTTTGATGTCACCTCCACTATCATCCTCCTTTTGCAGATCAAATCAATCTGCTGCTGCCACCATCAATTGCACTGAGATCTAGTATTTCCCTACCACCCATACCTTTTGCTATTATAATTTTCCATCTATAGAATACCAAAAAGAATTTCCTATCTTTTCCTTACTATAAATTCCTTCCAACGTAAAAGTGATCATCTTTATAAACGAAGAATTGCTATAGAAAATTTCAACTACACATAGGCTTTTTGAATCTATCTATTTGGCATCTTTTATGAATAAAAATTTTCACACATTTCATAGATCTTCTTGGCTTTCATCTAAAATTGATCTATTATAAAACCCTCTTTGAAACAATTCTTATAACACTGTAAATTGTCATCACAAACAGTTGAAATTTTACTATGAAAATTTTGCCATCTTATCTTGCACCGGATTCCTTACCGTTATGTTATCGAAATTTTCTTGTTCCAGATTGCTATTACTTGTACCATCTGAACTAAGATTTTTTTTCTATCAAAATTCTCCATAATTTTCTCAGGTTTTTGCTGGAATTTATGTCAAGAAACTACTGCTTCTTCGACAGTAATTCTGTTCGACAGCACAGCATACACCACAATGATCTTTCATCGAATTCTATCAAATCTTTGCTATCATCTTTTTCAGATTTTGAACTCTTCCCCTAACCTTCATCTCCTACAATTATAGCTCTAAAACCTTGCCAAACTGTAGCTAAAATCACACCCAAATCAGCTATAAAACAGGCCAAAACCACAGCCTACACATCCACCAATCCACCCCCTTTCAACCATAACTTTTCCCAACCAATCCATGCCCTTAACCCAACAACAAAAGAGAGATCTTAACATTACAGATTTGGAGTCTTACACTATGGCATTGGAGGAAACTATCAATATAAAATTTGAAGCCTTCGAGACCCGAATGGAGGAGAAAATATGAACTATATTTGCTGAACTCAGTTTAGGCCGACCACCAAACCCGAAGAGATCACATCAAGGAGAGAGCTCCGATCGAAGATATGACTTCCAGGAGATAGGAGGCTCTATGACCAACCCCTATAATCCACGCATGAGGGTGGACTTCCCTATATAGGAAGAAGGAGACCCGATTGGGTGGATCTCACGCGTAGAGCATTATTTTCAGTTCCACCGAACCACAGATGCTTCCATAGTGAAAATTATGATTATATATCTTGAAGTGGATGCCATACAGTGGTTTGATTGGTTTAAACAAACCCATAGAGGCCTCTCATGGTAGCAATTTAAAGAAGGGTTGTTGATCCGCTTCGAACCAATCGACTATGAGAACGTCGATGGCCAATTAGCAAAGATCTGACAAACCTCTACCATCCAAGAATATCAAATAAGGTTTAAAAGATTATCTAATTAAACTTATGATTGATCTGAGAAATAGCTATTGGGAACTCTTATTGAGGGCTTGAAGCCGGAGATCCAAGGAGAAGTTAAAGTGTGATAAGTGTACACACTTATGGTGATCATCTCTTTCCCACAACTTCAAGATGAGTGATTGAACCATGAAGCCCAAAGGACTAGGGTTGCTCGCCAACCAACAATACCAAAGCTCTCAGACCCCTCTACTATTATCTAAGCCCCTGCACCCAAAAAGTTAACAAGCGAAGAGCTTCAAGAGTAATCTGCAAAGGGTTTGTGTTGGCACTACGACGAGCCGTAGAGCCGCAAACATCGTTGCATAAAAGGATGACTTCTCGTGATTGAACCAGTAGAAGAAGTCATTGAACTATCAGAAGAGAGCCTCAGACATAAAGAAGAAGTTATAGAGGAAGAGCCCCAATTGACTAACTTTACAGTACACGCACTAGTTGGCTCCTCTAATCTGTAAACGATGAAAGTCGGAGATGTACTCAAACAACAATCGATCACCATTCTTATCGACAAGGACTGATAGATTGGCCGAGATCTTGAACTCATATAAAGACTAATGGACTGGCCAAGATCTTGAACTCGAGAAAAGACTGATAGACTAGTCGAGATATTGGACTCAGGTAATCCTAAACTTGGGTAAGGACTGATGGACTAGCTGAGATCCTAAACTCAGGCAAGGACTGATGAACTGACCGTGATACTAGGCTCGAGCAAAGATTGATGAATTGGTCAAGATCCTGAACTCGGGCAAAGACTGATAGATTGGCTGAGATCCTGAACTCGGGCAAAGATTAATGGACTGGCCAAGATCTTGAACTCGAGCAAGAACTGATGAACTAGCCGAGATAGTGGGCTTGGGCAAAGTCTAATGAACTGTCCGAAATCTTGAACTCAGGCAAGGATTAATGGATTGGTCGAGATACTTGGCTTGGGCAAAAACTGATGGACTGGCCGAGATCCTGAACTCATGTAAGGACTGATAGACTGGTCGAGATCATGAACTCAAGCAAAGACTGATAGATTGGCCGAGATCATAGGCTCAAGCAAAGACTGATGGACTGGCCGAGATCCTGAACTCAAGCAAGGACTAATACACTGGCCAAGATCCTGAATTCGGGCAAAGGCTGATGGACTAGCCAAGATCCTAAACTCGAGCAAAGACTGATAAACTGGCTGAGATCCAGAACTTGGGCAAAGACTAATTTTGTCATGTTGTCAATTTTGTCGCGCATGCTACGCCAGTCTGTCACATTTGTTAGCGATGGGTGTCAGGTTTGATTTTGCACCTAATGTTGAGATCCCCTTGGTGTAATATGAGATTTTACATCTGACGCCGAGATCTCCTGGTCCACGTGGCACATCGTCTGTATGCGATGTGGTCGACCTTTTCTTTCTACGAGGCACATTTAATGTAGCTCTTAGGTTTCCCAAGCGAAATCACTTTGCTACCTTGGGGAGGTGAAACATCGCTCTACACGGGAGTTATCCTTTATAAGCCTTACATCGACGGCTAGAGAGGTCTTACTTCATTTATGCTCATTTCTATTCTGCCTCTTGGACTTTCACCCCTTGATTCCTAACTTTGCCTGACCCTTCGGTCATTTTTGCTAGATTAGGTAGGGATGACCTCTTCTTCCTCTTCCCCTTCTACCTCATCTCCATCGAGTTCCTCCTCAGCTTCCGACACACTCCTAGCGAGTTCCCAAATGCATCAACTCGATGCATGGACTTAACATTTGCCAACCCTGATTGTGATAATCCTTCTATCATAATTAATCATGCATCAATCAACTCTAACAATCCTGTTAGATCAATAATCTCTCCCTTTTTGCTAATGATAATTAATTGATGACAAGAGTTAATCTTAACTCTCCCTAAAACCATACAACTTAAATTTAAGAGACGCACTCACTCTTAAATTCAAGCAATCAATCATTTAATATAAATTTCAACACAAATTTACATCAAGTCATCAAATCATGAATTATAAAATATCTAAAAGTTATATCATCAAGTGTTATAAATGAATATTTTTTAATGTCATGTGTCATCAATATATATTTCTCCCCCTTTATCATCAACAAAAAGGTAAAATATAGAGTTAATAATTTCAAAAACACATGATAACATTACTCCCCCTTAGTATATGCATTAATATAGAAGACTTAAATTCAAGAGAGTCACATCCTCTTAAATTCAAGTAAATCAAAGCAATCAGCATTTCAAGCATATAACCTTTCAAGTATAACAAAGATTTATTTTTAAAACTTTTCAACTTATCAAGAATTTTTAAGGATTGCCATCAAGTTGAAAATATTTGAGAATTTTTCTTCAAATCATCAAGCATAGAAAATTTTTAAACCAATAAGCATAGAAAATTTTCAAGTCATAGAGTATAGAAAATTTTCAAGTCATTTGAGCATACCTTTCACAATAAATTTAATATATTTAAAAATTAATCTCTAGTCATCAACCATACTTTTTATAATTACTAAGGAGATAAATAGGGGATGTGTTATTGAATCATTTCATCATGAGAAGAGCTCTTAATAAATTTTAAAAGCAATATTGAGCTCAAAAGTCTAGGAGATTTAAAGACTACTTATGTATTTCAAATATAGCAAAAGTCATCTCTTGATATATAAAATCATCTCTTGTAAATTTCAAATATGGCACATCTTCATGCATTTTTTTAAAACAATAAGATACCAAATCATGGAGTAAGTTTTCGAAAATGTTATCACAAAAAGCTTAATCTCATGAAATCTAGATTAATAATTTATATATTTTCATGATTTAGCATTTCTAGGTCTCAACCTCAATCTTGTAGATATATAAAATTCGAATATAAGCTCAACACATTTTTCTCATGTAAATTTCATGAAAATATAATAAATAAATCTAGTAAGTTCTTTCTTCTCTTTTGAGAAGTACAAGCTAGTAATTTTTTGCTTTCTTTCATTGTTCAAGCTTACAATTTTACAAGTTAACAAATTTTGCTCCCCCTTTGTCATTGTCAAAAAGAGGGGATGGTTGCAATAGTGCAAAACTTTTCCCATTTCATCATTTTTCAACATCATCACATGAAATATATTATGAAAGATTAACATAGTGATGAGATGTACAATTCATGAAGGTAAATTATGAATATCAAGAGACAAATTTGTAGGAGAAATAATTAAAATAAATCTCTTGATTTATCCATAAGAAATCTTAAGTTATCAAGTTCATGATTTGTATAAAAATCTCTTTTTAAATAATATAAAAATATATAATAAAAGATTTTGATTCATAAAAGATTTCAAGTTATAATACTAAGAAATCAAAATCATGATATCATTTAATTTTAAAATCATCAATATCACTTTCAAGAGATTCAAAATGTAATTAATAGACTTATTAGTCTCTTGAAATGCTAGTGATTTCCTTTCTCTATTTTGTTTGAATAAGAATGTAGAATCAAGGTAGAGAAATGAAAAATATCATATCACAAAAATATTCAATTTTAAAGATGTAAATTTTATAGATGTGAATTTCAAAATTAAGCTTAAATTGTAAATCAAGTATTTTGTATGCATTTAGAAAGTTCTAATTTTTTTTTAACCACTCGTTCATCATTCAACGTTTGCTTCTAATCATATTAAAAAAATTATCTCCTACATTTTGTTATTGTCAAGAGAGAAATATGATTGCATAATTTATTTTCATCCATGTTCAATTTATGTCAAAAAGTATAAGAGATATCATGTCATTAAAAATTCAAATCTAAAAGATATGATTTCATTTAATAAGTTTTGTTTCCCGTATTTTGTAAATATTACAAATGAGTTTTATGGAATAATCTTAATTTATCCAAGATAAATCTTTTTAATAGAAAAGAAGAATGATCTTGATAAAAATTTTAATTATTATTGTTAAGATCATAAATCCCTTTTTAAAGAAAATCATAGAGATCAACAATGTGATTCCCATAATATATAAGTCAAGTCAAGAAGTTAAGGGAATATTTATGATAATACAAATCTATTTTAATTTTTAACTCATCATAATGTTAAGAAATATTAATTTTGGTGATAAGTTATACTAAAAAGAAAGTCATAAGTAATCATGTCATAAAAAATATTATTATCAAATCATAAATGCCAAGACATGATTTATTTTGACATTTCTTCCTAGATAAAATTTCAGAAATTTTGAAATCTTAGGAGACAATGTAAGAAGGATCTTTATTCTTATAGAAATATCAAGCTATAAATATTGATGAGTCAAGATCATGTTTAGGATGAAAGGAATCTTAGTAAATAAAAAGATCTCAAATTATAATTTTTAAGATTTGAAGATCATGTTTTAAGTTATCAAATAATCAAAATCAACATATCAATGAAGTTGGATAGATTCAAACATATCCATTCTTTAAAATAAAATCATTTGAAAACATATCCAAAATCATCTTCAAAATCACTTTTCAGAAAATTTCAATAAAGTCATCATAGATTATTTTCTAAAAAAATAGCTAAAAGTTTTTTAATGTATTTTTATAGTTAAAGAGATTCAACAATAGTATCATTTTATCTCTTGTTGAAGGATTCATAGGATAGAAATATTCTTTCAAAAAGAATTATTCTTCTTTTAAAATTTATTTCAAGAATACAATGACATTTAAGATTAATTATTCTCCTTTTGGTTGTTTCATGTGATTTCTTTCTCTCCATTTTCTATATTGTTCTATGCTAAAATTCTATTATTCAAATCAATGATAGAATTTCAATCATTGTAACATTTAAATCAATCATTCCATAAACTTTATCAATATTTGAATCATTGAACAATAGTTTTTATATTTAAACCAATTTTTCAATCATCATCAAAATCTCATTTATGTAAATTTTAACATGAGTAATTTTTTATTAATAATAACTTGGGTTATTTTAGTTCTAGTCTTAGCATGCTCTAGCTATGCATTATCAAAATTAATTATATAATGATGAACTATTTTCAATAAAAGTATTTGTTATAATAGAAACAAGGATTATTAAGCTTTAAGCATCTTAATTCAAATAATTATTTTTGTTATTGTTACATAGGTTAGTGAGCTTTGAAAGAGTATTAGATCTCAAGTCTAGAGCATCTACTTTCAAAACATTACTTGGTGCTCCTAGTCTTATTAGGAAACAACTTTATATTATGGGAGATTTTGATTTAGGTACTCATTTAACATTGGGTCCATATGTTCTTCCCATTTTCTCTATTGGCTTAAGGTTGTTTATGGTTCATTTAGAAACCTAAATTAATTTATGTAGACTATAATTTCTAAATGAACATTTGTATGTATTATGTCCCAATTTTTCACAAGAATTATATTTAACTCTTGATGGTACATTCAATGTAGGTCCTCTTACAAATATGGTTTGCCTTTGTTGAATATTTTCAATAAAGCCTATGCCATGTCTATTATTGTTATGACCCTTATTGGCAAGGATTATATTTAGGGATTTATTCCCTGTCTCAAATTTCTTTAATGTAGTTTTAAGCATACAATTCTCTACTTTAACATTATCTAGCATATCTCATTTTGTACATGGTTTAGGTGAAGCTAAGGAGTTATGCATTTCATCAAGGTTTTTAACTATCAAATCATGATCAACTTTAAGTAGTTTAAAGGACTTGCTAAGTTTTCTCAACTCATTAAATAAATAATTAAATATGCTTGATAATTCTGAAAATGAAAAATCTAAAGACTCACTAACCTCATCTTCAAATGTCACTAAGGCATAGTTAGCCACCTCTTCTTTGGATTGGTCTTCATCCTCGGAGGAACTTGAATCATCCCAAGTGGCGGAGAGTGCCTTCTTTTTCAACGTCGGTTTCTTCTTCAGTTGAGCACATTCACTTTTGAAGTGTCCTGGTTTTTTGCATTAATAGTAAATAATATTGTCTTTCTTTGGTTCCTTTTTATTTTTATAGTTTTTGTTCCTTTTTATAATTTTTAAAAATTTTTTGACAGAAGTGCAATGTCATGGTCTTCATCACTCGAGGTTTCACTCGATGAGTCATTCGTTGTTCAAAATGCTACATCCTTCATGTTCTTTGGAAGGGATTCATCAAGCTCATCATGAACTTTATAGTTCAGTTCATAAGTCATAAGGGAGCCCATTAATTCTTCAAGAGGCAGGATATTCAAATCTTTGGCCTCTTGAATAGCAGTTACTTTAGGATCCCAATTTTTAGGCAAAGATAGTAAAATTTTACTCACAAGTTCAAAATTCAAAAAATATTTTCCAAGTGCTTTAAGTCTATTGATGACATCTGTGAAACGGGTGTACAAAGTCTCCAATAGACTCACTTAGTTTTATTCGAAACAACTCATAGTTATGAACTAAAATATTTATCTTTGATTCTTTTACTCTACTAGTCCCCTCGTGTGTGATTTCTAATGTATGCCAAATATCGAAAGTCAATTCATAAACGAAAACATGATCAAACTCATTTTTATCAAGTGCACAAAATAAGGCATTCATAGCCTTTGCATGTAGAGAAAAATTTTTCCTTTCCAAATCATTTAACTCATTCATTGGTTTGGAAGATTTTTCAAATCCGTTCACAACTATATTCCATAAATCAAAGTCCAAAGAGATAAGAAAAATACGCATCCATGTTTTTCAGTATGTGTAATCCATCCTATTAAACATGGGTGGACGTGAAATGGAATGCCCCTCATTCATGCCAAAACAAGCTATTTACTCAAGTGGGTATTAATCCAAAGAGTAATAACCTTACTCTGATATCAATTATTAGGATCAATTAGCACTAAGAGAGGGGGGACGGGGTGAATTAGTGCAAGCTAAGATTTTTCTTTCTAAAGCAAAAGCTTTTCGAATAAGATAGAATAGGAAATCTGAATCTTTTCATTTTTAATAAAACAAGTGAGTGATTAAAAGTAAGAAGTCAGAAAGATAATCACGTTTGAGGAAAAGAACTTATCGTCTTACTTTCAAAGAGTTTAGTTAAGTTGAAAGCATCAATTCAACAACATTCAAGCAATGCAAGTATGAAACACTTACAATTTTATAGTAGTTTGACGCCAATGACCTACATCCCTTTTTGAGTCCTCCTTGTTGAGGTACACAGGCATCCACTACCAATCTTTTTTGGGTGAAGATCAAACCATTACACTTGAGCTTACAAGGGAGACCTCTTGCTAGATCAAGTAGGGATGACCTCTTCCTCTTCCCCTTCTACCTCATCTCCATCGAGTTCCTCCTCAGCTCCCTCGGCCAAGGTGAGGGGTGGCTCTCCTAGCAGCCCCGAGATTGAGACGTCGGGTTCGTCCTCCGGTGTGATGACCCCAATAGATATGAAAGCCTTAAGGACTTTTGGGATAATGAAGTCGTGTCACGAATTTGACTTGGTTGTGTCTGTTGAGTGTCTTGTTGCGATCCAGGAGTACTATAGCATCCTGGATGAGTTTGTTCTTCATGCCCTGATGTCGGGGCAGTGTCCGTATGACCCATTCCCGAACAGGTTTAGTGTGTCCATCAACGCCCTTGAGGTGGGGTTGCGGTTCCTGCTCCACCCTGTGATTAAGGAGTGTCTCAAGTGGTAGTGAATATCACCGAGTCAGATAGCACCCAACTAGTGGTGCTACATGATCACATTTCTGGGGCAATACCAAGGGCGGGCATTGTCCTAACCCGTAACTTGTTCATGGCATATTTTTACTTATGCAAGGGTCAGGGCAATTACTACTTGACCACCTGAGCTGGGTTCAGTCAGAGGGGCTCCTTCCAATAATAAGGGTTGGAAGACCCGACACTTGTTCATTAGTAGTTGTAGGGGGTGGGGCTAACACCTTGAGTAATTAGCCCATACCTTGAGCAATGTCCCTCCTTATCTTTTTGATAAGGAGTCTGATCAAGTCAGGCGACTAAAGGGGATCCTTTCCACTTCTCAAGCAATAAGGGACATGATTGAGTTGTGGTTGGTCAAGGTGGGTCTCAGCCCAACCCCTCAGGGTACGTTGCATGTTTTTGTTCCCTATCCTCTATACATCCTTCTCTTTTTTTATGAATAACCTATCTCTCGATATATAGACATGGGGAACATTCAAGACTGAGGGGCATGCCGAAGGTTAGCATCGGGCGCCCTTCTTCTGTCATGCAAGTCTCTACTGCTCGAGGGGTTGCCACGATACCTCGGAAGTCCAGGAAGTTCTCGTCGAGGCTGTGGCGACGCAACCTGCCGAGGTTGTTAGGATCAATTGGCACTAAGAGGGGGTGGGGGGTAGTAAATTAGTGCAAGTGTAAGTTTTTTATTTTAAACAAAAGTTGTTCACTTAAAGCAAGGTAGGAAATCCAAAGCTTTTCATTCAAGTAAAACAAGTGAAAAATTTACGAAGTTAATAAGTAAATCCAAAAGATTAGCAACGTTGAAGGGAAGTGCTTGATGTGAAAACTTTACTTTCAAACAGTGAATTCAATTGGAAGCATCAATACAAAATTCGTAAGCAATGAAAGCAAGAAAAGAACTCACAAGTTTTATAGTGGTAAACTGTAACTCCTCTCGTCATGGTTAAACCTGCATGATGCTAACTATTACTTAATTAATTATAATCATAATGGCTAACACATTCACATCATGACCTTCCCAAGTCCTAGTAAGCGTTTTGGCTACCCCCGATAATCTTTTGACGAGTCTTGGTCTTCTTCTTGTGAACTTATTAGGATCAATTGGCACTAAGAGGGGGGGCGGGGGTGAATTAATGCAAGCTAAGATTTTTTTTTCTAAAGCAAAAGCTTTTCAAATAAGATAGAATAGGAAATCCGAAGCTTTTCATTTTTAATAAAACAAGTGAGTGATTAAAAGTAAGAAGCCGGAAAGATAATCACGTTTGAGGAAAAGAACTTATCATCTTGCTTTCAAGGAGTTTAGTTAAGTTGGAAGTATCAATTCAACAACATTCAAGCAATGAAAGTATGAAACACTTATAATTTTATAGTGGTTCAGTGCCAATGGCCTATGTCCACTTTTGAGTCCTTCTTGAGGCACACCAGCATCCATTACCAATCTTCTTTGGGTGAAGATCAAACCTTTACACTTGAGCTTACAAGGGAGACTATATTTATAACTCTAAGCTCTCTTCTTTACCCTTTTTCTTTTTCTTATAATTCTCATATAATATTTTCTCCGAATATAATCCCCCAAAAGTGTTGTTCTGAATATAAGAAAACTTGAGGTATTTATAGGCCCCAAATCGGGTGATTTACCGTCAGCAGCTGACCGTCGCCCAAATTCGTGGTACGGGCGGTTCACCTGCCACTTGGGCAGTTTAGCCGTCAAAAGCTGCTGCCCACCACCCGGATTCTGTTATACGGGTGGTCTAACCGCCGCTCACTGGCGATTTACCCATCGAAATTTCCACAAAAGTAGTTCCCTCCACTTTTTGAATTCTAGCTTGACTTTTACATTGACCAGCTCTTTGGTCAACTGATTGAGCTCAACTTGAGCTCAACCAAACCCAATAGTGGATCTGGTTGCCTCATTAAGTTGATTTGGATTCCTTCTAAATCTAACTCATTTAGAACTCTAACTTCTAACTATGACTCAATGATTACAACACTTAATGACCAATTAAGCCTAATTAAGACCTAACTCCCATATATTATGGTAACCTCTGGCAATCTTACGGCAAGTCCTCTGGTCTCCTTTCCGGTGATCTCCCTTTACGTTCCCAGCGAGCTTCCTGATTCCTTTGGTGAATCTCTTAGTGAACTTCCGGTGAGATCCCACCATATCGTCCAAACTCGGCCTGATGCCTAGGCTTTATCTTGGCCTATCATCTGGTTATAACTCGATTAATCCTGTCATAGTTAGACCTGCACGATGTTAATTATGACTTAATTAAATATAATTATAATTACCAAAATATCCATTACAAGACCATCCCGACTCTCGGAAAGCTTTTCGGCTACCCCCGATAATCTTTCAGCAAGTCTCGGTCTTCTTTTGGTGAACTCCCTTGCGGCATCCTGGCAAACCCCCAATACCCTCGGCGAGCTTCCGATACACTCCTGGCGAGTTCCCAAACGTATCGACTCGATGCATGGACTTAACATTAGCCAACCCTGATTTTAATAATCATTCTATCGTAATTAATCCTGCATCAATCAACTTTAATAATCCTATTAGATCAATAATCCATCAATTGATTTCATTATCAAAATCGAAGATTCAACGGAACTCCCTTATGCCATCCTAGCAAGCTCCCGATACCCTCGACGAGCTTTCGACACACTCCCGATGAGTTCCCAACTGCATCGTTTGAACCCCGGCCCGATGCATAGACTTAACTTTGGCCAATCTCGATTGTCATATTCTCTCTATTGTAGTTAATCCTGCATCAATCAACTTCTAACAACCCATGTTAGATCAATAACCCATCAATTGATTTCATCATCAAAATCCAAGATTCAACAAAGGTACCAATGAAGCGTTTTGTTGATGAGTCTACATGTGCACACAAAAGGTGCTAGTGTCGCGAAAACACAAGTCCCATCACGGAAGGCAGCTTGAGGGCATGTAGCCTCGGGGGGAAAGGATGACTCGATTGGTCGGGGAACAAGCTCCTATCAGGATTCAGCGTCTGAAGTCGATACGGGAACTATGTCGGGCTTTGCTCAGGGATAAGGGTGAGGGCTACCATGCCTTAAAGATGATCGATATGCCAGAAGTGGATCCAGATGCTCCTTTGCAGCCACATTGGTCAGGCTTGAAGCACTTAACCCGGATATAGCAAGATGGTGCTAGTGCCGTAGAGTTCGAGATGGGTATTTTGAACCCCAACCTGGCATTTCAATTATACGCCTCACTATCTGAGGTGCTTATTGATCGGGTGATGAAGTCACTAGTCTGGGTAAGTGTCTGACCACCTTGGTTATTTTTGTCATTAACTAGTAGCTAGGTATCCCGACCCGACCATCTCCTTTTTGCAGAACCAACACTACACAATGGCCCTAATCGATCATGTACATAACGTGGGTTGGGTCATCATAGTAATGGACAACAAGATCGATGGTCTCTGTAAGGAAATTGAAGAACTAAAGGTGGGGGTTGATCCAGAAGTGATCGTTATAGATGAGCGGCAAGCTGTGAACCTCCAGGCCAAGGTGGAGCAGCATAAGGGGAAGGTCGAGGAGGCCTCTTAGCAGCAGGAGGCAATGGACAAGGAGCTCAATGACTCCCGCATCCTTCTCAAGGACATACAGTGTCAGCTGAAAGACGTTCGAGCCCAAAACCGAGTGATAGAGGATGACTTGTTGAAGTAGATCTAAGCCATGGAGACCTTGAAGTCCAGATGCCTTTAAAGATCATCGAGGATTACAAGGAGTCTCCCAGGTCCAAGATGGGTTTCCAATGAACTGGGCAAGTATCCTACGAGTATGGATACTTGGTCACTTTAGCCCAGTATGCAGACTTGGAGATCGACTAGGACCCCTTCATAGTCCTTCCTACGAATGACTCCATCCCAATGGAAGTGGAGCAGCCCTTCGATAATTCTCCATTGCCCGAGAGCAAAGATGTACTCCTTTTATCTTTTTATCCATCAGGCATCATTTTGAACTTTGATCGCTCAATCACTTTTGTCAACCTCTTCTATGTGTCGGGGTCATTTTGGTCTCTATCACTCAACCTCCTATGTAAAATTTTTTAATGAATACAAGTTTCTTCCTATTAGCAAATGCTTGTGATTCATATATAGAATTTCTTTAACTTGGATATATGTCATGTCCTTGTAAGTCCCCTCCCAGATGGTACAACAACTCAATATAGTCCTTCCCAGTTTGGGGCCAACCTGCCCCGGGCACGTGTTGGGTCGCTGACCTTGGCATTTCGAAGGACCAGGTCGCCCGTCACAATCTGCCGAGGATGTACCTTGCAATTGTATAGCTTCATGATAGCTTTCTTGTATGCAAGAGTTCTTAGGTGCACCTCGGCGTGTCATTCTTCTAGCAAGTTGAGGTGCTTTCATAACTGCTTGTCTAAGGCCCGCACCTCATAGGATTTGACCCAAAGGGTATGGTAGACCACCTCGGATAGAGGGATTGCATCAGTGCCGAAAGTGAGGCTGAAAGGTGACTCCCCAGTCGGAGTCTTTGGGGTTGTATGAGATGCCCACAAGATGCTCGGGAGCTCATCCACCCAAGTATTGTGCACCCCAGCAACCCTTCTCTTCAATCCTTTAAATATTGCTCGGTTGGTGACTTCGACGAGGCCATTGGCTTGGGGGCATGTGACCAAGCTTAATTTCAATTAAATCTTGAAACTTTGGCATAAGGACTTGAACTTAGGGTTGTTGAATTGGGTTCAGTTGTCAGTGATAATGGTTCTCGAGATATTAAACCTTATGATATTGTTCTTCCAAACAAACCTCTTAACTTGTGATAGAACCCCAGGAGGAGCTTTATAGATTTTGATCTTTGAGGGGGATCAACCCTTGGAACGCTATATGGGTTCCTCCCTCCTAGAACTCGGTACAAGGTTGAACAAAAAATGATTCTTGCTTAATAAAAAGAGGTGGAGGCTATAAGCTTATATAAGGCTCAAAATCCTAGCCCTAAGGGAGTACTTCCTAAGTGAATTCCTCCTTTTGCCTCTCCTATAGCTATCATGCCTAAATAAAGGGGGTGATGGCCTAAGTGGTTACATAAGCCACTCTCCTCTGCTACAAACCCTAGTCGACTAGCCCAGTAAGAGGGGTGGTGGCTAGGAAGCCCTAAGGTCCCAAAATAAATCCTAACCACACTTCTTTATATGATAGAAGTGATTAGGTGGGGCTTTATTGCAATCTCACAGGATTCTTATTTATTACTTCTAGGGTGATTAGGACTCAACCCTATTGGAGTTCTATCAAGTTCATCCTCTTTGAATCAGTCTTGTCCTCAAGGCTGAGGATCTATAAACTCTAGGAACCAGGCCTTTAGCTCCTCATATAACTCCCATATGATCATCAACTAAACTTTGGCCTCCTCATCAGCTTGGGTGTCAGTTGGAAAGATTTGGGCTACTTTGTCTTCTTTAAATTTTCATTTAAGGTGAAATACCTTGAGGATCAGTTGTAATCTTGATCTGATACATGGATCTAACCTCTAGGTTAGGGTCCCAATGTGATCCCCAATTTTACAAGCCCCAAAGAAATAGGGAGACCACTTTCTTAAGGCTCGAGTTTCTTATTAATTGGGCTAGAGGTGTAGGAAAACTCGATCTTCAATTTTTTATCTATTTTGAAGTTTGTTGGGAGGTCGTTTCTTCTTTGCATGTGCTGCAATATAATTAGTCTTTAGTAATAGCTAATATTTCTTTTAGAATGATGACTGCCCTCTAGTATGGTTCAGGATGATTAGAGCCCAATCTAGCGTGAGCATGAATTATAATTCTTCTAGGCTTACTCCTCTTTCGTTCCATGGACCTATATCCAACCAAATTTTAGATTTGGTAGCAATGAATATCCCCTTTAAAAACCTCATGTGGAATGTGGGGGAAGCCTCGGTGTAAATTAGGAGTCGATCATCTTGCATAAGGGTGACATCAATCCCAACTCTGGATGTGTTTGCTCCAATCATAAATATCTGGCCATGACTTGGTGTGGACAACATTGTGGTCATAAGAGCTATTGTTCCACTTGGCCAAGGTGGTGCATCTTTCTTCACAGAGAGAGGGATGATGTTTTGAGATCTGCAAATGATCCTTCTCTTATTCTGATTTTGCCACTAGAGGGGCTCAATTTTCTCACGGTCTTGGGCCGTAGATCGGAAGTCATCATCAAGGAGGTCTTTCAGCATCATGGTCTGATCCTAGGGAAAGTTGTTGAAGTCACTTGAGATTTGGAAGTGTTGCATCAACAACCATGGTGAGTTCAGCGGGATGTAACACTTCAAAAGTAACTTATCCTTAAGGAAAATGATGTAGGGATGTGTCATACAGAAAAATAAGTATGGTCGAACAATTCATATCTCTGTCATCTCTTAGGTGACTCTCTTATCTTTGATCTTCTGCGGGTAGCAATTTGGCCGAGCAACAGCTGATAGAAGTTTCGGCCAGTTCAGCATAGTGGGGTCGGGTAACTTCAAAGGAGGTAGTAGACTCAGTTTGGTGGGGGAGCCTAAAATTTTAGCAAGCTATAGGAGAGGGTTCTTATCTTCAATCTCATTTGTCTTCGTCTCCTGAAACTCTTGAATTCGAATTGAGGAGTTGTTGGATTTTTCTTTTGGTACCCTTTCCAAGTGTTGTATTGTGGTCATAGTCGTTTGGCTCTCTCGTAACACTACATATTTTCCTTTGTTAAAAAATTTCATAGTTAGCTTCGAAAAATTTTAGAAAATATCTCCCAATGTGGATAACCAATCAATACTAAGCACTATATCAAAATCATTGAGAGGGAGGAGGAAAAAAGTCAGCAACTACATCTTGATCCTGTAGAATCTGTTTTAGCCGTGGGCACTTCTTGTTGCACTTCATAAATCGACCATTATATACCTTGACTTTGAACCTGCTGTAATCTTCTTTTTGCAGCATTAAATGGGTAGAAACCTTGATGCTCATGAAGTTGTGCATGCTCCCTGTGTCAACGAGGATAATGACGGATTGCTGCTTAAGAAACCCTTCTACCTTTAGTTTCTGTGGATTTGTGTAGCCGACTAAGGTAGGGACCGTGCGGGTGGCCGGTTGTGGTGTATCCTTCTCCTTGGGCTCAAGAGTCATATCTTCAAGTTTTGGTTCTTCAGTGGGTATGATCATAAGAGGTCTCTCCTTTTTACAATGGTGTTCTAGGCTCCACAGTTTATTACAACACCCACATAGGCCTTTTATTGATCTATAATGAGAGTCTTCTCTTGTTAATTTCTTTAGCTGAGGGGGTCGGCTGACAGTAGGAGGAGGTAAAAGTTTTGGTGCCGCTAGTCGGGTGTGACCCTAGTCCTCCGGGCTTTATAGGTCAATCGCTCCTCTTGATGTTGTGCGAAGGAGATGGCTCCCTTAAGTGTGCATAGCTATTGCACTTTAACTTCTTCCTGAATCTCTGTCTTTAAACCCTCAATAAAAGTCCTCAAATATCTATTTTTCAGACTAATCGTAAGTATGATTAGATAACCATTCAAACCTGGTTTGGTACTCTTGGATGGTGGAGGTTTGATGGATCATCGCTAGTTCTTCGTCAAGGTTCTTGTAATTGATTGGTGCTAAAGGTTTATATGCTTTTGGTTGGGATGTGGCTCTCATACTCTGAGCATCTTGATTGAGGTGCCCTTCTTGAAGTTATGCAAAGGAGATCGATATCATCAAGGTGTAAGGTTGTCGTATCTTATCCTCGCTTCTTATCTCTGATGGTTTTTTTTTATAATATGAATTTGCACCACGTTGTGATCTTATTGGGCTCGGTGATCAGCCTAATCTAAACTCCTAGAAGAGAATACATAATTTAGCATCTATACATGTATCGAAAGCCTCCAATTTGGCTTTGAATAAGCCCACCAATGTCATGACATAAGGATCTCCAACTTGTCAAATAAACTGGTTGAAGAGTGTAGTTGTAATATTCAGGTTGAAGGCAGCAATGGCAACAAAAGGATGAGAAAGTGCTATTGTGATGTTGCTACAAAATTGTTCAAGCTATGGTGGTGAAGTCTCTAAGTGGCTGTTGCGTTGATAGAGGATGGTAGCCAAAGGTAGCAGTAATGGTGGAGGAAGAAGACAGCAATAGTAACGTCAGTTGCGGTTCTGTGGTGATGCTGCAAGGTCGTCTAGGCTGCGATTTTTCAGGTGGCTGATATCTGTTGGAAGATGATAGCCAAGAGATCTGAGTTAGAAGGCAGCAATGACGATAGAGGAAGAAGAGGGCAATAGCGACGTCAGCTGTGGCTGTAGTGCGACTTCGTGGCTGCAAGTGGCTTGTTGCAGCAAGGGTGTAGCTGCAGTATGAGGAAGATGAGGCAGCAGAGTTCACGGTTATTGCAGAGGAGAGCAACAATGGTATGGAGTAAGAGACTACTGATGGTCGTGTTTAATTCGTTGCTAGCGGTGATCAAGACAGTTGGTAATGAAAGATTGCTGCGGGCTATGATGTAGACATATTACAGCGAAAGATCACTACTTGTAGCTTTTTTTGTAAAGGATCGCTATTGGCTGCAATCAAGGAGGATGGTAGCAAGTGGTCACCGTTGGTAGTGTTGTGCAGCCAGGGATTATTGCTTGACGTGATCAGGTTGCTGCTGGTTGTGATCAAGGTATATGGCAGCGAGAGATTGTTGCAGCTGCGATGAAAATAAATGGCAGCGAAAGATTGCTGTCGGTAGCATTTATGCCATAAGGGATCACTGTTGGTGATGATCAAGGAGGATGACAGCGAGAGATCGCTGCTAGCAGCATTGTGCAATGAGAGATACGTGCTGCAGTTAAAGAGATAAGAGAGATTGGGTGGCTGAAAGGTTGGTGGACCGAAGGTGGAAGGCTACGACTTTTTGGGCTTGTTTTGTGGTTGTTTCGGCTGCGGTTTGAGGCTATGATGGTAGAGGGTGAAGGTTAGGGAAAGATGGTTTCAGATATAGAAGAGATGGCAGTGAAGGTTGTTAGGATCAAAATGACACTAAGAGGGAGGGAGGGAGGGGGGGTGTGGGGGGTTGAATTAGTGCTTATAAAAAAATTACATCGATTTAAATACTCACTCAATAAAAATCGTATCGGAAATGCATTTAAGTGCAGAATGTTTGTAAGAGTACAAGCAAAGGTAGTAGACAGTTAAATAAGAAAGCAATAAAAATAAAAAGCAAAGAAGAGTAAGCAAACCGATTTTATAGTGGTTCGGTCTCATAACCTATGACCACTCCTAATTCCTCCTCCGTTGAGGTTATTGAAGTCACCAGCTTCTACTATTGATCTTCCTTCAATGGGTGAAGATCAACCATTCTGTTACAACTCTATGCTCCTTTTATAGGTTTAGGAGATAACCTTTATAAGTCTCTAAGCTCTCCCTTAAATAAAAAAACTACACAAGACGAAATGAGGAGAAGCTCTCAATTACAATAGTGTTTTTATAAGGTTTTTACTTTTAATTGCTTATATACTCCGGCAAGAATGAGTGGGGTATTTATAGGCCCCAAATGGCTTTAAAAGTGGAGCCAAAATTCAAATTCTTAATGATCCCGCTGTGCTAATCTCGAATACTGTGTTCTGGGCAGTTCAGCCACCTGACATAGTCTGGTAGATTATGTTCTGGGTAGTTCAGCCACCTAACATAGTCTGAAAGACTATGTCTGGGCAGGTCAACCACCCTGTTTGAGCGGGTCAACCGCCTAACACATCTTCGAAGACTGTGTCATCTTGGTGACTATGTCCTTAAAGATCGTGTCTCATATGACCTTGAGTTACTGAAAATAACTTTTATAATAAGTTAAAATCAATTCCAATTAAGGCCTAATGGCCTCTTAATTGAGTTAGTAAAACTAATCTCATTATGATGCTAACTACGACGCTCAATGTACAATCTTTGTTGTCCAATCGTCTCATCAATGAACTCCTAGCATCTTTCCGATGAACCCCCAACGAGCTCCTGATTTCCTTTGGTGAACTCCCAACAAACTTCCAACATTCTTCCGATGAACTCCTGGCGACCTCCCGATAATTTATTGGCGAACTCCCGACGAACTTCCCGGCAAACTTCTGGTGAGTTCTTGGTGAGCTCCTAACATCATCTGAACCTTGACCGACCTTCGACTCAACATCTGATTATAATGTTGTTTTTTTACCGTCGCAGTTAAGCCTACATCACTTTCTTTAAAACACAAGTTAGATTATAAAACTCATCAATTGATTTCATCATCAAAATCCAAGATTCAACAATCTCCCCCTTTTTTATTATGACAACCAATTGATGATGGCAGTTAACCTTAACTCCCCCTTTGTATATGTCATACGATAAATACAACAAACTTAAATTCAAAAGAACCTATCACTTTGAATTCAAGTATAGTATTTTCATAATTTAACCATATATGATACCATACATAATAAAATTTTCAAAGTATTATTTTTGGTATCACATGATAAATCAATTAATATGTTTCACATAATAAATATTTTAAACACTCACTTTATGTCATTAATCATGATACCATACATGATAAAATTTTCAGAGTAATCATCTTCTTGGTATCACAAACATTTCAAAGATTTCAAAATACACATTTCTCTTATGTCATCAATTATGTCATTTCTCCCCCTTTGTCATCAACAAAAAGGAGAATATATAATTCATATTTGAACATTTATCACAAATATCCATTATTTAAACATTTATCATTTTTAATATTTATCAAAAATATTCAAACATACCATTTATCATTTATCATCAATATACTATTTCTCCCACTTTTGTCATAAAAAAGGAGAAATATTTAATATATCTTTTCTAAATAATTATTCAAAATAAATGTTAATTATATAATAAAATTTTAGGCACAACATTTATCATATGAATCATGTTGTTTATCCCCCTTTATTATCAAAAAGGAGAAATATTCATCATATATTTGAATACTAAGTGTTCAATACATATGTCAACTCATTTATCATAAATATTCATTACACAAGGAAAGAAATCTAGTTAATTTCTACTTCTTAATAAAATAAGAAAAAAAATTAGAGTAGAGTTTAATCCATTTCATATCAAATTATTTTCTTCCCCTTTATAAATAAAATAAGAGAAGAAGAAGGGGAGGGGGTGTCAAAGATCCAAAAATCAAATATTCTAAAATAAAATAAATTATTAAAAGGGAGGATACATATTCATAAATCAAACAATACATATTCATGAATTTAAGAATTATTGTGAAAGAGATCTCAAAAAGTCAAGAAGTCTAAGAAGACTATAAGAGCTACTCATGTATTCAAAATTATTTCATTAAATTTCAAGCATAAGTTCAAGAAATCTAAAAAATAGCAAATCATGCATTTGGATAGTTTAACATTCCTAACTCTCTTCTAATAAAGTCAAATTATTCTTCATTTAATGGCCTGGTGAATATATCAGCTAATTGATGGTTAGTATCAATAAATTTTAAAAATATATTATGATTATTTATATGATCTCTAATAAAGTGTTGCCTAATGTCAATATGTTTAGTTCTTGAGTGTTGAATATGATTTTTAGTTAAACATATTGCACTAGTATTATCGCATTTAATAGGAATATTTTTCGAGTGAATTCCATAATCTTCTAAGGTGTTTTTCATCCAAATAACTTATGCATAGCATGCACCAGCTGCTATGTACTTAGCTTTGGTTATAGATGATGCAACCGAATTTAGTTTCTTGGAAGACCAAGAAACAAGAGCATGTCCTAAGAATTGGCATGTTTTGGTTATACTCTTTCTATCTATTCTCCACCCTCCAAAATTAGCATTTGCATAGGCAACCTCCAATATGAATTATATATTTCTCTTTTTGTTGATGACAAAGGGGGAGAAATGATATAATTGATAATGTAAGATAAATATGTATTTTGAAATCTTTGAAATGTTTATGTGATACCAAGAAGATGATTACTCAGAAAATTTTATCATGTATGGTATCATGATTAATGACATATAGTGAATGTTTAAAATATTTATTATATGAAACATATCAATTGTAATTATTTATCATGTGATACCAAAAAAGGAGAAATATTCATCACATATTTGAATACTACATGTTCAATACATATGTCGACTCATTTATCACAAATATTCATTACACAAAGAAATAAATCTAGTCTATTTCTCCCCCTTAGTAAAATAAGAAGAAAAATTAGAGTAGAGTTTAATCCATTTTGTATCAAATTATTTTCTTTCCCTTTATAAATAAAATAGAAGAAAAAAAAGGGAGGGGGTGTCAAAGATCCAAAAATCAAGTATTCTAAAATAAAATAAATTATTAATAGGGGGGATACATATTCATAAATCAAAGAATTATTTTGAAATAGATGTCAAAAACCTAAGAAATCTAAGAAGACTATAAGAGTCACTCATGTATTTAAAATCATTTCATGTAAATTTCAAGCAAAGGCTAAAGAAATCTAAAAAATAGCAAATCATGCATTTGGATAGTTTAACATTTCTAACTCTCTTCTTATAAAGTCAAATTGTTCTTCATTTAATGGTTTGGTGAATATATCAGCTAATTGATGGTTAGCATCAATAAATTTCAAAGATATGTCATGATTATTTACATGATCTCTAATAAAGTGATGCCTAATGCAAATATGTTTAGTTCTTGAGTGTTAAATAGGATTTTTAGGTAAACATATTGCATTAGTATTATCACATTTGATATAAATATTTTTCAAGTGAATTCCATAATCTTCTAAGGTGTTTTTCATCCAAATAACTCATGCACAACATTGACCAACTACTAAATACTCAACTTCGACTGTAGATAATGTAATTGAATTTTGTTTCTTGGAAAACCAAGAAACAAGAGCATGTCCTAAGAATTAGCATATTCCAGTTGTACTCTTTTTATCTATTCTACAACCTCACAAATCGACATCTGCATAGGCAAGCAAATCAAAGTTTTTAGACAGGATACCATAATCCTAAATTAGAAGTTTCTTTTAAATATCTAAATATTTGTTTAACTATCTTAAAATGAGAATAGTTAGGATTGGATTGAAACCTTATATACAATCCAATACTAAACATTATATTCGGTCTAGTAGCAGTTAAATATAATAAACTACCTATCATTCCTCTATATTTTTTAATCAAAATTTTTACTTTCATTATCCAAGTCTAATTTTGTAGAAGTGCTCATGGGTGTGTTTATGGCATTAGCATTATCTATACTAAAGTGTTTTAACAAATCTAAGGTATACTTAGTTTGACTTATAAAGATACTATTATTTAATTATTTTATTTGTAATCCTAAGAAAAAAGTTAATGCACCCATTAAGCTCATTTCAAATTCTTGGCTCATACTCTTGGCAGAAAATTCACATAATGATTTATTTGTTGACTCAAAAATAATATCATCAACATAAATTTGAATAACTAGAAAATTATTTTTAAAATACTTAAAAAATAATATGGTATCAATCTTGCCTTTCAAAAAATTATTTGAAATAAGTAAAGAGCTAAGTCTTTTATACCAAGCCCTAGGGGCTTGTTTCAATCCATACAAAGCCTTAGATAATTTGAAAACATGATTCAAAAAAATATATTTTTAAAACCGGGAGGGTTGTTCAACATAAACTTCTTTGGGAATAAAACCATTAAAAAAAAGTATTTTTTTGCATCCATTTGAAATAACTTAAAATTCTTAAAAAAGGTAAAGGCAAGGAGCATCTTTATGGCTTCAACTCTAGCGATAGGAGCGAATGTCTCTTCATAATTGATCTCTTCTTCTTGGTTGAAACTATTGGCCACTAATCTAGTCTTGTTTCTAACCATGATACTATTTTTATATTGCTTATTTCTAAATACCCATTTAGTACCAATCACTAAACAGTTATTAGGTCTAGGAACAAGCTCCCATACCTCATTTCTCTCAAATTGATTTTACTCTTCATGCATTGAAATAACCCAAGAATCATCTTTTAGGGCTTCCTCAATGAATTTTGGTTCAATTTGAGATAAAATTGTGGCGTTAACACAAAATATTTTAAATGATGAATGGGTTTGAACATCTTTGGATGTATCTTCTATTATTAACTCTTTAGGATAAGCATCTATATACTTTCATTCCTTGGGTAAGGATTCCTTAGAAGTAGATACATCCAAGTTATTTTAGAGAGGAGATTTATATTCAAATTTAAAGTATCAAAATCAAGATCATCATCAGAACCTTATTAAAAATAATATGAATGGATTCCTCAATTATTAGAGATCTTTTATTAAAGACATAATAAGCTTTTGAAATTGAAGAATAACCAAGAAATATGCCTTCATCGGATTTTGCATCAAACTTTCTTAAGGCATCATTTTCATTCAAAATAAAATATTTACAACTAAATACTTTAAAATATAAAATATTAGATTTTTTATTATTCTACAATTCATAAGGAGTTTTGGAGAGTAATGGTCTTACGAGAACCCTATTCATGACATAGCATACCATGTTAACGACTTCGGCCCAAAAATATTTTGGTAGGCTATGTTCATTTAACATCGTTCTAGCTATTTCTTGTAAGCTCCTATTTTTTTTTTTCCACTACACCATTTTATTGTGGATTTCTAGGAGTAGAGAAATTATGATTATACTTATTTGAGTCACAAAAATTTTGAAAATCATGATTTTAAAACTCACCACCATAATCACTACGTATAAATAAAATCATAAAACCCTTTTCGTTTTTAACAAGTTTACAAAATTTTAAAAAATATTTAAAAGAATCACTTTGTGTGCCAAAAAATAGGTCCAAATATATCTACTATAATCATCTACAATAACAAACGCATATTTGCTACCTCCTAAGCTTGTAGTATCAATTGGTCTAAATAAATCAATATGGATTAATTATAGTGGCCTAGAGGTGCTTATTTGATTTTTTATTTGAAACTACTTTTTATTTATTTTCCTAGTTGATATGCATCACAAACTTTGTCTTTTATGAACTTTATGCTAGACATTCCTCTTACTAGATTTTTAGTTGAGATTTAGTTTAATAGTTTCATGCTAGCATGTCCTAATCTCCTATACCAAATCCATGTATCATCATTTAAGGTCGAAAAACATACTTTATTACAAAAATTATCAATGTCAATAGTATACATATTATTGCTTCTTAACGCAATCATAGAACTATTTTTGTGTGTATTTCAAGTATACAGGCATTAGATTCAAATTTGATAATATATCTTTTATTACATAATTGGTTAATGCTTAGTATATTATGTTTCAAACTATCAACTAATAATACATCTTCAATCAAGAGGTTTGATTTGTTACTTATGATTCCTTTTCTAATATTTTTCCCTTGTTATCTCCGAAGGTAATAAATCTTTTATTTATGCTAGTAAGCTTAGATAAATGAGTTGGAGACATACATACAAGAAAGGATGTTTTGGTTTAGGTACTCATTTGCCTTTGGTTTCCTCATGAAAAATTTTATCTAATTTTACTAATGGCATCAAGTTGTTTATAGTTCCTTTAGGAACCCAAATTAATTTGTATGGAATATACCTTTTAAATGAATATTTGTAAGCATAGTGTTCAATTCTTTCACAAAAATTACATTTATTTCTAGGTGAAATATATAATGTATGTCCTTTAACAAAGATGGTTGGCTTTTGTTGAGTGTTACTCACAAAGCAAATTCCTTCATTTCTATGAACATGACCCTTATTAGCAAGAATCATGTTTAAGGATTTGTTACCTATTTTAAATTTTTTAAATATTTCTTATAATAAAATATTTTCTTTCTTAAGTATATCTAATTCTTCACACTTAGTGCAAGAAGCTATTTTATGTTCAACATACTCCTTTTTAAAATTTTCAAACACACTAGCAAGTGAAGCATGATCTTTCTTTAGCAATTTATACTTTTTACTAACTAATTTAAAACTATCGAATAAGTTATTAAATATATTAAATAATTTACATAAGATAAATAAGACTCGTTTAGGTTACTTTCCTCATTGTCAAATGCCATTAAAGTGTAATATGTAATTTCTTCCTTGTTGGTTGGCTCCTCATCTTCAGATAAAATTGAGTTGTGGGGTTGGGGGGTGGTGTGGGGGGTGAATTAATACTTATAAAAAAATTATATCAATTTAAATATTCACTCAATAAAAACCATATCGAAGATGCGTTTAAGTGTAAAAGCAAAGGTAGCAGATAGTTAAATAAGAAAGTAATGAAAATAAAAAGCAAAGAAGAGTAAGCAAATTAATTTTATAGTGGTTCGATCTCATGACCTACATCCACTCTCGATTCCTCCTCCGTTGAGGTCATCGACTTCTACTATTGATCTTCCTTAAACAGGTGAAGATCAACCACCCTATTACAACTCTATGCTTCTTTTATAGGTTTAGAAGATAACCTTTATAAGTCTCTAAGCTCTTCCTTAAATAAAAAAACTACACAAGATGAAATAAGAAGAAGCACTCAATTATAACAGTATTTTCACAAGGTTTTTGCTCTTAATTGCTTATATACTCTAGCAAGAATGAGTGGGGTATTTATAGGCCCGAAATGGCTTCAAAAGTGGAGCCAAAATTCAAATTCTTAGTGATCCCGAGGTGCTAATCTCGAAGACTATATTCTGGGCGGCTCAACCGCCTGACACAGTCTGGAAGACTGTGTCTAGGTGTGTCAATCGCCCAGTCTAAGTGAGTCAACCGCCTGACACATCTTCAAAGACTGTGTCATCGAATGCCATATCTTATATGACCTTAGGTTACTTAAATGACTTTTATAATAAGTCCAAATCAACCCTAATTAAAACCTAATGGCCTCTTAATTGAGTTACTAAAACTAACTCTCATTATGATGCTAACTACAACCCTCAACTTACAATCTTTGTTGTTCGATCGTCTCTTCAGTGAACTCGTGGTATCCTTCTGATGAAACCCCGGCGAGCTCTCGATTTCCTTCGGTGAACTCCTAACGAACTTCCAGCATTCTTCTGATGAATTTTCGATGAGCTCCCAACAACTATCGGTAAACTCTCGATGAACTTCCCGGTAAACTTCTGGTGAGTTCGCTGCAAGCTCCCGACAACATCATCCAAACCTCGATCGACCTCTGGTGCAACACCTAATTGTAATACCCTTTTACCATCATAGTTAATCTTGTATCACTTTCTTTAACACACAAGTTAAATTATAAAATCCATCAATTAATTTCATCATCAAAATTCGAGATTCAAAAAAGGTTTGATAGAATTCGATGAAGTTCGCTGCAATGTATGCTACCTTGCAGAAGCAAAATTATCGTCAAAGAAATAGCAGTTTCTCAACCAAAATTCTAGCAAAAAATTATGGAATTTGGGGCTATGGTAGTAGGGGATGAAGATAATAAAATAGAGTTTCAAATCTAGAATAACAATAGCGAAAATCTAATAGGATTCGATGAAAGATTGATGCGTATGTGTTGTTTTGCCAAATAGAGTTTGCATCGCAGAAGCAATGAATTCTCGACATAAATTCTAGAGGAAAATCTAAGAAAAATATGTAAAAATTTGTCAACAAATCCTTGGTTCAAATGTAGCCAATATCAGTAAATAAGTTTGACAAAATTTTGGTAGCATAATAGTAGGAAAATAGATGAAAAGATGAAAGGAAGATTCTTTATCATAAAATTCCAGCAATATGCAATAACGAATTACAACACAATAAGTCCAGTTTCATATAGGATATTTTCTAGAGATCAATTTTAGATGAGAGCTAAGATGATCTATGAAATTGTATAAAAGTTTTGGCTAAAAAAGATGAGCAATTGTTTAGTTTCAATAAGCAATATTTGGTTGAATTTTTTCTACAGCGTTTCCCCTTTGCAATGATGATCACGTTTGCGATGGTAGGATTTTGCAGCAAGAAAAATATAGAAAAACTTTTTCAACATGTAAGGTAAAGGATTTGTAGTAATAAAAAGACATAGGTGATGAAAATATACCAGATCTCCAGTTCAAATACAAGGGCAGCAGCATATTGATTTGATTTGTGGCTTGGGGTGGAAGATGGAGGCGCATGTTGTAGCAATTATAGGAATTGCTTAGAAGGGTGGAGGTGGCAGATATGGTAGCAGGGGCAGCAAGAACGTGGCTCTGATACCTTATAATAAAACCCCAGAAGGAGCTCTATAGATTTTGATCTTTGAGAGGGATCAACCCTTGGAACACTATAGGGGTTCCTCCCTCCTAAAACTTGGCACAAGACTAAATAAAAGATGATTCTTGCTTGATAAAAAAAGGTGGAGGCTATAAGCTTATATAGAGCTCAAAACCCTAGCACTAGGGAGGTAGTTCCTAAGTAAATTCTCACTTTTGTCCCTCCTATAGCTGTCATGCCTAAATAAAGGGGGCAGCGACCTAAGTGGTTGCACAAGCCACGCCCCTCTGCTAGAAACCCTAGCCGACCAACCCAATAAAGCGGTGGCTGGTATGAAGCCCTAAGGCTCCAAAATAAACCTTGGTCACACTTATTAATAAGATAGAAGTGATTAGGTGGGGTTTTACTACAATCTCATAGTATCCTGATTAATTATTTCTAGGGTGATTATGACTCAACCCTGTTAGAGTCCTATCAACTTATTTCTCGGTAATTGATGCTAAGGGCTCAGCCTCAACCCATTTGGTGAAATAATTGATCCCGACTATCAAAAATATCCACTACACCAAGGCCGGGGCAAATGGACCGAGGAGGTCCATTCCCTGTTGTGCGAAGGGCCAGTTAATGGTGGCGAGGGACATTGTCAGCTGATGTTGAATACAAGCATGCTTCTAGCATTGTTCGTTTTGAACATAGGCTTGGGCGTCTCAGCGCATAGTCGACTAGTAGTATCCCTGCTATAGGATTTTGAATGCTAGTATCCAGGTATCGATGTGCTCCCCACATATCCCTTTATGGACCTCGGCCAAGGTAGTCTAGGACTCAATTGAGGACAGGCAGTATAGAAAAGGTTAGTTGAAGGCTCTTCACTAAAGCCAACCATTGACCATACTATTAATCTAACATGTGTGTTAGAGATGATTAATACAAGATTAACTACGACAGAGAAAGAAAGTTATAATCAAATGTTGGGCCAGAGTCAAGTCCGGGTATTGGGTCAGGGTTCGAATGATGCATTAGAAACTCGTCGAGAGACTCGTCGGAAGTTTAGCGAAGGAATCGAAAACTTACCGAGAGTTCACCGAAGGGATCGAAGGCTTGCCAGGAGTTCGTCGAAAGCTTGCTGAAGGTATTGGAAGCTTGTTGAGAGTTTGTCGGAAGCTTGCCGACGGTAATTGGGAGCTTGTCAGGATGGCATCGGGAGTTCACCGGAAAAAGACCAAGAGACTCATCGGAAGATCGTCAGGGGTTACCAAAAAGCTTACCGGGAGTCAGGAGGGTCTTGTTGGAGTGATGGTCATATGATTGTAATTGATTAAATCATAGTTAGCATCGCTTTGGGTTTGAGTTTTACTTGAGTTAGATTTGGAAGGAACTCAAATTAACTCAAGTGAGGCAAACCGAGTCCACTATGTGGATGGATTGAGCTCAAGTTGAGGTCAATTGGTTGACCTGAGAATTGGTCAACATAAGGTATAAGTTAGGATTAGAAAAGTGGAGGGAATCACTTTTTCAGGATTCTCGACGGTTGTACCGCCCGGGCCGACGGTTGCACTGTTGCCACCTAGTTTTTCGGACAACTTTCAGTGGTTGTACCACTGACGCCATTGGTTGTACCACCTATACCCGTATTTTTTTGATATGTTTAAATTTTGGCTCCATTTTTGAAGTCAATTGGGGTCTATAAATACCCTAAGTTTTCTTGCTTGGAAAAGCAAGGGTGGTGAACATAGTGGGTTAAAATTCTATTAAAGAGTTACAAAAATTGAGAGCTTCCCTTGAGTGTTTCAAATTATAAATCGAGTCTAATGGAAGTGAGAAACTCTTGTGAATGTTTCTCTCCTAAATCTATAAAAAGGAGAGAATGGGAAGTGTAAGGGTTTGATCTTCACCCAAAGAAGATTGATAGTGGATGCCGGTGGATCTCGGAGAAAAGGACTCGAGAGTGGACGTAGACCAGGTTGAGGCCGAACCGCTATAAATCTTTGAGCATCTCTTTCCTTTGCCTTTTTTATTATGCATGTTCTTATATAGAGCTTTCCTTCAGCATGATCATAACTTAGCTTCATTCAATAAGCTTATTGCTCACTTACTCAACAAAACATTTCTGATTTTCAATTTTGCTCCTAACGAAAAGTTTTTCTTAAATTATACTTTTTACACTTGCACTAATTCACCCCCTCCCCCTCCTCTTAGTGTCAATTGATTCTAACGATTGGTATCAGAGCAAGGTCTTACTTATTAGACTAACACCCATTTGAGTAAATGACTTTGTATGGCATTAACGAGGATCAATGTATCACAAGTCCTCCTATGTTCAATGGACATACTACACCTCTTGGAAAATTGGAATGTGTATTTTTTTAATTTCTCTAGATTTTGATTTATGGTGTATTGTCAAAATTGGTTTTTATAAGTCATCTAATCAAATAAATAATTGGAATGATCATGAAAAACATATGTTTTCTTTAAATGTCAAAGCTATGAATGCTTTATTTTGTGCTTTAAACAAAAACGAGTTTGATCGAATTTCTTCTTGTGATTCGACTTTGATATATGGCATAAATTAAAAATCACATATGAAAGCATAATTAAATCAAATAAATCATTAAATGAAATGATCCGTAAAAATGAACTTGAAGAGCACCTTCCAAAGAATAGGAAGAAAATGACTTTGGGAACACAAAAATAAAACTTTCCAAATAACAGAAAGGATTGTGAACGGAGAATGACATATGACATCTCGAGTGAAATCTCGAGCGATGAGAACTTTGAACTTTTGACAAATGAATAGGATAAAATAATGAACAAAAATCATAAAAATGAATCTAAATTGGATAAAACATCTTGCTATAAACACAAGAAGCCGAGGCACGCCGAAGATGAAGTGCACAATCAAGAAGTGGAGAATTTCGTGTTTGTGGCAAACCACGATTAGGTAAGTAACCCAGCTGAAAGCTCTTTTACTTTTAATGAGTTATTACTTTCTTTTTATGATGAATTTAGAATGATTATTAAATCTTATAAACTACTTAAAAAAGAGCATGCATCACTAGTTAGTAAACTTGAAGAAATGCATGAAGTAGCATCATCACACAATTCATGCACTAAATATGAAACCTTGAATGATGCATCAACATCATATTTTTCTTGTTCTAAGTGTGAGCCATTAGAGATAATTAAACAAAAAATGACATACTACAACAAACTCTAAAAAGACCTAAGATAGTTAATAAATCTCTAAACATGATCCATGTTGATTAGGGTTATGTTTATAAGGAATATATTAGCATTGTGAGTAATACTCATCAAAAGCTAATTAGAAGACCCATATTACACTCTTTGCCCAAAAATAAATATAATTTTTTGGTAAATATAGATATTTTGCCTTTAGGTGTTTATTTATAAAATATAATTCACAACCTAAAGCCATTAAAGAAAATGGGAAGAACATTTCATGAGGGATCCAAACTCAAATGGGTACTTAAATCAAAACTTTCCATACTATAAAGTTGCCTCTTAACAAGGCTAGGAGTACTAAATGATATCTTGAAAGTAGATGCTCAAGCCATATGACTTGAGATCTAACACTCCTTTCAAGCTCACTAGCCTAAGTAACAATAATAAGAAAAATTATTAAAATTAAGTTTATTGATAAAAAATCTCAAGATGGTTCATTAATCTTAATTGTGTTTCAATAATAAATTATGATGCATAGCTAGAGCAAGCTAAAACTAGAACTAAATAACTTAAGTTATTATTAATCAAAAAATTATTTATATTAAAATTTATGAAAATGAGATTTTGATGATGATTGAATGATAAGTTCAAAATCATTAGCTTGGATGTTAGTTTAAATGTAAAGGATATTGTTAAATGGTCAAAATATTATATTATTATTGACTAAATTTGTGGAAGAATTGATTTAAATGTTACGTGAGTTAAATGTTATGATAGTTATATATATTGTCTGATTAAATGATTATTGTTGAATGATAGAATTGAGCATAGAATAATGTAGAAAATGGAGAAAAAAATTATGCTTTATTTTCTAGTATTTTTAAAAAATTAAAAATATTTTAGAAATGAAAATGAAATGAGTATGGTAACTCATTTCAATAAGTCTAAAGAGTTGAACTCACTTAAGAAATAAAAATTATTAGAATTAAAATAAATTGATTTAAAAATATTTTACTGATTTTGATGATCTATTTAGAAATAATACTTGGTTTTTCAGTTTTAAAATGTTTGAAAATATTTTACTTGGTTAAAAATATTTATTATGATCTTGATGTTTTCTTTTATCAATGAAACTCAGTTTTTGATGACAATGCATAAAGGCATTATTGAAACAAAACAACTAAAAAGAATGATATTTCTTCTTTAAAATATCTTTATACTATCAAGGCTTCAATAATAGATAAAGTGACATCGTTAGTGTTGAACCTTTTAAACTATAAAAATAAATTAGAGAACTTTAGTTATTTTCTTTTAGAAAACAATCTATGTTGCCTTCATTGAAATTTTTTGCAAAGTGATTTTTTATAATAATTTTGGATATGTTTTCAAATGACTTTTAAAAAGAGATTGATGAATCTATCCAACTTTTATTTTGATAATTTTATCATGATCTTGACAAGTTGAAATTTTTAACTTGAGATCTTCATATAAATCAAGATAGTTTACTATGATTCATATGTTTTATTTAAGCAAATTATCCAAATGAATTATTATTTATTTTGTTAATCTTTTGAAATTATAATATGAGATTTTTTTCATTATAAACCGTGATCTTGATCTCCTATATCTCCATTGCAACTTACTAAAGCAAAGTATTGATTTTGACTTCTCAGTATTTATAACATGATATTTCTATATGAATCAAGATCATTCTTATTATTTGATCTCCTAAGATTCTATTTTGTCATCTAAGAGAAGATTTATTAAATTAAATAATATCTTTTGAATGTATTTTGATGATTAATATCTTTTATGACATGATTATTTATGATTTCCTTCTTAGTACACCTTATCACCAAATTAATATGTCTCAAAATTATGATAAATTATAAATTAAAAAGTATTTATTTTATCATGAATAAATTAGTATTTATTTTATCTCTTGACATGACTTATCCTTTATGGGAATCATGTTTAAATCTCTACGATTTTCTCTTGTTAAAATGAGACTTATGATCTTAATAATTATAGTTGAGATTTTTATCAAGATCATTTTTGATTTTATTAAAAAGATTTATCTAAATGAATTGGGGTCTTAAGATTTATCTTGGATGAATTAAGATTCTCCCCTAAGACTTATTTTTATTATTTACAAAAAAAAGGGAAAGATAATTCTTAAAAGAAATCATGTCTTTTGGTACTTACGTTTGATTTTTAATCCTTAATGACATGAACCCTTTGTAGTTATTGTCGTAAATTAGGATATGGATATAAAAAAATATATATACTATCATATTTTTTCAAAGACCAAAGGGAGAGATAAAATTATCAATATGATTAGAAGAAAATTGGATATAATGAATATTATAACATGGAATGAGGAACAATTGCTTAGAAGAAAATTAGAATTTTCTAAATGCATGATTTACAATTCGATTTTGATTTACTATCATGTTTTCTTTTGGAATTCTTAACCTTTACAAATTGAGCTTCTAATCAAAATTTACATAAGATGATCTTCAAAATGAATGATTTATTATTTACTTCTTTTGCTTGGAATTTACATGAGATGAATTTAAATATATGAGTAGCTCTTAGTTCTTCTTGGATTTCTCAGATTTTTGAGCTTACCTTCGAAATAATTCTCTTTGAAATCGACATTTATAAGATCAAGATTTAAAGCTCTTCTTTGTGATGAGATTTTTATGATCCTTGATAAAGATTTTGAGTATCCCTCCCTATTTAATATTTTTCTTTTGGATACTAAATTTTTGGATCATTAACACCCCTTCCTTATTTCTTCTTCCTTATTATTCAAAAAGAGTAAGAAAAATTTTTATAAGAAAATTATGTTTTACTAAGGGGGAGCAATACAAAATTTAATCAATATTTATTTTATACAAATATAAAAAATTTGATGCATGATGAGTTTATATATCTTGAAATTATTTGCTTATTATTTTACCTCTTTTTGTTAATAAGAACGGGGGAGAAATACTATATTGATGACACATATATATAAAATGATGCATATATACAAAGGGGAAAAAAAAATTTCATGAGAAAAGTATTGCTCATATCCTATTTTACTAAGGGGAGCAGCGAAACATGTGCCTTGAAATCATTAGCTCTACATTTCACCTTTTTGTTGATGATAAAGGAGGAGAAATAGATATTGATGACACATGTAAGAAAATTTTGAACATGGGCATTTCTCTTTGTTTGTTGATATACAAAGGGAAGAAATTATTAATGACTTAAGGGGAGATTTTCAAATGTATGACTGATGCATAATTTTGAAATTCATGTTATACACTTTAAAAAATTTTAATGAGTTGATGACTTGATAACTTAAAGCAAAATTTTTTGTTGAAATTAATGTTATAGCATTTCTCAAATTGATGTATGAGTGTCTCGTTGCATCCTTGAAATATTTATGAAAATTGCTTGAAAAACCATTTCATAATACTTGAATTCAAGAGTTTGTGGTCCTCTTGAATTTAAGTTTACATTATTTAGATTATGGCATGGAATTAGGGGGAGTAAGGTTTAACTCCCGTCATCAATTGATTATCATCATCAAAAAGGGAGAGATTATTGAATCTCAAATTTTGATGATGAAATCAATTGATGGGTTATTAATCTAGCATATGTGTTAGATATGATTGATGAAGGATTAACTATGATAGAGAAAGAAAGTTTCATATGTTGGGCCAGAGTCAATTCCGGGCATCGGGTCAGGGTTCAAACGATGCAGCAGGAACTCATCGAAAGACTCGTCAGAAGTTTGCCAAAGGAAGCAGAAGCTTGTCGATGTTAAGATCAAAGCAGCACTAAGAGAAGGGGGGGGGGATGTGAATTAGTGCTGATGAGAAATCTTCATCGATTTAAAAAATTTACTCAATGAAAACCATATCAGAAATGAGTTTAAGTGTAGAGATGATTGTAATAGTGCAGGTAAAGATAATAGATAGTTAAATAATAGAGCAATGAAGTTAAAGAGCAAAGAAGAGGAAGCAAACTAATTTTATAGTGGTTCGGTCTCGTGACCTACGTCCACTTCCCAATTCCTCCTCTGTTGAGGCCACCGGCTTCCACTATTGATCTTTCTTCAATGGGTGAAGATCAACTACCCTCTTACAACTATGTTCTCCTTTTGCAGATTTAGGAGATAACCTTTACAAGACTCAAAGCTCTCCCTTAAATAAGAAATTACACAAGACGAAATAAGGAGAATCTCTCATTACAATAGTGTTTTCATAAGATTTTTTCTCTTAATTACTTGCATACCTCAGGCAAGAAAGGGTGGGGTATTTATATGCCCCAAATGGCTTCAAAAATAAAGCCAAAAATTGATTTTTAAGTGATTCCGAGGTGCTAGTCTCAAAGACTACGTTCTAGGCGGTTCAGCCACTTGACACAGTTTAGGATTGTGTTCTGGGCAGTTCAACCACCTAGTCTAGGTGGTTTAATCGTCTGACACACCTTTGAAGACTGTGTCATCTTGGAGATCATATCTTCAAAGACCGTGCCTTATTTCACATTGGGTTACTGAAATGACTTTTATAATAAGTTCAAATCAACCTCAATTAAGGCCTAGTGGCCTCTTAATTGAGTTAGTAAAACTAACTCTCATTATGATACTAACTATGACACTCAACGTACAATCTTTATTATCCAATTGTCTCTTCAGTAAACTCCCAGCATCTTTCTGATGAACCCCTGGCGAGCTCCCGATTTCCTCCAGTGAACTCCCAATGAACTTCCAACATTTTTCTGGTGAACTCTCGGTGAGCTCCTGACAACCTGTCGACGAAGTTCCCAGTGAACTCTCGACGAGCTCTCGAAAACCTTTTGGCAAACTCCCGACAAACTTCCCAACAAACCTCTGGTGAGCTCTCGACAAGTTTCCGATAACATCATCCAAACATCGATCGACCTTCGGTGAACTCTTGGCGAGCTCCCACTACGTCATCTAAACCTTGGCCTAATGCTCGAACCTAACTCCGACCCAACATCTGATTGTAATGCTCTTTCACTATCGTAGTTAATCATGCATCACTTTCTTTAACACATGAGTTAGGTCATAAAACTTATCAATTGATTCATCATCAAAATCTAAGATTCAACAGCCGGGAATTCATCGGGAGTTCACCGAAGGGATCAGAGGCTTATCGGGAGTTCGTCGGAAGCTTGCTGGGAGTTCGTCGGAAGCTTGCTGGGAGTTCGCCGGGAGCTTGGTAGGATGGTGTCGGGAGTTCATCTGAAGAAGACTCAAAGACTCACCGAAAGATCATCAGAGGTTAACTAAAAAGCTTGCTAAGAGTCAGGAGAGTCTTGTTGGACTTGATGATCACATTATTATAATTGATTAAGTCGTTATTAGCATTAGTTTGGGTTTGAGTTCTACTTGAGTTAGATTTGGAAGGAATCCAAATTAACTCAAGTGAGGCAAACCGGGTCCACTATGGGGATGGATTGAGCTCAGGTTAAACTCAATTGGTTGACCTAAGGATTGATCAATATAAATTATAATTTGGGATTGAAAAGGTTTAGATATAGCTTATTTAGGATGTGGCTAGTGTAATACACTGATTATTGCTTTCCTCCATCAAATTTTACTAGAACTGAGCTGATGGCCGATTCGAATGTAGTGAGATATAGCTAGAGGGACTCCCCTAGGGTGACATAGGCAAGTTGTGCAAGACGAGCAAGGTGAGACATGAGTTTCTGGAAGACTTCCTCGCATTCGGGAGTCCAGTTGAAGTCTTTGACACACTTTAAAGCTCGAAAGAAAGGTAGACTTTTCTCCCCTGCTAGCAAGATGAATCGACTCAACGCCACCAACCTTCCTGTGAGTTGCTAAACTTCCTTGATGGTTCGAGGCGATTGCATCTCCATATCACCCTTACTTTCTTGGGATTCGCATCAATTACACGTTGGTGTATGACAAAATCGAGGAATTTGTCCGAGGTGACCCTGAACACACACTTAGTGGGTTGAGCCTCATCTTGTACTTTATAAGGGTTTGGAATGTCTTAGCAAGGTCCAAAAGGTGAGTGTGGCCATTCCTATTCTTGATGATCATATCATCTATGTATACTTCCATGTTCCTCCTGTTTTGATCCTTGAATAGATGATTGATCATTCACTGATATGTGGCTCTAGCATTTTTGAGCTCAAACAACATTGCCTTATAGTAATAAGTGCCTCGGTGCGTGATCAAGGCTATGATCTCTTGGTGTCATTTAAATATGGTTGTAGCCTGAGAACACATCCATAAACGAGAGCAACTCGTAGCCCAAGGTGGCATCCACCAACTGATCAATCCTTGGGAGTGGATAACGTTCTTTTGGACATGCCCAGTTGAGGTCGGTATAATCAACACACATGCACTAGCTTCCATTAACTTTTCTTAACGAGTACAATATTAGAGAGCCAGGTTGGATACTTGACCTCTGTGATGGAGCTGGTGTCCAACAACTAACCAACCTCGTCCTTGATGGCCTTTTGTCGTTCAGGAGGAAACTTTCTTGGCTTCTGCTTCATTGGTCTGGCTTTCGGTGATATGTTGAAGTGGTGTTGTGCCACCTTGGGGTTGATTCCTGGCATGTCTCTAGACTAAGCGAAAATATCGGTGTTCTATCCGAGGAACTCCACTAGTTAGATTTACTGGCTTCTGGGGAGCGCAGAGCCGACCTTTATGACTTTATCTGGTTATTCTTAATGGAGAGCTACTTCCAACAACTACTCAATCGGTTCAGGACACGGCACGGCCTTGTCGAGCTCCCGAGGGTCGACGATAGGCAATGTTGGCTTGAGCGCCTTGGGTAATGTTGTCACCATCAGGTAACATTGTCAGGATTCCCAAGGATCGCTCCTTGTTTCCCTAACTCCTGACCTAATGGGGAACTTCATGGCATGGTGATATGCTAAGATGCACCCTCAATTTGTTGGCCGATGATGGCGTTATATATGGAGGGCAGCCCTACCACCATAAATAAGACCATCAATGTCTTCGACCTTGGTACTTTCCCAACTATAACTAGGAGTGTCATGGTGTCGAGGAGGGAGACCGAGTCCCCAATAAATCTAATTAAAGTAGAGGTCATGGGGATGAAGTCCCTATCAGTTAAACCCAGCTTTTGAAAAGCATCAAGGTATAGTATATCGACTAAACTCCCTATGTCGACCATGATCCTTTTGACGTGAGTGTTTGCGATTCACGTCGATATCATTTAAGTGTCATCATGGTCGGGGTATTCTTCGTTCCCCAGTATGGAGGTGATCTCAGGATTGCGCTGGCACCTCGATCTCTTCTCCACTGCTTCTCGGACATATGCTTTCCATGTTGAGAGTTGTCTCCCCTAGGGATGGGTCCATCGACAATGACATCGATTTGCATCTTTATTGGTCCTCTTAGGCGAGGTGAAGGGTTTCTATTGTAGCAGCCTTTCGAGGCCTAACATGGTTCTTGGATGTAGTGACTGAGGTGCCCTTGGCAAATAAGATCCTTAATCTGATTCTTGAGGTCATGACACTCCTCGGTGTCATGCCCATAATCATGATAGAAGAAGCAGTACCTCCTTTTGTCTCATACCTTTGGGCGCATCTTTATCAAGTTGGGACCCCTAAGAAGCACCTTTTCTCAGATCTGGAGGAAGATTTGAGTCTGGGTGGAGTTAAGGGGTACCGATGGTAGCCTCAAAGTTGGTATTTCGGGTCTATCCAGTCTTCTCCTTGGGGGTCCCGAGGGCTAGCCTCGGGACTGCTCTATGCGGGGATGCTTCTGATCCTCGTATTTACTTGACACCAAGGTCTTGATGGTGATGTACTGGTTCATCTTTTGCAGCATTTCAGGCATTGTTGTGGGCAAACGCTCGACCAGTGATCAGGAAAATCTTGAGGATCGCAAACCCATCAAAAAGGCTTGGATTACTAGCGAGGGGTGTGTGTCTGGGATCCCTCATATCTCGATTGTAAAACACATGACAAACTGACCCAAAGCTCCTCATCTTTCTGTCTTAAGCTAAGGAGTGAAGCAATGGCAGGCTTGGTCAGGCACTAGTCAAAAAGTTTAGTTCGAACTCCTTTGGGAGCTAGTCAAAGGATGAGATTGAAGACGACTTTAGTCGGCTATATCATAACCGAGCCAGACCCCGTAGGGTCACTAGGAAAGCTCGACACATTAGTATGTCTAAGGTGTCGTAGAGAGCCATCTGAGCTCAGAAGGCTGTGATTGTTCTATGGGGTCCGAGCTATTGTCATAGGACTCGAGCATCAGGAGCCAAAAGCTAGGTGGGACCGGTTTGTCTTAAATTTTTAGGGTGAAGGGTGAGCCACCCTTGGGGCTTTCTTAGGTTCCTCCTTTGACTTTACAAACTCCATTTGGACCTCATCCATCCGTCCTATTTACTTCGCATAGTTGTGCCATAAGGGAGTCTGCTGAATCAGAGGAGAGGGTATCAGGCTCAGGAAGATTAAGAATAGAGGCTCTGGGATTGGGCACCAAGCATCCGGTAGTGATTTCTAGGGTCCCCGACCTGACCTTGGGAGGGAAGCATTACCTTTCGGCATCGGGTCATGAGGGGATCCTCCCGAGGCATGGGCATGTCGGGCTACACTATTTGGGGGGCTGACTGTAGGGGTACCGATGGGTGCACCAGCTGGCCAACACATGTATGTGGTGGGTGAAGCCAAGGAAGGCTTCGACTATGATGATACGTAGCCCGGGGTTCGATGTGGGGGGAGAGAACCTCGGGTCATTGAATAAGCTTAGACAGGGGTCGACTAGCGATTCAGAGTGAGGGTAGATAGGTTTCCTTCCCAAGTTAGAGGGAAGAAGTTTAGACCCTATATGCCAAGAGCTTGTAGGGCGGCGACGGCCTCCTCCCCGAGGTGCTCTCCATTAACGTTGGTTGGTGGATTCTCTTACGACATCGGGCCTTTCTTCTAGCACTAAAATTTTAGTGGATTTTATATCATGGCAGAGGAGTCAACACGACTTGGTTCGGCCCGCGTGCGTAAGATCATCTGCGTCGGTTGGGAGTAGGTAGGGTGCTCGGAAGAGATCGATTGAGTCTGCTAGAGCACACCTTGGGTTCCTCCTTCTCGCGAGCTACCGAGAGATCCTGCATAAAGGCCTTGTCAGGGTGGGGGCACCCGATATGGCCCCTCTGAGATCAAGTCAGTGCCTAGACCGAGATGGTCTGAAGAGTGCAGTATATTGAGTTAAAGAGTCTAAGAGAGAGAGAGAGCCCCATTGAGCCATTCTCAAGGGTTGCTTTTATACTCGTCGGGCAGGAGACAACTGTATCCTGACCCTTAATACCAACGGCATCTTGGGCTGAACTAGGGTACAAAATTGTTTGAGTCTCAAGGCCTCGATTGGTGGGTTGGTGTCAGACAATGCCATCTTCCAAGTTACGAGCCTATTGCTGTGATGGGTCGATGGGCTTTGTGCTACGTCGGATGACACTATGGTAGCTCGGCCAATATTGTGCCAGGTCGGCCAAGGCTACGCCATCTATTCCGAGCTATCGGATGATATGGTTAGCAAAGCTGGCTCTTGGGAGTGGCGTGGCTTGTGGTGAACGGGCTGACCCATTATCTATCCTATCAGAACTCATAGATATCCACAGACCGACATGTTCCCTCCAACCATAACTGCATTGATTGAGTTAAGGGATTCCATTTGCATTCTTCGTTGCCATCCCCCTAACTAGTTTCTTCCAACAAAGATCTGGGGGGAACAAGAAGCACAAAACAAAGGTATGAGTGATGAAACATAGAAATGCTCTTTGTCCACCCTCACGCTACTGTCGTCGAGACTTGCAGTTTTGCCTAGGGTTGATATTGTTGACAGGGCTGATAATGGGTTGGCCCATCACCCATCATGCATCAGAGCCACGCACCACCCCTTCCGTCGACCTGACGCAATCACGATCGACCTGGCAGGTAGTTGTAAAATCCACCCCTAGGTATGGCACTGAGGGCTCTCTCTCAGACTCTCTTTTATATATAATGAACTCTTAAGATCATTTAGGTTAGGGCACTAACTTGATTATCGGAGGGGACACATTAGGTACCCCCACCCTGATGAGGCCTTCATGTAGGATCCCTTGGCAGACCCCAAGATGGAGGAACCTGAGGTGCGCTCCCGAGCAGACCCAGCCGAGGCACATTCCGAAGCAGAACCAGCCAACCTCTCCTGAGCTTCCTAACCTCTTTCTGTCTATCGCGGATGAACTTGCGTACATGAGCGGAACCCAATTATGCTGACTTCTCGGCCACGGCATAAAGTTTCTTAACATTTTGGCACTAGAAGGATGGCTCGTTGGCACAAGAATGCCCATACTCAAACAACCCCGACAAGCGCCTTGGAGATATCTCAACTACCTAACATGCTCTCAAGCTCAGGGGGTAGCTCCCCTTCCCTCTTGAAGAATGGAATACCTCGACTTCGACCCAACTGATCACATCGCTGCTTTCCTAGACTAGGTATCCCAATTTGGCAGCTTTGATGCTCAGATCTATTGAGCTTTTTCCACCACACAAGGCCCAGCTCATATGTTGTACAATAGTACCCTAGTCCTGCACCTCGATTCAACAATGCTCAAATCATGCATCTTGGTCAAACAGTATCTGAATTGTACACCTCGGCTAAATAGTGTCCGAGTCATGCACCTCAGCCAAACAATATCTGAATTATGCACCTCGGCCAAATAGTGCCGGAATCGTGCACCTCGGCCAAATAGTGCCTGAATCGTGCACCTTAGCCAAATAGTGCTTGAGTCATGCACCTCAGCCAAACAATGCCTGAGTAATGCACCTCAGCCAAATAGTATATGAATCATGCACCTTGATAAAATCGTGCATGAATCATATACCTCATCCAAATAGTATCCGAGTCATGCATCTCGGCCAAATAATGCCCGAGTCATATACCTTAGCCAAACAGTGCCCGAGTTATCCATCTCGACCTGTCATGAGCCCAAGCTACACCTTGGGCAAGTCGTGAGCCCGAGCAATAATGCTTGGCCGCTCACGAGCCCGAGCTATGCCTTGGGTAAGTTGTGAGCCTGAGCAATAGTGCTCGATTGCTCATAAGCTCGTGCTATGCCTTGGGCAACTCATGAACCTGAGCAGCAATGCTCGACCACTCATGAGCCCGAGCTATGCCTTGGGCAAGTTGTGAGCCTGAGCTATGCCTTGGGCAAGTCATGAGCCTGAGCAGTAGTGCTCGACCACTCACAAGCCTGAGCTACGCCTTGGCAAGTCATGAGCCCGAGCAATAGTGCTCAATCGCTAACAAGCCCGAGCTATGCCTTGGGCAAGTCATGAGCTCGAGCAATAGTGCATGACCACTTATGAGCCCAAGCTATACCTTGGATAAGTTATGAGCCTAAGCAGTAGTGCTCGACCACTCACGAGCCCGACCTACATCTTGGGCAAGTCGTGAGCTCGAGCAGTAGTGCTCGGCCACTCATGAGGCCGAGCTATGCCTTGGGCAGGTCATGAGCCCGAGCAATAGTGCTCGGCCTCTCACGAGCCCAAACTATTCCTTGGGCAAGTCGTGAGCCCAAGCAGCAGTGCTTGGCTACTCACAAGGTCAAGCAACTGTGCTTGGCCAATCATGAGCCCGAGCAGTAGTGCTTGGCCACTCATAAGCCCGAGCTATTCCTTGGGCAAATTATGAGCTCGAGCAACAATGTTCAACCACTCACGAGCCCAAAATATGCCTTGGGCAAGTCATGAGCCTGAGCAACAGTGCTTGGCCACTCACGAGCCTGAAATACACCTTGGCAAGTTATAAGCCCGAGCAACAGTGCTCGGCCAATCATGAGCCCGAGCAGTAGTGCTTGGCTACTCACGAGCCCGAGCTAATAATAGATAAGATTTAGATATGATAGTAGTTAGAATTTAGATATGATAACATATAGGATTTAGATATGATTTATCCAACTGAACGTGGAAATATAGTATATCAGTTGAGGGAAATCCTCATCTTCACTTCTATAAATAGATGATTGAATCAAGAAACTTAATCAAGCTTTTTATTATTATTTCCTAATCTAACATGGTATAAGAGCCCTTCTCTCTCTAAGAGAGATTATCTCATCTTCTTCACTGTCCAACGATAATAGATTTTTGTCGGCGTACTCTCTCTCCCTCTTCTCTCGGTGAAGAGAAGTCTCTACAGCTTATGAGGTCTGCGGCACAACTACCACTTTGCCCTTGCTTTTTCTTTACTGTCTAATGACAGCTACTCACCTAACACTATCGTTGCCACTATCGTGGCGATCGCTCATGATCCTTTGGCATCGCCAATGTCTTCTTTCGCAATGCAATAGAAACAGAGCAACCTCTGCTTCTTCTGCTACAGCCACCATACCTCCTCTTCCTGCCATTGAGATCCCCTCGCTGCCAGCACCCTCTCCCCTTGTCCGCGACAACCCCAACACTATTAGTTCTCCACATCGCTATCTAACAATAGCTTCTCACTAACGTGTCAGAGTTCCAACAACCTCTTGCTTCCTCGGCATGGTCATCAGGGTCAGCGCGTACGTAGAACCAATCTAATCAATGCCTATCCACTCTACTACACACGACCTCTGCCAAGGGCTCCTCTTCCTCGTCAGAACTCGCTGTCGTCGTGTTGGACAAGAACTAACATCAGATAGACATAAATCTCCTTGGCATCATCTGATCCTCCTCCCGTAACTTCATCTCTAAGATCGGCATCCTTGACGGGAGCTCGATCTTGTGAGGGTTATGATAATATATAAGATTTAGATATAATAGTAGATAGGATTTAGATATGATAGCATATATAATTTAGATATGATTTCTCCAACTGAATGTGAAAATCTAGTATATCAGTTGAGGAAAATCCTCATTTTCACTTCTATAAATAGATGATTGAATCAAGGAACTTAATTAGGCTTTTTCATTCTCACTTCCTATTTCAACACGAGCTACACCTTGGGCAAGTTATGAGCCGAGCAATAGTGCTCGGCCACTCATGAGCTCGAATAACAGTGCTCAGCCAATCACGAGCCTGAGCTACACCTTGGGCAAGTTGTGAGACCAAGCAGTAGTGCTCTGCCACTCACAAGCCCAAGCTACGCCTTGGATAAGTTATGAGCTCGAGCAGCAGTGCTCAACCACTCATGAGCATGAGCAGTAGTGCTCGGCTAATCATGAGCCTAAGCATTGCCTTGGGCAAGTCGTGAGCCCAAGTAGTAGTGCTCGACCACTCACGAGCCCAAGCTACACCTTAGGCAAGTCGTGAGCTCGAGCAATAGTGCTCGGCCACTCACGAGGCCAAGATATGCCTTGTGCAAGTCGTGAGCCCGAGCAACAGTGCTCAGCCGCTCACGAGCTCAAGCTATGCCTTGAGCAAGTCGTAAGCCCGAGCAGCACTACTCAGCCACTAACGAGCCCGAACTACACCTCGGGCCAATCATAAGCCCGAGCACCAGTGCTCAGCCACTCATGAGCCTGAGCTACACCTTGGGTAAATTATAAGCCTGAGTAGTAGTGCATGGCCAGTCCATAAACCGAGCAGTAGTCCTTGGCCAGTCCATAAATCGAGCAGCAGTGCTCGGCTAGTCCAGAACCCGAGCAACAGTGCTCGGCCAGCTCCAAATGGCTTTCAGTCTCGACCAGCAACCAACGGGCTTTTAGTCCCGACCAACATCTAGTGGGCTTTCTGTCCCAACCAGCTTCCAACGAGCTTTAAGCCCCGACCAAGGGCTTTCATTCCTACCCAACATCCAACATGCTTTGAGTCCCGAGCAGCATCGAGATGGGCTTTCAATCCTGACCAAGGCTTTTTAATTCCAATTAGCAACCAACAGGCTTTTAGTCCCGAGCAACATCTAGTGGACTTTCAATCCCGTGCAGCATCTAGATATGCTTTTAATCCTGACCAAGGGCTTTCAATCCCAATCAGCCACGTTGACTTCAGATCGACCAATTCACACCGACGGCTATTCAACAGGACTTCGCATGACTCAAAAGACAATCCCCAAATAAGAGCTTCGAACATGAAAGATCCTTTCCCTTGCCCCTCTTCAAGGAACCCCGGGAAAGGTCTTCTAGAGGGGGGAATAATAGGGCTGATAATGGGTTGGCCCATCACCCACCATGTATCAGGGCTATGCACCACACTTTCCACCTATGTGGCACAGTCGCGACCGACCTAGTGCAGTCAATATTCGAGCTGGATGATAATGAGGATGAGGCGAACCCCACGCACAACATCACCAGGTATAAACATGACGCTCGAGGATCTTGGGATCACGCGAGGCCATACTGTCATGGACAATAATGTAAACAAGGTGTTCGATCAAATGCTCATGTTTGTCCGTGTCCTTCGATTTGTATACATACCTTGTACAACAAGTAACGGGCTTACAGTAGGCTTAGCAACCCTATTTTGGTTTGCTTTGTGACCGATTTTGACTTGTAAATACGAGTGTCTTGTAAGCACTTGTGGGGACTTCGGTCTATAATAGACCATTATCCTTTGTGTGCAATCTCTCTGTAATGTTCATGGGTGTAATTTGTATCTGGCTTTACAAAGTATTTGCTTGAGCAGTTGTTTGTGGATCTCATTGGAATTACTTCCTCTGGCCCGTTTTCGCTTTTGTAAGTCTAAGGGACTCTAGGAGATCTCGGGGAAGGCTGATCTTTGCGGACGGACACGCATGGGTGCTGCACGGCTTAGGCAAAATTAGTTAAGCCCGTGATAGTGTGGTATCAAAGCGAGACAAGTATATGCAGAAACACTCACCATACAAATGTGGGGGGACCTAGCTGGGTTGTATAGAGGATAGCCAGCATGCGCAACCGTTTGGGAGAAACGGATATTGAGATGTAGGGAAAAGAGTCACTCAGAGGAGCAGGCTTCTAGGCTTGGCATTCAGAGGAATGGCCAACCCTTTGCGCGAGAGGCACCACGAGGACAAGCAAGCGAAGAAGAATATATAGCGCACAAAGATTGGGATGGTTGAGTTCAAGCTACGGCTCGACGTTGGCAACTAAACTTGATGGTGCTCAAGGCAAGTGGGGTGCTTGGTGAGAGATGAGACCGTGCCAAGTAGGAGGTGTTGTGTAACGACTGAAAGAGTTATGCAAAACTCACAGAGTTGAGAGAAATTGCTAACTCGAAGGATTCGGTACTCATACAAGGGCTTGTACATGGACGATGGAGTGTTCGCGGCCATCCCAAGGCGCGATCGAAACTCAGCACCATGGAGCATCATAACTTTCTCTTCGACATGGAAAGGATACGCCCGTAGGCGACTGAAATATACAATAAGTTCAGCACATTGCTAGACCTTGAAGGGTGTAGTGGAGACTGTATTGGTGAAGGGTCGCAATCTAGTAAGTGCATTTGCGGGGGCAGAACAAGACACAAGTTGTTTAGCAAGACGGAGTAGTCCAAAAGGGATGGTGGTCTCCGAAACTTCTAGTGCGAAGTATGTAAAGAGGAAAGTTGCTCCAACAAGACAGATATCCAGGAGGGATAAGTCCTAGTTCTCTAGAGGGAGAATCATGTGTAACGGACAACATATATTGAGGAAGAGTTCTTCAAGGCAATATCTCCACAAAGCTCAATAGACCAAGTGAGTGACGTGGAATCATTGTATGATCTCGAATAAGGTAATGCATTTCGAGATCAAGTGGGGGAGCAATCCAAGGCAACATCATATGAAGATACACTTAGAGTAGATGCAGAAATCGAACTCAACAGGAGGCTGACCCAAGGAATAGTGGACACGAGGGTTACTATCAACTCAATGCAAATCGAGGAGCTGAGCGACTTGGGTGGAACTTTGTGAAGTATCCAAGCCGTATGAAGGGAGTCGACATAGAAGATGGAACATGGAGCGGAGGCATGGAGCTATCCTTAGATAGAGGTCAAGGGCATTAACTCTTGTAGAGGTAAGAGTGGGATCATGTCGTTCCATGGGTTCTTTATTCTGATGGGGCAGACTTATCTTGCATGGTGCCAAAGATAAAAGAGAGCTTTGAGGCACATGTAAGCTACCTCAGAGATGCATTTGATGGAGTAACTAAGGTAATTTAACTTGGAGAGGCAAAGTTGGGATCAAGAGACCTTAGCACGATGCAAGAGGGCGCAGAGGCGGGTACTCTTAAAGAATATGCAACAGTATTACCATTCGAGTTGTTAGGAACAAGTGGTGCATAGTGGAGATTGTGCTGGCAGGGGATAGAGCCCCAAGATCCAAATAATAGTGCACCAATTCTAGCGAAGTCAGGGGGACTTCATGAACTACTAGGCGATGGACTGTCCTAGAGCTATGCTTCGACCAAGTGTGACCCACGAGTGGGTGGATGAAGGTGAATTGCTAAGGGAGAGAACTAAAAATTGGAGATGGCGGAGGTCCTACGAGGTGTTGGCAAAGGCCATACATGGAGAAGTCGTAGTCCGAATTCATCACATGAAAATCTGTATGCAATGGAGATATCACCAGGAGGCAACATGGTGCAACGGATCGTGGTGAAATAGTTCATGGCAATACAACACATGCGGCCATGTCCCATGAGGGACAAGATCATGCGGAGGTATGATCATGAGTTACTGGGAGCTCCACTTTGGTATACAACACAACAAGAAGAAGGGCTATGGATTTAACGAGTGAATGTCATGGTACCGCAAAGGCGGGTCTTCATGTGTGTATCAAACTTTGTATTGGATGAAAGCCTTAGTCATCAGCATATGGGGGCTGTATAACAAGATGGCGGAGGCCATACGTGAGAGTTGCAGTCTGTCTTTCCATCGACTAAGGAGAACTGCTAGGAGGACACAATAGTATTGAAGCAGGTGGTCGAAAGGAGCGAGGAAGCAACGACGAGTCCAGTGGGGCTTAGCTACCCAAAATCAAAGCGTCAGTTAGAAAGGAGGTGGACTCGGAGAAGCACCATAGTGCTGCAGAGGCAGATCTACCAATCGTGAAGGAAGGGATATAGATGCAAGGCAACAGATAGTAAGGCTATGGGCTTGGCAGCACCATGGTACCACAGAGGTGGGACTTCCGTAGATTCATCGATCCCTTGCTCTCATGGAGGGAGAGCATTGGTCGTAAAAGGGGCCAAGGAGATGGAGAATGCAAAGGCAAACTCCAAGTACCAAGACAGGGCGGAAAGGCAGAGGCCAAGGAACTTCATAAGACCGATGTCGATGAACTTCTCATCAAGATAGCGAAAAGCGGGGGACTTCGAGTTGATGCAAGAGTGCTCGACCAAAGAACAAAGTAGGCAGTACGTAGTACTGCACCTTTCTACTCAGAGGAGTAGGCAATAAAGGTGATAGAGAAGACAGTATAATCCTAGAGGTGACCAGAACTATCAAAGACTTACTCTAAGTTGGGGGACTCAAAGTTGGGATAAACTTTTTACTCTTTTCGGGCAAAACTTCTAGCATTCCAAAAGTTCAATGGCAGTGGAAAGGCGAATCATAGTAGCTAACTCAACGCAAGGAGTGCAAACACTTTAAAGTGATTCAGAAGTATGAGCAAAGAGAGAACAAATGTTAGTAACCAACTCAATGTATGAAGTACAAACTCGAGGAGGCAGGCGAAATCAAGTAACGTTTCCTTCTCAACTACTAAGAGAATGGGTGAAGTCGAGTATCCAGTTCTCTTACTTATCCAGCAGAGGAGCTCTGCATAGGTTCAATGACCCTTCAAAGAAAGCTTATGGAAGACAATAGTTATCAAATCCTCACCATTGGTGATAAGTACTACTGAGACTAGATTGTCCGCTTCATTTCCCAATTGAATGCCAATTGAAAACGGGAGTGATACAAACCTACTTGGAAGTGATAACTAAAAGTGAAAGAAGGTTCAATGAGCAAACATTGTGGAGGAAGGACCTTAAAAACTTCAAAGTATGTGAGGCGATGCTCGTTAAAGTTCCAACAAACATTCATTCAATTCAAGCAACATGAGTATACTACGATATTGGTATATAATAAGGCAGGTCTTCTCCTTCATCAGATGGATCTGCAATAGTCAACAAGGATTAGGATAACGCAGTGAACCCCACACCAGATTCAGTCATTGGTGAGTTGAAGCAGCATGGCGGATCAGAGTTCGACTACTCAACAACAGCGACAGAGAGCGGCTGGGAGCCAAAGGGGCATGTTGTAGCCAAAGTAAAAGATTGAAGATTCAACAAAATGCAAGGAGATGCAGCATCTACAGTGGCTTCGATGAGGACGTCGAAGGAATAAGTGGGGGAGAATATCACGAACAATAATGTAAATAAGGTGTTTGATGAAATGCTTATGTTTGTCTGTATCCTTTGGTTTGTGTACATATCTTGTACAGCAAGTAGCAGGCTTGCAGTAGGCTTAGCAGCCCTATTTTGATTTGCTTTGTGGCTGATTTTAGCTTGTAAATACGAGTGTATCTTGTAAGTACTTGTGGGGACTTCGGTCAGTAATGGACCATTATCCTTTGTGTGCAACCTCTTTAAGTTTGTAATGTCCATGGGTGTAATTTGTATTTGGGTTTATAAAGTGTTTGCTTGAGCAATTGCTTGTGGATCCCATTGGAATTACTTTCTCTGGCCCGTTTTCTCTTTTATAAGTCTAAGGGACTCTAGGAGATCTCGGGGAAGGCTGACCTTTGCGGACGGACACGCATGGGTGCTGCACGGCTTAGGCAAAATCAGCTAAGCCTGTGACAATACGTCACTCAGCAAAAGATACCAACGGCATTAAATGCCAAGGTACGATCGACCTCCGGCGGGTAGATATAAAAGCCACCCCTAGGTATGGCACTAGGGGGCTCTCTCTCATACTCTCTCTAAACTCTTAATACCATCTCGGTTAGGACGCTGACTTGATCGTCGGAGGGGTCACATCGGACGCCCCCACCTCGACGAGACCTTCGTGTATGATCCCTCGATAGACCCCGAGATGGAGGAGCCCAAGACAAGCTCCCGAATAGACCCAACCGAGGTGCGTTCCCGAACAGACCCAACTCATCTCTTCCGAGCTTCCCAACCTCTTTCCGTCTGACATAGATAAGCTTATACACACGACGAAATCCAACCATGCTGACTCCTCGTCCATGATATAAAATTACTCATAATCCACCGTTCGTGGAATCTAATCTCAAATTCTGTGGGTTGATCTTGTAATTCCACCATTCATGGAATCTAAACTGTGTGGATTATGGCGGCCGCTTGGATCTAAGTGGGCCCTTTATCAAATGTACCGGCTACAAGATAACACGTATGCGGCCCAGCCGTATCCGAACGGAATCCAAGAGTGTCTCCATCTGGCTCGGTGAAATGCCCTCAATGTCCTCCTCCTCCTTCCTCCCTGCGCCCTGCCGCTTGCTCTCGGCTCGCCGTCCTCCTCCTCGTCCGTGCTCTTCTGCTGCCATTGCCGGGAGCAAGAGGCGGCCGAACCGGATCCAGGCATCGATGTCCGGCCAACCGTCGCCCGTGGCGGAGTTCCCCTACCTCCCGCCGTCGCACCGGGACCTGATGCAGGATCTCCGCTCCGCGGTCGAGGCCCGGCTGGGGCCCCACCTCCTCCCCTCCGCCGTCCCCCCAGACGTCCTCAACTTCCACAGCCCCTCCGGCGCTTCCCGCGGCGCCCTCGACATCCGATCCGGCGGCCGCGATTCCCCCGTACGCACCCGTCGCCCCCTTCTCTGTAACTAATGGAACGGCTATTGCCATATGATCTTAGATTCTCGTTCAACTAAAAGACAGTCTCTGTTGCCCTGTAACATGATTTAACTGAAATATTGAGATTAATCAAGGCAGAGAAAAATAGAACTACTTGCAGATGTGAGAAAAAAAATGCTATCAAATCAAAAATATTGTCTGAATTAGTTTATGGATGATTAAAGCAGGATCTCTCAGAGCAAAAGCTATCAATCAGCAAACGAACTGAGACTTCTATTACCACAAAGATCACTCCTTTCATGTAAAAAAAGTTGTTCTAGATTGAATCTGAGGTCACAGCAATGTGATTTGTGTTGAAGAAGGTTATAAGTAGACTATAATTTCACATATACCAACAGTATTTTGTGGACAGGCATGCTTGTTGATGACCTGTTTTATTTCAGGCACTATTTTTTCATTTCTATTCTGAATACAAAGTTATTCGATTAATTAATTCAAGTTCATGCGATGGTTTATATGAATTAGATCATGTCTCATCTACTGACTTACCATTTTTAGATGCAATGACATTCCCAATCACTTCCAGTTTCAGGTGATCCGGTGTGAATATAATCTTGTCATTCTCAATATAGAAATCTAAACATGATAGTAAACATTGAGATGATTTTTCTTGACATTTTCTGATATAAAAGTCCAATTTTTGATATGGTCACTCTACCTCTGCTTTTAATTCAGGTTGACTTCATTCTGGAATCATGGCTGCACTGTGAGCTCCCAACAGGTGCTCTCAACATAACCACTTTATTCGCCTTCCTTAGTGCCTCGACGGATGCTCCTCACCTTCTAATGGAATTCATACAAAGCAGCCCATCCTCCCTCATCCTCTTCACAGATTTGCTGCCCCGCAAAGACCTCGTCCTCCACCCCGATTACCTTGATGAGTTTTACCAGAAAACCAATTTGGACAAGCCGAGGCAAGAACTTGCAAAACTTCCGCAGGTGCAACCTTACTGCTCATCCTCTCTTTACATTCGCAGCGTCCTGTCACCAACAGCTATTGCGGTTTGCATCAACTGCGGAGAAGATGGACAAAGCGCAATGGAAGACATAATGCGAGGTCGGCTGGACACCATCTGCAAGGAGATTGTTCGAATTTGGTTGGATACATGTGCAAGCAGCGGTAAACAGCTGGGAGACACTGAGAGGGCTGATTTGCTGAGAAGAGATGGTTTAATTAAGAACAAGACCATCGAGATCGATCTTGCTGCAAACTTGCCAAGAATGTTCAGTCCTGAAGTGGCAAACCGAGTGGTGGGAGAGATTCAAAAGGCTTTTAAAATATAAGATGGTGCAAAAACTGATGGAAAACCAAAGTAAGAACTTCTCATGTAGGAAGAAAACAAGTCATCAACCCACGATTTGCAGGCATTTGATCATTTGTATGTTCCACTCGATCATCAAGATATTAATCGATGTGGCCACAAAACTGCTAGGTAATACCATCATGGAAGCTTGTATAGATTGTCTGGGGACTTCATTCTACCTTACCATGTAAGTTGAGAATATACGGATGTTGTATACATATATTGGCAAAGTTAAGCTTGTCAACTTGTGCTAAAGCTCTACTTGTTTTGCCATTTCCGGCTGTTTGATTTGTTTACTCATGTTGATTAAATTGAGGGACAAAAAAAGGATGAGGAGAAGTCGTGGACTTGTTAGGGTACTTGTTGGGTTGGCAAAGAAATCGTTATGTGGAGCAGCAAACAAAGATAATTTTCTATCTTCAATGTTTTAACTCCAAATGAAAGCAAAAGAAGCTCATTTCTTTCTTGCTTTCAGTTGCCGATCAACCAAGATTTATTTTGTTTTTTTTTCTGATAGGGTTCTTTGAGATCAAGGTTTAATGCAGTCAATTGTCCAGAGCAAATATTCTTCAGAATGAAAATTTTCTAGACAACAGTATGTTCTTCATTCCATGAGAGAAAAGGTGGATAGACAACAGTATGTTCTTCTTCTGGAGACAACATACTGTCGTAACTCTTTTTTATCATAATCTCTGTTGCTGCAATGTCCTTTATATCAGCGATTACTCTCATTTAATCTCCATCGGAATAAATTTTAAAATAATTATCATTATAAAACACATCAGGAAATAAGAAGAATATGTGGCAAATGCATGCTTTGACCAGATCAAACCACAGCTAAAATTGCAATCCACCAAGAACAAGGCTCTCTGTACGTGGCAGATCCCGAGGCCTGGAGCTCCGAATTCCTCATTTTGGGGTATCCCCTCTTACCAACACCCTCAATTTTTTGGGCTCCCAGCAGTCTTAACAGATGCAAATCCACTGCATGGTTTTTGTTTGTTTAGGGCCTCCAATTCCAGCCAGATGAACAATGCCCCTCTCCACCTTCTTCCTCCTCCTGTGCCTTCTCTCCGTCGTCCCTCCTCCCCTCCATGCTGCTCTTCCACTTCCTGAAGGTTTGTGTTTGCCCACGTTGTTGTCAGTTTCTGATGCTAATTTGCCATTTTGTGTGCAGGAGAAGCAGAGCTGTGATCACAGCAAAATCTTTATGTCGAGGAAATGCACCATCACATTCCAATTACAATTGTTCATCCGCTTGTGTTGTTGCATTTACTTGGTTGTGATGACACCAGAAGACTCGCCTCCCATTTCCTTGCTGAAAGAGAACTCACATGCGCAGGTTACTACATCAACTGCGGCGCGTCACAAGAGGAGACCACCGGAGGCATCCAATGGATCCCTGACGAAGGTTTCATCAACGTCGGCAACGTATCCAAGATCGGAACTCCAGACATCGTCCCCATACTTGCCACGGTGAGGTACTTCCCCGATGAATCAGCTCGGAAGTACTGCTACAGCATCCCCGTCGCCCGAGGAGCCAAGTACTTGATCCGGTCCACGTACTACTACGGCGGCTTCGACGGCGGCGAGAAGCCCCCGGTGTTCGACCAGATAATCGACGGCACCAAATGGAGCACGGTGAATACCGCCGAGAACTACGCCAGTGGCCTCACCGCCTACTACGAGATCGTCGTGGCGGCGCAGGGGAGGACATTGAGCTTTTGTTTGGCGAGGAATAACCAGACGACGTCGAGCCCCTTCATCTCTGCTCTCGAGCTGGTCAGCTTGGAGGATTCCATGTACAACGGCACGGACTTCACCAAGTACGCGCTGAGCACGGTGGCGCGCCACCGCTTCGGCTACGGCGGCGCGATCGTTAGGTACGGAGCCTGTTCTTCCCATTCCATCGCTGGTTCTTGAGTTGGTGGAGGCACTCAACGATGGGAGTTCTGTAACTAGCTATCCAGATGATCCGTTCAACCGATACTGGGAGGCGTTCACGGACTCGAACCCGTACGTGGAGTGCCACTCGAACGTGACGCCGTCGGAGTTTTGGAACCTCCCGCCGGTGACGGTGTTCCAGAGAGCTCTGACGACGAGCCGAGGGAAGAAACTCGCGGTGCAATGGCCGGCGGTGACGCTGCCGAGCGCCGCCTACTACGTGGCCCTCTACTTCCAGGACAACCGCACGCCCAGCCCGTTCAGCTGGCGAGTGTTCGACGTGGCCGTCGATGGCAGGGAGTTCTACAAGGGGTTGAATGTTTCGGCTGAGGGTGTGATGGTGTACGGGACGCAGTGGTCTCTCTCAGGGAAGGTGGAGATTGTGATGACCCCCAGCAGCGATTCGCCTGTTGGTCCTGTGATCAATGCAGCGGAGATCCTTCAGATAGTGCCTTTTGGGGAGAAGACTATCACCAGAGATGGTAACTGAGCTCAAACCCATGGATTTGATCGGAGAAGGTGTGTGTGTGTGTGTGTGTGTGTAAGTGTGTGAATTGGACGTTCTCGTTGTTGCAGTGATTTCAATGGAGGAGCTCGCGAGGAACCTTAAGAACCCACCGCCGGACTGGAGAGGAGATCCATGCTTGCCTAGGCAGCATTCATGGACTGGAGTGAGCTGCTCTCAGAGTGGTTCCATCAGAATAGTGGGACTGTGAGTCTAATCTAACATCATTCTTCTTCTTCTTCTTCTTCTTCTTCTTCTTCTTCTTCTTCTTCGGCCGGACAAGAAACGTTGATGCATCAATCTGTTTGCAGGAACCTCACAAACTTCGGCCTCTCAGGATCGCTGCCAAGCAGCATCAACAACTTGACGGCACTCGCAAACATGTAAGATATTGACTGAAACCTCGACTTAGTTGCTTCTTCCAGAGGCTGGATTGAGTTCATAGGAAGACTTGTGCTTGCAGTTGGCTTTCCGGGAACAAACTCTCTGGTCCAATCCCTGAAATGAGCTCTCTGAGGAACTTGGTCTCCTTGTAAGCTCCCAACATCTACTCTTCTCCCTTGTTGACTTTGGTGGTGAAGCATTCTCATACGAATTGCCCAACGTATTAGGCATCTGCAAGACAATCAACTCAGCGGATCGATTCCATCTTCATTGGGTGGACTCGAAAACCTTAAGGAGATGTAAGTCTTTCTTCAAGAAATAAAGATTGCCATCTAAAAAAAGCTCATGGTTGGTTTACCTATGCTGTCTTGCTGCAACAACAGATATCTCCAGAACAACAAGCTTACAGGGAATGTGCCAGAGAGTTTGAAGAAGAAGACTGGGGTTGGGGTGGACATAAAGTAGGTCAAGATCTTAATCTGCAGCATCTTGTTTTATGTAAATTTGTGGTGCATGACTCCTTGGTTGTGGTGTTTGACAGATTTGGACCTGGAAACCAGATTGACTAACGAACATGCGGAGAGCAATGGGATGAGAGAAGTGTGTGTGTGTGTGTGGGAGGGGGGGGGGGAGGGGGAGTGGGAGGAATCTATGCTGATGGTCGGAGTTGGTCTTTGTTGAGGCTGGAGAGAGAAATGTATTTGTCATCTCGGTGAGCAGTTCAAGTGCTAATTCTGAGGTCATTGTTTGAATTAGAACTTCTACCTCACTGGTACTGCTTTGCGGCTCGCCTGTTGGCGTGCTTCTACTCTTCTATGTGTTTACGACATCAAATTGATTGGAAGCCATATTTAACACAATGGGGTATGCTGACTAATTTTAGAGATGGTGAACAGTTCACAAAAAAAAAAAAAAACTGTACAACATACAAAGAACAAAAGGTTCGGCATTCAATATCTGCGGATATTAGCATCAGCAAATCAATCTATGCTTACTACCCAACTGATTGAGGGTAACACTTGCACCATCTTGGAGACTAATTTTATAGCTACTGAATACTTCAAAACTGCACAACAACACACAAAGATCAAGAGGTTTAGAGTCGATTGAATTTTTTTCCAAAAAAGGATAACAAGTTTAGATTCTGCTATCCGTCTAATACACACCCATTAGACACGAACAGGAGAAAGGATAAGACTTCCCTAGAAAGCCTTTCTTACAAAAAGAGAAGCTAACCAGTGACTCTCAGTTTATTAACCGTCCTTTTTCCAACCACAATGATGGAAACACACCAAGCAATTGCTATTGTCATTTCAACTCAAGTTAGTTTTAAAGGTAATGCATGTATACAATGCCAAATTTTCCGAAAGGAAGGCCTGCGTTCCACGTACTAAACTTCCACGATTCAATACCTTAGTATGCTCATCCCTACATCACCTTCAAAAACATTAGCCCATTCCTACCTACCTGCTTCCAAAATTGTCCCACTTAAAATCGTTGTGAATGATACTGAAGAATAATATTGTACAACTTTCGGGACATGTTCTTCATGATGTCATGGTTTCATTCAACAAATGTTGGTTCCTGGTAACTTCAAACAGAGTCTTTTGCAAATTAAAAATTTCCTCTTCCCTTTCACGCAAATCCTCCCTCAACTTCTCGATCTCTTTAACATGGTTGCATGAGTACAAACAAGTCTTCTGCCTTTTCACATCGATGGCTCTATCTTCTGCTTGTTGCTGCCCTGAATCATCATTCTCATCTTGCACTGGCCTCTTTGATGTGTTGGCATTGTTAAAATGGACTTCAGCAGTCATCCTGCGAACGTAGAAGCTCGTTGTTTTTCCACTGCTAAGTTTCATGAAGACAAGTTTCTGTGGCCGACCACTTGAATCCTGATTAGTAAACAGAAGTGAAGCAGGTTTGGTTGTTGACTTCAAAATTTACTCCTACTGAATGGTTCATATCACTTAAGAATGCAATATAAATACCCACAACAAAGAAGAAATTTGATATAAAGACTAGCTAAAACAGTAATCGACAAGAAAGACCCTCATAGAAGACCTCAGGCTGTAGCAATGGGATTTCATATACACTTGAGAGACGAGCACATACATAAGCAGCTAAGATATTTTGTTCCGAGGCCCAATCTGAAATTAAGCTCAGATGTATTACATATATAAGCAACTAAGATGTTATTCCGCGGCATAGTCTGAAAGTAAATTCTGCCTAGTTTTGGTCATCGGGTTATTTGCTCATTTAAAAAAAGACGAACTTAATAGATTGGGTACGAGCAGAACTCAAGATACCTAAAACCTTTACGTACAAGAAAATTTTACTATCTTCTCACTGTACTAATAGCATTACATTTCATATATTCAATTTTCATCCTATTTAATATAGTCTTTACTTTCTAGCATGTGTTACTATAGCTCAAGTTAAGAATAATCTCAACTGAACTCTCGTCAACCGATACAATATCATAACAAATAGTTTATACCATGGAGGTTTATCATATATATGGCCAGTAAATTCCATCATGAACGTGAGAAGATAAGGATTAAAACTTGATTCTTGATATAGCCCTATAGTTATTAAAATTCACTTGACAAGCTCCCCTACCGTCCTACTGCCCTAACAGTATTGACAACTTTTGTCATACACATGTTTTGACAACTTACTCATCTATTCTAAAACCTACTATAATAAGTCTTTAGGAGCATTCTCTCTCTTGCTCTCTCATGTATGCATAGCAGCACCAGCACAACAGACAGCATTACCAGGTACATTTCAACCCTTCTTTTTCTTCTACATCTACTCTTTCTAACCTTCTTCAGCAGCAACCAATTATCCTGTTTTTATGTTCTTCCTCGAATAAAGATGAACCGGAACCAAACAAAACGACTGGTTCTAGTTGAGTTTCCAACTATTCTAGGTGCGTCCAGTTGTTTCTGGTCATGTGGACACATCCAGAAATGAGGTGCCTTGCTACGACAACGTTTGGTACCGAGATTAATCACCATGATTTTAGCTACCAAATAGGTTGTAAACTTCACATTTCCCATTCTACAGATTATTTAAAAAATTAAACGGGACTCTGAAAGCCTAAAAACTCAGTTGGAATTACAAATGGTCATTTGTATAATAAAAAGAAGTTACTTAGAAAACCAGCCTCCATGTAATAACTAGTTATCCATATAATTGAAAGACTACAAGACCCCTCTTGAGCCAAAAAGAAAACCTCAATAACAAAAAGATTATTCTAGGTGAGTCCAGTTGTTTCTGGTCATGCGGACACATCCAGAAATAAGGTGCCTTGCTATGACAACGTTTGGTGCTGAGATTAATCACGGCTGTAAACCTCACACTTCACATTGTACAGATTATTTAAAAAATTAAACCGGACTCTGAAAACCTGAAAACTCAGTTGGAATTACATATGGTCATTTGTATAATAAAAAGAAGTTACTTAGAAAACCAGCCTCCACGTAATAACTAGTTATCCATATAATTGAAAGACTACAAGACCCCTCTTGAGCCAAAAAGAAAACCTCAATAAGAAAAAGATTAAATCTGGCTCCATGGGAAGATTAAACAATTTCATCTTGAAGAACTAATTCATTGTCCTTCATCCGAAACAAAATTTTCGCTGATTCTTTTCCACATGCGAGTCTTTTCATCCATACTATTCTGATTAAATATCCTAAAAAGAGAGCATGATTCTTGCTAATATATGCTGCCATCTAGTATTTGTCCATTTAAATTATTCACAGTATATATCATTTGACTCTGGATTAATCTGCAAGCTTTGTTGCAAACTAATTTATGTTTAAAATTCCATAACCATTCTTCATGACTTCCATTACTCATTCTTCATGAAGTGGCCCATCACTTCCATTTTTATATTAGTTGATTCTCATTCCTCAAAAGGTACACTGTGTTTCCTTGCTGCTTGTACATACATCAAATGGTACAACTACATTGAGCTGATGCTATGTTTTCAAGAAGTATGTTGCTGAAATGGAAAGGATATGTCCGTAGGTGGCTGAAATGTGCAACAAATTCAGTATGTTGCTAGACCTTGAAGGGTGCAGTGGAGACTGTATTGGAGAAGGGTCGTAATCTAGCAAGTACATTTGTGGGGGCAGAACAAAGCACAAGTTCAGTAATCGAACTCAACAGAGGGCTGACCCGTGGAATGGTGGACGTGAGGGCCACTATCAACTCAGTGCAAATCGAGTAGTCAGATTGCAAGTACCAGTGAGTCCCATGGAGGGGACTTGATTAACCGGAGCAGTTGGAGAGTTGGACTGCTTCAGTGCTCACATTCGCTTAAGGGAGCCCGACAAGTCAGAGGACAAGGCTGAGTAAGCGAACGTTGCTACCAAGGAAGCTAAGGAAGTGTTGAGAATTGATTCATGGTAGTTACATAGTTAGTAACATGATAAGGAGTAGTGGCCCATGTTTAGGAGTTGTGGAGGTTGTTTATGAGTTAGTGGAGATAGTTATTAATGATGGGTGAGATAATGAGATAGTTATTAATGATGGGTGAGATAATGAGGTAGTTATTAATGATGGGATGAAGGAAGTGATTATTATGTCCTATAAATAGGACCTTAGTGAATGAAGTAGTAGTGCAGAAAATAGAGTGTGTGCATTTGGAGATAATCTTGTAAGTGTTCTTGTTCTTTTACCTCCTGGTTAATACTACGTCGTTTTCTTGATTGAAAAAAAAAAAACAAATGTTGGGGAAGGAAGAGCAAGGAAATGATAAAACAGAATACTACGATCCAAATAACGGAAAACGCTTTCAATCAAAAAAACGACGTAGTATTAACCAGGAGGTAAAAGAACAAGAACACTTACAAGATTATCTCCAAATGCACACACTCTATTTTCTGCACTATTACTTCATTCACTAAGGTCCTATTATAGGACGTAATAATCACTTCCTTCATCCCATCATTAATAACTACCTCATTATCTCACCCATCATTAATAACTACCTCATTATCTCACCCATCATTAATAACTACCTCATTATCTCACCCATCATTAATAACTACCTCCACTAACTTATAAACAACCTCCACAACTCCTAAACATGGGCCACTACTCCTTATCATGTTAACTAACTATGTAACTAACATTCATAGTTACATACACCAATTTGAGACATAAAATAAACATGCTTCTGAACTGGAAGTGACTTGGTGAGAATATCTGCAACTTGTTCATCCGTGCCACAGTACTTCATTGTTATAGCTCCATTTGCTACAAGATCTCGGATGAAATGATAGCGTATCTCTATATGCTTTGTTCTTCCATGAAATATTGGATTCTTCGTCATTGCAATTGTAGCTTTGTTGTCACAAAATATTTTTGTTGCTTCCTTTTGTTCTTAATGAAGATCTTCAAGAAGTCTTCTAAGCCATATAGCTTGACATGCTGCTGATGTTGCAGCTACATACTCCGCTTCCGATGTCGACAATGCAGTTGTTTCTTGCTTCTTTGAACTCCAAGATATAGCTCCTGATTCAAGGCTAAAAATATTGCCTGAAGTACTCTTTCTATCATGCAGCTTTGTGAAATAAAAATTCCATCTGATCCTTGCTTCACCTCCAACCCAAGAAAATAGTGCAATAGACCTAAATCTAACATGATTAAATGCAAAGCTGCAGCTACACCCATGAATGTAAATGAGAAATTGAAACTTGAAGATGGTACAGGTTTGACAAATGCAAGATACTACAGAAGTTTAGTTAGAGGTTTGATCTATCTAACTCATACTCGACCAGATATTACCTTCTCTGTTGGTGTAGTATCCAGGTTTATGCAAAGCCTAAGTAAACATCATCTCGGAGCTATTAAAAGAATTTTACGTTATATTGCTGGAGCTACGGATTATGGAATTTGGTATTCTCATAATTTTAAATGTAAATTATTTGGTTTTACTGATAGTGATTGGGCAGGAGATTTGAATCAACTAATATAAAAATGGAAGTGATGGGCCACTTCATGAAGAAGGTACACTGTGTTTCCTTGCTGCTTGTACATACATCAAATGGTACAACTACATTGAGCTGATGCTATGTTTTCAAGAATTCGGACTTTAAAAATCTTTACTGATGAGTAAGGAACTATATCTCCCATTGAAACATTACTTCCAACTCTTTACTATTTTAGTTCTTGTTCATCTAGAAGGTCGTTTCTTTTACTACTTGCACAAAAGGATTGTCATATTATGGCATGATGGCATCCCGATAAGTTCTGCCATGGTATAATTCTGTGCCATGCTGGTCAACACATCCGTGTTTCCAAACATAGTCCAATAGTTAGCCTAGCCATTAAATCAGCATGCATAGATTGACATGGTACATGCCTACCTTTCTGGCACCACAGGTTTCAGCCGGTGCCAACACATGCCGAGCAGCAATCCTTACGCATGTAGAAAGTTTGAAGTGTATTGAACTAATGCAGCAGTAATGACAATGTTTCAACAATGAGAACCTTTGGAGGTATAGACTAGGAAGCAATAACTTTGGAAATCAATAAAATTTGGCACATACCTTCTTCTGATGACCTTCTATTTTGTTGAATGCTTCATCTGCCTCTATAAAATTTTTAAAAACAGCATATGTTGAATAGCTTTCACCTCGAAGCCTAGTAACAGACTGAAAAAGGATAACACATTACAATGCTTAAAAGATAAAACATTCAATCTCCAATACTTGATGAGAATGTGAAAAATGAGTAGATGAAAACCTCAACAATGACATTGTATTCCCTAGAGAATAATGTTTGCAATTCTTGGGTAGGTACTTCAATTGGTATTTTGTGAAGAAGTAGCTTTGCCAAATCAGAATTAGGTATCTGGAAAATAAAAGAAAAAAGATAACCATGTTCGTAATTTTCTTCAGTTAAAAACTAGCATTGATTTGCATTAGTTCTTACGGACATCACAGCATGACGTAACAATGGGATCATCATATCCATGTTCTAACTTAGCAAGAACTAGCTTCATAGCAGCTTGTGCATCATTCATACAATTGTGTGGTTCTCCTTCCTTGCGGACTGGAAAACCCAACACGACCTGCATATTAATGTCAGAGTTGAAGCCTATGGCTGATATGCACAGAGAATTTAATTTATTTTTATCTCATATAACATACAGCAAGAATACAATGCACACAACATTCAACAGCACATGGAGCTCAGTAAACAACTTCACGTAACCCTTATAGTTTTTTGTTGATATATAATCAGAAAAGTTACAGAGTTTGAATTATGAACCGATCTCAAATTGTCAAATTGTTTTAGTCCAAAAAATAGGCAATACATGCTGCTTTGGACTTTACATCTCTTGGAGCCTCAATCAAGACCAACTCATCCTTGGCACCACCAGCCAAGGTGGTTTTAGGCTGAAGTAGACCCAGGTAGGCCCAAAGCCGATATGATTCAATCTGAGAGAAGGTCAAATCATGACACAAAAATAAGGATACACCTTAATCCTATGTAGTCACAGGTTTTCATCCTGGGGTCCTCTCCAATTGTATCTTTAATTGTAATCCTCCAAGAACCACATCTGACAGTGTCCGCTAATATGTGCCCCACCAATTATAGCCCAGCGTTCTACTTCAATATGAATAACATAATCAACACTGGTTTGGCACAAGATGAAGAGGGGGGATTAACCATTAATCACATGTACCTTCTTTTCTTATTACATACCTAAAAAATTATCTCCCATTTACCTCTAGAAGTTCATTTCTTTTATAATTAAAAGAATGGACAAACACAATACGCGTACATTAAGGCTTTAGAGCACACCTTTAATCATCTTTCATTTTTTAGTTTTATTATAATTTTGAACCTAAAAATTATTTTAGCCGGTCCTAATCACATTGATCTCATTAATCTCAATCTTGAAACCTAGACAAACCTCAATCCTAATCTCAGTCCTAGAACCTTACTTAGCACTAATGGAACCCTGATCTCCAGGCAGGTGAGAGACTAGGTGTCGTTGAGACTAATTTGAGCAAATTGTAGTTTTCTAATTTTAAGAATTTTCATGCTTAAGTCAAAGAAGTGGCTGACTGTCATTATTCATTGGTTAAGATATGGCCAAATTTTGTTATAGATAGACTGCTATTCCAATAAAATATCAGACAAAGTTGGACACGGCGTAGAGTCCTCAGCTTACCTAGATTTGTAGCTAGAATCCTAGCTAATCTATAATATAAAAATACCTACTTAATCTATAATATAAAAATATATCGAGTCTATTATACAGATTATACAGAGATAAATTGTTGAAAGGTTTAGTTTTGTTAGCCTGTCAGCCATTTTCCCCTTGTCTTTTGTTATCTTCTATCTTTCTCCATCTTCTTTTCCTACACACCCTTTTATCTATCAACCTCACTTTGGCAACTCCGTTTACACATACACCAAGCAGTAACCCTTAAATTGCATAGCCTCATGTTCTTATACAACTTGAACTCAAATTCTCAGTATAACCCTCAACTATTTTGTCTCCAAATGGTTCTAAATTTCAAGTTAAAATAAAACACTAGCGACATATTCTTCAATTGCAAATGTTCTTGCATCAATAACTTCTTCCCATTATAGTGAATATCAAATTCTTTTGCATAAAATAAGTTGTTATAAATGGAAATGTTCTTGCATAAAACATACACATCAAAGTCTAGTTAGCAGGCTAAGGTATCTAGAAGAAGACTTAAATTAAAAAAATAAAGTGTCTTAAAAGGTTGATGGTGAAAGACATAAAATATAATAAATCAAGAAATGATGGAGAATAATAAACTAAAAAGTGTATATTAAAATTTAGAGAAAAACCAACAATTCGCATATCTGCAGGACCATGAATTTACCTTTGTGACCAACAGAATCTAATAATCTTGTTAGAAACAAGATATAGGGAACAAGCATGGAAAAAACAAGAATTATCTTTGTATCTAAGAAATCTAGTATAATGAAGAGAAAGACAATGAGATGGATCATTGTTTACAAGAATTATGGTTTGACTACAAAAACTGAAGAAATTGGTAACTTTAGCATGCACCATAAAATTGTAGAAAAAAACATAAATATTGCATTTTTCCAGAATGTACCTTACACAAGTTATTTAAGGAAGGTGAAAGAGTAGGTAGACCAGCATACTTGAAGATGTATGATGTGTCAATAACTCGTGGATGATTAACTTTTAGTGCTGTAAAATATAAAGGAGACACAAAAAGGATATATCATGTATTACAATAAAGTCAAAGAAATCTAGATTTTCACAAGGAACATGTAAAAGTACAGAAAAAGATAAATAAGTTACAAGCTATTGAAGATTATGTCATTGCATACCTCGTAGATCATTATGCAAACTATGGCCCACTAAAATAGTCCCATGTGACAAGAGTTTCTTCAAGGATTTCTAAATAAAAGCATAGGGGTTAACTATGGGGGCATAAAATTTAAGAGTCAGAATATAAGTGAAAATGAACTACCTGTATATCAACCAAGGAGCAAGTAACTCCTTCCAAATCTTTGGAAGATATTCCAGTAATGTGAGTTCTATAGTCAGCAACAGCTTTACCGGGGTTCACAAGCTTTTCAAGTTTGACCTGAAAGTAAATATTTTTTAGTTCATGTACCAACTAAGAACATATCTGATCCACGCAGAAAAGGTCATCTACATGCATCTGCCCGTTAGCATGTATCCAATATATGCATATTCATCTGCTATAAATAATCTGTGTACAAGCACAAAGACAGTTCAGTTCTTTTATAAAAAGAACTAAAATTTCAGTCTATGCAATGAAGATTTATATCATCTAAGAATGATCAACATGTACTGGTACTTTTGAATGCATACATTGAATTGTCAATGCCAATTATTAACCTTCACTAGCATTTTTCCTTAACTATTGCTCAACCACTATTCACAGCATTCTTTCGTTAACGAAAGAGGATGGAATATATTTTCCTCAGGTGGTTTATTGTTCTTTGGTTATAATACTTGACAACAATAGGGCTAGAGAATTCATCACTGTCTGTGTTCCAAAAACATTTTTTTCTTAAGCTTACTGCTCAAAATCTGTTGGCTATTTGTCTCAACCGAAAACACAAACACAGAACATCCAGGCAGCAGTATTTTTCTTCATTGACTAAAAGAGTGTGATGACATTGTAGACCTGCAGAAAGCTTTAAATTGTGGCTTTTGGGTCTAAATTAAATTAACATCAAACTGGCAAACCATCATTGAAATGTTTCTAATTTTAGACTTTTGTAATATAGCCAGGCAAACATTCTAACTTGATCTCACCTTGAATTTATTGTTCATCTTAAGTTTTGATTGCATAATTACACAATTGCATTTTAGTTTGATTTACCTCGTTCATTTTTACCTTCATAAATACAGGCAATTCTTTTTTCCCAGATTGTTTTGCATCAGTAGGTCAAAAACCCAAAGAAATGCAACTTACATATATATATTCTGCCAAATAAAAAACTGATTCCTGATATTCAAAAGAATTTGCAATTAAAAAAATGGCCATTACAATATACTCACACCAAAATAGCTTGATCAAAGCTAATCCACTTTGTCCAGCAAATATATCAATAAGTGCATTCCTTGAGGCATCCCAAGATATCAAATTAAGTCAATTGGCCAAAAAATCTCAGATTGATCCCAAAGTTATGAATATTATCATGAAAATAGAAGTGGCAGGTAGCATCAGTAGCCCTCAAATTGTTCTGCCCTCTCCACTTTTTTGTCACTATTGTGTGCATCATTATTGCCCTTTCCAGTTTTGTGAAAATTATTATAGCCAATATTGAATGATGGAGCATCCAAATTGTCATTCTTCATCATACAGTGAAAAAAATAATAGCACAGAAAGACGTAACACTCTACCTCCAAATTGTGATCCACTGCACAGATTTTCACCACTGCATCAGTGCCATCTTGGCAAAGAACCATCTCACAATCAACAGAGATCATAGCATTCAATTTCATTGCTTCAGACACTTTACCTAAAGGAATATCTATCCAATCCTGCAGAAAACCAATTAATTAGTGGAAATTCTAGCATCCAAACAAGATCTTTAAACTCAAAAAGTTATTTCTCTGTCACATACAACCTAGGAACAGTCCAAAATATTTAATAAGAAAAGATGTTAAATTTCTTAGACAAAAAGATGTATATGAAAGAATTGCCTCAAAAATTCGAATAAAGTTAAAATATTAAGAATATCAAGAGCCATTTCATTACTCCATAAATTTAATTAGGATGACAGTTAAGTCATGCCAAATCATTCTATTCCAGTTCCAGACGGTTTATACATTATGCCAAATTTAACATTGTCATCAGTCGAATAATATATGAGATATTCTGACATGTATCATTGAACAAATAATATTCTCAAAAGCAAGGCACATGCAAACAAAATCTGATTTTCAAGTTGATCTGGTTTGAACTTCGAAGTATGCATTAATCTTGCTTTTGCTCACAGGTAGTCACTATGTCTCAATAATCATCATTTGGTGTAAATCATTGTTTAACTGATTTTAGAAATTCTCAATTGCTCAGAATAAAACATATCTGATGTTCGTTCCAATATAGCTGCATCTGGTTTGGAAAAGCAAAACTGAATGTAAGACTACCATGTGGAGGTTAAATCCCATACCAGATACTCCACATGTGAAACAGAACATTCAATATTTCTCTGATCCCTACAATCATGTTCAAGATAAGTACGATAATTGGATAACACTGGCAAATGAAGTAATGAAGAATTGCATAGAATATAATTTCATGTCTGAAGGGAAAACAATTTATTCTCACAAACCTAAGCTCCACAAGAAATCAAATACTTCCACGATGAGAGCATTGGAAACCTCAGTTTGGTAATGAGTCAAACAATTAAATCAAAAGATGATGGCTGTACAGTGACATCTATATAAGTATATGAGACAGATAGTACTTTGTTGATGAAGATGGAAACAGACCTCATTATAGAATGGTAAAGAGTAATATTGTGTATATTGTGGATGTTCCATTGTCAAACGAACCAGCCTCTGCAATTAAATATGCTTAGACCATTAACCATCCAACTAAAGCTGGCATGCAATCTTTCAATAAATAAAGACAAGGCTATTAGCAACATGAACATGAAGGAAGGTGCTCATAACATATTACTGATACAAGCAAATGTTTTCACAGTTTGCTTCATCTGCACATTTCTATTGTGGAACACCAGAAGGAGAATGAATCTAGCAGATATGTAAATATTTCCTGTCTGAACTGCTATTTTTAGCAAGCTGGCACATTAACCACCTCAGGAAGAAACCTGAAATTTTGGATTTTGTATCCAGTTCCTACATCTAGAATGTCGGTCTTGATAAGTTAATCATGAATAGATGCCTCTATACATGCAATATAGATCAATGATCTTTTACTACAATAATCTCTACTTATATAGGCAAAGATGCATGCGTGTTGTCCCTCTTCAAAACCCACATTGATGATCATAAAAAGAAATCAAGCATCGCCCAAAAAAATCAAAAGATTCTTAATTAGAATAAAAAAACCTAACCCATATAAGTTCATTCATGAAATGCAATTAACTAAACATAAGTGTAATAATGCTACCCGTAGCAGAATGTTGTGACAAGTGTAACATGATCCCATGATAAGTGTTTAAAAAATACAATGATGGAGAGAGAATTATCACCATAAGACACCATGTAACCATAAGGTCATCAATTCATGGTCATACATGCGCCCTGTGACGTATTTGACGATACATACAAGTCTAATCCAGCAATACAATAATCTAAGTCAAACAAGCATTCAATCTCATCACCGAAGACATCATAGTACCGCTTCTCATAACACAAAAGGCAACAATAATCTAAATCAAACAAACATTCAATCTCATCATCAAAGACATCATAATACTGCTTCACATAACACATCCTTTTTATTTATTCTTTCAATACTACCATGATAATGAATGTGTTATGCTAACAAAAAATGAACATAATAAAAAAATTCAAAAATAATTACTATCTGTAAAATAATATTGATATCTAGTATACACATTTTCCTAATAAAATCCGTAAATAAGTTCATGATACAGGAGTTCAAGGGGAAAAAGTTCTTGGTCAAGATAGATTGAAGATTATTGACCATGATCCATCTCGAGAAGGGTTGGATGCAACAAGACCTCCTTCTGTCGTAAGCTGCTGAGACAATTGGCCATTTCCTAGTTAAATGCCTGTTTGCCTCAAAAGTCAGGAAGCCACTGTGGTATCCTCATGTCACTAGACTGTTACTTGCTTCCATTAAACTTCTAGCACCTTTGTTCCTTTCACACAAAGGGGTTAAGATTAGGTGTGGTGAAAAGGCAATGATAGAAAAGGTTTGTAGAGTTTGTATCAGCTGAGCAGATAAATATTAATGCTTTCTCCTATGACACAGCTAGGATGAAGGACCAGCCAGTCTAATAAATCGACAAGCACAGGCAAGATACCAACACACTTAGCAGCCAAAGGCAACATCTAGAAGAGTTGCCCAAAAGAGTAATTTGGAGGTGACATCACAGCAAAGAGGTGCCAAGAGATATTGCATATGAGTTTTGTGGCAAAGCAAAGCACAAAAAGATTGTCCAATGCACTATTGCTACAGAGGTAGCTAAAAATTGACCACGGGTACTGTGGCTAAAGGAGGATTAGTAGATACCATTGCAACATTTTAAGTATCAAAACAAAATAGTATGTATTGAGGACATTGTCATTTCACGATGGTCACTAATGAGGTGAGGCATCAACTAAGATGCACGAACATGAGCTTTTAGTGGACGTGCCGTGTCTGACACATCCACATCATCGACATGCCCGAACACGTCCAATTGTATCTTTTTTTTATTTATTTTCATTTTTGTTGGTGGAACACGGCTTCGCTCCAGCACACTTCATTGTGTGGACTTCGCATGCAATGTTGCACTCATGTGCCCTTCACATGGGGGCCATCTACTCAGATTCTACATGGAGACGGATCATCAATGTCACAAAGAACAAAATCTAAAAAGAAATTTGGAGATTGTCGCAAGGAAATATATATCAATTATATCTGGATATTCTTAAATATTATCTGATGTATTAAATATGTTGTGGATACTTAATTATTTCAACCTGTATAATGATATTTGTTTGTTCACATTATTGAGTTTATAAAACTTAAATATAAATACTATAAAACTCATGTTAATCAAATATTATATATATTAAAAAATACATGTGTCCTCGTTGTGTCTGTGTCCTAATTCTTTTAAAAAGGATGCATTGTCGTATTTGTGTCGTATCATGTCCGTGTCCCATGTTTGTACTTCTCAGTGCTCAATGTAATGAGAAGCCAAAAGGCACCATTATAGCAGAAGGATGGCCAATATTTATTTTCTAGTGAAATAGAGAGGTTTACAAAGAAATTGCTCGGTGGTGGTGTGGTAGTAGACCAAAAAAAAAACTATGGCTGGATAGAAGTATGAAAAAAATAATAAGTGAGGTCCCTATGTATAACTTTAAAGAGCACTATAGAAGGCCTTCAAGGAAGCTTGTCTCACTTTAGCTTCCCATCAAGGATTTTCCTGTTTAAGGATGATTGACCTTCCAAAGATGTAAGAGAGAGAAAACAGAAAAGTAGATATTAAACTACAACAAATTCATTACAATAATGGGTAACCAATACAAAGGCATAAGTTTTAGACTTCCTCTTTATCATATATACAACAATAACAAAACTATAAGTCCCAACTATTTGGGGTCGGCTACAAGGATCTTTTGTCATCATTTAGATCCGTAAAAAACCATATATTTAATTAAGTTTAGTGTACTTAAGTCTTTATTTATAATTTCTATCGAAGTCCTTTTAGGTCTTCCTCTCTCTCCTCGTACCACTAAAATTAATCATCCCACTTTTTCTAGCTACCACATCAGGAGGTCTCTTAAGCACATGTCATACCATCTTCAATAATTTTCTCTAATTTTATCCTCTATCAAAGTAATACATAATTGCTCACAAATAAATATATTTCTTTTCCTATCTTTTCTTGTAACTCCACACATCTATCTCAATATTCTCATCTCAGCAACACAAACTTTTTGTATATGTTGTTTCTTAACTGCCCAACACTCAGATCCATAAAGTATTGCCGACCTCACAACTATTATAGAACTTTCCTTTTAATCTCAAAGATATATGATGATCATATAAGACTCATGATGCTCCTTGTCATTTTAACCATTCTGTTTTTACTCTATGAGTAATATCTTCATTGAGCTATCTATCTTATTGAATAATTGATCTAAGATACTTAAAGCTTTTACTGAAAGGGACTTCTTCTCCATCCAACTTAACTATATTCTCTTGCTTATTCCTAGAATCACTAAGATTGTGCCTTATATATTTAGTTTTAGTCTTAATTTAAAACCTTTATTTTTTTAAGGTTTGCCTCCGTCGCCCAAGTTTCTAATCATTTTCACTGACTTTCATCAACTAAGACAATATCATCAGCAAATAACATACATCAAGGAGATATATCATGTAAGTGACTAGTAAATTCATTCACTATCAATATAGAAAGGTAGGGACTTAATGTAGATCCTTTGATGTAATCTTATGCTAATATGAAACTCCTAGACACTCTAACACTAGTAGCTATATTATCATACATAACTTTAATAATATCAATATAATTATAGATACACCTTTCTAATCTAAAACCCACCATAATAAATCTTTATAAACCATATCAAAGGCTTTCTCTAAGTCAATAAAAACCATATCTAATTTTTTTTCTCCCTATACTTTTACATTAATTGTCTTAATAAATAAATAGCTTCTATGGTAAATCTTTAAAGCATAAAACCAAATTGATTTTCAGAGATATTTGTTTTAAGCCTTATCCTACTTTTGATAAATTTTTTTCCACAGTTTCATAGTATGGCTCATGATTTTAATTTCTCTATAATTTGAATAATTTTGTATGTCACCCTTATTTTTGTTAGTACTAAAAATTTCTTTCTCTAGTCATTAGGCATCCCTTTGAATCTCATGATTTTGTTAAATAAGCTAGTAACCCAAGCTACCCTCATACCCCCTAAACTTTTTTAGACCTCGACAGAGATACCATTAGGCCCCACACTATTAGTTATTTTCATCTTCTTTAGTGCATATTTTACTTCATTAACTCTAATTTAATGAATAAATCTATGATTATTAAATCTATCACTTTTAATTATTGTTATATCTAGTATCTACCCTATATAGAATATTCATTAAATAACATAAAAAAAATTTGCCATCTTTCCTTAATCTCGTTATCATTAATAAGCATTCTTTGATCTTCATCTTTAGTGCATCTAATATTACCTAAATCCTTATACTTTCTTTCCCTAGCTTTAGCAATTCGATATATATCTTTTTCACCATCTTTAATACCTAATTTATTATAAAAACTATCACAAGCTTTGTACCATGCCATATTAATTACTTTTTAGCCTTTTTAGATTCTTTATATCTTTTAAATTTTTCTCATTTTTATAATTTTGTCAATCTTAAAACATGTTCTTTCAGAAAAATTAAGGTTACACCTCTACCTTTAGTTTCATCAAGAATCTTCTTTATTAAGCTCTCCTAATCTTATTAGCCATCGTGGTCCAAATAATATTAATATTATCCTCATCTAAGTTTCAAGTCGTCTCCCTTTTCATCTTATTCTTAAAAGTGTTCACATTATCATCTTCAAAATTCCACCATCTAATCATCCATCTAATCATAGTAATTTCTTCTACTATCTTTTTCTTCTTTGATTTTCTACAATAAGTATCTAGGACCATCAACATATGTTGATTCGTCAAACTTTCGCCACGTATAACTTTACAATTCTTACAAATAAATTTATCTACCTTTCTAGTCAGAAAAAAGTCTATTTATCTACCTTTTATTTCACTTTATCATATATAAGAGAAGGATTTCTATTTTTAATCTTGGAATCCAAAAGATCCTGTATAAGACACCTTTTAGTACTCTCTAATGATGACTTACCAATGACTTACGGATTCTCCCAATCCTTTCTATAACCCAAATAGACTAAAAGAAAATATTACAAAAAAAAATATGGCTCCAAACACAATCAAAATAGCTATTTGAGGTGTATACAAGCATACAACCAAAAATAACAAAAAAATAAAAAAATGAATAAGAAAATCCTTGTCTACGGTCAACCAAGGTGGGGGTCCTCATTAGAAATGGTTTAAGATATAATTGTAATATAACAAAAGAAAATCAAAAATAATATCAAACAACCAAAGAGGAGGATCTCGAACATTAAAAAATGAGAACTTTCAGTCCCATCATTTATGGTAAAGCCAACACAACTGAATTGGCTAGCAAGCATTCCAGAATCTTAAACTGCAATTGGCAGAGTAATTGTTATTATAAAGGCTACAAGAAGAAATTAGTTTAATGAAACAAGAAAAACACTAAAGTATAAATGGCATATCCAACAAGAATTTGCATCTTCTGTCAATCACTTATTCTAATACAATAGGAAGTGCAAATGAAACTAGGGGACCTTATGTGGACAGACCACCCATTTATACCTGTTGAGGGGATTCTAGGCCCAGAGAGTCTTCTATCAACTGCTTCATCGCATTATGATCACTATTCCGTCTTATCATTTTATCAAATACCTATAATCAAAAACACAAGTAACTCTCAACAATGAAGAAGAGACATTACAAGAAAATTGAATTATTAATAGGACCACAAAGCTTAATGCAGCAGTTACCTTCTTTTCTTCTTTCTTAAAAGTTTGAAGAAAGGCAACCAAGAGCTCTTTAGATCTCTTGGCTGGGTCACTTAAACCAGAACCAAATTGTTTTTCATGGCACTGTAGGAAATCTTTCCATCCTCCTTCAGCACCTTTCAGTCCTTGTTTTTGTGTTAACCTCACAATCTCAGCAAGAACCTAAAACAATTTATTCGATTAAGCTTGAAATAAGATAAATAAAATAGGTTATACTTTGGCCTAGTGAAATTAAGTTTATACTGATTATCTTATGATCCATTAGAGAGATGAATGAAGCATGAAAGTAAAACTACAACCAAACATTCAGGTCAAGAGAAATTATTCAGATTCTGCAATATGCCAAAGTTACATGCTGGATCATCAGCTTGGAATGAATTACATCATGTAAAGAATAGTGCAGGTTTGAGGAATTATGATATGTCGTTAGACATAATGAATTATTTTTTAAACATTGGAAGAACATATATATCTGATATCCACCATGAAGGACCTTATATTTACTGGGGGATTCCAATAAAGTAGACCACAGAGTATAATTACTAAGATAACTGCCCTACATATATCATGCATTTTGCAAAACATAGCACCACTCTGTAAGGTTACAAACTTGATGGGTCAATGTAAGAAGAAAACTGATTTGCATGGGAAACCTAGAGTCTGGATTAATGAACACTAAAGTTCTCTTTGTTGTTGACTCTCAAAGCTATTCTCCCCAATGTACAGACCACTTTATTATCTGATTTCCTCATAATCTTACACTTGTTGAGGCAAGAAGGCTTACATAGTTTCCTAAAAACAATCTTCAACATAAAGGACCGAATCCTAAATTACAGAACATGTAGAATAGTACTGTATAAAGGCCTAACCTTATAAGTATGCTAAAATCGACATAAATGAATGGAAATCCCGTAATTCTAACACTAGGGTCAGCTTTATATGTTTCACATGTTATCTCATTTATGCCAAAACTTGTTGGTTGGAGAAAGACTGGAATAATTTCTTCCACGTATATAGGAGAAATATGTACCCAAAGAGAAATATTTATCGAAGAAAAACGCAAAAGAAAGAGAAGACAGGAGAGAGGATAGAGGAGGTCTATATCAGTGAAATTAGAAGGCACGAATAACAAAGATATGCATTCAAAGAACTACCATCATAAACATTCACACATTTTCCCATCAACAAGGAACCAGGTATAGTCCATACAGTGCAACTCGAGTGAAAAATATCTGTACAAGGATACGAGAAATAATACGATTAGCTATAAACCTTATACCAATTCGTTAAAATTGACACCAAAGATGTCCCCTTTCAACCAGACACTCGATAGGAGTTGCAGCACAAAGAAAGACGAGAATAGGTAAAGAAGAAATCTCCCGAAAAAAACGAAGGATGAGGGCGTGTACCTCCCTGTCGGCACCAGAAATCGTCTTTCCCATTTTATCTCCTATCGCCACACGACACCTCGTCACTTCTGCAGAGAAGATAGAAGAAGCAGCCGTTTTGTGCACCAAGAGGAGGAGGTCGCCGGTGCTATGCTACTTGAAACTGTACTCTTCCTTTCGAGAGCGCCGAGTCCGACGACGCCCTCGAAGCCCTTCGCGTGCAAGAGGCAGCCCCCGCACCGTCGCTAAACCCAAGCACCATAGTTGGATTCAATATATAGGGGCAGGCGCCTTGAACTAAGCCCTAAATTTTGGGCTCGCTATTTCGGGGTACAGCTAATATTTATAAAAACAATTAGGACGAATTCTTTTAAAAAGGAACTCTTAAATTTAGGTTTTTAACAGTCCCAAGCTTCAAAATTTTTTACTGAACGCCGTGATTGCATGAAAAAAAAAATTATTTTATCCTCATAATTTTAACAAAAAAATATTATAGCCTTAGCCTATAAACCCTTATTATGGTTGATTATGTTACTAACATAATGGTACCGGTGATCATGAGAAGGAAAATATTGGTTGATGACCAACATACCTACAAAGATATAGGAGGCTAAGAGAAAGAAAATGTGTGATCGACAAATCCAACGAGAGGAGGGGGGTACATTGCTAACCTATATGCAAAGACGTAAATGACTTAAGGGTAAGACAACATTGTCTACCAACCCACATACAGAGGTGTATGAGACCAAGGGAGGGGAAGAGGGGCGATTGACATTGCTTACTAGCTCACACGCAAGAGAAGAGGGGTGATCGATAGGGGTGGAGGTACAATGATGATAGAGTGAAAAAAAAGATATGTAATTTTTTTTAAAAAACTTGAGATGCTCCAGAAAAAATCTCCAAAGTTATAATTTTTTTCAAAAAATCATCTAAGAAATTAATCCTGAAAACAATATATTTTTTTAGTTAGTTAGTAATTTATGATTAGTTTTAGAAAAAATATTGTAAAAATATATATTATATTATAAAAAAATATTGTTATAATTATAATATGCTGTGAGAGGAGCGGATGAGTAGCTTATTTTTTTCTTATTTATTATAATATAATTAATAGTAAGCAAAGTTAATTTGTGTTAAATCATTTCAGTAATAAAATTAACTGACTGAATTCGAAGGATAAATAGATCAATTTATAGATATAAAGATATTCTTATTTACTGTCATATATAATTTGAAGGGTATTCTGGTTACTATTTGATGTTGAAGTAACAAATATTTTTTTTTACAAAGAATATTTGACCTTATAACCTTGCAATAATAGTGTTTAGTAACTAAATTCGCTTGCGATTATTTTGATATTTTCTAAGTGAACGAGATTTATACATCAAGTTTTCATTGGTTCATGGAGATCGGAAGCTTATTTTTAATTAATTTAATTTTGATCCTCGAGAACAAAAAAAAAAAATCAACAATCAATTCAATTCAATATATAATAAAAATTATATATATTGCCTTCTCCTTTCTCCCTCAATTGCCACCTCCCGGTTTTAATAGTAACGCCGCAATTTGCTTATTGTTTTATTCTAAAAAGGTTAAAAAATGGACCTTTTTCACTTTCCTTTTTCCAGTCTTTTTTTGTCGAAAACAACAATAATAATAATAATAATTATTATTATTATTATTATTATTATTATTATTATTATTATCACTGCCGGTGGATGCGCATACTCTCTTTGCCATTCTCATCGCGAGTGGAGGTTGGGGTTTCCCGTCGTATGTGCCTCTATTTCCCCTCTAATCCTTCGAATCCGTCTCATACGCTGCTCGAGACGTAGTGGATGGATGATTCGCTACGGAATCTGTCTATTCTGGTCTTAATAAGGCTGATTTCGTAGTAAAAGTTGGAATTTTGCTCTTCTAGCTTCCTCGATCTTTCTTGTCATCCATGTTTAGGCAAATTGCGCTGTTAGCTTCGTCTTGGATCTCTCGTTTTCACAAAGATTCGGCTTTTTTTTTTATCGTTTTCATGTAGTATCTGGCAGTCTCTTCTCACGCAATTTCTCTCCGGATCTTCCCCAAAAGAAATTTTTTTGGTTCTTTTGTTGCATTTGGCTTTCCGCCGTGCTTCGTCTCTGTAGTTCTGCTGCACCAATTAGTCACAGATTTGTGTTTTTAGCTAAGAAAAAAATAATTACTTGATACTGCTGAATTTTAGTTTGATTTGTGGTTTCGCTTACCAGTCAGAGAATTCTTGGAGTTAACTTAGTGATCATGGGTAGATCGAGATCGAGCATAGGCACTTTTCAAGACCTTGAGCTGAGACTCGGCTTGTCTCCCCTTTATAAAGGCCAGAGTTCAGCTGCAAGTTGCACAAGAGGTTATCCCGAGTTTATACTGATCGAGGATGACGATGATGATGTGCAGATGTATCCTCCATCGTCAGGGGAGGTACTTCTTCAGGACCATGCAATCATTGGGCTTGATCTTGGATACTAGTTATCTGGGTCTTTGTCTCTGCTTTTGGTTATTGATCTCCTGTCAATGCTTGCTTGGATTCATGATAATATTTCTTGCCACAGGCAATTAGGCTCGATCAATATACAAGTTCATTGGCACCTACAATCAGAGAAGATGATCTAGAACTTCGGCTTGGAGTTGGAGGTGATCCAAGCATCTCTTTTGCATAATGTTTCTTCTTTCTGTTGCGGATTTTCAGTGGGTAACTTCTTTATGATAGATTATGTATTTTAACCTTTTGTATGGTAATTATCAACAGTGCAGACCAAGGTACTGACACATACGATATTGAGAAATCTCATTGAATTTCTATCATTTGCTGATTTTTTGATAGCGCCAATGGCAGTTTCTGTACTACTTATGGCTCCAGGGTCATTTGCTCTAAATAATGAAGTTTCATATCGCTCTTAAGTTTATTAAAATGGAGATAATTAGAATTGTTGTATCATCCAGGAGACAGCATAGTAGGTATTTAATCCACATTCTCTCTGTGATTTCGTTTAGGGTTTAAGGAAGCATAAGAATTAAGATAAGAACGACTAGCAGCATAAAAAGGTAAGAAAGTTGGGGTGAAATTATTCAGGTTTCTTACAAAGTTTTAACATGGAAAATACTGAATCTTGAATATTTTATCATTAAAATTGGATAGCTTTGTTCAAAAGGAAATATGAGATAATTGATAATATTTTGCATTCATGAATCTAGCAGCATCAAGTAGTGTGGAAGTATATGATGTGATAAAAGCTAAGGGAAGTGAACATTGGAAAACCAAACAAGATTGCCTGCGTTTCTGCTTCCATCAATTTACTTATGCATTGGATCATAACCATGTTATTTTACTTGCATGATAACTGTATGTTTTCCTGATTGCATGTCAACCAAACAAGATTGCCTGCATTTCTACTTCCATCGTTTGCAATTATACTTCAATTTTGTTTGTAGGCAGTTCTGTTTGCAAGCAAGTTTTCTGCATTAGCAAACACAAAAATTGTGTGAAGAGCTAGCAAGCTCAAAAATGTGATGTTATGATAATTATTTTTCGTTTTTAGACATTTAATCTTCTATACATGTACACCCATTATCTTAGGTAATGAAGAGACAGATAGATATGATTCGAGGTGAATAGTAAAATCATCAAAGACTTCCCATGTATCAGGTGTTAGTTAGTTCAGAATGTTATTTACTTTTTTTTTAACTTGTCGACCTATAAAGGAAACTGTCAAGCAATTGGGCTGAATGTTAATATCATCTTCTGTGTGTGTAGTTCACTTGGGTAATAACTGAACTAATTTTCATTTGGTCAGTTGATTAATATTTATGTTATATGCTCCAATAAAAGCTTGTTATCTTAGATGATAAGCTATCTAGTTTAAGAGGCTTTACCTTGTAGCCTGGCTGCTATTTGACAACCAAGGAGAATGCAGTACTACATTAAATTTCTACATTTTGGCTAGGCTGTGGCTGAAGGAGGTGGAGAGAGAGAAAGAGAAGAAAGGAAAAAGAAAAGAGAGTACTGGTAGGCTTACCACCTGATACTGTTCAAAACCAGTCTACTTACCAGCTGGTAAGCCAGTATGGTGAGCTTACTGGATAGGACAACCTATATTTGACCATACAACTGAAATTATCCGGTCCATATTCTGAATGGCTATCGAAAGGCCCATAAATATTAGTTTGTACTTTGTACCAACAAGTATGGGGTATTTCAAACTTTTGTTTAGTGTACTGAACTTATTGTTCCAGTTATAGTTTTACCTACAAGTGACATTTGTAAACCTGAAGGATGCAATTATACATTGAGCGGGATATCTGGGTAGGAAGTCCAACTGATAGAATCAAACTTTAATATCAGCTATGAACAGGACTTAAAATTGACAACATAATGGATCAATATTCGATGATTTCTTTTTGGATTCTAGTGAAGTCCTCGATACATCAGAAATTTGGATTTTGGCAATAGTAGAAATGAAGGATGACAGCGTTATTCCCCATTCTAACTAGTACTAGAAGTATTTTTGTAGATAAGAAACAAGTACTAGGTGATGGTGCATTTATCATATTAAAGCATGAGATATTTGTGATAGGTCATGGAACCATACAGTGACATTTGAGTTCTTTATTGTAGCATGGGGAAAACTCTAATTCTGTGTACGGTAAACCTACTATCATCATTGTTGGACCATTTGGTATTCTTGAACTATTATTTGCTCAAAAAAGTATTTTTTTGTTGGACATCTTGATTCTATATCATATCACTATTTTTGGTTTTTGCAAAGAGAAAAAGTTTCCTTATGTCTCTTTGAAGGTAGCGAGGAGGTGGAAAAGACAAAAAAAGATGGACAGAGAGAGAGAGAGAGAGAGAGAGGAAGAGAGCGAGGGAGAGTAGTGGATCTTATAAAATCAAGGCAACTGTGAAAAGTCTTCACTGTGATGGCAATTGACTTCTGGAATACTTGTTATCATCGTACTTTTGCTTAATGGTGTTTTCCATTTTAATTCATCATATGTGATGTTTTTGTTTCTCATCACTAATACTTTCTTCTTAATTGATCTCACTAATTGCCTGGCTTTTAAATCCAGATAAAACTTGTACATTCAAACACAGGATTTTTCTAATGCTTTTCCATCTCCTGGCAGCCTCTAATTTTTATCCTCGGAGTTCAAATGGCTGGAATGATCCATTAGAAGACAGATACAAAGACCCTAATGCTTGGAAATCTGGCAAGGTATGTCTCTGTACTGTGTTTTTTCTTGTAACTTGGCTGGAATATGTATACAGTGAATGAAATGAATAGCAGGAAGCTAAAGACTTGTCACTTAATTGTTTCTTAGCCTTGTGTTGTGAACATGTACTATGAGCTTCTGGAACCTTTGTGCTATTGTTTTTTAATGCTTCAACTTTCAAGATCCTCCACTCTTTTTCAAATTTTGTGCTTAATCAAATATCTTATGTCTGATTTGATCTTAGATTCATGAACTTTTCCTTGATCACCATGGTTGCCTTTTGGAAATATTGATTAGTTCTGCGTCTGTTGTGATGAGTGTTTCCCCTGGTTCTGACCTAGTTCATGTTTGACCAGGCATCAAGCAGCCAATACATGTCGAATATCATCGAGGTGAAGTTGAGATGTGCTATTTGTATGGACACAATGAAGGAGGAGACTACTACCACCTGTGGACATGTATTCTGCAAAGCTTGCATCATTAGTGCCATCCGAGTACAGAAGAGATGTCCAACCTGCCGAGAGAAGTTGTCACAAAGTAACATTCACCGGATATACCTGCCAGGATCAACTTCATGATGTCAACCTATTAAGCAGTAACTTTATACAAGTTCATCCACTGTCTTGACCTACTGGGAGCATCTTATCATGAAACATTGCTAAGGGGACAAAGTGCAGGATCTCAACCTTTTGTTGTATCCATGAAGAATTCTAGTACCATTTGGAAGATGTAATTCTTGGATGGAAAGTTTTCCCAGACTCTGGTTTTTGTAACTTGATATGGATATGATACTGTGAACACTTGCATGAAATCTTATGTGATAATATGGAAGAAGGTATTGTATACAGCATTCTCTTAGTAGCCTCAAGCACCAAAGCCATTTTTTGCTGGTAGATCATGTGAGCAGACCAACAATGATGTAGTTGATGTATTTATGTATCATGAGTGACCATTGCTGAAGTTTGCTCTGCTGCCTTTGGAAAGGTTTTGTATCAATGACTTCTCAAACTTTTGGGTGGAGACAACCACAGCAAAGCCAAATGTCTGGTTAAGCCAAACTTAGAAATGTTAGGCACTCAACAAGCCAACCTACTTTAAGTTGGATTATGTTACTCACTGATGGGGCTTGGATAAGGAAGAAGCGGAAATTATGTAATTGGGTCAAACTTGGGGTAGATTAATTCACCTAAGTGTTAGTTTGGTATGATGGCAAATCTTATATTTTTGAGAAAAAAAAAAATGAAAGAAGAGTACCTTTTGAAAGAATTTTATTAAAAAAAAAACTTTATTTTTAAACAATTATCCTCATTTTGCTTTGCTAAATAAACCAAACTCCACTTTAAGCAGTTCCCTTAAGGATAGGAAAGACAGTTTCACAAAGCCATACCTCATAATTAAAAAATTATCTAAATTACCCCACCTTCTCTTTCTCTCTTCCACTGTCACCTCCTCTAGTGTCATCATCATTAATTGGCTGTCTTACCAGACCCACCATTGTTTCATTCTCCTTGTATTGATTGCCCTTATGCCCACCATTGCCTCCCCTCCTATCATGAGGTTGCGCAAGGCGATAGTGCAGGGAGGAGGAGGTGATTGGTGGATCTAGTGAGGCAACCAGCGGTGGAGGTGGAGGGATAGTTTCTTGAATTAAGGGATATGATATGGGAAAACACCTAAATTAGGATAATTATTTATGAAATTTATAAAATAAGAGTAATTTTTTATGAAAATCATAATTTAATAAAAAAACCTATTATTAGGTTTCTTCTATCACCCTCATAATTAGTCTACATACTCGTCTTTAAAAATTTTTATAATGCCCTTGAACCTGATTATTTTAAGCCACAGATCCGTAAGTCAATTCTGTTTGATTTAACCATCACGACTCGTGTCAAACTGATTCTGTTCATATCAATTGAGTGGATCAAGAGTGTAACTCAATTGTAACTGATATATATTCATCAAACTAATAAAAAATTCTTCAAAACTACTAGCATATGATTCTAAAATATATAGTATTATTTTTAATTTTTTTTATGATTTTAGAGTGAATAATTTTTTAAATATAATATTTTTGGGTTGAATTAATAATTAAGTGTAACTTGTTGAATTTTTGTCAAATTCTTTTAAACTTTTTTAGAATTATTAGGGTGAGATGATACTATGTTTAATATTATTTTTTAATTTTAATATAAATTTAGAATGATTTATTTTTTAAAAATATAATTTTAAATGGAAAGATTGAATATGTGATGAAGTGTAACAAGAATATAACATGAGGTGTAACTTTTTAAATTTTTATCAAATTTATTATTTTTTTGTAACTAATCGGATAAGATGTAATATATTTAATATTTTTTATAAATTTAGGATGATTAAATTTTTAAATAATATATATATTTTTATTAAAGTAACTTCGTAATCTATGAGGAGGAGAGGGAGAGAGAGAGAGAGAGAGAGAGGAGGAGGAGGATGAGTTGGAGTTGTGAGTAGATGGATGAGGAAGTGGAGGTGAAAGTGGGAGGAGAATGAGAGAGAATGGGTGGCGGCGACGTTGGAGTTAGAGTGAGAGGATGCGGAGCGAGAAGAGCAGGAAGCTAAGTGAGGAGGAGAAAGTGAATGGGGGGGACAAAGAGGAGATAGTAGAGTGAGAGGAGAAAAGAAGAAGAGGTAGAGTGAGGCGACGAGTGGACAGAAGATGAAGGTAATTTTAAAAAATAATCTAAAACTTAAACAAATTAATTGTAAATAGTTAGAGTTTAGTTGAACCCGTCTGAATCGATTTAATTAAAAAAATAGTTTAATTCTAAAAGATTGAGTTAAATCTAATCAAAAAATAATTATTATTCTTTTTTGAAAATTTTATTAAAGGTTTATCTTGATAAAAGTTAAAAAGAAATCGTAAATACATTTATATATTTTTGGAACCACCAACTATTCGTCTTATTTCGCTTCCCCCTCCCCCCCCCCAACAAACCATAGAAAAGCCCCGAAGTGTCGAAAACAAAGAGAGAGAAAGAGTCGGATCGACCGGCAATGGCGGATCTGCTGTACCACGCATTCGCCTTCCTCGCCTTATTCTCTTACGGTCTCTACCACCTGATCTCGGCCACCCGCGCCCACTTCGCGCCCCCATCCACCTCCTCCGCCCTCGTCGCGGTTGCAGCCGACCACGCCGCCCGCCCCTACTACCCCCTCGCCCTCCCCGCCCACCGGCACCACCACCTGCACCGCCACTTCCCCCTCTACCTCGCCCTCCTCTCCCTCCTCGTAACCGTCGCAGTCCACGTCTGCCTCTTCTCCGCCCACGGTGGCAGTGCTGCTTCCCAACGCTTCTCCTACCTCGAGTCCGCCGCCGCCCTCCTCCTCTTCTTCCTCCTCTCTGCCTCCTTCTTGCTCCTGCCGCTCTCCACCGACGTCGTCTTCCTCCTCGCCGCCCTCGCGTTTGCCCTCCTCTCCGCTGCCTCCGCCCACTCAGCCGCCGCCTACTCACAACCCGAACTCCAATCTAACTGCGACGCCATCTCCTCCTTCATCTCCGCCGCCTCTGCTGCCGCTGCGCTCGTCGTCGCCGTTGCTCCGAAGCTCTTTGTCGTTGAGCTAGCCCTAGCCGCCTCCGTTGCTCTCCAGGGTCTCTGGTCATTCCAGACCGGCCTCTCCCTGTACGTCGAGGCCTTCATTCCCGAGGGCTGCCACCGGTTACTGGGTCTCCGCGGCATCTCCTCCACCAGGTGTGATATCGAGAGCTCCCGCCTCCGCGCCGCTGCGATCCTGGACTTGTTCTTCACCCTCCACGCCACCCTCATTGCCATTGTCACATCCATCGTGTATGCTACCATGACCAGGGCATACGGTGGCAATGGGTTCGTCCGGAGGCACACTGGAGGTTCCTACGATGCTCTACCGACGTCATTATCAGCCGGGAGGCTCTCAGATATCGATCACATTCACATGAAGGCGCTCTCCAAGAGCTCAACGCAGGCCTGAGATAAGTTCTATCTTTATCTCCTTTTCTCTCTTGGTTTAAGTCTTGGCAATGTTTAGTATGTAGTTGAACAAAATTGCAATATCCATTGACAAAAAAGGAAAAATGAAAAAGAAAGAAAGAAAGCAATCTGTTGTCTGGGGGAATTCATGTTTCCATTATACATGCATGTTTGAGGATAGAGGATGTTACTTTAGGTGTTGTAATTATCCATCATGATTGCCTCAACATCATCATCAGCAGTTTTGAACAGGTTTCGATGAACATTTGAGCTTGTTTCTCCACGTTTGTCAATCCTCTTGTTGCTTGAAATTTCCAACATCAGCTAGTTTTTGCAAATCTGTAGTAAACCTTTCTGGAAAAGAATTAGCATGTCGTGAAGATATTACTTATTTTATAAAGTACAGAGTTCTCAGAAAGACTGAACAGAGACCAATTTAATTTCGGTTCATGATAACTATTTTTTTTCTCCTGTTGGTCTTTTGAACTAGAATATAATAGTATCATTGATTTTGTTATTTATTCTTCTTCCTCTCTCTCTCTCTCTCGCCCCCTTTTATTTCTGTTAGAAATGGAGGTTAACAACTATGTACGATAACTTGTGTGATATGCATCTCAATACCAGATTTGGTTTTTAGATTGGGGGCATCGGGCACCATCTAGGGGATTGTTGATAGCGGCTCAACCAAAAGATTTAAGAAGGATTTTACTCTAGGCTCAAGTCAAAAAGACTAGGGAACAAGTGTCTTCAGTAGTATATTTGTTCAAATTGTGTTTTCTACTTTGGTATGTTGGAACTATTGTTTGTAATCCTGAAACTTTTGTTCCATATGTTCAAATTGTTGGTTGACATATTTTCCCGAAGCACATATGTTTGGATTGTTGGAATTGTGGTTTGAGTTGTTTTTGTTGTTGGAACTTATGTTGATTTGAGGCTATATATAGAGGTTTTATGATGTAATTCAGCAAAAAATTATCTTGGAATGAACATTAGTCTGTTATTGCCCTCTTAATTCTCTCTTTTTCCTTTCTTTCTTTACTATTTCTTTTCTTCCATCCTCTCCTCTCTTATTCCTTCTCCAACTAGCTCACATAACTAGCATACCATCTTTTCTTGTTCCTTTATGAGGTGCATGACTGATGAATGATGTCCTTTGCACAAATAGATTACTTCTGAAAGCACAAAACAACCTTTTTTGAGAAAAGAAAATGAAGGATTTTTCTTGAAGTATATGCATATGATTGTGGAAGTTGGGCCTATATTTTAATCATCATTGCTAATGTACTTGTGCAATAGCCAGATTCAATATCCCTAAGTGTAAAAAAAAAAAAAAAAAATCTTCTTTTTAATGAGTGTAGCATTTTTATCTTTCGGATGCTCCTTTTTTTGTGCTTATGACCTCTTTAGGTTCAAAAATTTTGAATAAAAGCTTGCACTTCATAGATAGCTTTATGAACTTGGTTGAAGTTTTCCAAATGTACCTATGTAGCATCCCCATTTTGTGTACCGACATCTATTTCACTTATTTTGTTTTCCTTAACCCTCTGTTCTTGTTTAATTGCATTGAGAAATTGAGCAATTGTTTTGTCATCACCTATCAGTCTGTTTTATAATTTGTTTTGATGTTTGCGATTCTTATTTAAGATCATCAATATTGTACCGATGCTTGACAAAAAAATTTTTATAAATGTTCCAAAAAAAGAAAAACCTGCTTTGTTCAGATATAGACACATGCATACGTAGATTCTATTTCTACATGTTCAAATTCAGTGATAAATATTTGATTAATTATGTTACTTGAATTATAATAATTGTCCATAACTTCTGTTACAATTAAAGTTATTTCTTAGTCAGATACATATCACTAAGTTTTGCTTCTTGGGTTATGCACATCATGAATGTTGAACCTTTTCATAGGTCTGTATGAGGTCTAACTTCAGATCTTGTTACTTCTACCATTTGGATCATGCATTTGTCTTTGTTGGAGGTCTGTATGAGAAGGCATTGAAATGATCATAAAAAAAAAATAATAATATTTAAGATGGTATGAGTTTGTTTTAATTTTAAAATTAAAACAATTAATATTAATGATACAATGAGAGATCTATAAGAACCTAGAAAGTTTTTACAAGAAATTATAAATAAAAATAAATGTTCTTGATTTAATCAAGAATACCTAATTATAAGACATTATAGCTTGTTGTTGTTTGTTGGATGCATTAGAAGGCGATATCATAATAATGAACTGCTTGGTTGATCATCATAAGGAAAATTATATTAGTGTATTTAATCAAAATAGTTCCTTAATTAGCCAATTTACAGAATGCCAAATTCTCCTTAAATATGCTGAAAAAATGGATTGTAAATCACCTAAAATCGAATGTTCAAATACTCCGAATATAGCAATTTTCTTTAATCAAGATTGAGCTTTTTAAATGTGATGGCTAAAATAAAGTCGATATTGATCTTTTTGTTGGATCCCACAACACTTGGATATGGATCTGAGGATCCCGTCTAATTATGATTTGATAGCCAAGTCAGTCCAAACTAAGCCTCACAACATTTAGGTGGACTTTTCATTGTTGAGTCCTGCCATCCGAACTTAATAAGAATAATATATACTGATGATAGCTGGTCATCATGATCATGCATCAACTATGGGTTGTGAGCTACATTCTAATTCAAATGCAATGAGCTACTTATCCATGTTGGTAATTCGCATCCGAGTGTTAGTGTCTTGGAGTTAAAATTAGTGGCAAGAAATAAAAAAAATAAAATTAAATATTTGTTTCTGCTTCTATTTCATTAAGAACACAAAAAAGGCAGACTGTTTAGTTTGGGAAAGACTAATTAATACAAATAAATAAACCAAAGCAAGTTACGGGCAACAACTTTCTACCCGCTTATCAGTTGGATATCGAACAAACCTTTTCAGTGGGACCCGCCTGAGATTCATCGTTTCTCCAGCAATTGTGAGGGTAGAACATGGGTAGACATGTTTTTAAAGAAAAAGTAGATCACGAACCGAACAACAGGCTGACCCCTCTTCGCTCTCTCTCTCGCTGTCGCTGAGAGTAGATCGCCCGCTGCGAAGACAACGTTGCTCTCTACCGCCCCAGATCTCGTCCCCAACCCGACGCCTCCGCGGCAGCCGTTTTCGCCTTCTTCGTGCCTCATGGGCGCCGCCCAATCCTCCTCCCAACCCCGTTTGGAGGCATCCGACGACGATGACAACGACGAAGAGGAAGAGGAGGAGGAGGAGGAGGAGGAGGGGGTTGTGCTCTCCAGGAACCCTATCCCATCAAAGGAGAAGGTCCTCGAGCAAGAACCTGAGATCCTCCCTTGCCTCGCCGCCGCCTCCCCGCTCTCCCCACAGCCCTCGGCCGCCGGTACGCCCCGCCTGCTCGGTCCCTCCATCAAGGTATGGGACCCCTGCAACGTCCTTCTCCTCCCGCCGCCGCCGCCCCTGGCGCTTTTCGCCCGCGGCGCCGCCTCCGCGACGGCGGATCGTGTCACCGAGGTTCTCCTGATAGCCCACGGCGAGTGTGCCGCCAGCGTCCGCCCGGATCTGGTCGGTGGTCGGTGGGCGGCGGTCGCTGGGCTGACCCCGAACGGGGAGCGGCAGGCCAGGGCGCTCGCCGTCTTCCTTAAGTCGCATCGCGTGAGATTTGATGAAGTCTACAGCTCGCCGTTGGATCGGGCGAGAGCCACTGCGGCCTTTGTTTGCCGGGTAAATTTCTCATCCTCTGGTTCCTTTAATTTTGCTGCACAATCTATAGATCTGTATGTTGGGATTCATTTCTGCTGCCTGGATGTCTCAAAATTTGATTTTTGTTGGCTAATATCAAGTTTTCAGTTGCATATCCTTCCTTTTGTTATAGCTTCTCTCAATCGAGTTCGATTAGATCCTTAATTGCTATCTTATACATAATTTTAAGAAGCATTCACTTGTTTTTATGCAGAGTAGCTTAGTTGGTTGCTATGACAAGTTTGTCTGTTCCTACTTTTGTCTTCTATAACCAGAAAAATCTCAGCAAATTGTTACAGACATACCACGAGGAAGCTAACTGTATGAGAATTGATTCACTACTCAGGAAATTATCAGTCAGAGACTGTGCATATGAATGTCGGGCTTCCTAAATAGGGCACTTGGTAGGTAAAAGAAAGAAACAAGTGGGTTTTTCTTCTTGTTTTAAACCACCTGTAAGTTGTCTTTTTTGGACTCCTTTTGACTTAAAAATAAGGGGTACTGAGGTAGGATTAAAGAATATGTAGCTGTCCACTTACTCTATCTGTTAGCATTCCAAATTAATAGTTCTTCCTGGCATTGTAAATATGCCTGAAAAATATCAAAGATCTTGAAGAAATAATAGAAAATAATAAAAAGATTGATGGGGACATATGACGACTTGAACTGTTCCAAAGTACTGGTTTTGTGGTGCTTTTTTCTGCATGGATATCTCAACAACTGAAATTCCTTGTATCTAATAGAGATGATAAGTTCCAAATCCTAGAATTGTGCTTATCTTGATTGAACTTAGGTTTAATTCATTTGATTGCATTTCTTTAAAAATGTTCATGCGATCATCTGATTGTCAACTTAAACATTTGATGATGTAGTTTAATTCTATAAAGTCTTTTAAGTTAAACTTTTTGGTTCAGGCTCTTGTCCTTCAGTTGGAATACGAGAATTGATCACATATCTCCTCAGATTGATTGCCTTTGGACCTTGATAACTGTCTAAAACAGGATATAATTGTTGAAGGGATGATCCAAGACCAGATAAAATATCTCTTGTAAGCATGGTGTAGATGCCAATATACATAGTTTAAATTTAAATGAATCTCTTGCTATTCTAGTGCTAAAAAGTAAAGACTAAAGGTTAACTAAAAGAACAACAAACTTGTGCTTCACTGAGCATGAAACTTCATAGTAACACAACCAAAGGATCAGAAAAGCATCAGCAAACATATATTAGAAAATGCTAGCTACATTTCTGTATGTACATTCATATAAAATATTAAGGGGGCCCTACATTTGTTGTGGCCAATTATTGGCTGATGCTTAGCATAGGGGTGAATTGACCAGCATGACATGAAATGACACTGTGCTAGAAAGATAGTGTCATGCTCTCATGCCACCATACTGCAATATTTGCTTACTTCAGACATCTGTGTTTAGTTCTATTTTTGTTTAGATTCTAAATCTTCCAGATCTGTATAGATTCTTGTTTATAGTGTCTGTGATAATTGCTTCACACCTTTTCTTCTCTTTTGGCTATTTTAGCATGTTGTGGAAATGTAATCTCCATCATTATAATCTTTAGTGTTCCAAACATTCTTGATGTTGTAATGTGGCAACTTATTATACTGCAAAAAGCAACCTAAAGAAAAAACATACAAAAAGGTGTTGACATATGGGTTGGCCAATTATTGGCTGATGCTAAGCATAGGGGTGAATTGACCAGCATGACATGAAATGACACTGTGCTAGAAAGATAGTGTCATGCTCTGATGCCACCATACTGCAATATTTGCTTACTTCAGACATCTGTGTTTAGTTCTATTTTTGTTTAGATTCTAAATCTTCCAGATCTGTATAGATTCTTGTTTATAGTGTCTGTGATAATTGCTTCACACCTTTTCTTCTCTTTTGGCTATTTTAGCATGTTGTGGAAATGTAATCTCCATCATTATAATCTTTAGTGTTCCAAACATTCTTGATGTTGTAATGTGGCAACTTATTATACTGCAAAAAGCAACCTAAAGAAAAAACATACAAAAAGGTGTTGACATATGGGTTGGCCAATTATTGGCTGATGCTTAGCATAGGGGTGAATTGACCAGCATGACATGAAATGACACTGTGCTAGAAAGATAGTGTCATGCTCTCATGCCACCATACTGCAATATTTGCTTACTTCAGACATCTGTGTTCAGTTCTATTTTTGTTTAGATTCTAAATCTTCCAGATCTGTATAGATTCTTGTTTATAGTGTCTGTGATAATTGCTTCACACCTTTTCTTCTATTTTGGCTATTTTAGCATGTTGTGGAAATGTAATCTCCATCATTATAATCTTTAGTGTTCCAAACATTCTTGATGTTGTAATGTGGCAACTTATTATACTGCAAAAAGCAACCTAAAGAAAAAACATACAAAAAGGTGTTGACATATGGGTTGGCCAATTATTGGCTGATGCTAAGCATAGGGGTGAATTGACCAGCATGACATGAAATGACACTGTGCTAGAAAGATAGTGTCATGCTCTGATGCCACCATACTGCAATATTTGCTTACTTCAGACATCTGTGTTTAGTTCTATTTTTGTTTAGATTCCAAATCTTCCAGATCTGTATAGATTCTTGTTTATAGTGTCTGTGATAATTGCTTCACACCTTTTCTTCTCTTTTGGCTATTTTAGCATGTTGTGGAAATGTAATCTCCATCATTATAATCTTTAGTGTTCCAAACATTCTTGATGTTGTAATGTGGCAACTTATTATACTGCAAAAAGCAACCTAAAGAAAAAACATACAAAAAGTAAAATAAAATAACATGGTTATTGCTAAACATTAAAATGAAGTTTAATCCAATTAGAACATAATTTTATTTTTGATCCATAATGATTCAGGGTGAGCTTGTTATGCATTGGTAGAGTTTACTTGGAAGGTGCTGAGATTTCCTCCGTTTAACAATAGATCAGCAAATTCTAATTTAAACAGTATGGATTCATTTGGATGCTACAATGCTTGATATCTTATGTTAGGGTTTGCAAAGCACGAGTCACAGATTTTTCTATTATTCCAGTTGGTGGATTGCTCATCAATTTGCCATGGAACTGTGCAGGAGCTTGGGTTTGCTGAGGAGCAGATCCGATTGTCTGATGCATTGTTTGAGATAAGTCAAGGCCAGTGGGAGGGTTGTCTTCGGTCAGAAGTTTACTCCCCTGAAATGGTTAATTTGATTGACAGAACACAGCCTGATTTTTGTGCTCCTTCAGGAGAATCACTCAGGCAGGTGGTATTTAGGATGGTTGAATTTCTCAACAGGACGGTCCTAAGATTGCCTGAAAAGCTGGCAGTGACGGATACATCAATCCATCAAAATGAGTCAAAGGAACTCTCACGTAACAGCTCAGCCAATTCAGTTCAGGACCGAGACGGGCCTCACTGGGATCTGCTTTACAGGCTCAATCGACCATCTCTTCAGAGGAAGAAATCTGGTAAGAGCAGACTTCAGTTTGTCACCACTGGAGACAATGAGACCGATGAGGAGTTCTCTCCCAGAGAAGTCACTCCAGGAAACCTCCTTCCTGATGGTAGTAGAAACCCTATTTTTTCCATCGGGATCTTCACCCATGCAATTCCAATCAAATGCCTTCTCACTGGCCTGCTGGATTGCAGTCCTGTGATGTCTCAAAGAATATCCATTGATGATTCTTCCATGACAGCACTGCATCATTCGCTAAGGACAGGATGGCAGATAAAGAGGCTCAATGATACAGCACATCTCAGGCTTCTTTAGACTATGATAAAGGATGATATACCAGGACATTTATCTGCCTTTCTGTCTGTATTCTTGCTAAGTTATGCTGTGTGTTGTGAATGAAGATGTTTCATGACTTTTGGTCATGTGAGATGGACCTCACTGATGTTTAGTGCTGGAAATTGTTCCAAATTGAGATGAAAACAGGAGACCATGAAGAATCCAACTCAAAACTGTGCTGCACAGGAAGTAGGCTTGTTTGTATTGACTTTGTATGTCCATCACCTGCTATAAGTGCCCAGGAGTAGAGGACATAAAGAGTGTCCTGGGATTATCTATCATTGCCCCATTTTTGCATTGTAACCTACGAATCCTTTGTTTAGTCAATCAATTTGAGGTGCAATTTGACGGTTGTTTGTACATTTTCTGATATAGGGATATCGAAACCTGTGACTGTGGTCCATGAATATGATTAATTACCTGAGGTCCTTACATGGTCATATATTTATCATGATGATTTAAAAAAGACCGGTTCTTGTGGCAGATGAGCAAAAAAACATAAAAAGAACAAATGCAAAGTGGATTTGTAGCAGCAGCAGAAAGATGAAATCTGTACATCAACATTAAATTAGTCTGATGGGTCATAAAAAGACAACACAATGATGACAGATGCAAAAATATCTCATCTAAACAAACTCAAATTTGATAAAGGGAAGCAGCAATAAGGAGACTGTATGTACTATGGAACTTAAAAAGTCCTCGATACTTTTTCTCAACAAGAAAACTACCAATAAGAATTAATCCAATCCGACTTATTCTTTGTAGACTTTTACCACTTTGATTTGAGCGTTTCCGAAGAATCTGTTATCCTATCTTTGTGAAGAGAGCAGAGCAAGCGAGTAACGTATATGAAAAAAGTTCAAAAAAAGAAAAAAGAAGGTATTATGTATTTATTTGTAAAGGTACAAATATATAATGTCAAGACTTCATAACCATCATTACATATTTATTAGTCTAAGAGAAAGAACATGGCACAATCCATGAAGTCATGGCGTGTCTCCAAGTCTACCACGGAGAAAACTACGCGTTGAATCGGGCAAAACAAGTGCAGTAGCAAATCAAAGGTTGGCTTTTTCTGCCACCCGACTCCATTCCAAGTAATCCAAAGTCTCCGTTTGCCTACTAAACCAAATAGACAAAGGAACGTGCCGTTTGGAATGCGACGGCGGCCAGTCAACGGTCAACCCCTCCGAAGCCATCCGTCGCCTTCAAACATTTATCTAAAACAGACGTCATTTGCTTGATATCGATCGATAAGAATATTATATTTTAATCGAAGGAACTAATCACTATACATTAAAAAGTCTAACTGACCGTCAGTATGATAATACTATAATTTTGAATAACATTAGTGCACTATGTAATACAAATTGATAATATTTATATTTATCATTTTCGTCATTTATCCTTTATAAAAAAAATTATTTATATTTGACTCTCCTACATTTAAGTTTTTTTTTTTAATGTATGAAAAGGTGTGTAGTAGCTGTTTTAATATACATAGGATGAATTTTATAAAAATATTATATTATACATTGCGTTGTATATATATATATATATATATATATATAAACTTAAAAGGAAAGCTATACATATATATATATATATATATATATACACCCAAATTTGAGGAATAGCGACGAAGACAACATAGTTCTTATCGTTGTTTCCATCACAATTACAGTAGAAGTGGCGACAATGTCGATCGTTCCTTTTCCATTTATCACACATTTTCTTTTCGTTTTCTTCAAATCTCTCTCCTCATGAATAGTGCGATGTTCGTCTCTTTCATCGGGCCCGCGCTGTCTTGTACTTGTTTGACCAGGAAAAGCCGACACGAGGAGAATACATAGAGAGGTATGATGAGAGTAGTTGACGAACTAACCCAAAGTTGAATGAAGGAGCTGCTTCTCTTATCAATCCGCCGTTCCCAAGTCTACCATTCCAAGGCTTCGGCTGTTTTGGACCGCCGCGAGGTAAGGCAGAGTTCTGTGTTTTTTTTTTTTTTTTTTTTGCATTTTTTATTTGCATTGTGATCACCAGTTCTTGCCCGGTCATTTCAGCTCCGATCGTTTCCTCTCTTCCTGTACTCTTCCTCGCTTAAAAGGAGGGATTTTGGGTTTGGGTTTGGTTTTAGGGGTGGGGGTTTTGGAAGAAGCAAGGAGAGAGAAGGATGAAGTCGCCGCTGAGAATGTTTCGAGGCCTGAAGCATCAGGGTCACGAGGCCAACGAGGGGAAGAAGCAGCATCGCTCCCGGACGAATCAGGACGAGCTTGTCCAGAACGCCCAGGTAGAACTGGTCCTCCTCTCCTTTACTGTACTTCTTTCATTGCTTACTTGGTTTCGTGAAATATACATGGAAAAACTTGGATTTTTGGTTGCGATTCCACACAAAATATCCATTTTGCTCTCGTTTTGTAGTTTGTCTCCATAAGCGGTCTTCTTGTTTTGATGGAATATGCTGCAACTTTTGGTGTCTACTGCGTTACAGAATCTAAGTTGAAAAGCTTCTTTTCTTTCCCTTCGTTTCGCAGTTCAAACCAATTGCATTTATTTTCTGCTTATGAATTTTGTTCTGGAATTGTTGAATGATTTGACCAAGATCTTCTCTTGAGACTTAAAATTCTTATGCCAACTCTGTTTTACCTGTTTAGTGCGATCAGCATTACCTCCACTATATGCAAGTTTCTGTTTGTTTTAATTGATCTAGTTCGTGGGAGTGACTTGTTACCTCCAACCGAAGACACCAAATATTCTTTGTCATCATATAAACCTTTTTCCATCAATAGAATATAATATTTGTGTATCTTTCCCAGGAATTAGGATTTGGAGTTCATTTTTTTCACTTCTATTTTCATCATGAAGAAGGTAATGAAACAATTGCAAGTTGCAACAATGAAAACTTACGCCCCTTGGCTTTCTTCTAACAGGTAGAAGACTTAACAAGCTTTCATCCGAAATCTGCATACTGGGCAGTTTTACATGGACGCTTGTGTCCAAGCTCACTGGACATGTTGAATATGCATCCATGTATCCACAACTCAGACACTTGTCTGATTTTTGATGATACTATTCTGTTGTCAAACAACAACAACACTAGTGGGTTTTTTAACGATTCTATAGCTTCTTGTAAACTTAATCGTAATAGTTTATATTTTCAAAACACTACAACATACATATCATATTTTAAAATTATTATTCTTTATACATGTCTTCGTATCTCCAGTTTGTCTTCTTTCTGAACTGGATATTATATATGTCCGTATCAGACTTCATGTGCATCAAATACTGGTGTTAAGGGAAAGAATGCAACCACAACATAGTGACCCTTATTATCCTGCCACTCAACTGCTCATCAAGGCAATATTCCAAGTGCATTTTCTATCAGCAACCAATTTGGATCGAGAAACTAAGGCTTGCACATATTTAGTTTACGAGAAAAATAGAGAAAGTGAAAGCCTAAAATTGTTAGAAAGAAAAGGACATAGATTGACTTCATTATCATTATAAGGTTAAAACCTTTGTTCTCTTAGTGCAGGTTATACATTGCTCATTCATGAAATATGTCAGTAACAGTGTCACTGAAATCTATACTTTAATAAAGAATTAAAGATCAGCCATGGATTTGTCATTGTGGCATTTAGTACGCTACACAGTTTGATGACTTTTTATGACTATTCATTAGCATCTCACTGATCATGAAAAAGTAGATATTTGAGCCATGATATGGGGGAAAGACTATACTTGAAGTCAACAGATGGAGGCACAGAGTAGTTATTTTTGTTGTATAACTTATTAATGATAAGAGGTCAAATAACCATCATGAATCCAAAATAATTCATGAAAAGGAGTCACATGAGAAAATGTTGCAACTTTTACTTTACAACTTTCAGCCTAGTCTTTTTTTATTACTGGTTTTGTACTATATGGTTTAATCCAAGGTTTGCAATTTCGACCTGGGCGGTACATACCGATCTGCCAGGTTACTGGTACACGGACCGCCCGCTACCGGGCGGTTCTGCCAAAAATCGACTGTCAGCGATCGATTTTGGCCGTCGACGGTCGATTTCAGCCGTGGGCGGCCGATTAAAGAAGAAATCGATCATCGGCGGTCGATTGAGAGAGAAATCGATCGTCGGCGGTCGATTAAGGAAGAACAAGGGAAGAAGAAGAGGGAAAGAAAAAAAAAGAAGAGGAGAAGAAAGAATATCTCGCCCATGCGCCGTCCTCGCTCGCGGGTCGCCTGCATGCCGTCATCACCAGCAGGTCGCCCGCGACCACAGCCGCCTTTTCTCCCGTGCGAGGAGACGGAGCGTCTCCCCGCGCTGGGAGAAAGATCGAGGCGACGTCGCCCCCTTTTCTTTTTTATAAATATTTTAATATTTTTAATATTTATATTATATAATATTTATATTATATAATTATTATATTATAAAAATATTATATTATATTTTAATACCGGGTTGTACACAATGTGCATACCGCCTAGTACTTGTCCTGTACCAGTACCGATAATATGTCGGTACACCGGTATGGATCGGTAAGTCAAACCTTGGTTTAATCAATTGTCAATATTGGAAGCCTTTTCCTCCTTTTTGCTGTCAAATCATGTTTTCTTTCAGCAATTTTTTGGGCCCTATATTTAAGTGTCAACATGTGTGCTCACATATGGTGTAACGATGTTGAGTCAGGTCCCTCTCGCAAAATGAGGAAACTTACTTTGGCATTGCTGAGTCAAGTATGATTTATACCCTTATACAGCATAGATCCAGGATCCACATCCAATCCACTTAGGTTTAATAGATCCGAAGTCAGGATGCTTAAGATTTTGTTTTGGGTTATGGAGCTACATTAACACCTTCAGTTGGTGTCCTTCAGTAGTCATTTTATCCACACTTCTAGACCTGGATAGTAAACGTACTAATATGGGTTTCATATTAATGCATGGCAGATCTAGGTCATGTTGCCTGAAGGATTAGTTTTGTTTGTTGCATTGAGAAATTATTCAACATTCCTGCCATACTATGGATGAGACAGATGGAGTAATTTTAAATTGAGTCTGCAACCTGTTCCACTTCCATTGTCTTCTCTAGTCGTCACTTAGCATAGTTCAACAGTAATTGGTTCTCATTGCATACCTCTATCTCTCCAGCATTTAAAATTTTTTATACTTACTATATGTGTGTCAGTGTTACAAAATAACAACTTCCAAAAGCTCAAAAATTTTTGGCTTGACTTTTATGTATATGGGTGTTAAATTGTTTAACTCTTCTCTCAGAATTTCTAGGAAATTTGGAACACTTCTTCACTTGGGTGAATTTACAAGACATAATACAAACAAAAAGATAAATATGATGATGGTTGTTATTATGGAAACTCTCAAACCAATTGAAAGAAGAAATAAATGAAAATCCTTTTTACATAACCATTAGATTTGATGACTTGGTGGCATCTGGTGGCAGGATTTGCAGGATTTGAAGAGCTGTTACAATAGCATACTGTCTGCAGCAGCTACAACTGCAAATAATGCACATGGTACTGGTTCCTGCCCTATTACACATTAAAGGAATTTATTTAGCTAGAAAATAAAATATGGCTGACTATTCTTGTTTATCTGTGAACTACATTCTAATCGAATTTGTACCTTGGTTATAAAGAAAAAAAACCTCTAATATTCATCTTCTGAGAAGTTGCATCATGTATGCCAAGTCAGAACGTAATTTATCACAAATACAAATTGTGTTACCTATTTTAGATTGTTTTCTTCTCTTATGAATGCAGCATAATCCCAATTTTCTGAATGCTGAGTGTATACATGTTAAGATGCTGTAAACAGATATTATGATTTACTTTATTTGATGGTGTTTTTAATTCAGAAAGGTGTAGAATGTACTTCAAAATCTACTTCCATTGGTTAGTTTATCAGGAGTTGCTTGGTTAAGCTTTAATGTTTGTAATCCAGGCAATAAAGAAAAATATTCTGCAAAGTAGGTCTAATCCAAACCAGAAGAAATCTTTGATCAAACAAAACATTGTTATCAAAGAATTCATAGAATCAAAAGGTGTCCTGCAGCTATATGTTAGTGTTCTTACAGGTAGGTGTTAAAACTTTATTTATAACTTATACCGGATCCACATGTTGCATCTTTGATAGTTTTCCTATTGATTTTATCTCCATTTTATGTGTGTATCTAGCTTATTTGATAAATGGTAAGCATTTTGTTAAATATTTGTTTCCAATGCTTATCGTATCTACTTGTTTACTCCTTGTTTACTTTTCATTTATTTTTATGGTATTGGTATACATGTTAAGATACTGTAAACAGATATTTTTTATGATTTACTTTATTTGATGGTGTTTTTAATTTAGATAGATGTAGATTGTACTTCAAAATCCAGTTCCATCGGTTAGCTTATCAGGAGTTACTCCGTTAAGCTTTATTTTTTGTAATTCAGGCAATAAAGAAAAATATTCTGCAAAGTAGGTCTAATCCAAACCAGAAGAATTCTTTGATCAAATAAAACATTGTTATCAAAGAATCCATAAAATCAAAAGGTGTCCCGCTGCTATATGTTAGTGTTCTTACAGGTAGGTGGTAAAACTTTATTTATAACTTATACCGGATCCGCATACTGCATCTTTGATAGTTTCCTATTGATTTTATCTCCATTTTGTGTGTGTATTTAGCTTATTTGGTAAATGGTAAGCATTTTGTTAGATATTTGTTCCCAATGCTTATTGTATATACTTGTTTACTTTTCTTAATTTGCAGATTTTTTTCATTTATTTTTATCTTTTTATTTTTAGCAAATCTCTTAATCCACTTTATATTCAATGAGTTTGGGGATCTTCATGTCACTTGCTGAAGTCCTTATGCCCTTCAATATAAAAAAGTATCACTTTTCTTTCCCTCCCTTCACTTGCCAGCTCTTAATAGTATAACCTAGACAAATATAATTTGTCTATGCCCCTCTGGATCTTCATTATTATGATATACTGCATTTAGTGAATTGATATTTTTTTTTCAAGTGTACATTTTAATGCTACTTTTCTTAGGGTTTATCTGTTTAATATTTTTTTCCAGAAAGAAAATATTTTAAGTCATCACAGATCTATTTAAGGATCTGTGTAAATCATTATACAAAAGCGAGGAAAGTTCAGTAGTAAAAGAATTCTCCCACAAAAGAGAAAACTTATAAATCCTAGAATGTCTAGCAGCTCATTTGGTGATAGGACCCTAGCAGGGTCGGGTCCTATTCAACCAAGTAGCAATTAATAAAACCCTGAGGGATTCTAATAAAAACCCACCAAGCTGCCTCCTATCTTATTAGGCAGGTCGACTAGGGGTTAGGGTTGGAGGCATTGGAGTCTCCTAGCCGTCGCCCACCTTGTTGGGCCGGTCGGCTAGGGTTTGAGAGAGGAGTCTTGGAAGAGTTGGAGTCTCCTAGCCGTTGCCCCATCATTGGGGAAGTCGGCTAGGGTGAGGGGGTGAAAGGGAATTTTACTTAAGGGAGGAGTCTCTCTAGGGTCAGGGTTTTGGAGTCCTATATAAAACATGTAGCCACCCCCCTTTTCATCAAGCAATAGATATCTTTTATTCAGCCTTTATGGTCGACGACCTAGGAGGGAGGAACCCCTATAGTGTTCCAAGGAGGCCGATCCCCTTCAGCGATTAATCCAGCGATAGAATTCTGCGGAGTTTGATCATTTGGCTGCTTGATAACATTCTTTGTAGCAACGCATCACATTAAATGTGATTAATTCTTGTGAAAGGATCTTGATATCCGCAACAATAACTGCTTAATATTATGCTAGACTTGAGACCTTACACAATATTGCCTAGTGCTTATGAAGCCAATTACCACGAAGCAATTTGGATCTGAACCAGATATAGGTTAGCTGGAACCATGGCCAGCCAAGATATTCTCTTTTGACCAATCATTGGGGTTTTTTGGTCCCATAGATGGATGCACAAGGTAGGTCACTCTATTTCCACTAGGCCTAATTGATAGGTAACCTGGGAGCAGATGTGGCGTCTGACATGATAGTTTATGTCCTTATGATGGAGGTGATGTTGAATGCAGTGAACATAATTAGAAAGGCTCTAGATAGTTAAAACTTGAAAGAGAATGTAAATCAATTACGAAAGGCTCCAAGCTCAGCAACAGCAGGACCAAAGCAGCTTAAAATAATTTCGAAAGGGAAACAGGAGACCAAATCTCATTGAGGATGCACCAAAGGAGGCAAGGGAAGTTACACACCCTTCTTCTAACCGAAATAGTAACTCTTCCATAGATATATTTCTTATGGAGTAAATATAGTTTTTAGACTGGTCTAGAATCCTATAAATAGACAAGGACGTGAACCTTTCAAACTTATGTTTGACTATTGCTTTCTCTTCTTTTGCATTAATGATGTAGAAAGTTGCTAGTAATTATAGTTGATAATTTTGTTTAGTTTCTACTTCTTCTTGAGTTAATGTAGCAATTTTTAGAGGATTACTATGGTACCAATATGATGAATGTAACATACTGGTATATTTCAAAGGCATTCTAAATTTGTATATTCTTTCAGAGTTCTCAGAAGCACTGGAGGAACTGGGCACCTGTTTGCTTGAGAGAACTGCATTGAATGATGATGAAGATAGTGGTGAGAAAATCCAGCTTTGTACTTTTACATATGCCACACAGCATAAGTGTATAACTATTTATCTCACAAGATAAACCCTGATTCTTCTGGATTTTTCTTTGTTTTCTGTAGATATCTCATATACTTAGCCTCCTGCAACTGCATCAAATATACTAATCATATATCTTAACCTTGCTGAATGTATTTAACGCAGCCTGGAGTTTTTTGTAGATATACCTGATCCCCTCTTTCTAAACTATGAAGATACCACAAGGATTCTTTCTTTCTTCAGAATGAACAGTAGATACTTGTTGTGAAGAATTGATTGATTTTACAAATTGTTTTAATCATTATTTTCCATTCTTTGAGTTTTTCCAACCTCTTCAACAACTAAATCCATATTAATCATTCATGCAGGTCGGGCTTTAATGATGATGGGGAAAGCACAATTTAAGCTGCAAAAACTTTTTGATGTATATGTGAGTCCTCTATGCTGTGTCATGAATGCAGGAAGTTGTTCTTGTCACCACTGTCTAAGCAAATATGTTGGCGTCAGCATAAGATGAGAAATTTTACTCTATCTTGCAGCGGGTCCATATCTTACAAACAATGGATAAGCCATCAAGATCCCTTCTCAGAGAGCTTGAAGTTGTAGAGGTTTGATCCTTTTAGTACTTCTTTCAAATTGGAAATTGAATGGTCGATTACAGAATTCTCGAAGTACCCTTTAAACTGAGTTGCTCGATTATATCTTATGATTTTGACAATGTCAGGAGTAATGAAGCATTATATATCACTCTAGGTTCACTCCTGTTGGATTCTGTCATTAGAATCCGTATCAAGCAACCACTGATTTGAAGATGGCCAATCATGTCGTAAACATAATAAATCTAATGCCATAATTGAATAAAGAATTTGGTGCATTTGATAGTTAAAAGATATCGTTGTTCTAAGGTAGTGCCTTCTATATTATCAAGATTATATTATTTCAGATTCTGATGGCATATGCAATTTACTAATGACATCAATGAATCAGACCAAAGAAGGGATAAACTTTGAGAATGTTAGATGCATATTAGAATATATAAATTAATGAATATGCAGATTTAAGTTTAAATAGCAATCACCAAAGAGTAAATTGATAGCAAGTGCTTATGTCTTGTATGTTGTAGGGAAATTAATACCAAAAGGGACATTGCTTATCAATTCAGCACTGGAGCATTAAAGTGGAGAAATATATGATGGTCCTTATGATCACTTGATGCCCATTAAGAGGGTTATAGGTCTGGTGTAGTGATGCTTTATGAGTTGGAATTATGTTGGTTACTCAAATATACATTTGGAAATGGGTGCACTATAATTGAAAATGCTGGAAGGGATCAAGATGTTAATGCGAAAGAATGGCAAGTTGGAGGCATTTATCAAGTATAATGTGGGGCTACCAATTTGTGTGGTCCTTTCATATGTGATTGATGTGGCTTGGCTTCCAAAGTCATAAATTGAACATCAAAAAGGAATAAAAGGATGTAAAAGTAGATAAAACTTCTATATAATTCTCTGGTATCAATGATATTGGAGACTTAAAAACTAATATAATTTGTATCTGAAGGCCTGAGGTCATTCCAATTTTTTTTAGGTCAGAGTTTGGCCTGAAGTGGATGCTGCAATGTTGTGGATGGATTAGGAAATTCAATATTTTATTCATGTTATGTCTATATTAGCTCTTTGGTTCAGTAGAAGTTTTATGGTTATATTTGCTACATCTGTTCATCTTTAAGAGCCTTAGTGCCTGAAGGTGAGGTTGCTTCTTCATAACTTCGGTGTCAAGTGTTTGATTTAGAGAAACAATCGCTGCATGCAGGAATGAAGTTGCATATATTTGACTCTATCCATCCTTCTATTAGTCTCTCAAGGTTAAAAATCTCACAATATGAAAAGCTCTAGAGATCATCTAGATATTGATTGTTCATTCCGGTGCATGTCACCTATCTTTGTTTCTGATTCTCCATCTCAGTTGTCGCCATCATCATCGAGCCCCTTTTAAAATTTTGTTCTAAAATTTAAATAGATATTTTGATCTATAATTTTTCGTGCTCTGTCCCTCTTATGTCATCATTTAGTACAAATGAGGTAGAGGCCAATGAAAATGGAGGTATCACACGTTGACTAGGCAGGTCATAGAAGGCTTGGATTCCATTAATTTGGTAAGTATGTCTATTGATGGAATCCATTTCAGTCTATCATTGTAACAGCAAATTTTTAACAATACCTTTGAGTTTTGGACAGTGCTGATCCAGTATTTTTATTGGATTATTATAAAGAAGAATAAATTTCTTCAATTTAAATCTTCACTTTTTGAATTTCTACATTTATGATAAAGTATGTTTCAGCCTTCCATAGATTGGCAAATGACTTGATCATGTGTTTTTTTATGGGGGGCCTGTGCCTGTTGGCATGGATCAGCATGAATTCCATGCACCTGTCATGCTGGCATAATCAGCATGAACTTATCCTGTGACATTTAAAACCTTGGTTTGTTTGTTTTTCAATACATATGTACATCAACTACAGTTTTAGTTTTCCTGCTCTTTTGTGCAATTCCAGGGTTACTGCACTGTTTTATTTACCATATTCAGGCTGTCTACTGCTTATTGATATTGTAATAGAAACATAATCTTTTGTAAGAAATTTAGATGTGCTATTTGCTTGGTAAGGTTATTTTCGGTTGCAGGAAATGAAACGCCTTTGTGAGGCTAAAAGGTAAGGAAGTATCAAAATTGTGTCTTCTGCTGTTAAGTGTTTTAGTTCTTATGTTTGACTTGTCACCTCCAGAGAGATCTATAAGAACTCTTTAGAGGCACATAGAGGAAAATGGATGTCGAGATATTCCAAATCTGGAAGTTTCTCATCAAAGGAGTTGCAAGAAGCTCAAGCCAATTATGAAGAGGAGGCAAACATGTTTATGTTTCGATTGAAATCATTAAAGAAAGGTCAATTTCAAAGTCTTCTGACACAGGCCACTCGTCACCATGCCGCACAGGTTGTTTAACTCGTATCAAGAACATATGTTCTCTTCATAGATTAAACTGTTATTCTAAGTTTCTAACATTAATTTTCCTCTCGTTGGATTTAGCTATCATTCTTCAGGAAAGGACTTGAGATGCTTGAGATGGTTGAATCACATGTTAAAGCTGTTGCTGAACGGCACCATATTGCTTACCAGTTCAGTGATCTTGAAGGCGATGTATCAGACTATGATGATGATGATTATGATTATGGTGGTAGTGACAGTGGGGAGCTAAGTTTTGATTATCAAAAAAATTTCCAGGGAAAAAATGTTATTTATACATCTCAAAACTCAATAGAGGTAAAATCCATAAGGCTTTGTTTTGTGTTACTTTTACCATCATTTTAGAAGAACATTCTCCAATATAGACATGTTAACTGGTTATTAATAATGATTTAAAGCTGATATAACTAGTGTTGCTTGAAATGGCACTTCAAAAGTAAGCATTAATATGTGCATGCACTTAGCTGCCATCATTTACAACAAATAAAATGATATAGAAAGCTACCAAGACACTATATCAACAAGTTATAGGCACTAATATGTGCATGTGCTTAGCCAATAAAAAAAATCATGCAGAAAAACCTGTAATAAACTGGTTCAATGATTTCATCCATCAGTTACAGTAGGTAAAATGTCACAAGTTGGTCTTCTTTTATTATTTAGCTTTCCTTGTAGACATCATCATTCCTGCATCCTTAGATATATGTATTTGCTGAAACCTTGAACTTAAATTAAGAACTCGATCTGTTTTGACATGAATTTTTGTGGATGTTCCACATCATTGTATAGATGTGTAGTCTTTAGTACTTTAGAACAAGTCAAAAGAAGACATACTGAGGTGGACGGGTAGTGAAGTCTGTTCAGAAAGTTAGAAGTTTGATTCTAGTAGCATCCTTCAATGATACCAATGGAAATACTTTAAGACTTTTCAACACATAAACAACAAGAAAAAGGCATGGCCTTTTCCCATCATTAAGCTCTATTTAGAGCAAGGTTTTCCTTATCGAGCGGTAAGGCCCGTGGCGCCCGATACGTACCGGTCCAGCAGCTGATCGGTACACAGACCGACCGTTACCGGCCTGTACCACTAAAATCGATCGTCAGCGGTCGATTTCGGCCGCCGGCGGTCGATTAAGGAAGAAAAATGGAAGAGGAAGAAGAAGAGGAAAAGAAGAAAGAAGAAGAAGAGGAAAAGAAGAAAGAAGAAGAAGAGGAGAAAAAGAAATACCTCGCTCACGCGCTCTCGCTGCCCACGGGTCGCCCGCGAGCCCTCACCGCCCATGGGCGACTTTTCTCCCCGTGCGAGCGGGGAGAGAGATCGAGGTCCTTTATTTGATTTTTTAAATATATTTAATATTTTAATATTATATTATATTATAAAAATGTATCAACAAAATGTTGGTACGCCAGTATAGATCAGTACGTAAAACCTTGATTTAGAGTGACATCCCTGGTCAAACTAAGAGCAGCCAGATCTTGTTTTTATTGTTTCTTGTAAAGATTTGCATGCTTCCCTCTACCTCTCCTAGCATCACTTGTCATAATCAACTCCATTTTACTATGGCATACACATCTTTCCTCCAAGTATGTCTATATCTTTTTAAGTGATATTTTCTCATTTTATTCTGATAGAGCTGAACTAAATTATTTGCCGGTTAAACATTTTTTGTTCCATCTTTCTCATAATTTTGAATATCCCTACACTTTCTCATCTTGGCTACAGTAACTTTTTGAGCATGTTATTTCCCTTACACTGGTCATATAAAACACAATTTTTTTATATTCTGTTAATCTTATGAGCACATGAAGATCACTCAAGACTCTTGACACCCTTGTATTTAATTAAATGGTGTCAAGCGCTACATGACAGATGAACTCAGATGCTATTCTACTTTAATATTCTTATATTTGCAAGCCAACTCAGGCATTGGTAAACTGTGCTTCCAGTGAGAAATAAATGCTGATGCTACTATTTCACTCCAAATCTTAGGTAAAACATCTTCACTATCCTGCAATTTGTAATGTGTCATACCATGCACACTGTTTTCGTTGTGTTCAACCAAAAATAGTTCCTGACAGAATACCTGTGAAAATTCTTGAAAAACAATTGACACCAAAATCAAATTGCAACAATCGATAAAAAATAGTACCATTTTATAAATTATAAAGCTGAAGTGGTCATCACTATGGTAAAAATTTTCTCATCTAAAAAATTTGAGCACAAGTGGATAAGGGCATATTCGCGATAACTACAAGAAATTTCTCTTATGTATTCTGACAGCAGTGTTTTAATCAAAAGATAAAAAGTGTGACACAGAAGTCAAGCAAATAAATACATCATTTTGATAATGTAATGTCTGTTTCTGGATGTTTTCTTTTCATGATATATCTCATTTTACTATAACATGGTTTATTTTATGCTTTATTTAACTTGTGCAGGAGAGCACCAACAAAAGCCAATTAGACATGCTAAGTTTCAGTTGCAGGCCTGGATTTAGCAGCCAATCAGCACCAATATTTGCTGATAAGAAGATTGATTTAACTGAGAAGACAGAAACACCACACTTATCAACCAGAAAATTTCACTCATATGTGCTACCTACACCAGATAGCGATGGAAATCCAGAACCAAAGCCTGGTACTGCTCCTTGTGTAGAGAAAAATGATGGTTCCCCACCACTATGGAATTCATCTCCATTAGAGGCAAAAAAACCTGTAAAAGATTTCAGGGAGAGAGAATTATCAAGTCCAACCAAGTCCTTCAAGAATTCAGTACTTAGAGGGAGCAATATTAACAGTGGGCCCATCAGTATGCCATCATATTTCTCGGAGAAGCTGTCAATACCACAAATTAATCAAAAACCAGCTTATGATACTAATAATTTCAGACGACAAGCCTTCTCTGGCCCATTGACAAGCAAACCCATAGTTTATGCTACTGATTATAGATCTTCAGTGGAATTTCCCCCTGTAGGCTCTTCCGCATCACAACATGTGTTTAAACCTCAATCATCTCCACCTCATAAGGTGACTCATAGAACTTCACCTCCTCCTGTATCATATCCAAAAATCAGCGAGCTTCATGAGCTTCCTAGGCCCCCAGTTGGTTCAGAGAAGTCAACAGGACCATCCACTTTGATTGGTTATTCTGGTCCCTTGATCTCTAGAAGCAAAGTGTTTAACGCAAGAAGTAATACACCATCAGATGTCTCATATAAGACATCACTACCAGTACCTCTTGTAAATATCAGCCGCAGTTTCTCAATACCATCTAACAGTCAAAGAATATCAATGCTTACAGCTGCTAGGTTGTTGGAGTCTCCTCACAATCTAGTCACAGTAGAAGAGATCACTTCATCACCTCTCGCAATCTAATGACCATACTTGCCAGAATCTACGACTTCATAACTGGTTGCTGCCGTTACAGAAAAAAAGTGGGAGTTGCTAAAACCACGATTATGTGATCCATGTTCTAAAGGTAACTTCTTCAATGTGTTTCATATTTTAAAGTGCATATATATGCATGTATATTTCATTTATCTCAAGTAGATGTTTACACAATAAGTTTAGATTGAACTTTTTGATGGTAAGCAAACATGAATTTGTTAGACATGTCAGTATTATTGTCTTCCCACAGATTTTCCTTGAAGTTGTTGGAAAGAGTCTTGAATATTTCAATGTAAGCAAACATGAATTTGTTACACATCATATTATTGTCTTCCTACAAATTTTCCTTGAAATTGTAGGAAAAAGAGTCATCTGTTTCAATGTGATGCATGATACTCTGATATGTTGCCACCTTCTTGTTTATTAAATGATAGGATCTAGTGCCACATAGGGTTTTATAAGGCTTGATAATAATTCATTATCGGTTTATTTCTTTTTAGTGAACAACTAATTTCTTTGCTTCTTCAGATATGATTATTTATTGCATTCCTGCACTTTGAGCAGTTTACATTATTTGTGCTGTTGGATATTCCATTGGTCGATAGAGGTTAAGTAGTTTGAAGTCAGTAATAAAACACCATAACACAATTTGCAGAGATAATATGTTGGTATTATGGAGCATGTTAGAAAACATGGAGAACATAGTAAAGGATGTAGATTAAGTACTACATAGAAATCAATGAGGTTCTTCAAAGTGGAGTGAAAATAGCACATAGTTCTTGATATGATGTCCAAATAAAGGTATCAAATGCTATTTAGTATCTGCCCAAAAAACTATTCTAGATGAGGACAAAAGACATATGCTAATTGCACTGTGCAACCTATATATAGCAGCATGAGTCAGAGCTTATGACATGAGATGTAACACCAACTGAAATTTAAACACTTGCATTAGGTGAAAGGAATTTAAACAGAATTTTAAAGCTTACATTGTACTTTGAAGATTTTATTTAAATTCGGTATGGAAATATGGAATAAACAAGCTGCTTTGTCAAATTCATTGCATAAGTTTCTGATAGCAATTAGCAAAAAAATCTTATAATGATAGATTTACCGTTGATGGAAGAATGGTAGGTTACTTGCTTCCTTTTCTGTTCTGGTAATGAGAGTAGCAGTGGGCCGTCGACCAAAATGGGACTAGTGACAATTAACATAGCTAACATAGGTTTGCATGAATAAGCTGCATATAGCTTAGTCACTCTGCAATAGATTTTGTGTTGTCAGAAAATGAGAGTGTAATTATATCAGCCTTCTTCCTGACTTCTCTAAGGGTTTTGATGATCTTATACTCAAATAGTTTAGCGGCACTTATCAATTGGCAAAGTTATTGATTAGATTCTCCCTGATCTTTCCTTTCTTTTTCTTGTCATATTTATAGAAATGTGAGCAGGGGCTGCAAATTGTCGAAAATGTTGGATATGGGTAGTAATTAAAATTACCTTGCAAGTCAATTTTGGTTGAAAAAGATTTAATTCATGAGGTGGAAAGGAATTAAAATATCTCCAATAGAAATGCTGCGCTTCTTGAATTTGTTTATCTTGTGTTCTAACAAAGAAGATCAAGGATGATTTCCTTTGTGACTGAGATATCTGAGGTGGGTGTGTTACCTAGGAGGAATAAATTAGGCTGGTTGCAGTGTGCTAATGTGAAGATTACCTATTCTGAGCGGTAAAAAAAGCATCTTAGATTGCTGTTTTTGTAAAACATAAGCAAGAAATCATCAAGCCACATAGAAGATCCATAATGTGACTCGGGGTTTAGGGAAAATTCAATTGGTTCATTGAATCAGTAATTAACCAAGAACCTCGTCGAGGGGGTTTGTCTATAGATCAGATCCTTCTATTTTCCACAAATCAAATGACTTATTCTTTCCCCCTATTGCCACTTTTACACTCGGAGTCTTTGGTAAGACAAGAATAGATGGTTTCTCACCACTTTTGAAAGAAACAGAAACTTATGCAATTTAAAAAAAATGGAAACTAGATGAAACACACACGATGAAGATTGATGAATGGTCTCGACTCGATGTGAGGATGATGCTATCCTGGAGCATGTATATAGACCTCAATGAGGCACATTATATTCCTGGAGGTCTTAGTTGTAGCCCTAGAAAAACTTTGATTTATGTTTCTGGTATGCAACTGAGATTTGAGTTCTTCTCATAGGCAATCTAGTAGACCGGTCAGATGATGCTTGACTTTCTTTTGTTTCAGGATACCTGTGACGGACGCCATTTTGCTGTTCAGAGTCAATATGTTGTCTGTATCTTTCCTGCAGTTTTGTGTAAATTGCCGCAGCGACACACTGATCTTCATTCCATATATTAAAGCAGAAGTTACATCAATATATTTTTTTTTCTTTCTTTGATTGTAACCATTGCTATACTACTATCGATAGCTTTAAACTGTCGATATTGAGGTTTCCAGCGGGTCATGTTGTCAACACCAGTTGGAGTTTCTTCTCTTCACAACTTCACTGTTTCTAGTAATGCTTCCTCAATCCCCAGTGATCCATGGAACAGAAATGTTTGAAGTCTCTCTTTCTTGGGTTGTAAACTTGATCAATGTGGCAAAGGATGCATGTTTTTATAGATAGCTCTGTCATACGTATCATGCTTGGTGCTTGCGAGAGAGCAATGACATGTATCCAAATAAAATGTATTCATGCATTCCTTCGATCCTTCACCTTGTTCACGGTGTTAATCCATTTCTTCCGAGTGTCTAAATAATCTCGTGATTCATGCGATGCACGTTTTGAATCCCACAGCACGAATACACTTGAACAAAAGCATGCAATATGATGACATCTAATATTTATTATTCACCATCAAAGATTTCGTGCGTAAGCACGGTGGCGTCACTATGACGTGGGCGTTTAGCGTCACGTTTTCGTAGAGAAATGTAAGGATGAAAAGCTCACCTGCGGTGCGGTTACCTCCCTACCGTTCTCTCTCTCTCTCTCTCTCCCCCACTCCCCGGGGAGAACCTTGCGTTCCACGTTCAAACCTCTCTGTTGAGGAGCGAGACCTGACGCCATCCGACCACCTTTCGCCTTGATTTGAACCGCCGCCCCGTCCTCCCTTCCGTCGCCATCTCAACCCGTTGCCCCTTGCAGCAGCCTCTTCTCTAATCCACTTCCCGCGGATGTCTCACTTTCACGTGCGTGCGGCACACAGAGTGGGGTTGCCGACTCCGACGGCGGGAAGCTGGTGAGGTTGCCGTACCTGACCGCGTTGACCACCCCGTTCAGCTACGGCCTCCTGTTCGCGTTCGGGCAGCTCAGGGATTTCTTCCGGAAGATCATCGATCGGTCCAAATCGACCTCCAAGGGCCTCAAGGTCCCTCCTTTTGTCTTTGGTTCTCTCCCTTTCGGCTTCTGATTCCTCTTCTTTCTTTCTCGTCTGCCTGGGGTGTCGGACTCGGGTTCTGAGAGGGAATTCTTGGTTTCTTCTGGAATAGGGGAATGCCCCGATCTGCTTAGGGCTCGAAGATTTCTACACCCGCCGCCTCTATCTCCGCATTCAGGTTTGTTCTGTTCTGAATCTTCTTATCGGCTTCCTCTTCAAAGCTCCATTTTTCTTTTTGATGGTTATCTCTTTCTCCTTAATTCATGTAGTTTGTTTACCATATTTGATGAGTATGTTTTTGCATCATTTTAATAGCAAAAGGATTCTGGATATTATGTTTAGTTGTGATCTTTGCCCCAGAGCAAATTGGAATATGTTCTCATAAGGACCCACAAGATCCCTGCTTCTTCGTTGTATAAAGATGCCTGCTTCGCTTGCAAATTTTGTATACTCAAGCACTTTAGAGCTTGTTTGCTCTACTGAAAGTGGAAAACGGCACCCGAAGAGAGTTTTCTGCGTTCTTCCCAAACTCAAACCACACAACCAATCTCTCCTTTCAACCTTCCTGTAAATGACGATGGAGGTTTTTCCAGTGAAGTCCAGTTTCTCCAAATTTAAGGCTTTCTGAAACTTCTCTTTTGAGTTCCAGGCTGCTTCTGCTGAACCAAACATAGAGATTCAAGTCACTCTCATCGAAAATCCACCTTGATCATCCACTTCTGGTGAAATAAACAGACGTTGGTTTTGTTAAAGCGTTGCACTGGAATGTTCAGCATAAACTTCTTCTGAATGTAGTAACAGTCAAAGAACTTTCTAAGTTTGGTAGTTTGTTATATACAATATTGCCGAAGGAAAGATGGTTTCCAAATAACACTGATGTTCTCTAAAAACCGAAAACAAATGAAATGGGATAAGAAAGATTTAGCCAGTAGATAACGACATTGCGATGAAGCAAGAGGGTCATTTTTGTTGTTTATTTCCCTTGATTAATTGTTATGTATCATTGTGTACTTACTAAGGCTTTCTTATCGTTCTTCATATGTTTAAATAAATAATTCAAAATCCTGTGTTTTGTATATTCTTAAATAAATATATGTTTAAATATTTTCTTTGATTAATTGTCATGTGTTTTGTATGTTTAAATAAATAAATAAAACTTATGGGCTCAAATCATAGAAATATATGATTTGAGCCCATAAGTTTCTAAACAGTACAGTGTAGAAGGAAGATACCTTTGCTATTTCCTTAGGAAACTGATATTTTCATGGTACCTAACGGAAAACCTATACAACTCCTATGACAGATGACTTTAACTGGTTTTTGACCAAACCAAATGATCCCTGGAAAATATTTGTCACTGGATTTTGCTTTAACAGATAAATTTTCTCTCATGTATCTTAGCTGGCACACAATGACCACAATGACCTTTAATGCGATCTCTTAGTATTGCACAACCACAACGGTCAAGTCTTAATCCTTATGAAATATGCAATTAAAGTTATTTTGTGTCATCATTAGATTTGATTTCAGAATGACAGTAGTCCATTAGGCTATGAGCTCAGCTACAATCCAGGTCCTACGATCCTTTTAATGAGTTGTATATCTTATGACAACAAATGTTCTGATGTGGCAGGACTGCTTTAGTCGACCAATTGCTAGTGAACCAGATGCTTGGATTGATGTGGTTGAACAATATTCTAATGATAATAACAAGACACTACAGTAAGTATTCTTCATATAATTTATTCATTTATTGTCAGATACATGATCTTTTGATGTCATTAGAAATTTCTGTCATATTCATGTATCTGAGACTTATAAAGCATAGTATATGGTCAAGGATAATGAAACTTATGGTTTGTGACCCTGCTGATTAAGATACAAAAATTTTACCTAATTTAAGGATAACAAAACATAAAACATGTGCTCCTGCTTCCTATCAGACAGATTCTGAAACAGAATGCTACTTACTGTTACTGAAGTCCTTTAAAACTTGCTGAAGATTTTAGACTGTTTCTAATAATCTCTGCAGCCGGACCTCAAATATCACCAAGTGCCTCAACCTGGGATCATATAATTACCTTGGTTTTGCAGCAGCTGATGAATACTGCACACCCCGTGTTATCGAGTCTTTGAAAAAATATTCTTCCAGCACCTGCAGTATCCGTGTAGATGGTGGTATGAATTTTCTGCTTGATGCATTACAGACGAGACTTTAATGAATGTGGAATCAATCTGGCTTTCATGAATCAGGCACCACTGACTTACACACTGAACTGGAGGAGCTAGTTTCAAGATTTGTGGGAAAACCAGCTGCGATAACTTTTGGCACGGGTTATGTGACAAACTCTGCCAGTATCCCCTTTCTGATTGGGAAGGTTTGTACAATTTCTTGTGTGCTATGTGCATAACTCAAAAAGAAGAACTTAAAGGATTCTTATCAGTGTAGTCTTGCTGCATAATTATGATCACTAATAGGGAGGACTTATTAGTGATCCTTTGAATCATAACTCCATTGTCAATGGTGCTCGAGGATCAGGTGCAGCAGTACGTGTTTTCCAGCACAATAGTAAGTTTTTAATATCACAATAAGATTGATGTTATCCTTGTAGTTGATTGTTCTCGGTTTCTGTTGCTGTGGTTTTGTAGACCCCTCACATTTGGAAGAGGTGCTGAGAGAGCAGATAGCTGAAGGACAGCCTCGAACACATAGGCCCTGGAAGAAAATTATTGTTATCAACGAGGGTATCTACAGCATGGAGGGAGAACTTTGCCAGCTTCCTGAGATAATATCTGTTTGCAAGAAATATAAGGTTTGATCATCATTAAGTTAATGTTCCAATCTTCTACATAGATACATCCTTGAGCAAATGGCTGCTGGGTATTCATGTCCCAAGCACTGACTAAAACAAAGGATTAGTTTGGCAATATCTCTGCAAACAGGCATACACTTACTTGGATGAGGCCCACAGCATTGGTGGTTGGAAAAACTTGCAGGGGAGTTTGTGAGCTCCTAGAGTGGATCCGGCTGATGTAGATATCATGATGGGAACATTTACAAAATCCTTTGGATCTTGTGGAGGATATATTGTGGCATCCAAGGTTCTCTTCTTACAAAAATAAGATTCACAAGGATCAAATGGCGTAGGACAAATTGTAAGATATCTTCTAAAGCTTCTTGTTTTACTCAGGAAATCATTCGATACCTAAAGGACAGTTGTCCAGCACATCTATATGCAACTTCCATGCCACCACCAGCTGTACAGCAAGTTATATCAGCAATTAAAGTTATTCTTGGTAAAGATGGGTCAAGTAGAGGTAAACAAGGGATAACTTTGATACATTTCACAGTTTGTGTAGTTGCGGATTCCTTGGTGCTCCCTATTAGTAGTTGGTCGGTTCCTTATCAATGTTGTTATATCAGGAGCCCAGAAACTTGCACATATTCATGAAAATAGTAACTTCTTCCGATCAGAACTTCAGAAGATGGGATTTGAAGTTCTTGGTGATAGTGACTCACCAGTTATGCCAATAATGCTCTACAACCCACCAAAGATTCCAGCCTTCTCTAGGGAATATCTCAAGCAGACTGTAAGCAACTTTTTTCTTTCAAGCATATAACCATGGTTTAGATGAATAGTCATCAAACTTCTGAACTTCATTGTGCTCTTTTTTTCTCTATAAAATTCTCCACTTCTTTGGATGAAGTATTGTCATCCTATCCCTTTAGAATTCATCATATGTGACCTAAACTGGAGAGAAAAGAAGGCCCCAGCATGGACATGTAGGGTGAAAGTCACCTTGTTAATTGTACCTGCAGGTTGTTTATGGATCTAATAGATCTGAACCCATGTATCTCCGAGTATCTTATTGGTTAAAAAACTTTTTATACACTTCCAGAAATTCTATAGCTTCTGGTAATTTTACCTCAACATTGTTCAATTGATGGAAGGTATATATAAGTACCGTAAGATATGATTATCCTGCTGCCAAAATATTGTAGGTTGCCATTGTCACTGTTGCATTTCCAGCCACACCTCTTCTTCTTGCAAGGATTCACATTTGCATATCGGCTGTACACTCGAGGGAGGACCTTATCAAAGGACTGGAGGTAAAGCAATTTTTTGGAGATCCACCTTTTATCTCAGTTAGCTTGATCTTACTCATGGTGTAATTGTCTCTATTTGTTGTGCAACTTCAGGTCATCAGCAAAGTTGGTGACCTTGTGGGCATCAAGTACTTCCCTGCAGAACCACCTAAGCACCAAGGACAAGGCCAGAAGAAGCTGGGAGTAGGGAAATACCGGTTGTGGGTCAAATGAAAATTTTTATGCTGAAATCAAATCCATATCCGATCACCAGAGATGTCAGTTTTTGTCACCTTTGAGTCCCATTTTCCCTTGAACGACCCATTTCCAATCTGACTTTGTCCCTCCACATTTAGTCCACAACGTGTTTTCTTATTGACACTTATCTCGGTAAGTTGTGCTACTTAAACTTGCTTTCGTTTTTTTTGTATATCGTCGTGATGCACAATATTAAAGTCGCAAATATGACTCTAGTATGTTGGAACAACGATACAATCCAATGGCTGTTGTTAGGGAAAAAAATATTGTAGACGTCTTGATTAGCCCAACATGCATATATGCATAAATATCCGAGGTGCCTTTAAAGAAGTATTGTGCTTTTGAGGTGACTCTGAGGTGGTTTCGAGGTGGGTTTGAAGTGGACTCGAGATGGATCTGAGATGACTCTAAGACGGAAATATTATACTCATTGAGTTATAATTTGAACAAGACTAAAGCCAGGTGAGGTTTCTGGACCCGGTCTCTCGACCCTCAAGTTAGTAACATATGTTTTCAAATATGGGTCAAGAGTAGTTTTCTTTCGGAAGTTTTTTTTTTATTTATGATATTTTTATATTTTTAAAGGAGGAGAAGAAAGTTTGTGATTGTCTTCTCTTGTTATAAAGGAGAAGAATGAGGTTTAGGATTGTTCTCATTATCATAAAGGTCGAGAAGAGAGTATTTGTTTTGTTTCATATGCGAAGGAAGTTTATGCTCTTTTTGTTATATCACTTTGTACACATAGAAGGATGACATGGGTCTTGTGTGGCGGTCATGTGTTAATTATTGATAAATTTCTTATCACTCGTCCTCCCCCTGAGGGCGTGCTTTGGGGTTTTTACTAGAGAAACTTGAAGCACGTTCGTTTGGTTTCTTTATTCTTGATCTCATTCTATAGATAAGGTTTTCCCAATTCATGTATCTCAAGTGTGATGCCTCTATCGTAGTAGTTTTTTTTAGGCATTAGTTGGGTTTCTCTAACTTGCGTTTCTCGTGCTTATTTTGATCTTATGTTTTGCCAACTCAAGCATCTGGAGACCTTACACTTTCATTGCAGTGATTTTATGTTGATCGAGTTTTTTTGACTCTCATGTCTTAGGCTCGTTTGACTTTGTATTTTTATCGTAGCAAATATATGATTATCGAGTTTTTGTGACTCATATATCTTGGGCTAGTTTAGCTTTGTGTTTTCAATATAGTGGATATTTATTGATCAGTTTTTTTGACTCATGTCTCGGGCTTGTTTGACCTTACGATTTTGTCATAGCAGATATATGTTGATCGAGTTTTCCCGATTCACACATCTAAAGCTCGTTTAGCCTTGTGTTTTTGTTGTAGTGAATACATGTTGATCGGGTTTTCATGACTCACACGTCTAAGGCTCAGTTGGCATTGTGTTTTTGTTGTAGTTGATATATGTTGATCGGGTTTTCCCGACACGTCTCCGACTCGTTTGGCCTTGCATTTTCACCATAGCAAATTTCGGGTTCCCTCTCTGTTTTGGCGGATCTCAGGTCTTCCCACTGTGACTGACTTTAAATCTCCCTTCTGTCGTGGCAAATTTCGAGTCCCCTCTCCGTCGTAGTGGATCTCAAGTCTTCCAATCGTGGTAGCATCAAATCTCTCTTCCGCTGAGGCGGATTTCGAGTTTCCTCTCTGTTGTAGTGGATCTAAGGTCTTCTCATTGTGATGGGTTTCAAATCTTATTTTCGTCGTGATGGATTTCAGGTTTCCTTTCCGTCGTAGTGGATCTCGGGTCTTCCTGTCATGGCGAGCTTTAAATATCCCTTATATTATGGCAAATTTGGGGTCCTCTCTCTGTTGTAGTAGATCTTGGGTCTTCCCACCATAATAGGTTTCGGGTTTTCCTACCACAGCGAGCTTCAAATTTCCTTTCTACCGTGGCGAATTTTAAGTCCCTTCTTCACCATGGTGGATTTCGTGTTTTCCTCCGTAGCGGGTTTTATACATTCTCCCCGCCATGGTGGATTTGCTAAGTCCTCTCTCTACCTTGGCGATTTTTTGAATTATCCCTTTTTGTGATATGTTTCCAAAGGGGCACTTGGCTCATGGGATGAGAGAGATCGATCTCTCCTTTATAAATTTTCTCCTCTCAAGGGGTGGGACTCATTCTTTCATTCGAGCCCTCAAAGTCTAAAGTTCGAAATCTTGGGAGTTCTTTGCCACGTTCTAGGGTTTAAGAGTATCTCCCCTTTGTCTTAGTTCTTGATAGTAGGTTGATCCTCAATTTCTTCATTTCGGTGTCAGTTCTACTGTCTCAGGTCGGGATGTTTCTCTAGTACAAGTTCTTCTCATTCCTCTAATCATTAGTCGATTGAGGTTCGTGCTTTATTTTTTGGATAGCTCGAGGGCAGAGGCAGTTTATGCAAGGGCTCTAGTGGACCCAATGGCTCTTTAAGACTGGAAGTTTATGCGAGATTTTTATTATTGCAATTTGGTGGTGAACTCACCTCTATTGGATCGCTCGAAGACTATGTATTCCATCTCGTTCAAGTTTCTTGAAAATTTCTTAACCCAGTCAACGTTCGTTTAATTCTATCCCTGGATCATTTTGCTTGTCTTGTGATGCTCTCGAGGTGGGCTTTCATCTTTCCTTCCATTCGATGATAGTATCATGACTTCAACAATGGAGAATATCACGTTCCTAAATGGTGCCCAACTTGTGACACTATCTGATAGCTTTTATCACGGAATGCCATTATGCCAACATTGTCTTAACCCGCACCCTCTTTGTTGCTTGTTTCTGATTGTGTACGAGGGAAATTGTCTACTACTTAGTCGCTTAAGACGGTTTTAAGGTTAATTGTGCCCCTTCCAATAACAAGGGTTGGAAGAAGCACTTCTTTTATGTGAGTTCAAGTCGGGACTAGGGTTCAACCTCTCCTGGTCGATATGTAGTATTGAGAACACCCCTCCCTTCCTATTAGATAGGGAATTGAGTCAAGTGTTTCATCTAAGGGACATACTTTCTTCCTCTATGGTAGTCCGAAAGATATATGAGTGACTAATCAATATGGGCCTTAGCCCGACTCCTTGAGCTATAACCCGAACTTTCTCTTTCTTTGCTTCATCCTTTCATTTTTAATCTTTACTCTTGTTATTTGGACCTTTTTACATGCATGAAACCACAACCCTAAAAAGGAAGGAGCTCAGTTCTTCATCTGAAGCTGCAGAGCCTTGATTAGTCTCGACGGCCATCTACGAGCCATCAATAGAGGCGTTGGCCCCATCTTGATCTGATCGATATGGCAATAGTGATCGACCAAAGAAAAAGCGCAAGGTCCTAGTTAAGAGGACTGTGCGCCACAAAGGGATGATACACTTGAAGGTCCGGCTTGGGGATCTGAGCCTTCGCCGACTGCAATGCTAGCACCCCTAAAAGGCCGAAGCTCCAAGTCAAGATAAGGAAAGAAGGGGAGCAGGTTGAGGTTGATGTTGGACTTGTACAGGAGAAAGTCCATGCCTTACTCGATCTTGCAAATGGTCGATCTGTTGGACTCAACACCAGAGATATCATTGCAGCCCTGGTGGGAAGGTTTGAGGGAGATGTAGAAGGTGTGGGCAAAGGCCCAATAGCATAATAGTATTGTTGTGGGTCCTTGTGCCCAAGGATAGCAAAATAGCTCTATAGCTCCCCTTTGGAGGTCCTGATTGACACCTACTTTTGGAACGAAGTGTTGGTAAGTGAGGTTGTTTATCTGCTCCTTTGGCTTCATGTTGTTGACTTGTTTGGTTTTTATTTGTAGCATCATCATTATGTGACAGTTCTTATTGATCGTGTTTGAGACGCTAGTATCGTCATCCATTAACAAGCTACTATAGCGGGCAGGGGCTTCTTCTGTTGTTGTTGAGGCAGAGGCCCAAACGTCTGAACTATTGCACCAACTAGAGGACGCTGGGCATCGTCTGGTCGGCCTTGCTAAGCAGCTAAAGGAGGTCCAAGGCCACAACCACATGATGGTGGATGAGCTTTTGCGGCTCACTCGAGAGTTGGAGATGGTGGAGCCGCGCGATTCATAGCTTGCCCTAGAGCTGGACATGGTGAGAATGCGCAGCTCGGAGCTTATTAAGAAGGCTCACCAGTTGGAGGAACCGCTGGAAAGTGAGCAAAGCCATATACCAACACATTAGGAGAAGGCAATCGCTGATTACAAGGCATATGTTGGTTTTGAAAAGGATTTGGTGAGGACGAGGCGGTGTCATACCAATTCCGAGACTATATCTCCTTGGCCCACTTCAAGGCAAAGTATCCCGAGCTGGAGCTAGAGGATGATCCATTTATGAATTATCTCAAAGATCAACATGTCCCGATGTTGACTAAGGTGCCGTTCAATGACAACATCGACCTACATTCTCACCTTGGCACTTGAATTGCTTCCCCTGGTTGTGGTTCTTCCTTTTTTTCCTTTTGGTTATTGAGTAGCTGTTGTCTAATCTATTTCTTTGGTTCATCTGAATGACAATTTAGTATAGAAGCCAATTTGGTAGATGAATATAGAAGCCAATTTGGTAGATGAAAATTCTGCAAGGAGCACTAAAACTGTCCTGTTTTTTCAAGTTTGTTGTCTTATATGATTTGGCCAGATTCAGTGTAGAAGGGCAGCTTTTCCTGATCTATAACACTTTCGTTTTTAGGATAAAATATTTTTAAGTTAGCAATGTGCCACGTTATCTACAACTTCTCACACGTTCATTCGAAGCGATATGTTCCATTTTAGATGACCTTAACTATTCAATAAGGTCCTTCCATTTTAGATGATCGTGTCACTAATCTAGATCTTTCGAAGCACTAAGTCTTCTTACCTTTAGATGCACCTTTGGAGCTCACCTCGAAAATACAAAATCGTACGGACTCACCGAAAACGGATAATTTTTCACGAGCTTTCGTGCTCTCACTAATGACAACAAAAAGATTCACTTATCATCATAGCATTAGAAAAAGGATCATGAACCCTTGGCTCTCCTACTAGGGGTACTGATAAAGACATTTAATCTCATATAACCTTCTAGCATCATCCTTACCCTCCAAGGCACCTCTTGAGAGATAATGCTTCAAGTTTGAAGGCAAGATTTTGTGTATTGCCTCGTTTGAAAGCAGTCATGAACAATCAAACTCCCAAAACAGAGGAGAATGAACAGACCACAAATTGTCTGAACAAGCAACGAAAGCAAATGGCATTAATCTTGTACAGTCGACAACTAGATGCGCAGGTTAATCATTTAGGCTCTGATATCAGGTGCATAAAATCGATGGCAAGAACAACATAGAAAGCAGCTGCTGCTAGCTAATTTCAGTGGAGACAAGCAGAGGGCCTAATGGGCAGGTAACAACACATTTAAACACTAGTATAAACAAGCTGGAAACTCATGGTGTGACAAGCTAGGTGGAAATTGCCATGAGTGGAAACGGTGGAGAATAGCTGCAAGAAAAAAACACACATCAATCACACAATTGAAAACAGGCAAAATAAACTGTCAGAACTCAAACAACAGTATATGATCTACCTCTGTATCTGACGATATAATCAGCCCTCTGTCCATCTGTCTAAAATGGTTAATCAGCTGTGAGCAATAGCTTATATAGGATTGTTGATTCTTTTAGTCAAGAAGAAACCATGAGACCTATTGTGCAGAACTGTCAAGAGAGACACTGTCACACAGATGGCCACAGTTCAAGCATTTGGGATTTGATCCCCAGAAATCACCCACTCCGATGGCAATAGTTTTGGAAACATGACCATCTAAACTCCATGAGTTGGTAAGTTGTCTTCATCTTGTGGATTTTCAAGAGCTATCACATGCTTTCTAAAAGAAGCTGCTGCATTTTCTCTTTCATCTAACCTTCCGAGACTGTTAAATATTATAGCCATCAAGTAGAAGGCTTCTGCAGCCATTTCATGATACTGCAGAAAAAATGATATCACACAACTGCATTACTATAAAAATTAATATAAGTAAAGTTGCACAATATTTCAACTAAATGAATAGGGCACTGTTAGATGTAGCACAAACAAGGCATCATCAGATGGCAACCAAACTAGAAATACTGCAGGAGAAGCACATACAACATTACAAGCTCACCTCCAAAATTTGCAGCTCTTCAGAAGCTTGACTTAGAGGATCCAGCACAGCATCAGGGTCTTCTGAAACTGAATTAAGAATTATAAGTAGAAAATAGCCAAATAACTGGAATGAGCTGTTAATTATGTAAACAAGTTATATTGTTATCTGAAAGAAAATGCATATAAGAATCAGAATCCATCACCAGTTGTTCATAATGCCAACAAAAGGATGATGTCTAAAAAGACCATGATGACCAACATTAGTGATTCAAATAATATTAAGTACCCACTTCTATCTAAATAGTTTTACCCTGTAAACAGTTGAATGATCAAAGTATCTCAGAAATTGTCTTATAAGAACTAACAGCATGGGAAATTTTAGAAAATAAAGTCACAAGTACTCTTTCGCTGTTGAAATTGGAAAAAGAATCAATCTGTTCTATATTTGAATAATGAAGATTAGCAAAGTTCACTTATATTAAATGAAGTTGCAACTGGACAAAATGCATAAGATGAAAAAAAGCTAAACATACCCAAGTAGCTAGGGTCAGCTAAAAGGCATTTTGCTACTGCAATATTGGCTCGTGCACGCAGCTCCAATCCTCCATGACCAAGAATCACTGGCAGAGCTTGATATATGAGACTTGATGCTTTCTTAGCATGGCTTGACCCAAGAGAGAGCCATAATTCGGCAAGTGTCACAGTAGCAGATGCTTCAAGTAGATCCAAGTTAAATGTTTTGCAAAATGACAAGCTCGCTAATACATAAGACAGCCCTAATACAGCATCGCCTGATTTCTGACAAAATAAATAGCAAAGAAAGTTTTATCCTGAGATTTTCAGAAAGAAATTGGTATAGTGAATAGTCATATCTTACCTTGTGAATTTCAGCAAGCAATAGAAGAACAGTGGCATTCTCAACCTGCATATTGAACTTGTAGCATGTGCAGAACAGATTGCTTGCCACAGCAGCTGCCTGAAAACTAGAACTATGAATTAAACTTACCATCCTTTTTTATATAATATATTAGCAGGAGAAGAAAATAAGCAACCAAAAAAGAGGATGTTCCAAATCAAGTCAAACAATGAATAAAGATGGTGCACAACTTTGCAATTAAAAGTTAAAAAACTCACACCTTGCATGGTCATATATTTAACAAACTGCTCCAATAATTCTGCCTGCTTCAGTAGACTGATTTCTAGAAGTATCCAATTGGAAAAAACCTTTCAAGTAGAAGATAAAATAATGCAAGATTTTGACACCAACTATTTGTGAACTTAGCCCGCCAATAAATGTAATTTATCCATTCAATCAAGTTAAGCCAAACATTGATATATCCAAGGTTTGATGCACCACCCGAAATGGTACAAAATGGGCAGAACAGACCAGTCTGCTTGTTGACCAATACACAGACCAGTTGGTATTCTGAAATATGGCCTGTATCAATCGAGACGGTGTGTGTATCGACCGATATGGTTGAAGCTTGTCTTGTCTCGTTCTGTATGGGTTGGTACAGATCGGAATTTGACCGATACTGACCCAAATTGGGTCCTGTTTGACCCCAATGGTCAAATTGACAATTTGAACCTCATTTAGAGCTTTAAATCCCCCTCGCTCCCCCTTCTTTCATTTACTCTCATTCTCATCCTCACTCTTTCTCACACTCTTGTGATTAAAACTCCTCGGCTAATTCAAGATCAACGATAAGCAACTTCTTGTTCCTCGACAAATCCGAAAAGATATTTTTTTCCTCCTTATAACTTATTTATTTATGTCTTAAATACAATTTATTCTTATCTAAATACAATTTATATACCAATAGATTAGGAATTTTTTAAAAAAATGTTTATTTCTATTTTTGGTCAATTTTTTATTTTACTTTTTGAAAATCAATATGTATGATGTACCAAACATGATATGCCGATAGCAATCCACCCAAGGAGCAATACCACTGGTCGTCGGTCAATGCGACATAGCTGTCCTTGGATACATCTACACAGAGAAAAGTATACAACAATTGCCCCAGAGAGAGAACAAAATGACATTTAGGATGAACATAGAATGTTCTCTCAAAAATAAAATTTGCAACATCAGAAATTTATACAAGTAATGAAATTCTTTTGAGTTTTAGTTTTTGGGTTTGGTTCTTCCAAATGATATCAACGTGGCCGTAATGAACTTTAAGTTCTCCCATAATGTACACAATAAAAGTAGATAAGAAAAGACATATTAACAAAAGCAGATATGTGATCAGCTTTAAGATATTATCTCATTTGCTCAAGCCTCGCATGAGAGAAAGACATCGGTTCCCAGTTCAGAGATCTTATTTGCGAAATTGTATATAAAAGATGAGTTTTACTATGTACTTGATACTCGAAAGTGCTCTTATCACAATCTGACCCAACAGGATAAGTCTCTCTCTCTCTCTCTCTCTCTCTGCAATTTATTTGAGATCAGTTTGTTGATCCCTTAGTTAACTCAAACACCGTGTCTTGTCAAGTCTGGATTCAGTTTGGAAATTCTTATATTTGCTGAAATTTGACACATTCTTGTGAAGTATTTATCCAAAACGAATCATTGGTTGGACATGACTTTAAACCAAGGATTGCAATACCGAGCAGTACGTACCAGCCCGTCAGCTGACCGACACGTACAACGCCCACTACCGGGCGGTACCGCCGGGTAGCGGCTGTTTCCGCCCCGTTATCACCCGAAATCGACCGGTATCAGTCGATTTCGATCATCGCCGACTGCTGTCGGGCGGTAACAATCGATTTTGACCGTCAGCGACTGATTTCAAGCGTATCAACCGAGGAAGAGAAAGAAGAAGAGGGAGAAGAAATACCTAGAGTCCATGTTGCTCTTCACCCATGCAATCCGTCGCTCGCAGGCGAAGAATCACCCGCGCAATCCGTTGCCCGTGGTGATTTCTTCGCTTACAAGTGATTCCTTCTCCCTACGTGGGGAGAAGGAACGAGGTGACGTCGCCCCTTTTTTTTAAATTTTATATTATATATATATATATATATATATATACACACACACCGAGCGATATGCCTATGCGTACTGCTTAGTACCTACATACCATACCGTACCGAGGTGAGCTCAATATGCTAGTATGGACTGGTACGGTGTGAACCTTGGTTCAAACAACACTAATATAAGGAATCTATGTTATTCTTTGTACTTTCTGATGACAAGAACGTCAGTGTAGATAAATGATAAGAGTACAATATAGTTACTTGTCACTTATTGGAACACGGAATAATACAATATACTATGATATTATTGCATGAGATCAATCCATGGAAAGTACACATCAAACTACTTTTCCAATGCCATGTTCTGGTGAAAATTATTGATGAACCTAGCACCTTAAAATTATTGCCAATAATACAATAACTTCTATCTAGAAATACATATACAGAATCTAGCTGATGAAATGGCAAAAGACAGTAAAGAAAAACCTCAAGAAATAAAGTTTCGGTTTTCAAGTTTGTGCATCTTAAAGTTCTCCTATCATAATATGTACCACTGTGAGACCATGTTTAAATGAGAGCATCTAAGTAAGAAACTTCTGCAAAGATTTCCTTATTAAGGCATTGATGCAAGTACAAACTTGCAAGATAGATTGCATATATGGCCCTCAAACATGTATTTAATAATCAAGCAACATTTTGAAGGGTGTACATATAAGCATGCACTTCCTTTTGGATATGCATGTAAAGAAGGAAAAGCTTGAAGGTTGACCTGTGAATGATAATAGTAGCATCAACCTCAACAGGAGCACAAAATTATGCTCTGATTTCTACTTAAGAAACCAAATCATAGTACACCTAGTGAAGAGAAGAAACTAACCGAAAAACAGTAAAAATACAATACCTGGCTAAATTGATTTGCTGCAAGTAGCGTACGTGCATGTCGAAGGCTAGCCTCAGTCTTAAGCTCCATATCCACTCCAGTGACAGATGATGCAAGAACACCAAACTGATCACAGACTTGTTGAGCTTCTTGTAGATTCCCCCTGGAGTAGACTCACTCAAATCGAGATACGTCTAGGAATCTTCCACTACATTGTGTTTTAAGTTGCCAGAAAGAGCCAGATAAGAAAAACAAACTTCAAAGAAGATACCTATGTAGAGCACGTTCATGAAGCAACTGCAGCTTGAGCAGTCGGATGTGTGTGCTTGATACAGAAAACTTCTGTTCTGCAAGCTTCAGGGCATTAAATGCTTCTGAAAAAATAAAAACAAATTTAGGACTCAAATATGTAATTTAAGATATTTTCCACCACTTGAACCAATGATACAACTAAGATCAGGAAGAAAAATTATAAATCTACTTCAGACATTATAGGAAACAACAGTGTGAAGAACATGAAAAAAAAATAATGCAGTTGTATCAAAATTTAAGGTAACTTCATAATTACCAGTATATCCTTTGAAGACACTCAAATGTTGGATTAGTTTTACATATGCTAGTGATAACTCTGATGAACTGTCACAGTAAAACAAAGTCACATTAACCTAAATATACAAGAGCTTCAGCTAATTCACAGTTTGCACAAGAAAAAAAATACAAAATAGCAAAAAAAATCAAAACCATGAGATTTACTATTCATTAGCATCTAGTTACCTTGCAGCATCAGCAAAGCAAGTGGCATAAACCAATGCATTCATCCGAACTAACGGAGCACTGAAGACAGAAAAGTCAAATTAGAGAATTAAGAACTGAGCCAAAAGAATAGGATACCACTGGCAACTTTCAATTCATGTGTTATGAATTAACTAGGATTTACAACAGGTATTGAATGAGAAAACTAATCATCTAGCAGAAATGCTCAAAGATAGAATCACTACAGAAGCATCTCTTTGAAACAAAAATAAACAAGCGTATATGCAATGAGGATTAACAACAGCTAGTAGATGATAAAGCAGAATCATCAAGATGGAATCACTATAAAAATATCTTTTCCTATAATTAAATTACACATCACATTAATGATTTAAGAGATTTAATGCTATAAAGAGGTATTGATTGTAATCTGGAAACTATGACATCATGTTATAGTATACACCTATAAAATGATTGATATATGTCATGTATCATTTTGTGAACAGCATAAAGGACACAGGAAGTCTGATAAAACTAACTGACATCTAAAAATTAAACCATCACTATATTATTAAATAAACATTTGCATAAAGACTGATATGCCACACATCACAAGTGTTACCATGATAGCATTGCAGCATTCTGATTGAACAAAACTCAATAAATCAATCATTATGAAAAATGACATATCTTGGCAAAAGAAATTATGAATCAAAACAGCTAAACTCTAGACTAGTCATCCATATAACTCATGTCCTGCTGAAACTTATCCTATCTTTGGCTCAAGAAGACATAAATCATGTCCTTGATGGCATCTCCTGCAGTACACAATTTGCTATTATATAATTTCTTTGGTGAAGTTGGTTTCCAGGATCATATATTAACCTTTCAGACTGTCAATATAAAATTTCACAGATGCTTTACAATAGGTGAGGGCATTGAGAGTAAGATTAAATGTCCATCTCCCAGAAGGTGAAACCGACACTCAGCCTAAGGAAAGTAGTTTTGCCAATTCAAGTACATGGAGAATTCAAATTGATGGACAGCTAGCAGTCAACTGCCACAAGTTAATCAGTTAAGTCAGTAACATGCCTCCCCATCAAGTTCCCAAAGAAATTAATAACAAAGTTGAAATAATACCTGCCATAGTGCTCCCATGATGTAGCTCTAAGCAAATATGATGCACCAGCCAATTGCAAGACGGACCCAGGTATTGGGCTGGGCTGTGCATAAAACTGAAATGTATCATAATCATTAACTGATAAACTCCTACGGTTTTGTAACTTTTTGAGCCATGGATTGCCAACAGCTGATAAATTTTTAAGCCACGAAGTGCTAAAAGAACCAGTATCATTTAGCTGCAGAAGACCATCTGTTCCAAATTCACTCAGCACATGTGAACTCAACCTTAGTTCCTGATAGGGGGTAGTCAGCAAGAATGTGAAAAAAATATTACAAATACTCAGGCAACATATTTCAAGCAAGAGATAAGGAGTCCACTTACCCTGCAAACACTTGTAGGACATGTTCTAAGCTTCATAGAAGCTTTCGGACCAAAGGATAGCAAAGGTTTTTTCACATGCTGAAAAAATTAATCATGTCAGGAGAAAAAAATCTTAATCTGCTATGTCATAAGTTATAACTTGAGAACATCATAAATTGGAAATATACAAACTAATCTATATCTAATGAAATAAAGAAGAAAACCCATCCAGACAGCTCCATTTTCTATAAATGTATAGAAATTTTAAACCATATAATTCCATGACCTAATAATTGTACTGAAGTCCTAATTCAGCAACAAATCAGCCAAAAAGATAAACATGTGAATTTACAGATAGCATCTGCAAATTACTCTATGCATTAGATAAGATTGTTAGTCTCCATAATCAATCATTTTCAACGTTTATTTAGCTTCTGCAAAAGGGCCCCTAAACAGCTTCTCCATCAATGTATGAAGTAGCTAAAAGTTTTTGGCAATATCCCAAAACACAGTCATTTACTGCTTCTCCTAAGTCTTAATAGAAGGGAAGAAAATGTTGACCTTTCATCCACTATTTTAAGAATGGAAATATTAACAGCATTGCCAAGAATTAAAAGTCGAGTTCATACAGGTTTACGTATACTAATCATTTTTACTACAATTCAATCTTATGCTTCACGGGCAGGATTAAAACCTCAATCTGGTACCAACACTAGTTGACAATTACCACTACCATGCAATGTGCCAAGTGTTGGTACAGAATGCGACAGGTCAGATGAGCCAAGAGAAAGAGAGAGAGAGACAGAGACAGACAGAGAGAGAGAGAGAGAGAGGAGGGGGATATGAAGTAGCCGCTGAGAAGGAGAAGAGGGCAGAGGAAAAGAAGGTGGAGGAGAGAGAGGGAGAGCATAACAAAAAAATATAAGATAGATGTCAATAGGGTTCAGTACCATGCAATAGGTTTATCATCTGGTCAGCTCTATATCAGTTAGTCTACACCCAGTAAAATAAACTTATGAGGCAGTATGCTCGATTTCTAACCAGATCAGATGAAATGCCTGGTCTGAACACCAAACAACCATTTGAACAGAACTTTAAATCAAGGTTTGCCTTACCAGTCCATACCAGCGTACCAAGTTTATCTCGATATGGTACAATACTCGATATTGAATGGTATGTACAGTGCGTACCTCTTGGTATACTATTATATTATATTATATTATATTATATTATATTATATAGAAAAAATAAAAACGGGGGGACGAGGCATCTCTCCCTTCTCTACACGTGGGGAGACGAGGTATTGCCTCGTTCCCGCGCGGCGCCTCGTTCTCCCTTCTCCCCGCGCAGGGAGACGAAGCGTCGCCTCGTTCCCTTCTCCTTTCTCGCTGCGCGGGGAGAAGGAAGCCCGCCGACAAAGAATCGCCTGTGGGCGACGGATTGCATGGGGAACCGGGGAAGAGCAAGTATCTCCCTCTTTTCTCCCTTTTCTTCTTCTCCCTCTTCTTCTTTCCCCCTCAATTGACAACCGACAACCAATTTCGATGGTACTGCCCAATAGCAAGCGGTCCGCGTACCGATATCCTGTCTGACTGGTACATACCCCCCGTACCATGCAGTATGTACTGCCCGATAACAGACAACCTGCATACCGTTATCTTGTTGGACTGGTACGTACCGCCCGTACCAGGTGGTACAAAACGAAATGGAAAACCTTGCTTTAAATCATACTTCAGGATTAGAGAATAGAACACAGCATCTATAATCACAACCAGTTAAGAGGTAGTGGCGCACGATCTAGCAAATAAGATGTGATAGTAAGGTCAAATACTAATAGATTATGTTAAAAATTTTGAAGCAACAAAAACCCCCAGTAAAAAACAGTTAACTAGTTTAGGATCTAGGATATGCCATGGTTCATCACAAGTACTGCATATAGCACATGTAAAGTGTGATGAATAAATTCATGCCATGATAATTTAAGCAAGACGAGGACAAGCCAATTATTCCCACAACTTAAGGACTGTGCCTTTGGACAACTAATCCACGTCCTAAGCTCTCTTCATGATTCAATGTTGTTAACAAGGCTTTACAGGAGGACATCTGGCAATATAAACATATTTTATCATCTTTAACAGGAAAAGGTCTTGCAACACTGCCTCAAATAAATTTCATTTGTGCCAATACGTTCAAATTAGCATTAGCTTATTTTTCATTCTAAAGTCAACAGGTTTGTCAATTTTGGAAGAGATGCTTCAGATCATACAGACTGATGATGTTAACTTTATAATCAAAATATACAAGGTTCAAGAACAGAAAAGTTGTTCATACCAGATTCAGTCTAATTCTCTTGAAACATATTGCTTCAGACTAGATTTCAAGAAAATCATGGATTACACTTTTCTTTGTCCTCTGGAAGAAACAATTGATTTTTTATTCACAATACCCAAAATATGATGTATGAAAACTGCATAAGGGGCAAACAAAATATACCTTTCCAAGATTTTATAGTTGTATAATTAAAAACAAAAGATTTTAGATAATCTAAATTCTAAAATGCATAAAATGATAACTATCAAACTCACTCTGACTTAAGGACTCTAATACCTAAAAAACTGCAAAAATAGAAGTAATTAAATAGAGCTAGTCCAATCAGACAATGGAATCGAAGATCACGAGATGAGGATCCTAAGATGCATAAACTTGTTTTAAAGGAACCTACTCTAATGCCTGATATACACCCTATGATATCATAAAAGGGCCAACAAACTTAGAAAGAGCATTCAAGTATTTAAAACATCATCAGAGAAGAACTTTTATAAAGAAAATTACTAATTTATTTAACACTAGTAGGATTTCCAGAGCTTTCTAGACTTGAACTTAGACTTCTTATGAAAGAGAACCTAAGAGAGCATCAGTTGGCTTCTGAGACTAATGCCCTTACAAGATACAATTCAAGTAAAAGGGGTATTTTATAGAGTTACAAAAGGCACTAGAGACTTCAGAGATTGTTCTAGATATATATAAAGTGGTTAAAACCAAGGTAAGCCATTTTGAATCATACCAACATACTGAGTTGAGCTTAGTGCGGCACGTTACTTAAGTACCAAGTAATACGTTCATGTTTTGGCATACCACTCGATATATATATATATATATATATATATATATATATTAAAAAGTTAAAAAATAAAAAAGGGCAACGTCACCTCGTTTCTTCTCCCCGTGCAGATGAGAAGTCGCTGACGACATCAAGGCGACATGCGTCCGATGAGCGGCAAGGGAGGGTGGCGACGGATCAGGATGTTGAAGTAGAGGGGCGCTAGATCTCTAGGTTCTTCCTTTTTTTCTCCCTTCTTCCTCCCTCGGTTGATATCGTACAGGCAGCAACGATCGAAATCGGGCAGAAACAGACCCAATCGATGATAACGCCCGGTAGCGGGTGGTCCGTGTACCAGTCTACTAGCAAACCAGTACATACCACTCAGTATGAGCAGTACCATTTGTTATTGCCAACCTTGGTTAAAACTATTACCTTTATTTTGTCTTTTGCATGACGAAGCTTGTGAGGTGGCTTGCTTTTTTGTCCTAGTGATGATGTGGTTGCTTTTTTACATCAACTAATATGATTTGTTGCCTTCTAATGTCGATAGAGTCAGCCTTCATTATTTTTTCATATCTTCAAATGTTGACTATGCTGTTACACATCATTTTCATTCATTATTTCCATAATATTATCATTATTTTCATCAATAATATGTTGCAACATGTTTATTGATTAATCATTATCTTCTTATAGATATAGATTAATATTATCATATTCATTTTTTATAGATATCAATCAACATTACTCTCACTTTTTCATTTTTGTGATTTTCCTCTACATTATCTTCATTAATAATTTTGTTTTCTCATTCCCAAGGTGTCATATCCTAGATATTTTCTACTATGTGAAATATACGTAATTCAATCTCCATAATAATTTCCTGATTGACTTCATCAATCCTTGACAGGGTTTGATATATACAAATTGTACCACCCAGTACGAGCGCTACGTACCGTGCCAACAAACCGGTGCGTGGACTGCTCGCTACCAAGTGGTACCGTTAATCTAGCCCCGTATCGGACGATACAAGGTTGTTTTTGCCCCGTTACCGCTCAAAATAGGTTGGTAATGGTCGATTTCGACAATCGCCAACCGCTACCAGGCGGTATCAGTCTGGCTACGGCCTGGCTACGACGAAGGAGAAGGAAGAAGAAAGAGAAAGAGGGAGAACCTTGACGCATACCGATTCGGCACCGCCCTCCCTCGACGATACTGATCCATTAGGTAATGACGAAGCGACGACTCAACTTCTTCACTGAAAGCCGGTATATATATATATATATAGATATATATATATATCGCTCAATATGCCATGGCGTACTGCTCAGTACGCGTATACCATACCATTTCGAGCAAACCTCGGAATGCTGATACGGTACGAAATTACGAACCCTAGTTCTTGTTATAAGTTGAATTATTTTCATAATTTTGTCAGAGTCTAAATACCAAATTCATTGAGCAATTAATCTCATATCATATTGACATTTGTCATCCATGATATATTTTGCTTTGTAATTCCTAATATACATTGTAGTTGGCCTTGGGCGGCTGAATCATATAAAATATCATGGGATAAAAATTCAAATGAATGGATCAAATGCTGAAAAATATCTAGAAATCATCTTTCCATGGTTTGACTATTTGGTTAGGCAAGATAGATCTTTGACAATGATGAGCTTGTTCAGTTTTAATATTGCAATATAGACATGTTGAGCTTGTAAAGAGATCTTCCTCTAAAATATTATCCAAGGATTTCTCCAACCAATCTTCTTTCAAGAAAATATGCTAATTTTTTTCTTTTTGAGCATTCTCCAACGCTCATTATACCAATCTGAATACTTGTTTTTTTACTGGTGTGCTATGATCATGTCTTCATAATCTAGATTTGACATAATGTTTTTAGATGTATTCTTTGTGAAGACGTGGGGTCATTATTTCATGTCATGCCATTGTTCATACTACTAGAGAGGTTTATGGTACTCGATCCTATAAAAAGAATTGTTGATGTAATACTTGTTGATACTGTAAGATTTTTTTCATGCCCTTTGTTTTGGCTATCTCAAATATAGAATGTTTAACCTTTTCTTATAGCTTTTCACTTTTGAATTTTTATACAAATTCTTGGACCACATGATTAATACAATATTCTTCCTCTTTCTCATATCTTTTCTAGTACAGATTATCTTTTCTACTAGTTTTTATTGTTCTTTTAGGCACTGCTCAAATTTCTTTTTATTTGGTCTTCAAATTCATTGATCTTTTTTACTAACACATCATATGTTGGGCAACTTTGACTAAATCTATATTCATGCATTGTTCTACTTCTATGAGTCTGTTACTATATGCAATCGTTCTTTGATAAAAATATAAAAAATTAAAACTATCATTTATCATTAATTACTTCAATGCAAGAAATACGTCAATTCTGAACAATTTAAATACTTAGATGGTCATTTTTTTCTTCTTATAAAACAAAGTTACAGCAAAATTTATTTTTTTAAGTCACATTTTGCTATTATTTTTATCCCACATTGTTATTCTAGTATTATTAAATATTCTTTGCTTTCAAATTTTTTTATTTTTGACTTAAATATTCTAATCCTGCATGTGTTTCTTTTATTTCTATGATTTTGGTTAATCATTTATGTTACATTGTATCCTTTTGTGGTAAAAATACTCTTTTTCCTTTGTTTCCTTTTCATTCTTTTTCTTATCATATAAGTTTTAATTTGGCATTTTTTGTCTAAAACAGAAAAAAATTATTTATTTGATTAATTCTATTGATTTACCAGTCAATGCATCGTGTCTGACATATATTTTCCACTTTTTTCTATTTCACACTATTCGCTTCTTGTAGTGACCTTTATCGAATCAAAATCTTTTCCATACAAAAATATTATATTTAAATTTTCATTGAACAAATCAGTACAGCTATTTTGTAATAATTTCCTTTGTTGGAATTCTAACTTAAACTTATTTCTGATAATATACTTTACAAGTCTATATCATCCTCTCTGTACTAGTATATTTTTGTGCATTTTGTTATAATAAGCTGTTATATTATGGTAATTTGTTCTTATTATGAAATCTCTAAGTATACTATGAAGCAAGGTTTTACTTACCGGTGTACCGACATTTTGTCGGTACCTAATACCGGGCGATACACACAGTGCATACCACCCGGTATATTAAAATAAATTAAAATATAATATTATATTATATTATATATATATTATTAAAAATATACTAAAAAAGATAAAAAAGGGGTGACGTCGCCTCAATCTTTCTCCCCACGTGGGAGAAAAATCGCTCGTGGGCGATCCATAGGCCGCGACGGCATTCGGGTGAGGACGACATGCAGGTGAGGACGAACGATTTTGGCGGTACCGATGGCGACGGTCGCGTCGATAACCAGCAACGTACATACTGGCATGCAGGCGATGCAGATCAATATGGAAAACCTTGCTATGAAGACATTTCATGTATTAGCTTCTATTTCAGCATTTATTTTTCACCATTTTCTTCTCACTTATAACTAGTTTTTTTGTTAACTCAAACAATATTTTTAAATATTTTTATGTCTTTTTATTATCTAAAGAATTAAAATATTATCAATATAAAGATAAATAAAGCTTATAAAATCATTAAATATTTTGTTTATTTTTCTTGAAATTATACAGTGCATTTTTTATTCCAAAAGGCATGACTTTTCATTCACATAGTCCTAAAGGTGAACTAAATGTTGTTCATTTTATCAAGGATTTCTTTTTCGAATCGTACCGCCCGATATGCGGACCACCCGCTACTGGGCGATAACACAGTCTTAGACTTGTACCACTCGATATGGATTTGTATCAATCGGTAACGATGGAAATTGACAATTAACGACCCTGCAACAGTTAAATACACTTTACAACCTCTTTTTAAATCCATCCTCCCCCATTTCACTCTCACTCTTTCTTAAACTCTTTCACATTTTCACATTTCAAGCTCTCTTTCCTATTCTCAACATTTGCACTCTCATAAACTCTACAACGCAATGATTTGTGGATTGAATCGAGGCTAATTTAGGAAGACTAAGAGAAAGAACTTTTCAATCAAGAGGTAAGTATTCTATTTCTTTAATTAGAATAAATAAAATTTTTAATATTATGAATAATATGTTTAATTTTGGTTTATTCAAAATTAGATTCTTAATAGATTAAATAGTTATATTTTATGTATATTAAATATCAAAATATATTTATGATAGTAAACTATGTTTAATTAGGTTTTAATAGAGTTATTTAATGCTCTGATTAATGATTTAAATGATGATTTAATCAAAATTTGATTGATTTTATGTTAATTCAATGTAACTAATATTTATTAGGATTTGACATATTTATAGTATCGAAGGACAAGTAATTGATAGGTAATTATATGTCAATCATGCGATTAGTATATATAATGATGATTTCATCATAATTTGATCTACATTAGATCAAAATTACGTATTTAATATGTTTTACATATTTATGATGGTAAAATAAGTTTAATTAATTTGTATTAAAAATATTTAATATTGTGATTAGTGAATTTGATGATGGTTTAATCAAATTTAATCGATTTTGGGTCAATTCGATGTATTTAGTACCTATTAGGGTGCTTGACATGTTTATAATGTTGAAAAACAAATAATTAAAAAAATTAAAATTATTTAATATTGTGATTAGTGAATTTAATGATGATTTAACACAAAGTTTTCCTTATCGAGCAATATGGCCCGAATCGGTCGGCGGTGACGATGCAGCGGACAGCCGCTATCGAGATAAATCGATTGTCGGCAATCGATTTCGACCGTCGACGGTCGATTAAGGGAGAAATCAACGGTCGGTGGTTGATTGAGGAAGAAAAAGGGAAGAGGAAGAAGAAGAAGAAGAGGAGAAGAAGAAATACCTGCGGTGTGCTCATGACTTTTCTCCGAGGAAACGTCTCCAGGAGAGGCATTGTCGCCCCTTTATTTGATTTGATTAATATATTTAATATTTTTATATTATATTATATTAATATTTTAATATTATGTTATATTATATTATAAAAATTATAAAATATTTATTATCTTAGGGTGCGATGCATATCGCCGCATACCGTCTAAACAAATAATCGATCTGACATAAAACCTTGATTTAATATAAATTTAATCAAATTTTGATTGAATTTAGGTTAATTCAATGTTTTTAATACCTATTAGGGTGTTTGACATGTTTATAATATTAAAAACCAAATAATTAAAAAAATAATTATCTAATGCTCTGATTAATGGTTTTTTATCGATATTAAGTCAACTAAACATGTTTATAACTTATTTGATTTAAATTTAATAAGAACATGACTGACATCAAAGGAACAACCACAAGATGATGCATGGGTTAATGCACGAAAGACGGATGTGAACCGTCATAATTGGTAATGTAATTATTGTGACTACATTGACAAGGGTGGAAGAATAACTCAGATGAAGATGCATTTGGCCGACGGATATCCTAATGTTGCAAAATGTAAGAAGGTTTCGACAGAGATCCGTAAATTATTTCAAAGTAAGCTACAACAAGCAAAGGAAGATACATTAAAAAAGAAGGCAAAAGCTGAGGAAGAACATTGTAAGGCTATGCAGGAACCATTACGATTAGTATGTGGGTCGTGGCGATGATGTCAACCTAGATCTCAGAGTTGAGATTCGTGTCGTGAGATTTGTGCATCATTAGAGCATCAGTATATAGTCGATGAAGGAATGAGGCATCAATGACCTGACTCACAATGGGAACATGGCGATGGCAGTGGAATGCAAAGATCAACCAGTATGAGGCAACCAACTGCTCCACAATTAGGCCAAACTAATAGCATAAGGCATGGTGGACTTTGTGATTTTATGAGAGGTCATGGCAGGAGGTCCGCACCAGATAAAGTCGATATTAAACCGCAAGCCTATCCTCCACAAAAAGAGAAATAAACACAGGTTGATAATTGCATATACAAAACAAAATAAAATAAAATATTGGAAAGGCAATTTCAAAATGGTTCAACTTCCACAGGATTCTAACAAACACAGCTCCAGGTCCATATTATAGAGCATGATCTCCTCCATTCAAAAGTCTGGCACGAAGATCCAACCTCTAACACCGAAGAGATTTACGACGTGTACTTAGATGAAGAGGTGATAAAATTGAAGGATTGGATTAAATCCTTCAAGAGACAATGGGACGAATATGGGGTGACACTGATATGCAATGGTTGAACAAAACCAACAAGGAGTATCATCAACTTTCTTGTTTATTACAATAGAATGGTGGCGTTTCACAAGTCAATTAATGCTTCTAACAAGATCCAAAATGAAAACTATATTGAGAGTTTGATGGATAATGTAGAGATTGGACCACAGTATATTACGCAAATAGTAACCAACAATGGAGCAAATTTCAAGAGAGTCGATTTGCAATTGATGAAAAAGAGAAAAACATTATTTTGGACTCCATGTACAACTGCATAGATCTAATACTGACGAATATTGGTGAGATAGGCGCGATTAAGTGTGTAGCTCATGCATAGTCAATAACAAAGTTTATATATAATTAACACTGGGTCCATTGTTTAATGTAACTCCGACCTGGAGTCACTCGATTTGCTACTAATTTCATTATAGTAAAGTCATTACAACAAAAGAGACATGGTTTGAAGGCAATGATCACGTCACAAGAGTCTGATTCCAAATATTCGAGATCGAGCGATGGAAAGAAAATGGAAAAAATCTTTCTTTCATCTAGATTTTGGGAGACCATAGTTGAAATAATAAAAGGAGTTACATAACTTTATGTTGTTTTCCATAAGGTCGATATAGAAAAATATCCACAAATGTTGTATCTTAAATATATGTTGATTTCAACAAGAGAGAGGGTCAAAAAAGCATTCAGAGAAGATTTTAAGGGTGACTAATATATACGCATCATTGATCATCACACTGAAGCTTCATTTAGATCAAGATATCATGTTCAAAATAATTTAATTTATAATATATATATATAATTATACTAACAAAATTATGTCTTACAGAGTATTAACTAAACCCCGCAATTCAATATCGGTATGCCCTCGAAGTGCAAAATGATTTACTAATGGCACTAAGAAATATTATATATCAAATCTTGTCAAGCACTACTACTCTTGCAGAGGGTCAATATGTTCGAAAAACAATTGGTTCATTCTCCGACATTGTAAATGTAAAGCGTTGTTACAATATGGATCCTGGTGAGAAAAGGTTACACATATTGATTGTTAATTATATTTGATATTAATTATTAGTTAAGCTAATAAAGTCTTATTTATATCTTTTTATAGTCGAGTGGTAGATACAATTTGAAGGGGGTGAACCACATCTAAAGAAGGCTGTCATTCATGTGCTTTCACCAGTGACAACATCTAGTGGTTGCGAACGTAATTGGTCAACATTCACACTAATTCACAAGAAGGTCCACAAGAGACTCTCATATAAACGGTTAGAGAAACTAGTATATGTTCATTATAACATTCGACTAAGGTTTCATTGTACCAAGCTAGATAAGGAGCCAGAGGAACTATAGATTGATCCCATCGACCTCCAATTCTACAACGAAGATTCAGAGCCAATGCTAGAGTAGGTCAAAGCGACGGAGAACCAAGAGGATTCTGTACTTGATAAGGCAGGAGATTGTAATATCACTCATTTCTGAAATATTTATAATGATATATTTTAAATTATTTATGAGGACCTAATTATAAATTTGATGATTTATTTAATATTTTTTTTGATTAAATAATTTTATATTGAAGTATATTGCTAGGGACCTACATGTGAATCTTAAAAATATGAAATGAATTGTGAAAGATTCACATAAAGTTAAAAAAATGGTGAGGGCATGTGTCACTACCTAGTTTAAAGTGGTGCCACTTATGCATGTGCATAGGTGACACATAAGCACCTTGCATGCATGCTTGCCACCTAGCAATCCATATATTAGCTAAAACAATTAGCAATTAGAGAAGAAATGAGAATTGGCTGCAACGTAAAGAAGAAGAAGAAGAAGAAGAAGAAAAAGAAATCTCCTTCATTCTACTGAAATGTATTCTTGTTCTTACTTTGATTATGAGGAAAATTTGAAACATATCCGAAATCTCCTTTGCTTGGCAGCTAAAATGTAAATCTGTAATATTTTAGAGACTATGACCTATCTGCATTGTTCAAGTTGTAACTTTTAGTACAAACCTCAGTTTCGAACAAAACCTACTTCCTTCAAAAAATAGATTCACAGATCTTTCTTTTGAAACCAAGTTTGAAGAATTTAGTATTCATTTACTAGCCCAAACGTTTACTTCTAATGAGCATATGTAATATGTAAAACAGAATATGTAGCTTCTGAAGTATCATCATTGGATTACTTATATCTCCCTGTTGGAGTCTCTAATTCATGTAAAACTTGATTCGTTAGAAATTAGGCTCATAGATCTTTCATTTGATACCAGGATTGAAAGATTTGAAGTCCAAATGACTGTCAAAATTTTTGTTTTGTCAGACCTTATTGATTTTGTAAAACAGGGATCATAATTCCTGACCTTTGGCTGCCAAATCATCTATAACTTTTTGTAGAGACTTCGAATTTGTAAGAAACTTCTTTTATTTGAAACTAGATTGATTAAGCTTTTTAACAACACTTTTTTTGAGTAATTTGAAGCATGTTTGATCATCTAAATAACTTTGCAATTTGTCTTCTGAATTCTGCCAGAATAGGGAATCGTATCAATTCTGCCTATACTTGCTTCAACCATTTCAAAACTGAAATCTTTGATGCTCGTATCTTTGATTTCCTTACATATTTGAATATGTTATGTATTAATCAATGTTACATCATATTATTTTGTTTAGGCACATGCATGATTCATTGTTCCACATGTGCTTCCGATATATGCCAAATTCATTGCTCATGTCCTTTTATACTCTGATGTTTGTGGGATACTATGAACCTTTGCCAGAAATGGTAAAGGGAGTTATGCTTAGAGCCCACGATGCTCTGCCCGCCCCCAATGACTTCACTCAGACGTGGGTGGATGGAGCTCCCAAATGTGGGAGACTTATGTATGGTGATCATTCAGTAATGGATGATCCACATTATGTTTGTGATCCCACTTTACCCTTTATGATTTATTGATATGTTTTCAAAAGTATTGCTTATGTGTTTCCTATTATGCTTTGGATAGGAATGATATGCATCCAACTTCAAATGTGACATACGAGCTTAAGTTTGTTATTTGTTTTCTTGACATATCCAGAAGTGCTTCATGTGTTATTGATATGCTCCCAAAACTTCATATGTCATTGATACATACCAAATTGCTTCTAATTGCCATATATGCTCCAATTACCTTTTCTAAATTGTTATAGATTTAAGTATGCTTCGAACGAGACAAACTTTATGGTTTTGAATCTAATTTGATGCTATATGTGAAAACTTTTGTATTCCCTGCCTTGCCATTCTGATATTAGGTTCAATTAGTAAACACATTTCCTTGCCTTAAACCTGTTTGGTACTTGTTGGGCTTCTTAGCTCACTCTGTTACTATCTAATCTTCTTCAGGTTAGCTTGGCATTTATTGAAATACACGATACGGGGCTAAAGCAATGATAAGCAAGAAGTTCTTGGGCTAAATCTTTATTAGATAATATGTTATCGTTGTATTTGGTATACCTTGTGTCTAATGTAAAGTTATAGACATATTTTTAGGTAGGGTAACTATGTAATGGTTTTAAAAGTACCCACTTGTTTGGGATCTCAAATGTTAAACTTGTTGTATAATATATGAAGTGGTGGTATATGATTGTTTTCAAAGTCATCTGGAGTTTATCGTATTGGTGGACTTTATGAATGTGAATTATATTTAGCTGCGTTGGTTTTGGATCGGTTATGTGAGTCATTAGGAGAATGTGAAGAGTAATTATAATCTACACAGGTTTTTATGAAAGTGATTAATTGGTTTTCTGCATGTTTTTCTTGGTATCCTCAAATGTTAGTTTGGATCCTAGAGTTGGATAGTTGATGGAATTTATAATCTTATCGATTTTAAGACAGAGTCACACCTCTCGAATTAGATATTTCAGGGGGCGTGACAGAGATGGTATCAGAGCATGATTTGAAGATCACTAAGACACACTGGTAGATATGCCATATTTGAAATATATGTTGAGGTCTAATGATTTTTATAGAGTGATTAAAAAACAAAAAATTTTCTTTTAATGATTTTAGGAAGCAAGAATGACGAGGTCATCAAGTTCTCATGTGGCATTAACTTCTGATTAGTTGAGCGGGACTATGAAAACCCTTGAGGCTATGACACATGTGATGCAACAAGAAGTCCAACAAGGAGGAAATGATAAAGCTGGGACATCAACTCATGCTACATTGGGAATAGAACAGTTCAAAAAGCTTAGTCCTCCAAGTTCTAGCAATGAACCTGATCCAATGGTGGCTGAACAATAAATGATGTGAATAGAGAAGATATTTGACGCAAGGTTTTCCATATTGATCTATACCACCCGTACCGAGTGGTACGCACTAATCCGCTAGATTACCGATACGTGGACCACCCGCTACCAGGCAATACTGCCAAAATGGACCGTCGACGGTCGATTGAGGGAGAAATCGATAATCGACTGTTGACGGTCGATTGAGGGAGAAATCGACCGTCAGCGATCGATTGAGGTCGAAAAAGGGAAGAAGAAGAAGAGGAAAAGAAGAAAGAAGAAAAATACCTCGCGCCGTCCTCGCCGCGTCATCGCCTCTGGTCGCTGATCCATCCTCGCTTCATGATCGTCGCCACCATGACGATTTTTCTCCAGGAGATAGATCAAGCGACGTTGCACCTTTTTATCTTTTTTTAATATTATATAATGTTTTAATATATTTTAATATTATAATATTTTGATTCTTATATACATAGTATGTAATGCCCAATACTGGTACCGTACCAGTATTGATAAAATGTCGATACACCGGTACGGGCCGATAAGTAAAACATTGATTTGACGTCTTAAATTGTCTTGAAGATCAGAAGGTTCCTTTTGCCACTTTCATGTTGGAAGGGGAAGCTGAACATTGGTGGAGAACCACAAAGACAATCAGCGAAATCTGACATGAGCTCATTACTTCGAAAGTATTCACAGAAAAGTTTAATGATAAATATTTTCCAAATTGTATCAGGGAGTAGAAGGAATTGGAGTTCTTAAATCTCATACATGGAAACTTGACGATAACAAAATATAAAGCTAAATTCATTTAGCTCTCCAAATTTGCCACTCATATGACCGATGACGAAATTAGGAAGGCAAAAAGATTTGAGAGAAGTCCAAGACCGACGATAAGGAGTCGGATATCAGCCTTAAAACTTTATATGCTGATGTGGTATAAGGTTTGCAATTTCGACATTTACCACCCGTATCGTCGGAGTTCTTTGATACGAACCACCGCTACCAAGCGATCTGAAAATCGACCGTCGATCGATTTCGGCGTCGAATCGATTGAGGGAGAAATCAACCATCGGCGGTCGATTGAGGAAGAAAAGGGAAGAAGGAGAAGAGGAAAAGAAAAAAAAGAAGAGAAGAAGAAAACCTAGCACTTGTCCTCGCCCACGCATCATCGTTGCCCCAGCTTGTCGACGGCCGCTCGCAGATCGCCTGCCCACCGCGAGGAGCGGGCGTCTCCGGTGCGAGGAGAAAGATCGAGGCAACGTCGCCCCTTTCTTTTATTTTTTAAATATTTTTAATATATTATTGTATTATATTATATTATAAAAAATATTATATTATATTATATTATATTTAATATATCAAGTGGTACATACTGTACGTACCACCTGATACCAGTACATATCAACACCGACAATATGTTGGTACACCGGTACAAACTGGTAAGACAAACCTTGATATGGTAGAAAGGAGTCGGATATCAGCTTTAAAACTTCCTTCATATGCTGATGTGGTAGAAAGGGCCTTAATAATTGAAAGAGACTTGGAGGAGATACATGAAATTTGAGGTAAGAACTACAAAGACAAGTTTACAAGCAAAAGTAAGTGAGTGAATGAATATGAAAATAGTAATAAGAGGCTCAAGATGTCTAGATTAGGGAAAGAAAAGCCACCTCATAGGACCGAGCCATGTGCAAAACGTGGATATAATCATGAAACAAGTGTTTTCGGGTGACTGGAGCCTGTTTTGCTTGTGGGAAACTAGATCATAAAGTAAAGGATTGCCCACTGAATAAGAAGAAGGAGCCACTGCCATCCAAAACGACAGCACATACTAGAGTTCATGCCACCACTGCACAGGATCCCCGGGCTTCTAAATCGGTAGTCGAAGGTATTATTCATGTTTCTAATAAGAATGTAAAGGTTTTGTTTAATCCCGAGTAAAATCTATCTTTTATTTCACAAACTATTGCTTGTCACTTGGGCATTCAACCTAAACCATTGGATTATGAGTTGTATATAACTATTACAATTGGGGATACTTTGACAACAAACTTGCTTTATCCGTCTTGTTTGATTTTTATCGGAGAACATGAACTCCTTGCTGATTTAATTCTCCTAGAGATTCAGGGCTTTGATATTATACTTGGCATGGATTGGCTATCTTCCTATCATGCTAGTATTGATTGCTATACAAAAATAATCACTTTTTGCATACCAGATCAACCCATCTTTTATTTTGTAGGTATTAGGCATGACTCACTTCCTTGCCTAATATCGACGTTTCAAGCTCATCGATTTATGCAGAAGGGTTGTTCTTGCTATATTATATGCGTAAAGGAGAATTTAAATCAAGTAGCTCATCTAAATGAAATTCCGATAGTCAGAGAGTTCCCTGATGTATTTCCAGATGACTTGCCTGGATTACCTCCAGATAGAGAGAGTGAATTTGCTATTGATTTGGTCCCTGGAACAACACCAATATCCAAGCCTCCCTATAGAATGACACCACTCAAGCTAGAAGAATTGAAGAAGCAACTATAAAAACCATTAGATAAAGGTTTTATTCGACCAAGAGTTTCACCAGAGGGGTGCTCCAATACTGTTAGCTAAGAAGAAGGATGAAACATGAAGGCTTTGTATTGATTATAGACAGTTGAACCAGGTGACGATAAAAAAATTAGTATCCTCTACCCATAATTGATGATTTGTTTGATTAATTGCATAATGCACAAGCATTCTCCAAGATTGATTTGAGGTCAGGTTATTATCAATTAAATATCAAGAAAGAAGATATCCCTAAAATAGCTTTCAGAACTCAGTATGGTCATTGTGAATTCGTAGTAATGCCTTTTGGTTTGACTAATGCCCCTATAGCTTTCATGGAATTAGTGAATAGGATATTTCATCCATTCTTGAATAACTGTGTTATCGTATTCATTGATAATATATTGGTGTATTCAAGGAATGATCTGGAGCATGAGGAGCACTTGAGAAATGTATTGTCCATACTAAGAGAAAAGAAGTTATATGCAAAGTTCAGTAAATGTGAGTTTTGGTTAAATAAAGTTGCTTTCTTAAGCCATGTGATTTCAGGCAAGGGCATATCTGTTGATCCAAGGAAAGTTGAAGCAGTAGTTAAATGGGAAGTACCAACAAATGTAATAGAAGTTAGAACTTTCTTGGGCATGGCAGGTTATTATAAGAGATTTGTGGAGGGATTTTCTCGAATTGCTAACCCCCTCACCATGCTAACTCAAAAGAATGTGAGATTTGAATGGGGTAATGAATATGAACAAAGTTTTAAGGAGTTAAAAAGAAGATTGACTAGTGCTCCTATTCTCACAATTCCTAGTGGTAACGAAGGATTTGTAGTTTACACTGATGCTTCAAGGAAGGGCCTTGGATGTGTTTTGATGCATGAAAGGAAAGTAATTGCTTATGCTTCTAGACAACTGAAAAGTTATGAACTAAATTATCCAACCCATGATTTGGAGTAAGCAGCAATTATTTCTGCACTGAAGATTTCGAGACATTATTTATATGGGCAGACATTTGAAATATTTACCGAACAAAAGTTTAAAGTATATATTTACTCAAAAGGAGTTAAATATGAGGCAGCCAAGATGGATGAAACTTTTAAAGGATTATGATTGTACTAACCGATATCATCCGGGTAAAGCCAATGTTGTAGCTGATGCACTTAGTAGAAAATCTGCAAACTTTATGGCTAGTTTGGTTGTGAAGCAATGGGGATTATTGGTAGAAAATGGTGATGTGAATGCTATCAGGAATGAGCAAGACTCAATGATATTAATGGCCTCTATCCAGGTTCAATCTGATCTCATTCAGAAAATTAAAGAAGGACGCCTACGAGATAAATAGTAAGACATATTCTATGGACAGGCTTGTTGAATTATATATTGGTGAAATAGTAAGACTTCATGGTGTTCCAAAAGAGATCATCTCTAACAGAGACTCCAGATTCCTTTCTAGATTATAGAGAAGATTACAGGAATCTATAGGCACTAAAGTCAAGTTTAGACTGCTTATCACCCTCAAACCGATGAGCAATCAGAAAGAATAATTCAAACACTTGAGGATTTGCTTAGAGCATATATCATGGATTGGAAAGGTGAGTGGGATAAAGATATTTCTCTTGTTGAGTTCACCTACAATAATAGTTATCAGTCTAGTATTCAGATGGCTCCTTATGAAGCTTTGTATGGGCAGAAGTGCATAACGCCTATTTGTTGGGAGAAAGTTGGCGATAGGAAATTGTTAGCACCAGATAAAGTACAGGAGACTACCGAAAAGATTCAAATTATAAGAGAAAGACTAAAGACTGCTCAGAGTCATCAAAAGAGCTATGCTGAGAATAGGAGACAAGAAATTGAGTTACAAGTAGGGGATTTTGTATTCTTGAAGGTCTCTCCTTCCAAGGGCATGATAAGATTTGGGAAGAAAGAAAAGCTAAGCCCTAGATTTATTGGACCATTTGAGGTCCTTGAGAGGATTGGTTCTGTCGCTTACAAGATTGCCTTGCCACCATTCTTAGGTCGTATCCATGATATATTTCATATTTCAATGCTCAGAAAGTATATTCACGACCCTTCTCATATCATTCAGTATGAGACGATTGTAATCGATGACAACTTATCTTATGTGGAAGAACCTATACAGATTATTAATAAGAAAGAAAAGGTACTAAGGAATCGGGTCATTCCTCTAGTCATCATTCTATGGATGAATCGACTTGGGAACTAAGGTAGAAATGAAGAAAATCTATCCTCATCCTTTCGTCGATGGAGATATGATAAATTTAGAAGACTAAATTTTTATTTTAAGGGGGGGAGAGTGTAATATCCCTCATTTCTGAAATATTTATAATGATATATTTTAAATTGTTTATAAGGACCTAATTGTAAATTTGAGGATTTATTCAATAATTTTTTATTAAATAATTTTATTTTGAAAGTTTATTGCTATGGACCTAAATGTGAATCTTAAAAATATGAAATAAATTATGAAATATTCACATTAAGTTAAAAAAATGGTGAGGACAAGTGCAACTGCCTAGTTTAAAGTGGTGCTACTCATGCATGTGCATAAGCACCTTACATGCATGCTTGCCACCTAGCAACTCATATGTTAACTAAAACAATTAGCAATTAGAGAAGAAATAAGATTTGGCTGAAACGTAAACTTGAGAAGAAGAAGAAGAAGAAGAAGAAGAAGAAGAAGAAGAAGAAGAAGAAGAAGAAGAAGAGAATAGACGAAGAAAAGAATTGGGGTTCTGAGATTTTGATATAATCCACACCTTTGGAATCAAAATCTTCAAAGTCAAGTATTTTATCTTCCTTCTACTAAAATCAATTATTAAAAAGAGCTAGGCGCCAAAAGGCGCTAGGTGCTCGACTAAGCAAAGCGAGGCACAAAAATATAAAAGTATATAAAATATAAATATAAATAAATTATTTAATAAAAATATAATATTAAATTAACAATATATTGTTAATTTATTGTTAATAATATTAATATTAAATTAACAATATACTATTAACAATAAGTTAACGATATCGTTAACAATACTGTAAATTTATTGTTAACAATATGATAAGTTAACGATATCGTTAACAAGACGAGGCGAGGTGAGACGATCGAGGCGGCGGGGAGGCGGCGGAGGCGGCGGCAGCGACGACAACGGAAGCGGCGTGGCGGCGATGGGAGCGGCAGCGGTGGGCGAGCAACGATAGCGATAGTGGCAAGTAGCGACAGCGACAGCAGAGAAATGTCGACAGTGTAATCGTGATTCACGAGTGAGATTAGGGTTGAGGAAACATATATCAGTGCATTAGTTGGTTCAACTAAACCAACTAACGTGAATCGTCGCTTGGGTTTACTCGGGCACTCACCCAAAGCGCTCGACGCCTAGGCTTGGGCGAGCACCAAGGCAGCGCCTCTTTGAAGCACGCCGCCTGGAGTTTGAGCGAGGCGCTCCAGCCTCGCCTCACCTCGCCCAAGCGCCTTACGCAATCACTGACTAAAATTTATCATTGTTCTTACTTTGATTATGAGAAAATTTTGAAACAAATCCAAAATCTCTTTTGGCTGCTAAAGTGTGAATCTGTAATATTTTAGAGACTATGACCTGTCTGCATTGTTCAAGTTGTAACTTTTAATATAAACCTCAGTTTCAGACAAAACCTATTTCCTTCAAAAATATATTCACGAATCTTTCTTTTGAAACCAAGTTTGAAGAATTTGAAATTCATTTGATAGCCCAAACGTTTACTTCTAATAAGCATATGTAATCTGTAAAACAGATTATGTAGCTTCTGACGTTTCATCATTGGATTACTTATATCTCCCTGTTGGAGTTTCTGATTTATGTAAAACTTGATTCAATAGAAAATAGGCTCATAGATCTTTCTTTCATTTGATACCAGGATTGAAAGATTTGGAGTCCAAATGACTGTCGAAATTTCTGTTTTGTTAGATCTTATGGATTCTGTAAAACAGGGATCATAATTCCTGACCTTTTGACTATCAAATCATCTATAACTTTTTGTAGCGACTTCCAATTTGTATGTCATTAATACATATCAAAAAGTTTCTAATTGCCATATATTCTCCAATTACCTTTCCCAAATTGTTACGGATTTAAGTATGCTTCAAACGAGACGAACCTTATGGTTTAGAATCTAATTTGATGCTATATGTGAAAACTTTTGTATTCCCTGCCTTGCCATTCTGATATCAAGTTCAATTCGTAAACACCTTTCCTTGCCTTGAACCTGTTTAATACTTGTTGGACTTCTTACCTCACTCTGTTACTATCTAATCTTCTTCAGGTTAGCTAGGCATTTATTGAAATACTTGATACGGGGCTAAAGCAGTGGAAAACAAGAAGTTCTTGGGCTAAACCTTTATTAGATAATATGTTATCGTTGTATATGATATACCTTGTGTCTAATGTAAAGTTGTATACATATTTTTAAGTGGGGTAACTATGTAATGGTTTTAAAAGAACCCTCTTGTTTGGGATCTCGAATGTTAAACTTGTTGTATAATATATGAAGTGGTGGTATATGGTTGTTTTCAAAGTCATATGGAGTTTATTGTATTGGTGGACTTTATGAATGTGAATTATATTTAGCTACGTTGGTTTTGAATCGATTGTGTGTCATTAGGAGAATGTGAAGAGTAATTATAATCCACACAGGTTTTTATGAAAGTGATTGATTGATTTTCTGCATGTTTTTCTTAATATCCTCAAATGTTAGTTTAGATCAGGAGTTGAATAGTTGATGGAATTTATAATCTTATCGATTTTAAGACAAAGTCACACCTCTCGAATTAGATATTTCGAGGGGCGTGACAGAGATACTCAACGTCCTTCGCCTTTTATCATCAAGGCAATAAAAGAAGAGGAAGCACATCCCTAGCAAATGAAAAATCCCCCTCGGTCGGAACGTGGTGGAAGGAGTCAAACAACATTAGACACCCAACGTGCAAAGGCAAAGGAAAAGGGGAAGGCAGTAGCACCAGCCACACTGTTGGAGAGAATCGAGTCACGCAACGAAACACCTTCACAATCGCATTCACCAACTCGCTCGGTCCAAATACATGATACCAATGTGGATAGTAATTTCTCGACCAATAATGGCGACGACATTGAGCAATCATACGCCTCGTCTACACAAGTTGAGGGTGGTGCATAGACCGAGGAGTAGTATTTTACACGTCACCCAAGTCTCATATCTTATAGCTCAACAAGGTATTGTTGAAGTTTATGCACGAAAAGGGAAGAAGGCATTGGATGAATTTAAGCAGATGCGACAGAGCCTACACGATGTTGTTACAGAACGAAGCTCATCATATTCACAAACATCATATTATAGAGAATCTTACGGACAACAAAGGTATGGTGATAGTTGGTCATTCTTCTCTGATCAATAATATGATACAGAGGAACAGATCAATAGTGAAAGTAAAAGCTCCGACATTCACCAATACATGTCTCAAGAGCCGCCTCAGACACATAATTAATAACGATCAGCCTACGATCATCACCACATTGATGCATCAATATGGTGAATCTTACGAACAATAACAGTACGGTGATATTTGATCATTCTTCTCTGATCAATAATATGATACGGAGCAACATATCAGTAGCGAAAGTAAAAGCTCCGACATTCACCAATACATGCCTCAAGAGTCACCTCAGGCACATGATTAATGACGATCAACCTATGATCATCACCACATTGATGCATCAACGAAATACGATGTATCAATACACTATGTCATAAGATTAATTTCAGGATTGGGTCCAACAAATACATCATATTGATATGTAGATACATAGGATCGAGGATCCCGATCCACCACCCATGGATCAACGATTTGATATATTTATATATGTAATTATTTAATTCATTTGAATCTTAAATTTTATGTTATAACGAAATAATCTAACAATTCAAATATTTTCTGTAGATAATTGAATATTACCAAAAGAACGACCTGTAATTTATCGAAATTACGAACCTTGCACAAGGCTATTCCTCAAAACCCAAAAAAGATATGTGACACTATTCTTGCCTAATCTACATTGGTTTTACTAAACCTATAACAAATATACATCTATTTTTATCTTAAAACCCTATCCTAACTTTTTTTCTATTTTTTGATATTTTTTCAGGCTTAAAATATTAATTTAGGTGTACCCCTCGATATGCCGTGTCTTGTGATGTATCCATACCAAGTTCATTTCGATATCTGATGTAATCTGATTGGCGGACCTTGCATTCTATACTATCTTCATGCATTTTTATTGTCAAAATCCTCTTCTTAATTCAAATTTGCTAAATATCCTAGTTTCACTTAACATCTTTATCAAGTATTAGATATATAATCTCTTATGTTATAAGTAAGGCCAATATTTAGATACAAGTCAAACTTTTAAAAATATAAAATATCCTATAATATTAAATATTATAATATGGATAAAAATAATAACAAAATACTTTTACTAAAACAGACAATAAATTCTACTATAACTCCATAAAAAGATGAAAATGACCTTCGAAGGGTTCAAATTGTTCAGAACTAACTTTCAACCAAGTAATAATAAATGATATTTTCAATTATTAATATTTTCATCAACATATATCAGTTATAAGATGTTCACATAAATCAGCCGCAAGAATGAGTACATAGGAAATATAAATTTTAGCCACAGTTACTCAACAATTGAATGTCAGTAAAAAAATCAATGAATTGGACAAGAAAATTGGAAAATTGAGTTAGTGTCTATAGGAACAATTAAAATTAGCAGAATAGGTCATCTGACATAGGAAAAAAATGAGAAAAAAAACAATATTGTATTAATCTGACCCAGGAATTCATAAAAGAATTCAGAATGAAAACCTACCATAATAATTTTAAAATTACATATAGGAGATAGTCAAAACAAATCTTGTAGTATCAATAAAATTACATAAAAGGTTCCTTTTACAAGATATAAGATTGAGTACCAAAAACCCCTCTATAGCATAAACAATATCATGGTCTAAAACTAAGGTTTTACATACCATTGCATCGTGTCTCTTAAGACAGTAGCGATGCACTATGCATACTGCCGATTTAATAAATATTTTATAATATTTTTATAATATTATAATATTAAATATATTTAAGAAATCAAATAAAGGGAGACATCGCCTCTATAAAAATATTATAAAATATTAAAATATTAAATATATTTAAAAATCAAATAAAGGGGAGACATTGAGGCGACGTCGCCTCGATCTCTCTCCGCGGGAGACGAAACGTCTCGTGGGCGGCGAGGGCTCATGGCGACTGCAGGAGGAGGGCACAGGCGACTGGACGGGAGAGCGCGAGGTATTTCTTCTTCTCCTCTTCTTCTTCTTTCTTCTTTTCCTCTTCTTTTTTTCTTCCTCAATCGACCGCCGACGATCGATTTCTCCCTTAATCGACTACCGACGACCGAAAGCGATCGTCGACGGCCGATTTTAGTGGTACCGCCCGGTAGCGATCGGTCCGCATACCAGTCAGCTGCCGGACCGATACATATCGAGCGGTACGGGCCTTACCGCTCGGTAAGGAAAACCTTGTCTAAAACAATAACCTCAAACTTTCACAAAGAATACTACCGGCCATTATGAAGACATGATCATGACAGATTATTTTGGGATCAAAAAGGTAAAAATCAAGAATTCAGAATGGTACACTAAAGCATGCTCAAAAAAGGAAAAGAATTATCATACTTTCTTGATAGAGGATTGGTTCAAAAAATATATGTTTCTTATAGATACAATAAAATTGAAAAGGAGATTCTCACTTACAAGCTAAAAATATTTATATTGACATATATCAAAAAAGAACATGAGTGTCATTGAATCAAAGTTCTAAATTGGTCAGATAACTTATGAATATTCCCAATATTTGATCCTTGATCTATTCATTATCTGATTTTTATTCAATGACTTTCTATAGAATTCAATCAAACTATAAAGTCTCTTAGGAAATACAAAGCAAAATATATCATGAATGACGGATATATCAATGTGGCATGAGACTAATTGTTCAAGGATCTTGGTACAAAGTATAAGAAATTTATGTCATTAATTCAATTTATACAAAGAACCAATGAAATCAATCAAGAAGTTATTATAGAGACTGAATTGCACATTTACCACAAAGGAGAAAATGACTGCGATAGCACACCTTGGGCATTGGAAAATGAAATAAATGATAAAGAAAATAAATATGATATATAAGAAAATGAAGAAAATAAGAATAATATTGATCAATATATATAAAAAAGGAATAAGATAATGCTGATCAATATCATAATGACAAATTGGTAAGCATAGCATATTATTAATGAAAATAATACTGATATCACAAAAATAATAGATAAAAATAACATATAACAACACATGGAAGAATTATAAAAAAGAACAATAAAGGAATACTTAGTCAACATAAGAAGATAAAAAATCATTCCAGTAATGCAAGAATGCAATCAACGCATCATCACTATGACAAAAAGGCATACCACCTCACATGCCTCGTCACACAAAAGATAAAATAAAGTTAACAACTGTAATAACTGTTGAAGTGTCCTGAATCTTTTGTAACTCTATATTTACCCCTTAAGCCAGAGAACTACTTCAATCTCATAAGCTAGTTGATGCGCTTTAGTGTTTTCTTTTCCTAAGAAGTCTAAGTTCGAGTATGTAAACCTGAGTCTTGCTGTTTTAAATATATGAATGCTCTTATAGGATGGATCAAGCATTAGGGAGCCATTAGAGTAGGTTTCTTTATAAACATAACATCAGAGAAATAATTTTTATAATCTAGATTACTTAATTTATTCATACCAAGGTTTGACTTACCAATCCATACCGATATACCAAGTTCATCTCAGTACCAGTACAGTACTGGTACCGAGCGGTACACATAATGTGTACCACCCAATATATTAAAATATAATATAAATATTTTATAATATAATATTATATAATATAATATTAATATATTAAAATATTAAAAAAAGAGAAAAAGGGACGACGTCGCCTCGATCTTTCTCCCTGCACGGGAGAAAAAGTGCTGCGACCATGAAGCGGCGGCCATGGCCAGGACCATGGGCGACACGACGCGATGATGACGACGCGGCGCCAAGACGAGGGACAGAGCGATAGGTATTCTTTCTTCTCCTCTTTTCTTTTTTTTCTTCTTTTTCCTCTTCTTCTTCTTCTTCCCTTTTTCTCGCTAAATCGACCGCCGACGGTCGATTTCTCCCTTTGATCGATCGTCAACGGTCGAAATTGATCGCCGACGGTCGATTTTTGGCGGAACCACCCAGTAGCGGGCGGTCAGCGTACCGACAACCCGGCAGACCGGTATGTACCGCCCATACCAGACGGTAAATGTCGAAATTGCAAACCTTGATTCATACTACAATAGAACTTCTAGGACGAAAAAACAAAAAGCTTAGGCATCTTAGGATCCTCATCTCGTCATCTCCAATCTCATTACTTAATGCTTTGGATAGTACATACCAGTCCGTCGGTATACACCACCGTACCATGTGCCAATATGTACCATATCGATAATCAGTCGGTACACTGGTATGGACTAATAAGGTGAACCATGCATAAAATTATATCATCGATAAATAACATCATACCACACAATTTACGAGGAAAAAAATATTTGTTCATTAATTCATATTCCAATCACAATATCTTTTTCCTCTTCTATAGACTCCCCAAGTGCGAAAAAACAAAAATAAGAGGCAAATACAATTACATCAAGGCAAATCAAATTTGGGGAAGATAGATTTTTATATTTGTTTAAGTTAATAATATTTTTTAATGAAATATTTGATTAATAGGCTTCTTTATAAAGGCTTCAATCATCAAAAAGAGTCTTTTCACACTTGAAATCTTTAATCAAATCCAACATTTAACATTTCAACTCTATCCTTTTATTTGCCTTATCTTTCTTCTCCTTGAACAATCTTGGTACCTAATGGAGGATTATTTAGACGCTATTATTTGGCAACTTGTGACATTTGCCAAATAGCACCTAAAGTAATAATTTTATTCAAACAAAAAACAAATTAAAATAATCCAGCTTCTAAACAGAACTTCGATTTATTCAAATCCAAGATTCTTGCAAGGAGAAACCTACTTGGCTAGGACACACCTGTTTTATACTATCTTATCTATCAAACTATTTGGAAAAAAAAAATGATGAAATCAATGCTTAGTGTTTACCCCTATTGACAAGTCATCTCATAGTGTTACCCCTATTCACATGTTTATACCATGCGAGACACTTGAAACCCATATGAACTATGAAAAATATACTGACAAAGAAAAGATAATAGGAACTTACCTTGAGATCAAATTTTGCCAAAGCAAGATGATTGAAGGCTAACAAATTTGTATGCTTCAAATGATCAGCCCTCTCAAGTGATCTTTTTAAAAGAACAAGTAACTGTTGTTGGGTGGACAATGGTGTACCAAGACCAGTAGTAGTGCCCAATGAATATGGAGAACCAATTATTCCAGTCATGTTTGAAATCCCTATCTCAGATAAGAGTTTGCATATGGCTGCCAATGTATAAGCAAGGCATGAATCATCACTATTCTGCAAAAGGTAGCATATTCAGATATGCTATTACTTATGTAGCAACTCTAGCAAAAACTGCAGCATATGGCAACAATGCAGAAAAACATGTATTGCATAAATCTCCCACAGGAAAGGGAATTCATAATATACAGAAAGGCATCCAGGTAACAAATATGAATAGTTTAAAACATTACTTATTTTTTGCAGAACCTTTTAATTCATATGTGATTTTGTAAGAAAATATTACATTATCGAGGACCAGCTATATTTATTTTCACATAATTCATATCAAATCATTACATAGATTATCTCGAGGCATAACGATGTAATGCAATTCTTGCTTCAGGCTGCATGTGTCCTTTACTCAATAAGGAATCTGGGGTGTTTTGCATACAATTCATGCATTGACAACAATATTTCACTTTAATATATTCACCTCACTGATTGGTGATTATTTTCTAATGATTAAATTTAAAATATTAAAATTAACATTAATTTTGGAAAAAAATGCACACTTATGTTAAAAATTTCCGTACTCCGGTATATCCATAATCCAATTCTTCACTTCCACAAAATCAACCTTGACGTCATGTTGAGTATTAGCACAATCCTCAAACACATTAACAAAATGAGATTGACGTTAAGAGCTAATGTACTTATCAGTATAACTAAAGGCTAAAGCATAAAACCAATCAAGCAGCAAGATCTTGAACTTAGTATCAGCCATGTACTTTTTTCTTGCTATTGGAAGCAAATTTATGGTCCCATAAAATTGGGTCTCTTTCAAGTAGAAACATCTCATTTAAGAAGATCGATGCCAGATAACAAATAACTGAAAAATAATTCTGATGTTAACAAACCTAGCTAGGTTGTTTATAGCACATTTGAATTTAATAATGAGAATAATGTTCTCCAACAAACAATAAGAATTTCATGATAAATCATAAAAAGAAGAATGTCATTCACAAACTCAAAGTTGACCAATCAGCCTCGTGATTACCTGTTGAGAGATCCGTACTGCTTCAGTTAGAGCCTGAAAAGCAGCAAAATACAGGGATTATGGGTCAGCATATAGGTGATTGTATAGAGGTACTTGTGATATCCTACTTCAAGAAAGGAAGTGTTACCAGGCAAACCAGAAATATCAGTCTAATCTGTTTTTGACTAGATGACTAATTATAGAAATACAAATTCATCATTAGACTATCGCTAGTTATAAAAAAACCATAGAATGATTGCATAATTCCATGACTTCTTAAACTTTAAAGTAATGAGCCTTTTATATTAGGTAATATGCCATGAAAATTATATAGGCTAAAGGATGAGACCCGGCGATCAAGTACATGGCAATCAATCAAACCCCGTGTGAAGCATCATTTGTTCAAGATTAACTCAAGCTGAATAACAATCTTGGTGGCTCAAGTCAACCCTGCTATGTCAAGATTGCCTGAACCAGCCCCAACAAATGGATTCAGCTGATGAGTTTGACTCCATTGGTTACACATCAGACTAGCACTCCTCTAGTTAGTGATGAATAAAGAATCACAGTGTTTGTCATAAATGCTGTTTGCATGTAAAAGATAGTTCCATGGGATAATGGGTGTGGCAGGATGGTGCTGTAAAGGTCAAAATGTCAAACTGCCGTCTACACCCGGAGACGGAGAGAGATTGGTAAAAATGACTTCCACAGATAAGTTACCTCCAAAGCCTTCTTAGGGTGCCCAAAATGGCACTGCAGAGTGCCTAAGCATAACAATGCTGTCTCATATCTCCCAACTTCGAATTCAGATGATGGAGAAGGTGAACGACTAAAGAGTCCTTCCATCCCAGCGCTTCAGGAAAACAAGCAACCGATCAGACAACAGAACATTATCAAAAATCTAACATTTTAAACATTTAAAATTACACATGCAAAATGCAGCCTAATTATGTGATAAACACTGTCATAATTGTTCCACATCATTATCTTAAATGATTAATCCAGCACTTGAATATACTATACCTTCAAAGAATATATGCAAGCAAACCTGCGCTAAATATTTATGCCTCTGACTATGATAAATGACATTCACAACTATCTGCCCAGTACCTAGTATTGTTATTTTGTTCAGCAAACTATTAACCATTTAATTTTTGTTTGTGATAATCCTTTCATTATGATGCATATTGAAATGTGATGTCAACTGTCCCTTATATTGGATAGCATACAATTTCCTTATTAGTCCCTCTGATAAATAGATCAACGACTGAAGTGAGATGGCTATTTATCCATCGAATATTAAAAAAATTTCAGCATTTTAAATCTATCATTCAATGAGTGCATATTGAAATAAATATTACTTGTAACTTTTGATTCAGATGGTTAAAATGTGGAGGGGATTAGAGTACTCAGTAACCACTAGGTACCACCCAGGTTAAGGGAAAAAGTTGATATGTCAATAAATTGGTACTTAGATTAAGAGAAGTTTATGTCAATAAAGATGTCTTTTTCATGCATTATTAATTTGGTAGCTAGAATATAAATTATTTGAATTATTTTAGCTGAGCTAAAGGATATAGAACCAGATGGATAGTGTGGCCAGAAAAAGAATAAAAAATAAATTTAAGGGTAAAAGCAATGGAGGATAAAATGAAAAAAAAACATTGGAGATAGTTTGATAAAAAAAATCCACTTCTAATAATTTTGTCTTATTTTTTCCTGTGTAAATTGGCCCTCCCATAGCCTGCATGGCAGAACCTTGTGCACTAGACCACCCTTTGTATTATTATCCCATAGGCTCATGTATCCTATTGTCTCCTTGAAAAACCCAACACTTGGATACACGTCCATATCAAATTCTTATGCCCATGTCCATACAACCTAAAATTATGATGAATGACAATAAGCAGAACTGTTCAATATACAATTAATGCTTCTTGCAACAATGCCACAAAAAGGGATCTCAGAGATACTTTAAAGTATACCTATAATCAAAATAGCAGTGAAGCTCATCTAAAGCAGAAAGATAATCATTGTGATAAAGAGCATTTAAGTATTGCAAGTATCGTACCTGCAACACAATTGAAGGGATAAGTGTGTGTAAGCTGAAGCAATATACAAATAATCAACTTATTATAGAAGGGTAGAAAAGGTTTCAGATATCTGAAATTAAATATCATTCTCTTATATCTAGACTTTGAAACTTACACGATGAAGCTCTGGAGCTAGCTTCTGCAGCTGCCTTAGAGTAGCAGAAAATGAATACAAGGGAAATGAGATGGCATCCCTGGCAAACAAATTATGTGATCAGAAACTGTGGAGAGAGTTTGTTAACCAAAGAAGAGAATATAACACTCACTTCTCAAGCAAATCAGCTTGCATGTTCAGATACCCTTCTATTTGCCACCTTGATCGAAGAACACCTAAATTATCATCAGTTCTGAAATTATTGTTTCGCAAGGGAACAAGACCACCACTTTGAGAGCCATCGTCACCATGTTTTATCCTCGGAGAATCTGAAGCCTGATTATCTGGGAATTACAATAATATGGTCATTTACTGTGTCAACATCTGCTCCTATGTTAACACAAGATATAATGAACTTAAGATCAGTATCAGTTAAACGAAGTAAAAGCAAAAGCCATCACTTTTTAGATCTGCTGAGTGTAACAAAGTGTAAGCTGTAAGAATAAATAATTCCAATAGCCACAATATTGGATAGGTGAAAACGATCAAGTGAAAGGTTAGTTCGGATATGACAGGAGACTGTAACATGAAAACAAGCACCAAGGAAAATGTGCCCTCTGTTACCAAAAATGTCTTTTCAAAGAAACCACAACCATTCTCTCTTCATGTGGTGCACCTAAGTAGTCATGAAGCTCTTAACTTATCTCGTAAGATTATTACACTGAAGTCATAATGAAGCTTGTAAAATAGTTCTGTAAATAAATTGTGATTCTCCTTGAACATGAAACAATAAAGTTTAACATAGAATCATGTCACAGCTACCAATTAAGCATGACAGAACAAGAAAAAGGCATGATAACAAAAGCAGACATGCAAAATATATGAAACTTCAATGACTACAAAGATTGGCCTATAAAAAGCAGGGACTTAGATCTTCCCTACACTGAGTACTATCTGCTAGCCAATATAAACAGGAAAAGTGTGTCAGTAAGGAAAGGGCCGATTACATATGCAAGCCATGCATGCCATGATCCTTGCTGGTGCACCCCAACTGATGCCACAGACCAAGCATAGGTTAAAACATCTGGTTAATTTAACCTTGACTAGCAGCTAAGTTGTCAAGAATGATGAGCAATAATCCATGCCCCAAGTTTGTCATACAATAGGCACACAACGAATTTTGGATTAGATGCCCCAAACTATTAACAGAGAACATAACAAAAAGACCCCTGAGTTGCATATTCTTAGTCCATTTGAAACTAAACCTACCTAAAGCTCCAAGTAACAACCACATACTATTGATGTGCCCAATCATTTTATACAGAAACAAGGTATGTTTTCATGATTGACAAAAGAAAATGATAATGATGTAGACATGTAGGTACATATGAATCACCATGATTGACAAAAAATAGACATCAGAGTTGATTAGCAGTGAGCAGTTGACAAAAGAAAGTGACCAGAATTGTGAATGTAACATTATATGCATATAAGTGAATGGCTTTTAAAATTATCAGCAAAATTAGAATCATATAAGACAATCAGAAACCTAGAAAAGTAACTAGAAATTTAGAAATATCTTCAAATTAGATGTTTGAATTGGTCAAATAGATAAAGCCACATAATGTGGCTCATTAACAAGATTCTCTGCTCATGGTGAACGAGTACATTAAGATTCCCAGACACCAGCCTAGCTAATATGGTTTGGTTCAATCAGCAGGAGTGTTCAATTTCACCACATACAGCATATTTTCTATTTCTAAAGTAACAAGAATAATAAGCGACTTCTTAGATATTGGCTACCAACTAGGACAGAAACATATAGCAGCAAATAATTGTTAAAGCAATCGACAAAATGACAACATAAGAATCCCCACTACTCAGAAGCAGACTAGATTATGGCAAATAATATCATCTTATACTTTAGCAAAATATTTTAGATATCATGGCCCCTACTATACAAAATTAACAGACCTTCAAGAAAACTAGAAAGGAATTTTGACGGAATATGTGTCAAATTTTCAGCAGCTTGTGTATCATTTTGTAGCCCATATTCTTCAAGTTCGGCAGATTCACAATCCACTTCTGGATCCTCTAGTAGTTCATGGAATTCTGATCCATTAAAATCATCATCTTCGGCCATTTCATATGTAGAATCATTTGAGTTACAGTATGCCACTAAGTTAGTCAAAAGATGGCAAACACCCTAAACATATTACAGAAAAACAAGATGTGAGCCTTGACTAAGCTACTTAGCATAAAACTATGAGATAATAAAATTCTATGCATTAATGAATTCAAATCAAGTGCAGCAAATGAACTTGGAGAATGTAAAAAAAAATGATAGTGAAATAAAGCTGGACAATTCAAGGAAACAAGCTAAATGGACATCACATTTTTCTAGTTGTCTAGCAACAACAGCAATACTTAAGTTGTAACTCATAATTTTTGTTAGCATAAAGCGAACAGCAGCCTCAGCCATCCATTCCTCGGTTTCATATAAACTTATCCAAATATCCTCCTAGATATTATTATACTCGAGCAGAAAATAGCCTATCTCCTCCAAATTCAACTTTCAAATATAGAAGGGATTACAGAAGTTAATTCCTCTACCAACCTAGGGAACACCCATGACAGATCTATTTGAAAAGATAATCAGAGCTAATAAAAATAAATTTAGTAGTTAGAGATAAAAGAGTCCTAAAGACTCAGTATCAGCTACTAGAAGCTTGAAAAGAGACGATGGAGAAATGCAATTAATAATAAAACTCTCATTGAAGCATAGTTTGTCTAATACAAATTTTAATACTCAATGTGTCATGTCTTATTTCTATACAGTAGAAGAATGCTGACTGCTAAGCATGTCTTGGTGCCTGGTCAGCTCAATCTGTGACGCATGCCGTGTGCCTGTTGGCACAGGCTTTGTGGTTGGGCTGGCACACAGATGCAGACTCTTCACATTGCAGAAACATGCCCATGTATTGAGAGAGTGAACTTTACCAATAACAGTCAACTGATTTAACATAGTCTAACATTGTCTTTGTGATGTTATTTGTGGTTAACTAGATTCTTAGTATCATAGAGCTAATACGATACATTCCAAACTCCTGCTCAATTCAATTAAAGAAGGGTATAGTGAGTATCAAGGAAAGTTTATTGAACCTCGAGACAAGCAACCAGCTTCAGATGTATAACTAAACCAGCTAGTTGATTTGGTAGGGGATAAAGACAGAAATTCATTCAGAAAAAGCAAAATTTTGCTCAAAGAGATTACAAAATCATCGATTTAATAAACCTGAATCACTAGGAGTAGTGTCATCTAGACCTTACAACCAACTCAATTTTCCTCCAACATCCTATGTAAGACAAGAATGTTGGTATGTCAGAATTTGCCCCACATAATATTTGATGTCCTCATCAAGATTGAAACATAGTCAAAATCAAACCATAGTATGATGCTCATGAGACTCAATGCAGCTATGGCTCCACATTTTGATGTGCTTTTAGCCACATCCTCAAATAACCTTTCCTACTTGAGTGTGTTTTAACATGCCCAACACTAGGTCTGCTCTAATATACCACACACACTCGACCTAATAACTAACTCACTAACCTGATAGGCATATACCACCAGAACGAAATACCTAGGTAGATTCATCTTAGCCCTTTAAACTAACTCAGTTTTTCTTCCACATATGATGCGGGAACCTATCACAATTTATTGACCAACACATAAACGACCGAAACCTCATCCACGGGTAGTTGGTAGAGTAAATATAACATTCAACAATATAAGGACATCTAGGAACTAGATTTTTTTACTATTATCATGTTATTTTACTATGATTTTAAATGTCATTAACAACTGATAGAGAAACAAGACACATTAAAAAAGAACAACGAATTACTAAGACTGATAGATTGACCAAAGCAATGTAGCAAGCAATGACTAGAATATATAAGTTGGTAAATGAACTTAAGATCAAGGTTCGCAATTTCATACCATATTGACATACCAAGTTTTGTTTGGTACAGTATGGTTGAGTACCTAGCAGTATACCAAGGTGTACCGCTTGGTACACCTTTTTTTTATGATATATATAATATAAAAAATTAAATGCCAACGTCGCCTCATTTTCTCATCTCAGCGCAGATGAGGAGAAGCCTCGACGACGTCACCGAGGCCTCCTCCTCTTTTCCTCATCGCCTCAGACGAGGAGAAGATCGCGGCGAAGAAGTCACCACCTTGCGAGGTTCTCCTCATCCGTGGCACCATTCCGAGGTTCTCGAACCGCAGATGTCTCTGGCCTTCGGCGAAGAACACGACAAAGAAGAAGTCAAGCCGCCGCCTCGCTATTAGAGGACGACATCATCTGAGGTTCTCACTCTTTCTCTTTCTCTTTCTTCTTCCTTGCTTCTTCTCCCTCTTCTTCTCCCTCTTTCTCGCCACGGCTAGGCCACAGCCAATACCGCCCAATAGCGAGCGAAAGTCGAAATCGACCGTTACCGACATGTTTGGTGGTAACAAGGCAGAACAGCCCCAATCGACAGCACCGCCCAGTAGTGGGTGGTCCGACGAACCGATACGTACTGCCCGGCACGAGCGATATGATTCGGTATTGTAGGCATTGCTTAAGATATTGCTTTGGATATTAAATGTTGGAACAATATGAAGTTCAAAATGATAAGGAAATTAGCTGCATCTGTATTGTTCAACATATACAGTATATATATATATATATATTTTAGAATCCATGAACACAAGATATAGCTTAGGATATGCACTGTCAAGATAAAGTAATATTTCTTAAATAATTAAGAAATTGTTTACATTCTTGTGGCATATTCAAACATACACAATAAAAAAAAAACTTTAAAAGACTATACAAGAAAGAAGGAAAGAGTGGAATGTTCTACAGATAATAGGATCCAAGAATTGTGACATCAAAAAGGTAATAAATAAGGTATGACCAAACTAATAACAGCATCAAATGCAAACACATTAAGAAACTCAAGGACACAACACAATGATGAACATTTCTAAACACCTCAAAGGGCAGCATATTGAAGGTCAGTATGCAACACCGGATAAAGATTCCCAAATGACTATTTGGATCCAACAAAGCCTGCTCCTCTTCCATAGATGAGCCTTCAGGGGCTGCAAGTACACCTGACCAAAACTAACAGTAGTTTTCATGACATCTAAAAAACCATAATAAATATGTGTGCACGCAAGTAAGCACACATGTATGCAAGAACAAATAGATAAAAAGAAAAATTGTATATCTGATTTCTACCTCGCAGTTTATCAAAAAAATTGAACAAATCATCTGGTGAGGATAGGACCAATAGGTTGCTTATCAAATGCTCACTTAACATAGCCAAACCACCAAGTGCCTTCAACTGATTTAGAAGTTCTTCCAATGAAGGTTCCAAGAAACCCTCGCAGGACTTCAAATCACAAAGAAAAGAACAATATAAGCTACTTAATAGAAGAAAACTGACTGTACCAACTAGTAAGTTAGCTGCATGTATTAAGAAACTAGAAGATTGTGGATCAAAGATGAAAATTTGAAAAATGAAAAACCAGCAAGTGAGTTTCTGAAATGCATTCGAAATAAAGAGAGTGATTTGTTGGGTAAAAATTAAAGAAGACTGACAAGATCAAATGCCAAACTTGATTCACAAAAAGTGTCGCTGTTTAGCCAAAACTTAATAACCATAACCATAATAAACTAATGAGTAGCACAACTCTTTTCTGACATTGGAGTAACTCTTTGTATGATGGAACTCCGAAAGAGTAGGAAAAGAAAAACAGATTTTGATAGTTGCCTGCAGGACAAAGTACCAAAGTATATATGCAAAAAAGAACTACCAAGAGAGCAAAAAAATAAGAGAGAGATAGGAGAGGTTTCAGACAACCTATTAAGGGTAAAGTGGAAGAGACCAGGGAGGCAGTGGTGAGAGATGGGCTGGAAGGCTACCGAGAAAGCAATGAACTACCAGATCGCCCAAAAGACAGGCGTAAGAGTAAGATGATAAAGATAGCAGGAGTATCGGATCAAACCCTGGTAAGGGAAAAGAGTACGAGGCCGAGGCAGTGGTGGTGGGAGATGGACTGGAGAGCGAAAGGCATGTCCGACTGCATGTGTAGAGCGAAGACTTCCGGTTGAAATTGCCGAACTTCGGCGGAGGGCGTTGAAATAGCAGAAGGCTTTCGTGTGTAGAGCGACTGGAAGACGGTGGAGGTGGCAGACGGCGTTCTTGTAGGGGTTGTTGTCAAACATCGGCGAACCGCCCTCCTTCAAGCTTCCTCCGCCGGCCATTGGTCGAAATTGCCGTTCGAACGGCTCGGAGCAGCAGAATGAAACGAGACTTTGACTTACTTTTCCTCTTCTTATAAACGCATATTCGCCAAAAACGAACTACCAAGAAAGCAAAAAACTAAGAGGAAGATAGGAGGGGTTTCAGACGACCTATTAAGGGAAAAGAGGAAGAGAGACCAGGGAGGTGGTGGTGGAAGATGGACTGGAAAGCTACCAAGAAAGCAATGAACTATCTAATCACCCGAAAGACAGAAATAATAGAATGATCGCAGGAGTGTCGGATCAAACCCTGGTAAGGGAAAAAAGGAAGAGGCCAAGGCGGTGGTGATGGGAGACGGACTGGAAGGCGAAGGGAATGTCCGGCTGCGTGTGTAGAGCGAAGACTTGGACGAGGTGGCAGACGGCGATCTTGTGGGGGGTGATGTCGAACACCGGCGAACCGCCCTCCTTCAAGCTTCCTCCGCCAGCCATTGGTCGAAATCGCCGCTCTAACGGCTCGGAGAAGCGGAACGAAACGAGGGTTTGATTTCCTTTTTCCACTTCTTATCAATTATTTCCATCTCCCACCATCGTGCTCCAAATCAAAATTGAAAGGCCAATACTTTTCTTACCCTGTGAAATATACTCTACTTCTTACCTCCTTTATAATTGGAAAATAAGTGGGACCAGACGTGCCACCCAGATCCAAATAAAGAGGTACTTTAAGAGACAATGTAGTGCCTTTTCGATGAATGCACTGTGTGTATTACTTGGAGGCTTCTTCTTTGTCACATATATATTAAAATTAAAATAAAAAATAATGGACGTTTTGCTTAAGAAAAATCTTTAATATTAGGTTTTTAATGAAAGGATCGATAATTGATTTTTCTCTAAAAACACACTTTTTCAATATCTCTAACTCTTGATTTGTAGTCATTCTAACTATAATCTCATTTATTATCATTGTCGATGTAGTTGTCGCCCCTATTACCATTTGCCCTTTCCCTCCTTTTTGTATGTTATTTATCTTTTCTATCATCTCCTTCTCCCTTTCTCCTATTCTACTCCTCCCTTAAACGAAGAGCAGGCGAAGAGAGGAGAAAAGAAATAACAAAAAAAGATGGGCCAAGAGGGGAAGAGAGTAGGGGATGAGGAGAATAGAAGAGCAGGGAATAATAGACAACAAAGGAAGAGGAGGAAGGGAGGAGATAATTATAAATATAAAAATTATAATTATATTATTATTGTATGAAAATATTTTAATATCATAATATAAAATCAAATAATAATGTATTAAATTTAGGATACATACCTTAATGTCGTTAGGATATCTTGCTTTCGAGGCATAATTTTTCTCTTTAAAGACAACTAAACTTATATTTTACTCTCTTCTTATCCTTCATAAATTCACTATAAGTAATGGGATAAAGAGTGAATATTTATAAAAATATATATGTGCTCTCTCTTCATATACCTCTTAGGATATTCTACAAATTTATAGGAGAGAAAAAAAAGTCAAAGATAACACTCCCATCAATGTTATCCTCGAATCATATCATAACCAGATTTTCTTTTCATTCGCTGATAATAATTCAATCATAACTTTAGTATATTTTATCCAATTAAATCGAATCACATGTAATATTCTCTCACTTAATATGTTAATTATTAAGATATAAAAAAATTAAAATCATGAATACAATATTTTTATAAAAATAGATCTTAGACCATTTTAAAATTATTTTACATATGATCATGAATTTTATAAAATAAACTAATAAGTCAAATAAATATAATAATACTATAGTAAGTCTTACTACCCCTACGAGATATAATGATTATATGTTATTAATATTATATTCTCATCTATGTAGCATAATATTGTTATTCTTTCCTACTATAGTCTATAATAAGTCCTATAATTTATTTTATCAAGATAATTCTATTATCATATTCAATTATAATATATACATATATAAATGTGAATAATATAAGAGAAACAAATATCCTTAATTGAATAAGTAAAAATATAAATTATGTTATCCACTCAAATATGAATCATCATATTTTTTATTAATTACTTAAGATATGTCAATACCATATATCATAAGGTATCTTAAGTGACTTAGCAATTTAGATTAATTATACTAAGTCATGGGATAAAATTTTTAGTCATAAAACTTTATTAGTAGTATTAAGATATGTTAAGAAATTATTTTTTAATAATATAATTTTATATTTATATTATTTTAAAAAATTATCTATTTAACTAATATAAATATAAATTGTAATGTTGACTTCCTACTATCTAAACAATTTTCAGAATTAGTATATGAAAATTTGCTCATTTCAAACTATTTGATTTTTGTATGTGAGAATAAAATCCTTTCTTCCTTTCCGTCTACAGGTAACTATATATCTACCCAATATTTATTATTATATATCTACCCAATATTTGTAAAAATAATAAAAGATCTTTTTGATATCTAATTCTTTGTACATATACCATATAATCATAAAAAATAATAAATCTCTTTTCTATGATATTTTCTCAAAATTATTAATTATGATTGTTTTACAGGTTTATCAATAGTCATATCTATGTCATGCAAAAGTTTATCAATATATTTTTATTATTTTAAAGTTGTTTATACATTTATGTGAATTAAATATATATACATAATTATACTTCAACAATCTATAATGGTGGTAATTTTTTCTCTATATAATAAAAACTATACAATGATCCACATATGTAAATATATATAATATTAAGAAGTTCATGAAATATTTGATTGTAAGTTTATTATAAATTTAAGATTCATATTAATTCTATACAAATCAATATATAAAAGTTTATAATTAATTTTTATTAAATTATATATATATACTGAGTTTATTGATAATATTCTAATAATTCTAACTAAAGAAGCTAAATTCCTAAAATTAAGGAATATAACATGCAATTTCAAGATTAATTAGATAAATCATCTTTAAGCACCAAGTATAATTCGAAAAATATTTGAAGACCTTTTCAAGTTAATATGAAATCTTGTCAATTATTGATAATATAAGTCGTAGCACCAAGTACAATTTATTAAATATTAGAAATATGCAAAGTTCAGTTTATATCTTTTTCTTTAGATGTTAACATTATAGTCATTTTTATATAATTTTTCTTACCATAAGTAATATTTTATTACAAAATTTATTCTTTTGTAAGTTTGTATAGCTTTCATAAACTCAATTTATTATTTAATAAATTATGTTTTATTTTTTTATTGTTACCCACTTCTCAAGTAGTAATTAGAATATCATAAGACCTTTTACACTTTAATCTTCATTCTTCTTAAGTATACATACTAGTTCATTTATTCTTTATTGTATTGTAATAAATTTTAAATAAGTCATAAGAAAAATAATTAATAATGAATTGCATAGAATAACTCATCACTCATAATATTTATGAGCTTTATAGCTTTGTCAATCGAGAATATTTTCTAAATTTTCTCAAATGTTGTAATATTGATAGTTAGTTGTTTAATTAATGTGTCAGCTAACAACTTATTAAAAATAATTTACTATGTAAATTATATATTGTAACAAAATCCAAATATGATTAGCAACTAAGCCTAAATAGATATTTTGAATTATTTATTATTTCATAAAATTTTCAATGGTTAAGTATTGATTTTTCCAACAAGTCTGGATAAGGTCTAATATACATAGTATAAATTATATATATCAAATCACTTATAATAATTTAATTCAAATATATAGAATATAATGATATATGAAAAATATTTTTATAATAATAAAAAAATAAAAAAACTATTTTAAGTTTTTTAAATAAATGTTGAACTATTGATTATTATTTCTAGGTGAAATATTGATATATTTAATATTTATATAATTTTATAATTATAGTGAATTGATATCATAGTTGTGAAATATTATTGACACCTTTGGGTATATAAATTTACTAATTATATATGTCATTATGAATATCATTTTTTAATATTAGTTAAGACTAATTTTATAATATAATATTATAAATTTATTATTACATGACCACTTTGATGATTATAAGACTAATACAATAATATAAAATACATCTTAAATATCATATAAATGGTAAAATATCTTTAAAATTTACACCACATAAGCCTATCATCCCAGTCCATTTTGGTGGTTATAAGTCATACAAAACTTAAGAATGTAAATTACAAATATTATTCAATATTTTTTTAATTTAATTTATATAAAATAGTTTAATAATAAAAAAATAATAACCATAAATAATTGTTAAGTATTAATCAGTATAAAACTCATTTAATGAATATAATAATGATAAAATAATAATGATACTTTATGTTAAAAATAAATATTATTTTATATTTTTTAATATGCATATGAATAACCTCATAAATATCCAAAAGCGATAATTAGAATTTTAATACCACAAGCAAATAAACAAAATTTATCATTATTTTATATTAGAAAAATATAAAAAATTAAAAATATTTTTTAATACTACATAAAATCCTAAATTAGGTCAATTAATCCTATTTAATTGGGTAAACTCATAATTGGGTTACCCAAATTAAGCTCATAGATTTGGGTCAAACATCAACCCAGTTAGGCAAATTAAAGTCAGAGATGACCAAGGTCAAAGTTAGGATTTGATCTAAATGAAGATTGATCGAGGTCAAAAACTTGAATTTTGACCAGTTTAGGTCTAAATTAAAATGCGATCAAAATCCAATCAGGTTATAGTCAAAATCAAATCCGATCATAAAATTATGATTGACCAAGTTCAAAAATTAATCAAATTGAACTAAATTAAGTCAAAATCCACTAATTAGGTCAAAATCTATAGGATTGATTTGAGGTCAAAAATTAAATTTTGACCTAATCAAAATTAAGATTACGTCAAAACTAGATTTATAACAAATTTTGGTCAAATTGATTTTGACCATAATTCCTAGTAGCTCCTTTCCCCGTGGCACTAGGTGCAACATTCTCTTTGCATTTGCCGACGATGATGTGCCATCAATCGTGCATCATTGTTTACCATATAGTGATCACTATCGTTCATCACAGATAGTAATACGTTGTTTGTCATGTGCACTTCATCGCAACGACTCATCAGTTGCCCCTCACATTATCGTTAGGGGCAATATCCAAATCATTATTGCCTAAAAAGCCCTTTGATGCTACCTGAGGCATAGCAACGTCGACCATCTCACCATAGCATCTCAGTTGTGTGATCATCCCGCAACCCTCGAGCTCTCACCCAAATGTTACGTTATTATCTGTGAGCAACACCCAAACCATCATTATGGGCCTCATGGCCTCCAACAACTCTGCCATAAACAAGCATATATCTATGAGAAACTATCCCACTATGCACCTCATCCGTGACACTCGGATTAGTCTTTGGCTGTCATCATATTGGTGTTAATGGCCATCACCATGACAACATCCATGATGATACTCGTCGTGATGCCTCCTATCTCGTCGCAACATCTAGCGGCCTCCAACGACGCTTACATCAAAATTCTATTATCGTGATGACACATAATTACAATTTTTATTGTCGTATGCATCATGATCTCATGCGATTATTGCCCCCAACAAGACTATTGCACCACCATTGTTATTAAGATATCCATTAACACTTTGTGGTGAAATCCTAGAATAATCATGGGACTTCTCATTGTAGTACCCAATGTCGCAACACCACCATTACCCTCGAGCACCACCAGAACCAATGCATATCAATGCTAGTGGTTGGAGTCCTATAGTCGTGACTCCCTACGACATTGTCGATAATACTCCACTGCCCATTGTAGGGTCGACGACAAAATAGGTCGTCGCCCTATGTTGTATTTTTGCAAACAACAAGTCGTTTGACGACATAAGTGATTGCTCACCAATAATCACCCACCATAAAACCCTCAACATCTTCTCCCTCCTATGCCACCACACATAATGTCGCAAATGGTTTATGTAGCTGCTGCATTCTGCACTATCACTTGCATTGTCATGTATTGTAGTATGGCTAGTGACTAGGATGCTAGCCTTTATAGCACCATCGTCGATAGTAAACTACCGATGGAGCTTGTCAACCAAGATCAACCAACAACTTACCATCCATAATTTTACCTATGTGGGTGAGAAACCTCATTGTTCACAAGCAAGTGAGTATAAGTTGAACAAAATAGATTGGATCACCCTATGCAAGCAAAGACAATAACACAAAAAAGATATGATATAAAACAAATCTAATGCTTTTATGATCAAAGGTATTTGATTTCAAAACAAGCATTGATATGAATTATAAGCGTAAAAACTATAATCATGCTACTATTATCCGTAAAAATTAAATCAAATAATAATATATTAAATTTAGGATGCATACCTCTCGATGTCATTAAGAATATCTTTCTTCCGATATGTAAATATATCGTCGTTTGATCCGTAAGAAGCAATTGGCAAGAAGAACTAGACTCGTCTTCTTCTTTATTTCTATTCTTCATAGGACCACTGCAAGTGATATAATAAGGATTAAAGGGAGATGAGAGTTGATCTGCAATCTATCTTCTATGTATAGATCATAAGAGGTTTTATCTATTTATAAGTGAGAGAAGAAGGTCTATGGTAAATAATTAAGAGAGCCTCTCTCATCAAGGTCATCCCTAATAAAGAATCTGATCATAATTTGGTTTTCTTTCTATTGATCGATAACACTAATTAGAATCTAATCAGAACTATAATATATCTTATCTGATTAAATAAGGTCATATAATCTAACAACAATATGGATGTACAAGTGGTGAGTGACAAAAGAGAGGAGGAAGAGAATAAAGGGGAACGGAGGGGAAGGGGGAAGAGAGGAGGGGAGGAGATTTGTAGGGTGACGGTGGGAGTAGGGTGGCGACGACGGTTAAAAGTCAAAGGTTGCGGGCGGAGGTCGAAGGATTTTTTGTTAAATTAACAAAAGAACAAATATCCTAAGGTAAAAAGTAATTATAGAGGTCTCAATTGGTAAAAGTCTAAAATTAAGAGCTTTTCTAGGTAAAATACCCAAAAATATTCTAAGAAATATAGACAGACTAATTTAACTATAAATATAATATAAAAAAAGTCAAGAGGTGATAATATCATGTCCTAGTTTTCCATAAGATGCTTCTTTTTTATATGATTCAAATCCTAATCATTAATCATATAAATATTATTTATTGTATGAAAAACCAGATTTTGAAAAATAAAAAAGAATGAAAATCCAATATACTATTGAGGAAAAAGAAATGTAGATATCTGATGGCTATGGTGTTTATAGATAAAAAAATATATTTCTCATCATGGTAGCAGATTTGTAGCAACACAATTAGACAGCACATTCATGTCCAAATATACTAACAGATGCTACTGCAACAAGGAATCCTTTTAGGAAAATTCATGTACACATGCATACATACATGCTCTACATCTTTCATCTGCATGTTCAAAGATACGAGGCATTGGAATATAGCTCACATAGCTGAGACCAGTATCAGACGTTCATCATAAAATAAATCCCATCAATTTGTGATAAGTGATTGATTTCAAGTTCAGGATGGAGAACATGATATAGCTTTCTTCTACCTCATAAAATACACACCTTTTTTTTATTTTACAAGAAGGCACATCAGGTCCCTCGCTACCACTCACAACACCTACATGCCTCAAACAATTTACAACCATATTCCCCATTAATTATCCTTGCATTTTAGAACAGAGAAACAGAAAACCTCCTGCAGCCTTTCACAGCTCTAACTCTCCTATGCACATAAAAATGGGAAGACGAAGTTTTCTGCCAATGTGTCTATCCGATAGCATTCGCAACATCAAAACTTCCGTCTACATTAGCTTTAGCTTGTGTCTTCTCCCGCCAGTTCTGCCCCCACATCTTTGCCTCTGCCAAAGCTCGCTCCCGGTCAAAATTGTGTCGCAGGATTGCTACTGTCTCCTTTGAAGAGTCCTCGGAATTCATTTGCTGCATATGCCCAGGGTCTACATTATTTATCCTAGCTGTCAATTTTGCACCTTCCTCACCGCCACTCCTGCTTCTTTCACTACTAGGTCTATTGTTAACTGCAGATGCTGCACCAGGATCATATGCTTGGGATGCCAAGTAGGACAGAGCGGTGACAACATCAGCGATAACTGGACGGGATGCAGCTTCTTCTTGGATGCACATGGATGCCACAGCGAGAGCTTGATAGAGTCCACGCATGGGAAATCTACCCTGTAATTTTGGGTCAGCCAGACCTGGGAGTTTCCTTCGCTCCTTGAACATGGGACGAACCTGAAGCATGTGTATGTGATTTATTGAATTTGAATTGGAAAGATAGCAATCTTCATATTGTTGAGAAATTCAAGCAAACAACATATCACAGCAATGGATAATCTCATGATGATATTCTGGGATGTGTCACTAGAAGTTGCTACTAAACTTGTCCTACTTAGAGACCGTCTCTGGCCAGGTCTTCTCATGACAATCCCTGTAGACAAATTAAGTTACCTTTATAATGCTATCTCAGTTTCATTTTCACTTTTTTTTCCTTAACAGGCCATTTATGGAGGGACAGACTTTGATGAGAAGCGATTCAGTTATAGGTAGTCCAATGTGGTGACTAGAATGAGCCCTGGTTTCTACAAAATTTTGCTGAATTAAGTTCAATAGAAAAACATTTGGGTCTTATATGTAACTGAAAGTTTTTCTTGAACTAAATAGCTGCTATAAGATATATCACAAATTAAGAACTATATACTTGTAGAAGTCAAAAAATGCACAATATAAGAACAATTCCCCACTTATCAAACTGTGCGACTAGTTTCGCAAGTGCACTTCCTCAATCAATTGATTGGATGCACGCAATACATTGTACATCGTCCCCTGCTTTAATGATGCATCTACCAGAAAGCAAAAGATGCAACCATAATTTCAAACAGGTACCCGAGCACTCTTTTACTTTTAGCCATGTGTGATACTGCATCTTAATGTGAATCAGAATGAAAATGCACTGAAGATAAGGACAGGACACATATTTTCACAAGATATTGAAGCACGAAGATCAGAAATATCCACAAAAAGCAAGCTGATAATGCTTACCCATGAAACAAGATTTTGCTCTGCATGTGACTTGGTACTGTCAATGGCCTTCCGTCCGGTAATCAACTCCAATAGTACAACTCCAAAGCTATATACATCAGACTTAACTGTTAATTGTCCAGTCAAAGCATACTCTGGAGCACAATACCCATAAGTTCCCATCACCCTCGTTGAGACATGAGATTTATCACCAACTGGACCAAGTTTTGCAAGGCCAAAATCTGAGAGCTTCGGGTGAAAGCCCTTATCTAGTAGTATATTGGAGGCTTTTAAGTCCCTATAGATAACTGGAGGATTGGCTTTATCGTGTAGGTATTCCAACCCCTTGGCGGCCCCGGCTGCGATTTTCATCCTTGTGTTCCAGTCAAGTGGACTCTTATAAGGTGGAAGGTCTGGAGACACACAAATAGGTTATTCACAACATACCCACCTACCCAATAAATTATTTTCTTTCAATGAAGATACAAATTATCAAGTCAACAAAAAACATTTGTTATATGTTATGTGGATGCATAAAGAGAAGTAACCTATTCGTTCAACTGAGATGTACATATCCGGATGTATGCCTATCTGATTTTAAACCTGTTGGGCAAGCAAGTTGTCTAGATCCCATCCTAGTGACCTCCATAGAAAAAGGTCCGTAGATAATTAAAATTGGAACTGTCTTCCTAGGAATTCAATCACATGGCTGAACAACCAACTAACGTTTAATAAGCCATTGGTAACTCCGTGACAATTGAAGTACATTAAAATGACCCTCGAATAATTAGAACATTTATTTATTAGTGACAAATAACTGAGTGGAACAAAAAAATTAGCAAGGGAAACACATGTGAAGTTTATTTTATGAAAAAATGTATAAAACGTAAATGATCCTGTTTTTTCATATTGAAAACAGCTAAATATGAAATTTTCTATTGACATCTTGAAGATTGCAACAAACATGCATATGCACATAAATAGCCAATGGTGGGAACTGGGAAGTGGAATTAGTGAGTAATCTTTTAAGAAATTTGTGGATTTCTCATATATGTCAGGTGTCTAATTTCTCTGCAAATAATTTGCTATTTGTTGAATTAACTAGAACATTTTGTCACATAATTATATCAAATAAAATATAAATTCTGTTTTGGTGAGAATATTTATTAATCAATTACGATTAACTTGCACCATAAAATAACACATAACATAGATGACAAGTACTAAATGATAATGAAATTTGATCTTTTTAGGTTCCACAATGCTTCCTTACTATTTCCAAATTTAAGAAGTTCCTTTTCCAATTACCGAACTTCGTTTGCCATAGCACATTATCACTGAATGCCAAGCTTTCAGCTATTGCAAGTCCTAGAGAAAGTAGAAAGTACTTTCACATGGATGATCATTAAAGTCTATATTAAAAATTATGACTAAAGGAGATATTTAACCTTTATTTTCAGAGAGAATATACATAGCTAAAGTACCAACTAGTTTTATAAGATCAAATAGACAATAAGTTAATGCATGAATAACCTTTAAGATGGAACACATGTAACATATAATAAAAAGAGACACAAGAACCAAAGTAACATACAGGCTGAGCAGCTATAACAGAAAAAGAAACCAACAGTTTCTCTTGGTCACATGACAAAGCGTATGGGTATGACGCAAAGAAATGACAGGAAAGATGCAATTAAAAGGCTCCAAACAATCATCAAGTTGAAAGACTTCCATTAAGATGAGAATGGACAAAGAGAAGACCAAGTGAACAAAGTCCGATTAGATGTTAGTTTGAGTCGTAGTTGCCATTTTTACTTAGATACAGTTACGTTATGCTATCGTTAAGTCATATAAAATATAAATAATGTTTTCCTTGGTTCAATATATTGTCTCATACTAGTTTATATGGCATCTGACAAAAACATGATGTTCGTTACATCCATGACAGTAAGTGAATGACCTTCTGGGCATCTCCTATCTGAAATCCAGGTACCCCCTCCCTGCCTTTCCTCTTCTGTCTCTCCTCTTTTTCTCTTATTCTTATCTCCTCTTCCTCCTTCCTGTGATCAGGCAGCCCGGACCATTCAATTCTTAGAGTGAATCTTGCTAATCCCAATTTGGCTTGCTTGATTTGGATACACATCAGTTAAATTTTAAATATACTGAAAACATAATATATAAATGCTCTAACTTGAAGCGTTAGCAGTGAATTTAAGCCTTGATGGATAAAAAAAGGAATAAGAGTTTTGTTGTTAGTAATAACATCCCTCCAATTTTATATATTAAACTCCCTTTTGATCGATAGACAAGGCCGACCGAACATTGTTTGGCTTCTTTTAGCAAAAAGTGGTGTGATGTTAGTCTACCCAAGTAAACCTAGTTAAAGTTTAATAATAAGGTTGAGTTCAAGAAACTCGGAGCCATACTGGACTGGACTCCAAGCTTTAGCTACCAAGCGAAGTATAGTCGATTCACAATCCCACAGATTTCATCAAATCAGAGAGCCTGTGAACTATGATTCTAGAGACTAGATAATGATGTACAATCAAGTAAGCTTCTAAAAACTTGTGCTGTTATCATATTAACAGACTTATCAAATGAAAGTTGCGGCGAGATCCTATGTGATGACAAAAACAGCTTCAACTAAATGTCGATGGTGAAGGGTGTATAGAGCTGAGCCTAAATGAAGAATTCACATGCCCAAAGACATATGTATGGATATTGCAGCAACAAAATTTAGAGACTTGGACTTAGGTTTAGCCAGGATATATGAGTTATTGATGTGACTTCCATCAGTTATCATGCAGGCCATTGTCTATCACATAGTATGAACCAAAGAAAAGCATGTTACAAAAAGAGAATGCCTACAAGCTAAAGAAGCCTCCAATGGGAACCAGATTTAGGAGTGAGTAACATGATACTTTTAGATGCTATAAGCTCTTCGAATCTTCTAATTTCTTTTCCATGAAAATTTTTAGCTTTCTAGAAGAGGTAAACTTGATATAAATAAGCCAAGAAGGACACCAACTTACACAAAAATTGATTTCTTTGATTTCAAAGTAACAAAATTGAATGTCTCACGAATCTAGATATCCTTAAGTACGCATAAAGAAATCGAAGATGAAAAATCAACAAAGGTAAAGCATGAACAATGCCTCAGAATGTAATAATCTACACAGCAAGAATTATTCAAATAGACAAAAAGGAAGATCCTCATTTGTTGATGAGTCAAGCAAAATTACTGTCAGAAAACAGAGATCTTACCATGCAAATGATCTTCCAATGATCCCAAGGGCATAAACTCATACACAAGTAGGCGTTGCTCTCCATCAGCGCAATAGCCAATTAGATTCACAAGGTTGGGATGATGCAACAGGCTAAGCATGAGGACCTCAACCAGGAACTCCCTATTTCCTTGGAGTCCATTCCTATCAAGCTGTTTTACTGCCACAACCTGCAGGTGCGCATGGACATCCATCCCCATAATGTGAACATACAACCCTAATCTCCAACTTTGAGTATATTGCCCTTATGCAATTAAATATCAATACTTGATAATTGTCATTTTTAGCATTGCAAATATTAAACATAAGAACTTAGAGAGACTTTAACCAGTCCTCAGGCACAATTAAGCAGATTGAAATTGACTAACCACAAAGGAGATGTCCTCTCAGTAGTAGAGTTACCTGACCAGTACTTTCGAGGCGCCCCCTGTAGACCCGCCCAAATCCTCCTTCCCCGAGAAAACACTCGGATCTAAAGTTACCTGTTGCAACAGCAAGCTCTCGGAAGGTGAAAGTCTGTGCCGAAATAGAAAATTCAGCCCCCCTTTTCTCGCCCAAGGATTCCTTTTCTGTGTTCAAACTGTTTGGTGTCCTCTTTCTATCATCATTCCCTGCGAATTCATGATACAACAAGACAGAGTCGAATAAGTAAGATTTTACAGTTCGCCGAGGGTTCTTGAATGGATCATCTGATCAAAATGAACTCGAGTGAATTGAAAATTGATAGCACGAGTCAAGAAAACCCATTAGCCCCATTTACACTATCGATAGCAGCTGAGAGTAACGGTGACAGGAAAAGATAAAAGTCACTGCAACTTTCTTCTCTAATGACCCGAGATAGATCTAGCCACGAATCAAGTACTCTATCATCGCAGTTAAAGCGGCAGACACACTTTTCTTCTTTTCTCTGATCTTTCAGCTAAAAGATGGCCAAAACGCCACTTTAACAAAGACAAGCGAGGTGGCATAACAAAAACATCACGTCTGACCATATTTCTCGGCATCAAACTCAAAGCACTCGAGCTACAGATCAAATCCGCGCAGGAGCTCAAACTCACCCAAGGATAACTTCTCGACGCGAGGCGCCACCATGGGCTGCTCCTCCCTCTTGCGATCGCTCTGGTTCCCGTGGCCGAGCTGCGCTCCCTCCTTTGATTCGAAGCACGGAAAGCAACCCATGTCGCGGAAGACCCGAATCTGCTCAACGACGACCACGAGAAACAGGGCTTTTCATCGGACTCTCTCAACCACCGCTCCGATTCGACGCAATCGCCGGATCAACCGCCTCGGGGGCATCAAATTAGGTCCGAATTCTCGCTATTCAGATCCCATCGACGTGATCCAAATAGAGAAATCAATCAGTCAGAGGAAGGGGCTGCCAAAAGAGAGGGATTCTTATGCCTTTTTGGAGCTCTGCGTGCGTGTGTGAAAGGAATAGTGGAGAGTCGGGAGGAGAAGAAGTCTCGCCCAATGCTTCGACACTTGTATTCTTACTATATCTGCGTAATATCTACGTGTACATCCTATGTTAGGTTCGAATCAGTGGGAGAGTCCAAATCGAAGGGCTCTTCTATTAACAATATTTATATCGTTAAATGGTGTAAATTGTCACTAAAAAGATATATATATATATATATATATATATATATATATATATAATATAATATAATTCATATACAATACGCAACAAAGTTGGATCTCATGAGAACTAATTTTTTTTTGTGCATTTCTCGCGATTTAATTAACACCAAATGTTAGGTGTATGCTAATTGTGAAGAAAATAATCAATCCAGCATTTCGCATAGCAGTTTAATCAACCATTTTTTTTTTTTTTTACTACGAAGTAATCCTCAGGTTGAAAGAAAAAGGGATATCCAATTATTTATTTAAGATCAACCACTTAGCCGGTTTTGGATATTTATAATTGAATGCAAATGTGGTTTCATCATTTAAGTGTGCAGGTATTTTTGTACAAGTGCATTAATTCCATCCTAACACGACCATATGATCAAGGACAGCTGCGATGACCACGTCAATTATTCATCGAGTATCTATTTCTTTTTCCGAACGTTCTTGTTTTGTGTTGCAGCGTTTGGAAATAATACGATAAATTTGATATAGCATGTATATATGTGTATATATATCCATCCAGATATCAAGATTGGTCATATACGTCACTACCATTAGCATATATATATATATATATATACACATCCAGATATCAAGATTGGTCATATACGTCACTACCATTAACTATCTATGATGTCAATATGAGAGATTAGGTTTAGGGACAGACATAGGTCGAAGCTTCATGGCCAGCCATCCATCTTCCACATGCAAACCAATTTGTTCTAACCCCATCCCGTTGAATCGAGCGAGCATTGGCTGTTCACAAAGCTTGAAGTCAAAACTTGTGGGAGCTTGGCAAAGTGCGTGTGAAGTAGGAAGTTTGACTTGGCCTTCAGTTTCGGCGTGCACTCATTCTTGATCTTGTTTGACGCCACAATTTTGGTTGATATCCTTTTTGTCCGTTAAATGAAATGAAATGAAATGATGTATTATAATATGTGAGGACTCGAAAATGGGACATGTCCAATTTATGATACACTAACCACTTCGATTTTTGTCTTCGACTCTTTATTAGGTTTGATTCACTACTAATTTAAATATTAATCATTGTGGTAAGTGGAATGATCCATCGGTCGCTGCATCATATCCTTCAAATTATGGAAAAGAAATATTCATGAACAATTAAAAGCAGTTCTATTGTAGAACAAAATAAGAAAGAATCATCAGGATCATTTACAATTAGTATTAATGATAAGAGGTGGCAAGGAAAGACTTCAAAATATTTTACTAAAAAAATAAATAGAAGCTTAATTTTTAATTATATATATATATATATATCCCCATTTTTATTTTTTTTCGAAAAGACACCCTTATTTTTGTTTTTGTTTTTTAAAATGATACCATTGTTTCAAATAATGTTCAAAATATACTTTACCAACCTCGATAATACTTTTTGCCCCCATTTCAGTGTTTTAGCTTATTGCACTCTTTTGGCGTGTTTAAAAATATGGTATTATAATGATCTTGACAACATTATAAATGATTTAAATAGACTGTTAGCTTTAATAAGACTAACTAAAAGTCTAGAAATATGATATTATAATAACATATGAGTAATGATAATACAAACTAATATGATATCACTTATAATAATTTTAATAATATTATATTGTTTTTAGTATCTCAATAGTTTAATAGTGATGTTATTGGAAAAAAAAAATACTGTAAATGAGTCGAATGAAAGTATTGTAATAGTTAAAAATTAGTAAAAATATAAAAAATAACTAAAAAAAACATTAGATATATTTTCGATATTATTTAAATTTAAGGATATCATTTGAAAAAGACCCAAACCAATGCCTTTTAAAAAATATTTTTTTAAAAAAATCATCCATATTTATGAACAAATATTTGTATATATGAACAACTATGAAATGTGGTAATTCATTAGTTTTACATATTTATCCTCTTAAATTTTGAGTTGTGTTATCTACAAAATTACAGGCATAGTCTCACTTGCCACTCATATCCTCTTAAAGAAAGGTGGATGATTAAAATACTAATAATAGTTTAGATATTAAATAATATTATTTAAAATTAAAAAAAAATAATAATGAAGATGCTATTTTCAAACTTTTGAAGAGTAAATATGCAAAAAATATAAAAGAAAAGTCGCTCCTCTACATAGGTCAAACTCTTTATCCTGAGAAAAATCCTCACAGGAAAATATAAATATGCCTAAGAAATCAACTTTTTTTTCATCCGTTCTAGGGTTTCATTGTCTCCCCATATTGCCCTGGCATTTGATTCTGCCCCTGCGTCGGTCTCACCAATCCCGCTAGATTTTACCTGCAAAGGTATGATTTTTTTTTTTTTTTCTTCCCCGGTAGAAGTTTGCTTTGGTTGTAGAATTCCTGATTCATGGTAAAGGACTCAGGTACCTCAACTGAGGATCTGGCGGAGCCCAAATTAGTCTCCGAGTTGCCTCGAGGTACAGTTTTTGCTTCCTAGTAAGAAAAAGAACTCCTTTGAAGAGCAGCATCCAAGTGATTTTAAGATGCATAAGAAGGAAAGAGATTTTATAACTGGAAGATTTCTAAGTTATACGTTTCCTTGTTCTTCTGGCCTATGAAAAAAAAGGCTATCCTAGATTTGTCTGGGACATTATCTGCTTGCATTTGTTTGGTAGCAAGTAATTTCAATCGTTTTGTTTGCTGATAAATTGTTGATTACCATGATTCCATGACTAATTTTCTAGGTTTACACCGAGTGCTACGTGGTACATGGAATAATGATGTGAGATGGTTACAAGACTCAAATGGCTATCAGCATGAGTCGGAAACGGATCCAGCCAACCCTTGGGTCACTGGTCAGAGCAGTTGATCAACTTGCCGGACCATTTTTTTTATTTTAAAAATATTTTACAATATTTAGAATAACTTAAAACTATGTAATAAAGGTCTAAAATAAAATAATTAATAAAAAAACTTGAACAACTTTGACAAATAAAAGCAAAACTTCAGATGTGTAAAATATGAAAAAAAAATTATAACATGAATCTATATTATGAACATAAACTTTTATCCAAATTAAATAAATAGGTGACAATAATTTAAAGGTTAATAAGTGCATATGCAATTCAATTACTTAAACCAAGAATAGTGTAGAGAGTTAACATACTCTCGCTAACTTAGCTTATTTTGTCTAACTCGTGTGACACCCTTGTATATCCGTCTGTAAATATCAATCTCCTCGAAACCTGGTATAATCTTTTATAGGGCCTAAAAAAAAGAAAATATATTAGAAAAAATATTTAACACAGGATCCACAATTAACTATTTTAGTAAATACTTTATGATTAATACAAATTACAATCATAAACTTCACAAACTCTGAACGGTCACACACAAAAGATCATGATCCATTACAAATTAAAATCCCCACAAGTGTCCATATGACACAACTCTTACTTACAAGCTAACAAAATTAGGACTACCAAGCCTACTGTTAGCTTGCTACTTATTGTACAAAGCATGAATAAAGATCGAAAAATACGGACATACATGAGCATTACATCAATCATCATGTTTATATTTTTGCCCATGACATTCTCTTCCACTTCTTCCTTCGACATCATCGTCAAAGCCATTGTAGATGATGTATTTCCCTACATTTTGCTGAATCTTCAATCTTCTGCTCTAGCTATAACATGCCTCTTGATTCTCAACTACTCTCCGCTGTTGTTGTCGAGCAGTCAAACTTTGATATGCTATGCTACTTCAACTCGCCAATGACTAACTTTGGTGTGGGGTCGGTTGAGTTGTGCTAATCCTTGTGGATACCTATGGATCATTCTGATGAAGAAAAAGACCTTCCTTGTTATGCTTCAGTATCTCAATTATATTATGTCGTTTAAACTGGGTGGATACTTGTTGGATCTTTAACATGCATCACCTCACAGACTTTAAAACTTTTGAGGCCCTTTCACAAAATTTGCCTATATATTATTCTGTAATTTAGTTGTCACTTTCAAGTAGGTTTACATCACTTCCACTTTTGATCGGTATTTTATTAGGAAATGAAGCGGACAATCTACTTTCAGTAGCACCGATCACCATTGGTGGAGATTTTACAGCTGTTGTATTTTATTAGATTTCTTCAAATGGTCTTTGAACCTACATAGGGCTCTTCTGTTGGATAAATAAGAGAACTGGAGTACTCGATTTCTCCCATTCTCTTAAGAGTTGAGAAGACAAAGGTTACTCGACTTCGTCTGCCTCCCCAAGGTTGTACTTGATACATTAAGTTGGTTATTAGTCTTCACTCTCTCTTTGCTCACATTTCTGAAGCATCCAAAGTGTTTGTACTCCTTGCTCTGAGTTAGCTATTGTGATTCACTTTATCACTGGCATAAAACTTTCGAAATACGAGAAGTTTTACCCAAAAATAGTAAAATTTCACCCAAACTTGGAGTAAGTCTTTAATAATCTTCGTCGTCTCTGGGATTGTACTATTTTCTCCATCATCTTTGTTGTCTACTCCTATAAGTAGGAAAGGAATAGCACCACGTACTGTATACTCCGCTTCTTGGTTGAGCACTCTTGCATCAACCTAAAGTCCCATACTTTTGAACACCTGCTTCATTACCTCTATATTCTATGAGCAATTCCCATTAATTGATGAAAATACATACTACAATTCCCATGCATGACATCCGTCATCATATTATAGGGCTCATATCGATTCTATTCTCCTTAGTATCCTTGGTAGCAATGTTCACTTACTTGGCCTTGTCCTCTGACTTACCAGGCTCCTTAAGCGAATATACGCACTGGAGCAGTCCAACTCTCCAGTCGCTCCAATCATACATCTGTATGATCAAGTCCCCACTATAGAACTCCCTGATACTTGCACTTGAAATTCTCCCTTGGTGGTACACAACATCTATATGTTGATGACCAAGACTTCATTCGATGTAAAATTTGATGCATACATAGAAGACCCACCTTCATGATACCATGAGATTCACTCCTTAAATCAATAGCCCTTTTTGTCGTCATGTTGTTTACTAAAATAAAGATCCTAATAGCTCCTAATCATACCTTTACATGATCAAGTCCCTCACGGGACTTATCCCACGTGTGTTGTATTGCCTCAAACTATTCAACCATGATCTGCTGCACCATGTCACTTTCTTATGACATCTCCATTGCATTCAGACTAAGATTTCTTTATGTGTGGCCTTTGCCAACATAGCATAGGACCTTCGTACCTTCGATTGTGTTTACTTTTTTGACAATTGACCTTCGTCCATCCATTCTCGGGTCATACCTAAACGAAGCATTGCTATAGAAGGTACGCGATAATATATCATAGTTATTATCTCTCGAAGTCCACAAACTCCACTGAAATTGGTGCATTATTGTCTAGATCTTGGGCATTTATTATACATAATTTTTTTCATGATAACTAGAATGGTTACACTATGATATATTCTTCCAGAGTACCTGCCTCTGTATCCTCTTACCCTATACTAAGGCCTTCTGATCCTAACTTCGACTTCGCAAGTTGAGTCACCTTAGTTCCTCCGTCAAATGTTTCTATGAGATAAGGTGCATATGTATCAAAGCTTCCTTCGTCTTTGACACCATGCAAGATGAGTTTGCTCCATCCGAATGAAGAACATATGGAATGACATGATTCCGCTCTTGCCTCTGCAAGAGTTCATGTCCTTGACCTCTGTTTAAGGAAAACTTCATGCCTCAGCTCCATGTTTGATTTTCTATATCGACTCTACTAGTTACAGGTGCCCTGTAAACTAATCACGTGATTGATGGGACGTATGACACGTTACTTAATCTTTTTGCTTATGATTATTATTAGTATATTCTCACATTCTATTATCTATTGCATATATATTGTGATGTCCTTGGTTTTGTGTAATGGAAATCATATCATGATAAGATCATAATAATGAGATTAATTCACCTTTAAACATAGATCCTAAATAATTCCAGTCATATGTTACTCGAGAGGGACATCAAGATAACTGAACAGACTAGTGTACTATATACCCCTCTATATAATGGAGGCGACTAGGCTCATAGCCAATTGTGTGGAGACACTAAGGATATAATACATGTGCTCATTGGAGAATGAGTTCACTGATCGATCTATTTATAAAATGTTGTATGATTAATGATACTTAATGTCAGATAATGATTCCATAGTCCCAGTTGTATATCTGGTCCTTAGACTTGAGACATCAAGGATGTCTTGTTTGAGTACTCATTTCTTTGATGTCGGACTTATAGGTTTGGAAAGTTCTAAATCTAATATAATCGGTTATCGAGATTGGTAACCAACCTTACGAAGGCAATTGAGTATCAATAAAGGATCATCCACTCTCGGTATCACAAGAGGAATATCCTGTATGTACTTGCTTAGACAAATCCCTAGCTAGGATCATTCGGATTGAGAGAGAATGTGTTCTCTAGGAGAATCCAATTAGAGGAAGACTAAGATGAGTTATGTATGTGACCTGACAGTAACATATCTAATATATAGTCTTTTAGATATTAGTTGGATGAGGGACTATAGATACAAGGTCAGACAGGTCTGATAGATTCGATCCCCTTATATCATTTGGAGACTACGGCGTAGTGGCATAGTACGTCCATAATTGGTGAGTCGAGTAAATTATTATGGGGATAATAATTTATTATATCAGAAGGAGTTCTAATGGGAGCATCTCACATCCAGCTCGGTATCGGGACTAGAGGGTCATACTCATATGGTGGATGCTTCAACGATAAATGATTAGATAGAGATCTGATTAGCCTCTATTCTCATTAGATGAGACCCTGCACTGATGAGCTTCTTACATGAGGCCCAATTAGAGGCCAAAGGTGATTGTTGGATAGAGATCCAATAATACAAGGTTAGTGGGTAATTAAATATAGATCTAATACCTACTAAGGCACGACCCATAGGGTTTTTGATGACTCTCTATAAATAGGAGGGGAGGCATATAGTTGATATGCTGCATCTTTTGTCGCCCCCTTCTATTCTCCTTCCTCCCTTTACCTAAGAGTTGCAAGACCTGGGATTATGCGTGGAGGAGTATCGCTGCAGCAATTCATCGTGTGGATACTGCTAGAGAGGATAACGCTTGGCCTCCATCCTCTCCATCCGAATACGAAAAATAGGAATATGCGATCTCCCTAGGTAAACAATCTCCCACACGATGTAGTTTTTCTGTTTTGCGGCTTTCTCATGACCCAATCTTTTATATGATGATTTGATATATGTGGAAAACTTATTTTATTTTGATCTTCCACTGCGCATCCCGCTTGGTTTCCCAATAGTGGTATCAGAGCTTAGATTGTTTATGCGAGAGATTGGTTTTAAATTGTGTGTGATGAGATTGCATTGCGTAGAACTGTTCTACCCATTCTTGTTGCATTTTTGCAGCGAAGGCAACAAGGGGTGGTCGGCCACGGCCAGGTCCTTCTAGGGGTGGCCGACTGCGGCAAAGGCCCCTTGCAGGGGCAATCGTTTGCAAGGGCGATTGGGTTGCCTGCAACACGATGCCCACCCACAGCCACCTACGGGCATAGGCCCTGTGGGCGAGCCTGCAAATAAGGTGGCTACGTGAGGCAACACCACCAACCCATAGGGGCTACCGCCCGAGGGCAGCAACGCCCGATCGCGGGTAGAGGTGGTCAGCAGTGGTGCGTCATGCTGTCGCTTGCGCAAGGGTGACGACGACGACCATCGCTGGATAAGGGCAGAAAGGGTTAGGGTTTCTTTTTGAAAAAAAGATAATACTACCCCTACAAATTTATGAAGTTCCAAGCTTTATCCTCCTTTACATAATTTCAAAAATACCCTTAATAATTCTAAAAATTTTGAGAACTATCCTTTTGTCCATAATTTCCAAAGTGACCTTAATAATTCTAAAAATTCCCAGCATACCCTGATTTCTAGAAAAATAATTAATTAAATAATTATATATCTAATAATCCTACATGTGATGTGATGTATACATATGATGTATGATGTGGATGGATGATCATGAGCATGTGTTGTTATGCATGTAGTAATAATAATAATAATAATAATAATAATAATAATAATAATAATAATAATAATAATAATAATAATAATAATAATTCTTGGGGCCTACGAGCCTTCGTTTTTCTTGTTATTGTAAGGCCTGCGTGCTTGTGATTATGTTATAATTATATGGAGAGGCGTGGCGAGAGTGTGGAGGTGACAACGGCACCCACGATGTCGTGGCGGGAGATTATGATGCATGGTGATGCGGCAATGATCCGACGAAATCGATGATGATGAGATTAACGATCACAGGGCATGGAGATGTGCCAATGTATACTTAGATCCTATTGTAAGTGATTATGCCCATTAGTTCGGGCTTAATCATATTAGATGACAACTCATGATCATCCGGTGTGGCTTGCATATGTGATATATGTTATACACTTACTATATATATATATATATATATATATATATATATATATATATATATATATATATATACACGATGTAGATATATATTAAATATGTATGTGTGTGACATGAAATATTATG